>OX422210.1:659434363-660634363 GCA_949130495.1 Sambucus nigra
TCTTTTAATTTAACAAAGGATTCACTACCCGGTATTTAATTAGGAGGGGTGTCACAAAGCATGCTTGGTAAGAACATATAATCAAATCAAAGAAACTACTAATGAATGGATAGAATATCCCACACCCCCACTTAAAACCTGACATTGTCCTTAGTATGAATTAAGAACCAAGTTAAAGAGAGGAAAATAGTGATATTACCCAAAATGGAGCGATCTCGTGAAAGTACAAGTCCAATAATTCTACAAAACATGTTAGTACCAAGCATAGCGAAAAACAAATAACAAAAACTTAACTAACTACAATAGATAATAAGTAAGAATAAATGAGAAAAAATAAAATAAAACTCAGTATTTACAATCTACAATTTTAACTTCTAACTAACAATACACTAGAAGTTGAAATTTTTGAGGGTCCGCCCAAAATACGACTTGACCGTGAAGGATCAACGGTGGACCCTCTCTTTCATGCATACCTTCCGGTAAATAGGAATTATGTTCAAACAACAAAAGGTATGTGTAAGGCGGAAGAAATGAAACATCACCAATTAAAAATTTTGGAGGTATGATGGGGGATTTGGATAAAACGGGTGACAAGTACACATGGGAACCAAAAATAACATAATTTTCTCCCAAATATTTTGCAATTGGAATGGGAGGTGACGCATATGGAAGCAATTATTCCTTCATGGAAGGCAAATCGAGAAAGTTCTCCTCATCAGTGAAAGGGTTTGCCACTATAATGTTTTGAACCGATTCATCGGGTACTTGCATCGGTTCGACAATATAGAATAAAGACGGGGACGAAAGAAATTCAAATTTAAGAGATTAGTCATCATTGCTTGAAGTTTGAGTTTCAAAGGAAATAAGATCATTTTCAATGAAATATTCTTCTTTAGGGGCCAAAGAAGAAATCATTTTCATTGCAAATGGATACTACATCCATTTCTTCCTAATTTTCATTCTCTATTATACCATGGGCCCAGTCATGAATGGTTTGTTCCAAACTAGGCACAAAATTCTCATTTGGTTCAAGAAAAATCGTCGTTGAATGCAAATAATAAATCCAACTCATGCTCCCAACAACGATTTTCTTCCCGATAACGGTTTTCAAATTTTTCATTCTCAAGAATGCGCAAGCCACCATCGAAAGTCATAGGCCGAGGCGCAAATTCTTGCAAATAAGAACTTTGAAAATCATCCTCGAAACTAGTATCAAAACCATTAACATAAGAATTTTGAAAGCTATTGCAATTCGTTTCAAAATTATTATCATAAGGATTTTGAGGCCCAATATCGGAATAATCATTCTCAAATTCCCATAATCCATAAATTGACTTTGCTAATACTCACCCAAAGACATTTTGGATGTTTTAATTTTTTGGTCCTGTAAGTATTGACCAAACGTCGTAGGTTTAGGGGGATTTTTAGAATTATCATCACGATTACCAAAAAAATTGTAATAAGACATGCTTACCCAAAAGAAGGCTCGAAATGGAAAATTCCACAAAGTGATGTGTGGCCAAAAAATTCAAGCATTTCTTGGCGCTCAAATGTAGAAGTCCTACAAAAATAGTTAACAAAGAATACATAGAAAGAAAATATTATAAAATACTAAATCAGTCGAAATTTTAAACAAACCAGTCGCCAGCAACGGCGCCACTTTGATCGAGGGTGAAAGGTAGCGCCGTGTCGTACGCCGATCGTTGTTTTCATTTCACCACTGTAATACCCTGCCTAATTAAATATCAGGTGATCACTCCTTTATTAATTAATTCAGAATATCCAGTTGGTTCAGATTATGCATCACTGCCGAAAACTTTATGATTAAAACTAACCACCTAATATTTAAGAAAAGCTGATGTCAAAATTTTATCTTTTCAACTAATTATATGTAATACCCCGCACTTTTATGAATATTTAAATTACATAAATTGGTGTAATTTGGAGATTTGAGGAATTTCTGTGAATAATAATTTTTGGAGTTCATGAGTGTTAGATGATTTCCGATGTGTGCTACATTTACTTTTGAGATTAAGTAAATAAGTCGGATTATTTTAATTACATGTCGCAGTTGGGTAAAGCGACAAGGGAAAATATTTTAATTGGAAACCCGTATTGAGATGTGTTGGGTTTAATTAGTGAATTGTAGTTATGTGACTCGGATGGAGATTTCGAGTGCACGACTGGGTTCAAATTGGTCGAGATAGTCTAAATAGAGTATCCGGGGTAGTGTTTTGGTCTTGTGGATTTTTGGACTAATAGGGACTCGCAATTAAGTAAACGAGTCATTTTTTGGTTTATAAGGGATAAACCCTTATTTATCTCTATATAAAGCACGAGGGAGTGGGAGAAAGGAAAGAAAAGAGAGAAAAGAAGAAGAGAAGAGAGGAAGAGAATAAAGGAAGAAAGAAAAGGCGATTCTGGCCAAACTCCGCGGGATTCGACTCGAGGTCGTTGGATTTTATCCACGAGGCAAGTGTTTACTTACTTATTTCTTTCAAATCTTAAATCTCATATTATAGTTGGTAGTAATAAACCACAAAGATTTTTGGTATGGGTTTTCGTGAATCAAAACGGGTTTTTCGGGCGTTTAACGAATAAACCCCGGATAATATCCAATTTGAGTAACTTAGGAATTAATTGAAATTAGCTGTTGGTTATGGGTTCTAGGATAATTAGCTTTTTATGTGTGTATAAATGGTTGTTTTAGGTTGGATGATGATGGGAGAGAAGATAAAAAGCTTGGCGGTGTATTAATGGAGGTTTGGGATTTTTGGAGAAGAAGGTGAATAGTAACTCCATCCTTTCTGAATCAATTTGGCTAGGAAACCAATCGATTCGGCTCTTAGTCAAAAAATAAAATTTGTAAAACTTTTCGATACGATCGCATGGGCGCTGACCACGTATTTTTCTGATTTTTTTTTAATTTATAATGATTTTTCTACGAAAGGGTATCCGAGATCGAAATCGTTAGTGAGAAATTAAGGCTAGAATTACTTGGAGATAAATATTAGGGGTTCCCAAATAGAGTGTTAGGACCTATAAAGGACTTGAGGAGATATAAAAAACTTTGGGTTCGTAGAAATAAATCCGAGTTATAATTTAAATGGAGATTGGGATGATTTTTGGGTTTTGGAGATTTAAGCAAAATGGCCAAACTGACAACTCCGGACAGGCTGAATCGATTCGGATTTGGACTGAATCGATTCGCATAGGAAGACCTTTCAAACTGTCCCAGGCCGAATCGATTTGAATTTAGACTGAATCGATTCGCTGGTGGGGCGAACGGATTTGCCTTAAAAATATTAGAAATTTTCTTCCTTTAAGTTTAGGGGAAGTTAATTATAAATCTGAAGGTTATATTTTTGGGGATTCCAAATATGACATTAGGACTCCTAGATGATGGTATTGAGGGTGAGTAAACCTTGGAATGAAAGAGAGAACCTTGGATCAGTTTAGTGTACAATCCGAGGTATGGACTTAGTGAAGATTCGGGTCGAACAACGTTCGAGAGAGGCCTTCGACAAGTTTGTGTAGAGAATACTTTTAAATTTAGTATTGTAAGTGTGCGAATACTTGGATACTATTACGAATGGGAATAGGCGGAGTATTGGCTATCGTTATATGAGATTGGCAATTATAGCCATATATATATATATATTTGAGAAGTAACGTAGATTATATATACGATGTGATTACAATATATATAATATGATACGAATAAATATATTTGTGTGTGATTGGTATATTTATACTTTAAAGGCTGATTCCACGGGCTTTCCTTTGGCGTAGGATTGGAACATCCAGATTATATATTTTCTCTAGTGCGATCCAGGGAGGTTGCGCAATGTGGGTGAATCCCCTGGCTTGAGGAGTAGGGAGAGTATATCCCCAGGTCATCTTGTCCCGCGTTCGAGTGGGATATGTGTACTCCACTTTTAGAGGGAATATTTCCTCCTCCACCGTTTTGTGTTTTTACCATGACCATGAGTGAGTCTGGCTTGGTACCGTGGTTGAGTGAGTAAACCCGAATTTGGATAGGCACTATGAGACTGCATCCTCAAGTTATAGCTCGGTGGGATGGTTATTATACTTATGATTGTGATAGGTATAATTATACTTGTTGTGTATAGTATATTGTTTGTATATGAAGATAAATAATCATAGAAAATAGACTTGAGTAGAGTGAAGAGAATGATAAGCTAATATTCCCCTTTCGGTAGATGTATATCCGGATCTATCTGAATATGAATCATAAGTTTTAGTGAGCACTATATATATATATATATATATATATATATATATATATATATACGAGTTTTTATATATACGTTATGTGCTGAGGGCCTAATGGATCTCGACGATCAACATTATCAGGTAGTAGTGTATCGGAGGGGGTTCCTTGTTTGGATTTCGCTTCGCGAGACATCCCATACACGAACGTAGTGCAATGTTGGGAATGAGGAGAAGTTTATCCCTTAGTACTCGGGTGGGAGGATTTCTAGATGATGGATGATATCGTTTAGTTAGGCAGGATAGTTTAACTAGTAAGTTTAAAAAAGGTATGCGATAGGTGTGCACTATTAGACGAGGGGTGAGGGGTATCTCATGGGAGTGCGATACCAATTTAAATATGAGATAAATTATATTTTAAACATATGGCATTTATGCACTTGCAAAATATTTTTAAAACTCGGTCTCTGGCCCATTTCTCTATTTTCTCTTCTCTTGCTACATATATTATATATATAGGTGTCCAGACACAGGGATGCCTGGATGAAGATCCTTTCGAGTCAGACGTTGCTGCAGCAGCTGTGGATGCATGCGACTTTATTTTTAGACGCTTCTATTCTTGTGATTTAAATAGAAAGCATTATAGTAACCTTCGGGCCGAAATCCCAATTGTACTTATTTATTATTTTACCGCCTTGTAGCGCAGTATTCGATTTGGTTGTATTATGTTGAACCGAGTGTTTGGTTATTTTATTTCATTTCGGTTCTATATATATAAACTATGTGAATGTTTTCATTGAATGGTTTGGTTAAAAAGATTAGTTAAATAAAATTTTGACGCCAGCCTAATAGGTTATTAGTAATTAAATTGTTTTTCAATAGTGATGCTAAGAATGATGAGACTCCTGTTTTAATTTGGTATAGGATTGATCACCCGGTATTTTATTAGGCGAGGTGTCACATTATAGAACCATAAGAAAAATAAATAAACATTCATTACATAATCCAATCACATAAGAAATGAAATACTTAGATAATAAAACGGATTGGAATAAGCACATCTAGCCCAAAGTCAAATACAGTAGTCCAACTAAATAAATTGAACATCTGAAGGGTAAATAACCGAGTTCATAATCTCTGAGTAACTGAATAGAAATGGGCAACAGGCCCTAAATGATGAAATAGCTCAAAGTAAGTCAATGAGAGTCATGAAGGTGGATACTACTAATGCCCTGTTGCTTCCACAGCAGCTACAACTCGTCGAATGAATGAAAAGAGATTTTGCAGAAAACGGGTCAGAGCCCGAGTTGAAAACAGTTTAAAAATCAGCAAGTGTTTAAAATGATTTATTAGCACATATATTTATCATGTAAAATTATCGAACTCACTTGGGAATGCTCACCTCTCATCTAGTGTGCACGCCTAGCGAATATACCAATCCTACTCATTATATTCCCATACAACTATTCCTTCCTATCTAATAATCCCTTTATAATCCAATACCGCCCCCGATTATTTTCCTCTCAATGTATAATACATATATTCAACCCTACTTTATCTTAATTAGGCATTTGGAGATTAATACAATTAAGTGTCCACTACTTAATTCATTTCGAATTTCATTATAAATTTTATCTACTAAATTCACACAGTAGATATCAACACAAGTGTATACACACACACTACTGCACCCCGAGACACAGTTGCGGTGCCTGCATACTCTGCTATCATGTCTTGTTGCATCGCTCATTTGCATAAAGGACTAACTAAAGGTTCAGTCTCTCGCGAACCATCAAAACAAAACACATATATTGGAGGCGAACATAGTCTCAAGCCGATGGGCTACGAACATACCTACACACCCATAGGCACATACCTACGCACCCATATGACCGTCATCACTATCATTCCCACAGATAGTCTGTACTTAGGTTCTATGCTCTAGTGATACTAATCAATATCCCACCTGAAGGCTCCTCAAGACATGATTTTCCACAACGCGCAACCTCCGCTCAATAGCAAGCATCGTAGGTATGTTATACACATAATAATTAAATCAATAAGTATGCACACAACTTATTATATTCATTAGGTATTCACGCATTCTAAGTTCCTGAAATTATAGATAGTATCATTGTCTCTAGTATTCACTTTATCGCAACACTTCGACTTATCACTCTAACATATGCCTTTTCTCTAAGGCTCTATTACCCCGCTACATCCCCTTGAGTAATCGCTCTCTCCACTCATTACTAACTAGGAAATTAAGACATTCGATAATAGCGTAGATTAATTTCTCTCACTTGGACCAAACTAGAGGGGTTTCTAACTTGTCCGGGTCAAAAGTAAGCATTCTAGAATCTCGTAGAAGTTTAGGATTCTCGTTCGAACGAGGTCGTTCGAACGAACTTATCACTTCGAACGAACTTAAAAATCTTTTTTTTGGGGGGAAAAATTATGTATATTAGAACTCACGAAAGCAACTTACAAACAAATTTCAATGGAGAACCACAATCCTAGGGGCATTCCCCAAAGGACACAAACTACCAAACACAAAACAAACCAACTGAGATAACACCAATTCGGGGATGCCCCAGTTCATACATGTCATCCAGTTGGTGAAGCTTCTCCTATTGTTCTTCCACTTTGAGGCCCTCGTACAAACCATAGCAACTTAAAAATCTTGTTGGAAATCTCGTTCGAACGAGGTCATTCGAGCGACCTGGGCAGGTCTTCGAACGAAAATTCTCAAGGTTCCCCTATTCATCCAAAGTTCGTTTTTCCAATCTTTTCCTCATCCAAATTCATCTAAAATTAACCCAACACCCAATCAATGATTATAAACTATTCCTAATCATAATAGGGTACTTTCTAATCATAGGGAATCTGAACAAATGTCTTTAATCTCTAAAAGTCCATTAATAATAAACCCACCATGAACAATCATTCAAAACCCCCGAATTATTTCGTGATTATAACATAAAATTTCTAAATTTATCATTCCTACAATAGTGTTATTCATCTACATGCAAACTTATCTTTCAAATTCCACAATTTAATGGTGATTCAGTCTCAAATTCATAGCATCAATGGTTATCTCATAATCTAGGTTAACATGAATCATATATGCTCATAATTTTAGCAAGATAAACACTTGCCTTTCCTTGATCCTCTGAATTGTTGAACGAAATTGGTATGTAGGTGCTCCTTTCTTTGCGATCTACGCGTTGACGATTTTCGGTGGAATAACTTGAATCTTTAGCCCAAATCACCTATGTGTTTTTCTCCCTCTTTGGTTCTCTCCTTCTCTCTCACGTAAGTTGGAAATTGATAACCTCTTCTAACCCACGTACAACCCTTATTTAATTCCTAATATTCATCCATTTAATTCTCCAAGAATCCCAAAAGACTAAAATACCCTTCTGGGGTGTCGTCTTGGGCTAAAATGCCCCGGACTCCAAACAAAACATCCGAGTAGTTTTTCTTACTATTTCGACCCTTCTAGACACACTGGAGCGCTCAAAATGACCATACGAGCTACTTAAAAATAAATTATCCTTTTTAGCTCAATAAAGTAATACTGACATGACTCACACGTGCGTCCCAACTAAGTGTATTGTAACTGCCGTATATTTTATTCCCGGCCAAAATAATATTCTCATATTCATATATTACTTTACTCGCTAAGTAATATTCCACGTAATTATTTCCGATAAATACTAACTCTCGTCATGCTAGTAATTATTACAATTAAATCCAAATTAATTATAAATTAAATTTTCTCCATTTAAATCAATTAATCCAAATTCCGTAATTAAAATAAAATTCTACAAAAATACGAGGTATTACAACAACCTCAATACAAAATCATAGACTATTTACTACACTCTTTTAAGGGAGTACAACGGCCAATCCGGGTATCAAAAATCCACAGAGACTAGTTGCTAGAATTTTATTGGTTTAATACTTCTCAATAAAAGTTTAAAATATAATTGTTAATAAAAAGAAAAGATAACTATAAATGGGTATTTAAACTAAAATTAATAAAAGAGGAATAAAAACTACAGGTTGCGACTAATATCCCTAACCTAGGTTTAATACGTATAAATGGTTACATGGGACTACGAATTTAGTAAGATTGACTCTTATTTCAATAGTTAATTAAATCTAGAGTTATCACCCCCTAAATTCGCATAAAAGCCTAATATGATTTTGGCGTCAACAAATACCCCGAAAATTACACACGCAAGGTCATAAATACAGGGCATACATGATATACCCCATTAAATCTTCTAGGCTTAGTAACAAGAACAACCCAATCGAATTTTATGCACAAAGCAAAGCAACCCATTGAAACTAAGGTGAGTTCCATTAATCACAACCTAAATTAAGTTAGCTACTAAGCATGATAAAAAGCATAAATTAAAGAAACCAATTAACAAAAGTAAACCAGAAATAAATTAACTACAACAATATATCTAGGCATGGAAATAAATAATAAAGCACGAAAAATAATGGAATACAAAGCTTAAATTAAAGGGAAGAAGATGAAAAGTAAAGCTCCTACATTAATGGGTGAAAATCCCAAAGAAAATGTACCAAGGGGTTACTCCACAAAAAAAAAGTCTCTAGCCCTATGTTCTAAACTAAAAAGAAAGAGATAAAAATAAGATTTATACAAAATAAAACAAAGGCTTCTATTTATACTAATTTGGAAATAAAATAAATCAAAAAGAAAATAGAAAAGAGGAAACAGATCGCTGAAAATAAGTCAAGAGCGGTCGACCGGTGACAGGGGTACGATCAACCTGTGACAGGAGGTGAGGCCTACTGCATTTGATTTAAGGAAAAAACAAATTTATCGGTCGACCGGTGGGGAAGGGTCGATCGACCTGCATTAGCAGCACAAGTCCATGACCTGTTGTTGTTTGGCTCAAGCAAAGACCATGCACTTTCTTACTAAAAGACCTGCTACAAATCGAATGTGGCCAAAGACGATTTCTTTCCTTTGATTAACACACAAGACCTTAATCTGAATCTTTAATGTCCAAAGACCATCCATGGTCGAAATGGACCTGCTGCAATTTTGGGGCCCGGATCTATTGGTCATTTATTTATTTATTTTCCTTATCCTTTTTAAATTCCCTTATATTTCTTCCCCACTTAAAAACCCATAACATATTCCTTAGGAATCGGATGTGCACCCCGTTCATGGACACAAGAAGCATATTCTGAGGGCCTTTACTTCCGTCAAGACTTTGGACAAAAATCCCAAGGTGTGAAATGATTGATTTCCCCCTGAACGGGCAATAATCGACAGAGCTTTACTGAATTGCAACAAAACTTCATACTAAACACCTTAATACCTACAAAAACTCAATAATACCTCATATAAAATGTTAACATATAAAATGGAGGTTGTCTAGTTATCGAGAATAATTATAGGAATTACCGGGGGGCTAAAATGCATAAGTATATAGGGTAATAAGTGCCATGATTCGGGACGAATCAATTAGCTATAGGCTCCAGGGTATGGCAACCATTATTGCTGAGGTGGCCGCTGCACAAACGTCCAGCCTTACCAGGCCCCTCATCAATCGATACTTGGGCACCTCAAGGGAAATGGGCAAGGATGGTTTCCAACTAAACTGGATAATTATCCACTTGAAACTTTTAAAGAATAAACAGTTGGAGAGACAGAGGGAGCTTTACCTAAAACATGTTGAGACCCAACGGGCTGAGAAGGATAGGTTTTTAGAGTTGTCCCCTCTATTAGGAGCAGTTGATGAGGAGGTTAAGGCTGTTGAAGAAGCTCTACTAAATGCCAAGCAAAAATGTGAAGCCTTATTAATCGAACAGGCCAAAGTCTAAACCAGACTTGAAGGAAGTATCACAGCTCAGAGAACATGCTTGGAGGCTTCGGGTTTGTCTGGAGACTTCTTCTCCTCTTCTGACTTGTGGATTCTTATGGGTTGAAGTCCCTTCTTGTGTTTTTTATTTTTTTATTGCCTCATATGTAATTCTTGATCATTAGTTCTCAATTTTGTTATCCTTTTGAGTATATGAATGAAAAATAATAAAATTGTTATCATGTACTGCTTTTTTTTCAGTAATTAAATGTATTAGAAACAGAGAACCAATATACAAAGCCAAAAGGCCAGAGGATCAACTAGATACAAGCATCTAGAGACCAAAATCACAACACTTAGTCATACATAAGAGAATTGGGTAATCCCCATAAATTACACGTCATCCAGTTGGAGTAGGATCTTCGAAATTTCTTTCATCTGGTAGTCTTGCCTTGCACCATCTCCTCAATGCTCCTTATCACCTTATTTGCTATTGAGAGGCCCCTATTGTGAAGTCTACTATTCCTTATCATGTACTGCTTTGTTATAACTCTTTTATTTATTGCAAAGATTTAATCTCTTACAATTTACAAGCAAACTCTTCCTTTTTATCTTATCATAAAAAAAACACATATAATGAATTACAACATAACTTTAACATAAAATAAATTTCTAACTGAGGTTACTCGCTTAAACATGATAGACCTTTAACCATTTGTTATTAATTTTAAAAGGTTTATCCTCTTCCATCTTAGAGATTAAGCAGTAACCTATATCGTGAGCCTCATTTATAATGAAAGGTCCTTCCTAATTTGCAGTAAATTTAAGCAATGGGTCCCCTCGACTGCGCTTCACTGCTGCCTTCAGAACCATATCCCCTTATACAAACTTTCTTGGCCTCAACAAGTTGTCATATACCATGGAGAGATTCTTTGTGTATATTTGGAAATATTACATCGCATTGTCCATGTGCTCATCCAGTACTTCCAACTGTACTTGTCTGCTCTGAGGAAGCATGCTGTTTGGCAAGGCATATCGGGACAAGGGGACTTTCAGCTCCATTGGTAGAATTGATTCCGCTCCAAACACAAGAGAGAACGGTGTATACCCTATGAGTTTCCTTATTATCATTCGATAGGCCCACAAAACTACTGAAATATTATCATCCCACGATCCTGGGAAGTCTTCTATCATTTTGGCCAAGATGTTGACTAGGGTCTTGTTAGTTTCTTCGGCTTGACCATTGCCCTTAGGATAAGCCATCATCGAGGTATGATAGATGATGGAGAACTTGTCTGTGAGCATCGTTACTTCTATGTTGACAAATGGGGTCCCATTATCCGAGAGGATAACCTTTGGAATCCTATACCTATAAATTATGTACTCTCTAATAAAGTTGGCCACCACACCTGTTGTTGCTCTATTTCGCGGTATTGCCTCCACCACTTTGTAAAGCAATCCATTGCCACTATTATCTATATCTTTCCCCTCGAAGATGGATGTATTTCCCCTACCAGGTCAAACGCCCAAGTGTGGAATGGGCAAGGAGTGGCCAAAGAGTAAAAGTCCACCGAAGAAGCAAGGATCATATTTCCACGCAGCTGGCACGCCTTGCACTTTTGAATAAACTCAACGGAATATTTCTCTATGGTTGGACAATTATAACCCAAGGTTATTAATTAATCATATAACTTTGCCCCTCCAATGTGAGATGGATCGTGAGCTTACTTCAAGACTTCTATTGCCTTCTCCTTCGTAATGCATCTTAACTGCTTGTTGACGTATGCTCTATGATAGAGCTGCTCCTCTTGAACGTAGAATCATGGGGACCTTTTATTGAGGCCTATCTCCACAGGGACTACTCTATCCTTGATAAAAATCAATGTAAGGCTGCCACCAGTCCACTTGAGTTTCAACGAAGTGACATTTCAGTTGCCTGAAAGAAAAGTTGACATTTATCACACCGTCATTGTAATTCTGTAGCATCCATTTTAATCGTTGGCCAAAAGTATCTCTCTCTGTGTGGATTCTTTTATATAGAGGGATATCAAATGTTTCACAGTGTTCATCATGTGTCTTCTTCAACTTCTGATCTACTTCCTTTGGAATGATGCATCATGATATCCATCCTCCCATATTCCTGAAGTAAAGACTTCCTTGACTGGCAAAGTATTGCGCTTGCTCTTTCAGTTCCATCTTGCGTTCCCCAGACTCTAACTGTATCCTGATCTTACATCTCCATTTTGAATCGTCTTCCATTGCAAGATTGTTTGCACCACCGAAGGAGTTATTCTTTATTGTATCACAACCGTTGTTGTGTCGCTCTTCATGGACACTTTCTGAGTAATGGTGGCATAAGCATCAGCATGTCTATTCATCATTCTAGGATGCCTCCTTATCTTGACCTGATGGAACTAGTTGATCAGTCATTGGATGATTGTTCTATAGGGCGCCAGACTAAGGTGCAATAATGCATATTCCCCCATTTAGTTATTGAACCACAAAGTTCGAATCACCTTTGACGTATAGTGAACATATGCCCCTTCGGAAGGCCTCTAGTAACCCCAGTACTAACGCCTCATACTCTGCTTCATTATTAGAGCAAGGAAAATCTAACTAGTAGGAAATACAAAGCTCTTCCTTCCCTTTTGAGAGAATAGCCCCTGCTCCCCCTATTTTTTATCGAAGAACCATCAAATTGCATAGTCCATCTTTCAAGGTTTGCATAAAAAAATTGGCCTATAAATCATCTCCTAGAATTCTCTCACGGGGTGGCTCAAATATCTCAGATGGAAAAATTATCAATAAATCTGCATATGCCTGGATCTTGATCACACGAGGGACCACACACTTCAAGTCATATTCTTAAAGGATGAGGAACCGCCTAACTTCTCTTCCAATTAAAATAGCTCTCGCCAATAAAAACTTAATGGGATCATATCTTATCACAATATGAATTGTGAAAGATATCATATAATGTCTAAATTTTTATTCTACAAATACCAAGTCTAATCAATGCCTCTCTATATTACTATATATTGCCTCTGGCCCATGTATGATCCTGCTCAGGTAATAGACTGACCTTTCCTTCCCATCAATTTCTTGCGATAAGAGAGCTCGAACGGACCTTGTGGTAGATGTGAGGTAGAGTTGCAATAGTATCCCTACCCTTGGAGTAATCATTATTTGTGGAGAAGTGAGCAGCTTCTTTAACCTGGTCAGAAATTCTTAGTGAGCTTCCTCCTATTTGAACTTTATACCCTTTAATAGTATCTCCATTTGTGGATGAGTTATCTCAGCCGGCCCCGGCATAAATCTCCTAAGGTAGGAGACTTTACTGAGGAAACTCATGAACTACTTCATTGCTCTTGGACATAGAATCTCTAGGATTGCTCGTTGCTTGTCCTAGTCCATCTGCACTCCTTGTCGATCCACCACAAAGCGTAATAACTTTCCACTTGTAACTCTGAAGGCACACTTCAACGGCTTCATCTTTAGCTTGTACTTCCAGCATCGAATGAACACCTTCCTCAAATTGTCCAGATAGGACTCCTCCTTCTTTGGCTTGATGACCAGATCTTCCACATAAAATTCCAAAAACTTATGAAAAAAGTTATGAAAAATGGCCATCATTGTTCTTTGATATGTTTCTCCAGCATTCGTCAACCCAAGAGGCATTACTTTATACATGAAATTTCCTAACGGGGTTCTGAACGCGGTTTTCTCTGCATCAGTTGGATCCATCTTAATCTGGTTGTACTCTACATACCCATCTATGAATTTGTACATTTCATGCTCGAAAATTACATCGATCAAGCTATTAATGGAGGCAGAGGGAATTTATCCTTCGGGCAAGCTCTATTCAAGTCCCTGAAGTCTACACAGATCCTTATCTAATTCTTGTCCTTCTTTCCCACTAGGATAGTGCATGAAAACCAAAATGGGTGTTGTATCAGTTTGATGAACCCAGCTGCTAGTAACCATTGAACCTCCTCTTTAATTTTTAGATCCAGCTCAGGCTTATAATTTCTTATAGCTTGCTTCATCGGTATGGCTGAAGGCATAATGTTCAGCTTGTGGCAACTTACTTCCTCGTCTAGCCCCTCCATCTTTGTGTACTTCCATGCAAATATGTCTTTGTACTCCCGAATTATCTCAATCAAGGCCCTTATTTTCTCTTCACTCAGATCCTTCAAAATGAAGATGGGCATTAAATCTTCTCCTTCTTCGACTAGATCTAATTTCTCCAGCTCCTGGACTTGTGGCTTCGAGTGATCCATCATGTACTTTGGATCTTCTCCCACTTCTTCCACAAACTCTTGTATGTTAAAGTTGTCTATGACCATGCATTGCCCATGTTGATCTACCAAGAAACACTCATATACCGGGTCAGCCTCTTCATCAACCTCTGTAATAGCTCCTTCAACTTCCCACTCACACCTTCAAATGCAATAAATCACCTTTCCATTCTATGTTATCATTTTATTACACTGCCCATTATTCGTTATAGTTGCCTTCCGTTTCCTCTCTCTTGAAGCTTTTGCCAACCTATTCCCTAAAAATATACTTAACACGCTTTATCATTGGGCCTCATGCTCCACCGGGTCCACCCTATGCCTCATTATATCTCTCAGTTTCTTAGAGATATTCTGAGGTTTGGGACCATCCTCATTGACCTCCTCAGCTACTTATCTTCTTCCTTCTCCATCGTTGCTCTGACCATTCACAGGCCCCATTATTTCTCTGATAGAGGGGACTTTGGCTCCATCCATTCTTCTTATTAGGACTCTGACATCCTCCTCCAACTCTGTGTAGAACTTTGCATCTACTAAGCGAGCCTCTTCAATTGTAAAGGTCTTTTTCATCGTACGTATAATGATCTCAGTCCCTTTCACGTTTGCCTTAGCGGATTAGTGATATGTCGAATCCCCCCCCCCCCTTTCTATCAGAAGATGGTAATAAGTATCACTCTCAATCACATAAAATTTAATGTGTGAAGTGAGATTCACCATCATAATACCAATGTTCACATACCCAATCGACTTGGAAGACTAGTTTTTCATAACCAAAAATCACCAAAGCCATTAGTATCAACCTTGCCTAAAAAAAGTTGGATGTATCGAATGAGCGAATGGGCATAATGTTTATCGATGATCTCTCATCCATCAGAGCCCTCACAAAGCTTGCACCATTGATACTAGCCACGAAATATAAGGGCCTATTGTGTGGGAACCTTACAGCCTTATCGGCATTACTAAAAGTCCCTTTGGACAAGAATTTCCTTACCAATCTGGCCATAGGCTCCCTCCATCTCAACGATGTAACTTCTTTCTTTTGTTCAATGTTCATTATCTCTTATGTTATCTCCAGTCAGCTTTCTTTCAACATCCCCACCTGGTCGAAGAACCATGAGAACTTGGGTGACTGAGTTACGAGATGGTATTCCAGCGACTGATTTACTTCTTTACTATCCAGATTGTATGCATATTTCACATTTCTGGAACTAGCTTCATAATAGGCTATCACCATGTTACCCATTCCCCTGGT
This sequence comes from Sambucus nigra, assembly GCA_949130495.1. NCBI lineage: Eukaryota > Viridiplantae > Streptophyta > Magnoliopsida > Dipsacales > Adoxaceae > Sambucus > Sambucus nigra. Next base: position 659,449,993 of record OX422210.1, read on the forward strand.
GCAATCCTCCAATGCTTCCTTAAACTCTTCACGTTCAATCTCCAGCTCCCTCGCCTCCTATTCAGCCTCTTCTTCATAAGCAACTATCAAGTTAGTTGCATGTGCTGGTAGTGGGTTGTTGTTCACATTCTCCTGGGGGATCTGTAAAGTCCTTGCCTTGATGTGTTTGCTTATAATCTTCCTCAGTGTAAAGAATGTTTCCATTGGATGGCCAATCTTTTGATAGATCTGGCAATATTTGGGATTATCTCTTGTCTCTACATCTAGCTCCAGAGCTGGAGTATCTTTAGTCTCATAAATTGTCCCCCTTGCACCATGGCATTATAACAACTGACACCTCCTCAACAGTACAAGGCAGTGGTGGTGGATCCTCGCCATCTCTATCGAACTTGCTTTTATTGTCCTTCTTCGATTGTTTGGCTCCCTCTCCTCCATCGACGTATCCCACTCATGGGGGCTGGCCATATCCCACAATGGGTTGTATTAGATACCTGAATATCACAGGCACCATGACCGAGTTTAGCCATACGACTAGCGATTTGTTCCTTGCTGCCTTTATAAACATTATAAAAGTTATTTCGCTCGTTTCATTGATGAGGTGATATATGTACTCCAGGAGCAAACCTTCAGCACAAATCTGAAGTAGTTTGGACTCCTTTGCCTCTTTTATCACATTGAGGGGACTTTATCTGAACCTTCGGATGTACGCCAACATGTTTTCCCCTGGACGTTGCTTCTCCCTGCCTAGCTGTGTCAGCGTGAACTCATCTTCTGCCGGAAAGAACTTCAAGACAAATAGAATGTGTATTTTCTCCCACATGGAGACACTTTTCGGTGCTAAGTGAGAGTGCCAGGTATAAGACTTATCAGTGAGGGATTTGTAAAAATCCCTCAACCTTAGCTTCTTATTATTGCAATGAGCCCCCGGATGCTTATGAAGCGCTTGATGTGCCTTCAAGTTTCCCCCCTTTCTAGTGTACTTCTCAAAAATAGGAGGAACGTAGTCCTTTAGGTAAGGTCCCTCATTGTACTCTTCGAGATAGGGAGTACGAAAATCATTATACACTGATATTACCTCGTTGGCTAATTGCGAGGAAGCTGCTATCATCTTTATCATCTCCTTCTACATCTTCTTCCTCATTTCTTAATCACTAGAGCAATGGGCTGAGGGACCGTAGGTGGAATACTTTCCACACCTAAGGTACTCCCCGTATGGATAGCGATAGGTGCAGTGTTGGTGGGGCAGGTCCCATTGGAGATGCGCTTGATGGGGCTATTGGATCCGCCATTGGTGTCACAAAGGAGCTGGGGTCAAATACCCCACCCAAAGCCGTTACAGCTACGGGAGTCTGCAAAGAACTTACCCATGATAAGGTCCATCTGTGCCTATCCTAACACGGCACTAGAAGAGGCTTGTGTCACCGTTAGGATTCCTATTTCCATTTGAACTTGGGAAACCTCCACCCGAGGAGCCCCATCCATGGCAGCCTCAAGCTCCCTCGCCACGTATTCCTCGTTACACTGGATAGAATCAAAATCAATGGCACGATTGAAGTTATCTTGCACCATACTTTTAGAATAATACCTCCCCATCAGCGTCGCCAAATGTAAGAGGGTAGTCCCCTTGAATCTTGGGAGTATAGTAATACCAGTTGAGACGTAAACCCTATAGATATGGTGATAAATGATAACCCAAGAACTCTTTAACAAAATAAGTGAACACACAATATTGTATATCATCAACACTCAGATTGAACTCACGAGTCTCTCGTGTATAACTCAAATAATAATAAAGGAAACTCAGAAGCAACTCATTTAAAGGGAGAGAGAGGTTAGCACCCTAAATACACCTTGGCAGGTAGCCAACAAACTAACAACCTGTGAAGGATCTCTAGTTAGCTATTAAAATCTTCACAATAAATGACAATGGTGGGTGGGTCAACTCTCCGATTTTCAATAACTTCTCTCTGATATATTTTCTCTCTAAGAATAAACTCTCTAGAAAGAACTCTCTTCTCTCATAAGGGGTTGAGGCCCATAAATATTCCCACACCCCCTTTTAAGACGTCACAGTCCATCTGCACGTGAAATGCCTCCTTATCACACTTTATGTCGCAAGCATTAAATTTCGGATGGGTCAGCACACGCTACGTCATAATCATTAAATACCAAGACATTCCATCTGCCTGTACACTGTGCATCAAAGGACTGTCACCACAGAGGTGGGTCACCGAACCGTCTGACAGCATCTAATACCACAGTAGTTTATTCAAGTTTAGATTGTACAGTACTTAGCTGGTTGATGACATCACCTAAAGTAGATGTGACATTTGGTAGGGGACTGTTTGGCTCAAAGTTCAATATGCAATGGAACTCAAGGTTACTCTACATAAGCTTTTACGATGAAAGATCTCTTGGTGTTTTACTAGGTGTATCTAAGATGGTCAAAACAAGCCTTAATGCTACCTCACTTCTCAATCCTCCAAACCAAGTCACCCTGAAGTTCCCACGATGAGGTCATTCAATAGAGCATGTAAGCTCTAATAGGCCCTACCAGGACTGGTCTCTCGCGAGTACCGTTTGACCTCACACTCAATATTACAATTGTTACAGCATAATAAGCAATGTATTTAAAAGATACAATTTAGCTAAGTAAGAAAGGAAGATAGATAAGAGCTCTCTCGGCCAGTTTTCTCGCTGCGCTGCATTAGTGAGTCTCTTCTCAGAGTTTTTCACTGTGTTGCCTCGCTGAGCTGCCTCGTTGCTTCCTTCTCTTGGGTATCTTCTATTAATTAGGTAATATTTCTCTAATTTAGATATTACCTTTAAGCCACCCCCCCCCCCCCCCCCAAGAGGATCAAAAGAAATGCTTAGTTAGAGATTGGTTCCTAAGGAGGTTTGTGAAGCTTGCCAAAATATTTCAATAAATATGGGGTCTCGATCAGATACAATGGAAATAGGTACTCCATGAAGTCTAACAATTTCCTTGATGTAGAGTTTATTGAGTCGCTGGAAGGAATCGGTGGATATGGTTAGTAGAAAATGGGCGGATTTTGTAAGATGATCGATGATATCCCATATCGTATTGTATCCTTGAAGAGTTCAGGGCAATCTGCTGACAAAGTGTATGGTTAATGATCCCATATCCATTTCGGGATGGGGAGTGATTAGAGTAAACCGTTAGGGTGTTGATGTTCAATCTTCAGTTATTGGCAAGTTAGATACTTTCCTACGAAGTGTATAATATTTATCTTCATGCCGGGCCACCAATAATGTTTCTTGAGGGTTTGATACTGTAAAACCCGAATAACGGTGGTGTGATAATTGATTAAATTAATTTGCAAGTTTCCAAGTAACCCTTATTTAATTGGAGTCTACTTTTAAATCAAATAAATACAGCCCTTAAACATGCATCTAAATCAACCCATCAAATATAAAGCATGCAACACAATAAATATGCTGAGATACAGATTTCAGGAAAAAACTCCTTTCGGGTAAAACCTTTATTTCACAATGAATATATATAAATCGCAACTTACAATTTACATAGAGAAATCTGCAATGGATCAACGCGCAGCTAACCCACAAAGACACGCAGTCTTGAACTCAGCAAGAGAATACACGCAGCACCCTCCAAGGACTTGCAGCCCAAACAACAAATGAAGAACCGTAGCTCTCCTCAATGACACGTAGCCATAACACTTTGTAGAGACTCCCTCAGCAATGACATGCACCCCTCGGTTGCAAAGATCTCCCCACAAAGGTTGAACAATATCAAAGCTTGTGTTCTAGGGTTCCAAAAGATTCACAAAAGTAATTGGGATTTTTGTGTGTGAATCAAAAAGATGTTGGGCATATCAAAAAATGAAGTCTTGTTGTGTTTGAACTCTTAGAAATGTTTTCTCAAAGATTTGAAAAATACACCACCGATATAGGAATATATATAGGAAATATGAGTCGGTGGTAAAAAATCTCACGGATCTGTACGAAATTATCTGAAGCGAATCGGTCCGTGGTCGGATCAGTTCATTTTTAAATTAACCTTCTTCGATTTGGCTTCGATCCGGGGTATTTTGTTTCTGGAGCAAAGTGGATCGGTACGGTATGGAGGCGGATTGGTCCGAAGGCGGATCGGTTCTTTTTTGAAATAGGCGAACCGGTCCGGTTTACCAGAAAACAAAAAATCTTATTTTTTATAAAATCATTTTATAAAAATTTCCCAATACTAAGTATGAAACTTTAAGGGACTTAAAAACAAAACTTTACCAAGTTCATTCTCGTAGAGGTTATGATGTTGAAGACGCTTTGATATTCGGATCCGTTGATGTAGATACGATCTTGAATTTCTTCAAAGGTGTAACGGCGTAGGACATACATATTGACAATGGACAAAAATGTCCTTACAGATACATCTTGGTGCTTCTAGGGTGAATCATGAATTTAGAATGGTGAGCTTCCTGAAGGATTTCTTCTCGTGGTTAGGCTATGAGAGGAACACATACTTGACTTTTGAATTTTAATTCACGCTCGGGGTCTAAAGTCCATCTTTTAGGAGAGGTTATTTCTAAGTATTTGCTTCTGGGAATGCAAAAATTCATCGTGGTCTTGAAGATCAATGATTCTTTTGTGTAGAATGGGTCAAGTGACAATGTTTCGTAATATAACTTGGGTTTTGGAGGAGTCTCATTTTAGATTATAATATCAAATGGTTTCTTAAAATACAAACATACGATGGAGGCTTCCCTGGGCTTTGTGGCTTTAGGCATCAGCGAATACATTACCTTTTTAGATATGGTAAAGTAAGTTAAATTTATAATTCTCTAATAATTATATCCACCGTCTTTGCCAAAAGTTGCGATCCTTTTGCGTGAAGATGTACTTCAGACTCGTATGATAAAAAATTACCTAAAATTCTTCTCCATAAATATAACATCTCCAAATTTTCAGGGCAAAGACTACAACTGCTAATTCCAAATCATGTATTGGATAGTTATGCTCATGAATTTTCAATTATCGTGATCCGTACTCGATAAAGTTTCCTTGTTACATCAATACACAATCAAGTCCTTATAATGAAGCGTCGATGTAAACATCGTAGCTGCTATTTATAGAAAGAATGGTTAGGATGGGGTGGTTAATTTTTCCTTCAAGGTATAAAAGGCTTATTCGCATTCGGAGGTCCATATAAATCAAACATCCTTTTGGGTCAAATTCATTAATGATAGGGGAATTCGGACAATTATTCCACAAAATGTCGATAATATCCGGCAAGTTCTAGAAGCTAGGTAGTTCTATAATGGTAGTAGGTTGAGGCCATTCAAGTACTGCTACGATTTTGGTTGGGTCCACTTGTATACCTACTTCAGTGACTACATGTCCAAGGAACTTTACCTCTTTTTTGAGGAAATCGTATTTACTCTATTTTGCGTATTACTGGTGTTTACGAAGGGTTTACAACACTATACATAGGTGCTTCTCGTGTTCTATCATGGTCTTGGAATAAATTAATATGCCATCTATAAAGACGATCACAAACTGATTAGGAAAGGCAAAATATTCTATGCATTAGGTCCATGAAAATGGCGGGGGCATTGGTTAATCCAAAAGACATGACTAAAAATTCAAAATTACCATATCGTGTCCAGATTGGATATGTACTCTTCCTTAACATGAAGTTGGTGGTATCCATATCTTAAATCAACCTTTGAAAATATCCTTGACCCTCGCAACTGATCAAACAAATCACCTATTCTGGGAAATGGATATTTATTCTTGATGGTCACTTGGTTTAATTTTCGGTAATCGATATATAGCCAAAAAGATCCATCTTTCTTTCGTAGGAATAAAATTGGCCCCCTCCAAGGTGATGTATGTAACACCCCATGATTTTAAAATCGTAAGATCTTTTATAAATTAAAAATTTCAAGAAAATTAAATTTTTGGAATTAATTAATTTTTATACTTAAAAATGTTGGTTTTCATTTAAGTAAAATGAGATTTTAATCGGATTTGAAATCGGGATATAACGCAAGAAATTATAATTTTTTATATAAAAATGAGGAAATCTCGATTTGGAAGGGGATCCTAATTGTTTCAGCCCTGGGGGCGAACCGGTTCGCTCTAGTGGCAAGGAAAAAACTGGTATTTTCTGGTAGTGTTTGTGTAGGGCTCAAAACACTTTTCTTTTCTTAAAATATAAAGGCACGGGTTTAGGGTTTTTAAAAAATTATCAAAAAGCAGTAGCCTCCCATATTTTTATCTCCTCTCTTCTATAAAACCAAAACCCCATTTAAGTCAACTTTCAACCCAAAATTTGAAGATCTAAACCAAGTTTTCTCATGAACATCCAAGAACGTGTTTTTGCTATTTTCGCGAGACGAACGCAACCGTATAATCATATTTTCTAGATGACTTCTTTACAAAGATTAATACTTCTATTGTTCCCCTTTAGTATTATGCGTTTTAAATGTTGCCTAAACATTAATAATCATTGTTTTCTTAAAATAAATGAGAGAGTAATTAAGAAAAGTGAAACTGAAGTTGGGATTCTTTTTATTCAAATATCTAATATGAATTAATACTCAAAACTCTTGCATGCTTAGATTAGAGGAAAGAATAAATCGTATGAATTTTATAAATTGAATTCAACCCTTAAAATCATATTATTCATGTGTAGCTTGTAGAATATAAATTTATTATTGTATACCCCAAAATGTGTATGTGAATGGAAATTATATAAGTTGTTGAAAAATAAATTGCTTGATTAGTATTATAATTAAACAAACATAATTTGGATAAGTAGTAATATTGTGATTAATTGAAAGAATTGTTGTGACAGGTTGAAAATATGCCTTATGTGATCATTAATTATGTTAACATTCGACACCGTGGGGACGACAGGGTTGTTGGGGTAGCTATGCTTTCACCTTATTTTAGATTACTTACTAGGTATGGGACTATTAGGTGGGTCTTTATTATTGTTAACACTTTCTAGGTCTGGGACTAGTGAGTTCAGATTTTTACGAATGGGTATTTTCGGGGTGGGGCTAAGTAGTACACTTTTTCATTGTTCCATTAGCCTAGGTGCGCGACTAGGTGGTAATTATTGGTATGTACTCTTCCTAAGTGATAGGCTAGGGTACACGTGTGGTTTGGAAATCTCTAGGTATGGAACTATGGACGATTTGAGGATTTAAGGCTCGAATAAAGAGTCGGGCTTATAGAAAATAATGAACTTGATAAAATGGAAAATTAATGCCTAAGATAATAAACGGGTATTAAAATGAATTTGCATTGCCAATAAGTGCAGGCCTAATAAAAATTGGGTTGGTTGTCAATAGAGATGTGGGTGTGTGTTAGCGTCACCAATAAGTGTAGGGCTAACAAAAATTGGGCAGGCTAGCTATTGTGACATGTCATGCGTGGAACCTCATCAATAAGTGCAAGGCTTAAGAAATTGGATCGACTGACTATAGCGAGGGGAATGTGTGTGGTGTAAAACTTTAGGCAAGGTCCGAATAAGTGGCGGACCAATAGAAAGGTCGGTTGGCTATGGTGGTGCCGCTATAATAATAATTTAGTTAGTTGAATTAAATTGAATTATTAGCTTTAATATTATTAAATGATCAGAATATCATGATTGGACTTGAACATTGGGGTGGCTTAGTTATGTGGGTAGATAGTAGTTGTTTATTTTTACTCGTATGTTAATATATATCTCGTTTAATTTAAAATACTGTATTGTGATATTTATCATGTATAATGCTTTTGTCTGGATTTACAGACCCTAATTAGGAGGAGTAGCTAGTATTAATGATGTGGGCTCTGACCCATTACATTAACTAAAATTTTAGGTATAGTGCTAGCGTTGCTGCATTGGACGGATTAGAGATCTTTAGAGTGTAGTTGGATATTTATTTTATCGCTTTAGTAGTAGTTTGAAATTTTCATTATGTCGTTTTTAGTATGAGACTTTCATTTATGCATTTGTGGGACAATCGATTCCATGGTCGTTTATGGTTTCAGTCAGATATTTAGAGTTGGATTTTATCATTTGAGTTTTAATAATTTGGAGTTGGATTTAAATTGGAGAGAGCATGGTGATGGATTTTAATTTGCATGAATGTTTATATTGGTTGGATAAATTTGAATATTATCTTGTGAAAAATGTTTTTAAATGTCTCATATTTCTTTCACATGCTTTGAATGATAACTTAATTAGTGATGCCCCCCCCCCCCCCGGCGTAGTTTGGCGATGGCGGCTGGCCATCTCACTTGCTAGAATGCACGGGGTGTTATAATGTACTGGGGCGTATAAATCCTTTACTGAGTAGGTCGTCTATTTGTGTTTGAAGTTATCACAATTCTAAAAGAGCGACACGATCAGGGGGTATTAAGATAGGGGAGGTATTTGGCAATAGATTGATAAAAAAAATCAATTTCTCAAGGTGGGGGTATTCCGGGTAAATCTTCAAAAAACACATCTTTGTAACTAGTCAAGATGTTAGAAAGGGAGGAGGTTTCTATTTCACTGATCTGAAAAGTAGAGGTTGGTGGTGATTTTTTCCTTGAAAATGAAATGAAGGTTTATGGGGTGGTTTGAGTGGCACTGTCTTTGCATGGCGCTCAATGTGAGCAAAGTTTGGAGATAATAAGCCCATTCCTATTATTAAGTTGAACTCCGTTAAATCGAGGACTATTAGATCTATGGCTAATGTCTTGGTTCCAAAATTAAAGTGTGATGTTTACAAATCCTACTGGTAATGGCCATCTTTCCCGTTGGCATTCCTATAGTAAAAGGGTGAACTAATAGACTAAAGGATAATTGCAGACGAGTTAGACATGAACGACCAATGACTGAATGGGTAGATTTAATATCAAATAATATATGTGCAGAAATATTATAAAAAGGAAGATTACCTTTGACCACACCGTGGTAATTTGGATTTTTTGCTCGGAGAAAGGAGGAATTCTAACCTTGGTTCCTATTGAGTGGTTCTTGCTTTCTTTCACGGCTAAAAAAAAAATTGTTTAGGTAAAGGGTTAGAGTTATTGGTTGGCTTCTTGAAAGGAGATTTGATCAAGTTGGGGCAGGTGGAAGGAGGAGTCATGTGTAGAATAGGGCATTGGGGTCTAAGATGTCCTACTTGGTTGCATTCATGACAATGCATCAAAGGTCTACTATGATATCTGACTGAATAATTGGCCATCCTCGGGCTTGTTATAAGGATGATCTCGTTGATTTGGTTGGTTACTAATAACATAGGGATTTCAAGAAGGAGTGGAGGTTCGGGTTGTGTAGGTAGAGGTTTTTTTTTCTATAAGGGAGGTTATTTCAATCATTCGGTTAAACTCTTGAACCTTTAAAGGAATGATGGAGAATTTGATAATCTATCGTAAATCTCATTCAAAATACTTGCACTTTTTAGGTTCAGTATCCACATATTCTTGAGCCTGTGGGGATAATTTAATGAACTTAGCCTCATACTGGGCTACATTCATTGTTGTTGTTATAGGCCTAGGAAATCTATGGTCATTAAATCTCTTGTGGATTCGAAAAAGTTCTTGTTGAAGAAGATTTCTTTTACTACTCCCAAGTTAGTTCATTCAAGTTTTAGGAACATATAATAGACTTCCACCAAACATTTACTTCTCTTTCGAATAGGTATGAAGCCAATCTTACCTTTAAGTTCAGGATTAATGCCTACTGCGTTAAGTACCTTAAATGTCTGACGGATCCATCTTTCTATTTCAACCGCACCGATCTTCCGGAAGAATGTTGGGGGTTTTGTCATGAAAAAATCCTTAAGAACATTCATTCTTCAAGTTTCTCTCGATAGATCATTATTAACGAGGGATGGAGTCATATTTTGTTGTCGCTGGATTAGTATGGTTAATTTTTGTGGACAACATAAAATTCCTTCATTGGTGGTAGTTGGATTAGGCATTTGTGGAATAAATCATTCGTCTTGAGTTCCATTGGTAGTTGAAATGTATCAAAAGATAAATTACAAATAGAGATATAGAACCATGCTTCTTATATTATATCACATTGGCTTGCATAGTATTACACAGGGAAAAACATAAAGATTACCTAGCCATTAAACATGTTTTACAACAAAAGAATGCTTACTAATACAAAAGAACTATTAGTTTAAACTACTGCCATCACTCAAGAATATAAGTTTCATATACTTGCATCGTACACCTATAGATTTTATTTATTTACTTCCATATTCCAACGATAGTTTTTAAGCCATTTGGGGAACCATTTGATCAAACTCAGGATCTAGGTTATCTTCAGAGGAATATGATCATCGAGGGATGAACCGGTATTCGTGGGTGTAAAGATAGTGGTAGCGAGAGAAAGAGAACCATAGTCGATTAGCGAGTTAGGAGGAGTTATTGTAACTTCATTAGGTGGTAAGACATCCCATGTAAGATGGATTGCTTATTAAAGAGTGTCAGGATCTTCAGACAATCTCTTGGCATATCAGGTTGCTTGAATTTCTCCCATAAGGTGACCGATAAGTAAACTATGTTTGATCATAGGAGTAGAAAATCACGAAAAATGCTCCATATGTGTTGACAAAGTTTTGCAAAGCCGACTTCTTTAATTGCTCATTCAAACCTTTCGTGAGTCGAATCACGAAAATCAAGGTAGATATCATCCCAAATATTCATTACTGCAAAACAGTATGAGTAAACAAATGTGATAAAGGAAATATTTATATGAATAATCGTACAAGTCATAGGCGAAAGATTCTTGTATTGGGTCTCGTATAGGCATAAAACCCATTGATACTCTGATACCATGTTGTCGCATCTGCGAATTCTATGTTTTTAATAGTAAGTAAAGAGTACAATAAATATAACAAATAAATTAAAGGCAGCAAAAATTAAAAGATTTTTATTAGGGAGATGCCTAGCATCTTATTACATAGTTGTATCTGAAATAAACAAGAATACATAACTATTCGTAAAATAGGTAGAAAACATTCGGGAATCATAAGAGTTGGTAAGTTGCGGTATAAATATTCCAACGAGGATTACCATCTTTGTCCGCTACTACCCATACGTACGTAACCGAAAAGATTTTTTGAGTTAATATAAAAAAAAAGTCCAAATGTGAGGGAGGTATCTCATCCTCTTCAGGTTCATCTTTCATCTGGAAGGAAAACAATTAATCAGACATGCCAGGTGGATAATTTTTATTTCTATACAAGGTACGAGAGAAAATATATTGTTAAAGAGTAATTGGATTTAATATTGATATCATAAAAAAAATCTGGAGGCAAACTAAAATATCATAGAACTATCAGGGGTATAGTGGAGTCTAATGATATGTAAATAAATAATATTGTGGAGTGTAACCGGATAAGTTGTGTATCAAGATAAGGGTTCAGGCTAAACAAGATAACCCATACATTATCGATTATAGGGGCTTCAATTGCGTAGTCATACCATTACAATATCGTCCAAAGCATAATATATACTTGGAGAGGCAATCTCAAAAATATTGGGGAATAATAATCATAATAAAGTCTTGGCACACTCAGCTAGAGTGGAAATCATACGTATGTAGCAAATAAAACTAGGCACTCAACATATGAGTCCTATAGGCCAATTAGAACTGTCGTGGTATACCGGGGTCTAATCCCTAAATTTTAAGGTATAGTAGTAGGTGTTTCACTGATAATGATCATTAATTACAGGGTAACATGCAATTATTGTAGTAGGTTGTAGGGCTATACCACAATTAAGGGTAAACAAAAGAGTTCAGTGGCTTTTACTGAAGTCGTAAGCTTTAAAGGTTTGTCGATTTTAGGGATAACTGAAATATCGAGGAATCAATATATGAAAAAACATGAACTACACAAATGAGTTCGTATTTGAAATGCGAGTTCAACATTATCACAGAGGGATATAACAATCGGTAATTGTGAAAGACATAAGCTCAATTTGTTTAATATTTAAATTAAAATCACCTACTTTGAATTTTCAAATTTTGAGTTTGTGCATCTAATTCATTGCGATTGACTGGATAGTCTGAAATCATTGAGAGTGTAAGTAGTTCATATAGGCCTAAAAGAATTACTATATCATGTAGTAGGATACTAACTTATAAGAAGTTTCAGTGTAAAAATAACTTAAAGGATATAATGCATAGTTTTTAAAAGTTTTTAGAATAATTTAACTCTTTATTTATATTTGAATTTGGAATTAGGGACAAGAGACAAAACAACTTTATTTGAACTAAAGAATTTGTGGAAAAAGTATAGAGGTGTTTTGAGATACTTGGAAAATTGGTTAGGGAGTTATGTGTAAAATTAAAACTTACTTTTAAACACTAAAATTGGTTTTCTCAAGAAATGCTTTCTTGGGATCCAAATAGGGTGATGTAATATGCCATTTTGTTCAAAATTAAAAAAAAAATTGGAATAAAAATCATATTTTCTGATTGGAGACTCGCCCTCATGCACTCAGTCAAATATTTCACGTGCCTGGTTTGACTCTCACTCGCGCCCATGTAACCCACTCATCTTCAACCTTCGACGGTTTGACTTTAGGGTTTTGAAATTTTGACCTTAAATTTGAGACGCTTTAGGAATCCATTTGAGTTGGTTCCTAAATGAAAATTGCATAATTTTTTAAGAGGAATCCAACCATATTGGTTTAAAGAATTTTGGTGAGCTAAATGAGATATTGAGTTTCTGTAAAAAGGCAAAAATTTGACTAAACATAAGTGACTGAAACATATGATTCTTGTTTCGGCATTATGATGGTTTTGTTTTATCTTGAAAATGTAGCAAAATAAGCCTTTAGAGGGATTTTGGTCGAGTAAAACCCTTGAATATGTTTTCTGAAAATTCCAGGCCCGAAAACTTCAAGCTTCGATTTGAGGCAATAAAACTTGTACTTGGTTCAATTAAACCTTGCACCTAGGTTTATGAGAACCTAAGCTCAACTTACCTCACTTTAAAATAGTTTCCAAGTCAAGGAAGCTTAATCCACCAGTGAAGCTCAAGCTTTAATGGAGTTTTCTAGTTTTTGAGTTATTTCAGTGCATACAAACGTTATCTATCACATGAAAATATATAAATCCATTCTATATACATGTAGAAACATAACCAAACTGAAGAAACAAACATTTAAGCATAAAATTAGAGAAATGAAAAAACTCTCAAATTTTTACATTGGATGAGTTTTTACTGAGGTGAACGAGGGTTTTTATTGGGTTCGTAGGGAGGAGTTGAATGGTGGTTTTGGAGGTGGAGATGGGGATGAAATTTCTCAAGTTTCACCAAGGCTTATGTATATGGTAAATGGGTACCATGGATACCCTACATGGTATAACCTACGCAGGCACTCCAGTTGGTGCCTTGTCATCAGCGGGAGAGGGTAACTAATTTTAGGTTTTAGTTTGGGTCCTTGGATAGTTTTTGTATAGATTTTAAGGCTTTTAATTTTATGAAAATTTAGGTACTTATGTGCAATTATTCAAACCTAATGGATTGGTTACTAATATTCCTACAAAATATAAGTCATTCGATTAATCTTTGAGTGAAAGTTGGGGTCTAATTGATATAGGAAATTTTAAGTTAACCTAAATTTTCTTTGAACGGCATTTTGGTAATTTGGTAAAAGTCTAGGGTTTGTTTGGATTTTTTTCTCATCCATTCAAGGGACAAAAGGCTAACTAGGAGGGATTGTTACATAAATAGTTGAATTTCAAGCAAACCTGATGCATTTTTTAAAGTATTTCTTACCTTAGATAATACATATCAACTTTCTTCAGTCTCGTCGAAGCTTGGATGCTATGTTTTCTTTATTTTAAGGTATTTTATTATATTACGTAATGTTTTAGCATAGTTTTTTAATTGTACACTGTATTTTATTGTTTTATATATAAAATTACAAAATCATCCTGTTATACCATCTTTATTTTCCAAATTAATCAAGGAGTTCAAAAAATTTCCCAAATTGATTCAGTTCGCACAGGAGGGCCAGGGGTCGATGAGATCCCCTAATTTGGGTTGATCGATTTGGCACTAAGGTCAATATTTTGTAGGTACACTACTTCTCAAATTCTAATATTTGTTTTTATAAGTAGGTTCTTTATTATATTGTTCAGGGTAGTAACCTCCGGTAATATTATTTTTTGGCAGTTTTTTTTAACGAACTATGAAGTTTTTGTAAGGATTCTTAAAAATCCCTTGAACCATGCATTTTTTTGGAAAAATACCCTAACATAGTAAACGTCGCTAAAATTTCCTTAGAAGAAGGAGTTTTTGCAGCAAAAAAAGCATAATTTAAGGGGGTTTCACACAAAATAATTCAGGGGGTTTCTTGTGAAATTTCGTAGTTCGAGAAGTTTTATGCACTTTTCTCATTTTGGATTGATACTAATCTTACAGCAAGTTCACTTTTTAGTCTTGTGATGTAAAAGATAACAAGACCCTGAAAAAGAATAGTAGGTTGAAGAATCATTGAGCGCTTCAACTTGGCTACTGAAGAAGGTGAAGGTTAGGAGGACAATTTATTACCATGCCATGGTTGAACCTTTAGGTTCTATAGACGGAACTGTTTAGTAGGTATTAGGGTGATTGGGGGGACACAACTCGACACCTGAGGTGGAGTAATGTCAAAGGGCAAAAGAAGATGTATGGCAGATGGAGGAAAAAAATAACACATGCATCGAGATTATGTCAGTGAAAGAAACCACAATTCTTCAAACGGTCAAAGTATCTTGTGAAGAGCAGGTATTAGTGCAAATGGACCACCAACAAAACTCAGTGGTACTGACACTGACCAAATGGCTTTTGCCGAGGAAAACATAACGCGAGATAATAGCAAGTTTGTAAACTGAGCAATCGTGGGTAACAGGAATGTGTTTTAGGTGAGTCCTATAAGCTTATAGAGTATTTCTTTGTGTAAGCTTCATCCTTAAATAAATCATTTTTAGTTTTAATCACTGATCTGAGCATAGTTTATTTTAAATGTCTTATTTTCAACATTGCTTGCTCGGTCAATTTTTTTATGTTATAACTTCTGTTTTAATTTATTTAGTTTATTTCCTTCATATAAATTCAATAATATAAACTGTATGGAGAAGCGAAAACAGGAGATTTAGAAATATAAGATGAAATGAGTCAATGAAACATATGTAACTGAAAATATTTATACATGCATACTTTATGGTTTATGTTTCAAAAGGAAGTTTCTTCAGAATTATTATTATTTAACTCTCTCTCTCTCTCTCTCTCTCTCTCTCTCTATATATATATATATATATATATATATATATATATATATATATATATATATATATATATATATATATATATATATATATATTCCCAAACAAAAGGAGAAGCTTTATTAAAACAGAGTTATTTTACAAGAGATGTCCCTAACTGCCGAATGAACAGAACAGCCACCCACCCCATCACTATGTACAAGTGTGCGCAAAAAGGACGGGATGGAAGTATAGATATAAGAGAAAAACGGGAATCCTATTGCAGCAGCAGCCAGGGCATCAGCACAACGGTTGGCTTCTCTGAAACAAAGAGATAAGGTAATATGCGTAAACCTATGGAATCCATCCTGCACCGCCTGGATCAGGTCACTGCAGGCTGGAACTTGCGTTGTGTTCCTGTGAATTATGTAGTATACAATTTGACAGTCGGTCTCAAGTTCAATGCATTTAACCCCCATATAAGAAGCTAGGTCTAATCCGAGTTTAATGGCCCAAATCTTAGTAAGGATTGAGGATGCATAGCCAATGTTGTGAGCAAGGGCAAATATAAAGTGTCCTTGATGATCACAGAGTATTATCCCAATTGCCGCAAGTCCTGTGTCATGATTTCTAGTCCCATCGGTGTTACACTTGATGAAATTTGGACACGATTTGGTCCACACAGTGGTAAAATTCTGAATAGTAGGGATAACTGATAGAGGAGAAGACATTCTAGTGCCTATGTATTGTGAAGTTTGTAGAAATACAGAGTGTAGGATTGGTTCACTGAGTATAGGTTGGTTGCGAAAAATGACCTCATTCCTTGACAACCATAGCGTCCATAGCACAAAAAATGGTCGGAGCAAAGGATAGTGCAGAAAGGGAGGTCGAGGCAGCTGTTGTAACCGTCGCAAGAGATGAACTGGATAAAGATCCATTTCCAAGTCAGGATTGTGGAGGTGGTAAAAGGCGGGGTAAGTGGTGAAAATATGGGTATTACTGTCTGCAAGGCCACACAGGGAACAAAGTGGCGATGGCAGACAATGATAATAGCAAAGCCGATCAGGTGACGGTAGAGCCCATACAAAAAGAACCATAAAAACATGTGCAACTTAGGAGGAAGTGAACTTTTCCACAGACAAAGCCACGACAGGTGTGGACGACGCTGGATGTGGGTCAGTGTACACAATCAGTGGTATGTAGAGCGAATGGAAAAGACACCCCTCAGATCCGGCCACCAGTAAGGCTTGTCCGACTCGATTTCCAACGAAATGAAAATTGCCTGGATATGTGGGAGAAAGTCAACTGGTAACCAGCGGGCCACTCGTGAGAAGTCCCACTGGGAGTTAGAAAGAAAATATGCCAGAGGTTGATCAAGAACCTGGCTTGGAATATGCGAAAACATCGATTCCAAGCTATCATTAAGGACCCAAATATGATGACCAAAGGAAATATTTCCCTGCTCACTTGCCATTTGATCCCGCGTTTAAAAAGAGGCAATAGTTTTGAAACCTTAGTCCAGAACCATGAACATTTGGACTTCTTGGTTGTTGACAAAAGGGTTGCCTGTGGGAAATATTTTTGAGTAATGGTACGAGTCCACAGATTCTCAGGTTTAGTAAACACTTTTCGTAGAAGCTTGAGCATAAAGACATCATTTAAGGTGTGTAAGTGTTTGATGCCTAGTCCTCCCAACTCCCGGGGGAGAGTTATCGTAGACTAAGGGATAGTAGAGGTTTTACGAGCCAGCGGAGTTGTGCTCCAGAAGAAAGATTTAATTTTCCCTCTCTTTATATATATAAACCTCAAAATCTTTGGCTTCATAAATAATGTTGTACTGGCATAACTGCTAACCAATCAACCTTAGCCTCACACAACTTCTAACCAATCATCCTCAGCAATCATCCCTTTGAAAAATCAAGCCTCTAAAACTTCGATTGAGTCCCCAAATATCTTTATCCAACCATATAAGTATAGATGAATAATGTTTACGATTTTATGATAATTTAATGTGCATATGGTGTATTCAAGTGTATTTTAGGGCTTTTGGTTTCTTACTCAATGTGTGGAGACCCACAATGGCATAAGGAAAATGGGGAATGGAATTGTACATTATGCTTACTTCTACAGGATAGTGCCTAAAGGTAGTGACTTGTCCCCAAATTTCACTCAATAACCCATTTTTGTGATTCAAAAATAATTCAACTCAACAAACCATTTTTATATACATTTGCATTGAATTTTTTTTGCAAAATTATCTAAAAAAAATTCAAGTTTAATAAATTAAAGTTTTTGTTTTCACCCATCTGATAGGCTTGGAAATTATGTTAAACACATTTTTCTTTTGGGGCTGCAGACAATCAGAAAAAGATTTCTCACGTGTTAGCACTAGTGAGTTTGTTAACAAATCAATTGTTAGGACATATTCAGGGCGGGTAAACCTTCTTTTAAATGTTGATGTCTACCAAAGATAAATTATAAATATAAGTATTGAACCAAAATGTAGATCCAAATACTAATGGCGAAGGAGATCCAGTCGCGTTGGGAAGAGAGATGGAGAAAGAAAATTCGATGGTCCGAGGAAAAAAAAGGTTGCCAAGTTTGCAGAATTGGTCATTCTACCTAGTGAGTCACAAGTTTTTATCTCCATTCTCTTTCTGTACTATATGTTACCTTTTTATTAAAGAAAATTTAATTTGTGTAATGTACCAATCATGTGATTTTAATAGGTGCATGACTTGGCTAGGAAATTTTACTCGTGGGCGCAGAAAGAACATAATAATTTCAACGCGTGTGCTATTGGCATTGAGGAATGACGAGGAGCTTGGAAAATTATAATTACACGTGGTGGAGTTCTTCCCAACATCAACTAAGTTCTATGAAAGCTGCAAAGGAACCCAAGTCTCCTTTAAAGGCCACGTATGACACAAATAGATTGATTATGTCTAATACAAAAATCGCGAGAACAAAAAACATTTGGTAACATTCTTATCATAAGAAATAATCAAAACCGAATGAACAATTACAAGATAATGAAATATTGAATCAACACAAAACCAAATCTGATATCAATCACTTCCAATAAAACATAAGCCATCTCTAAAATATAAAATGTGACTATAGAAAAGTCCAATTTTGAATATAAGTATACATATACATCCTGAATGAAAATAAAAGAGTAAAATAAAAGAATGATCAACAATCCATCAACTCCTACAATCCTAGGAGTGAGAAATGGGACATCGATGAGATGCTCCTCTAACGAACCCTCGTCTACAGGAACTGCTGCAACAAGGACCTCTTAAAACGGTTTTAAAAGAAAACGTAAATAACTAGTCTATGCAGAATAGATTGTAATTGAATGTCGGCCACATTATAATCACACATCTTCCTCACGTGTTTTAATATATTTTAAGTTATTAGTTACCCAACCTAATAACCTAAAATATCATGCAGTTCTAAATTCTGAACCCATATGTACCCCACGTGATTAAAGTCTTACAACATCATTCTTTAAACTTTACCGTTAACTATACTAGGTTAATCTCTTTCAATAAGAATCACATGATGTATTAAGGTCTCAAACCCTAGGTTACTTCTAACAAAATAACCATAATACTAATAGCAGATTCATATCTCAAATTTATTCACATTTGGACATCTCACACCAATAATGCAATATACACATCTCTGGTATGTGACACCCCTCCTAATTAAATACCGGGCGATCACTCCTTTATTAAATTAAAATCAAGGTGAACAGTTGGTTCATTCTTAGCATCACTGTCGAAAAATAACTTTACCAATTTAAACACCCTAAATAATTAAGCTAAGTGTCAAAACCATTTTTAGACATTAGTTTCCAAATTTTATTTATATAAACCAACATTTAAAAACTTTACATCATTCACAATTTAATAATCACACCACAACTATCCTGGAACATACAATCCAAATAATCAAACATTCAACTAATTGAATCTAACCTTTAATACTGTAAATGAAAACATCCTGGCCATAATAAATCTCCAAAGTGAAAATAATAGAAATAAATGGATTACAATATCCAATAAAACAACTGAATAATGGAAAGGGCGACACATGCCCAACTGGAATAAATAATGCTAAGAGTAGAATCAAATGAATGAGGTCGTCTAAGCAAGAGGCCTGCAACTCCCACCTAAGTTGCAGTGCGTTCCTTCTAAAGGATCCTATGCAAGACACCCCTGTGGCTGGGCACCTGTAATATATACATATATATATATATAAGAGAGAAAAGAAAATGGAAACGGATCAGAGCCCGATTGTAAAAATGATTTAAAATTTGTTTAGCAGTATTTAAAATGTTTACAGGCCAATGCAACAACATATTAGTGCGACACTCCCTTGAGAAATTCTCACCTCTCTTCTAATGTGCACACCTATCGCACTAACTTTCCCAACGGTTTAACTTATCTTATCTTAGGTTACTCGTAAGATGTAAATTGAACAATTCAGTTATTAAAGACGTAATTTCCCTTTTAATACCAAAGCTCTCATTTTAGCTTTATTTGTTAATAAAATTTCCCGATAATATACTATACTTTCAAAACACGTATTTCTCAATTGAAATCATTATTCATTTCTTACTTACCATAAACACAGTAGGAAATTCCTAAATTTCAGAATTTAATATATATATTAAATACTCATATAATATATATATTCTAACAGCACCCCACATAAAAATTATGGTGCGGGCATACTCTGCTATCCAATCCCCGTATCAATCGTACTAAGGGAATACAAGTTCGGAATCACTCTGAACTGTATTGAACAAAACACAAACAATATTGAGGCGAAGCATAGTTTCCAAGTCCAAGAGGTCAGCACATACCCTCACGTCTCTTAGGACCGTGACTATCGATTTGATAGCCTGTACCTAGGATTCCTATCTTCTAGGGTACGAGTCAATATTCCCCGTAAAGGTCCCATCGAGATAAGACCGTCCCAGCGCGGTAACCTCAGGGATAGCAAGTAGCGCGGGTATGATTTTTACACGTATATAGTATATGCATAAACACAGTCATATAAATACACTACTATTTTCATATCAAGTTTAGGTACATACTCACGACCCATAATTATGATATTTATGCTTATATCTCGTTATTAGTTATCACGTATAACGGTTCGTCACTTACTTTAATTCGAGGGATTATTCCAACTTACTACGTAACACTCATGGATTTTATTCTCCTAAGTGTAAAATCCAGTAGGTAGTCATCTATTTTTCCAACGTAACTACGTTACGCGCCTCTCCCTTTAATGCATCATTCCGTCGTCCCTTATATGTGAACATCTCCAAAAATGTAAATCTCGTCTTACATTAAAGGTTTCATATTTTTAATAAGTCCTACTGGTCTTCTTTATCACCCAAAATATTTTAATAAGGATGTCCAAGGATTGTTACTCATTTAGATTGAATTCACTATTTAAAAGGGAAACATGAGTCTGCCAGGAAGGGTCGATCGATCGATGGCAGGGGCTCAATCGATCGATGCGTCAATCGATCGACACTCCTGGTTCGATCGATCAATCAAACAGGTATGGCAAATTCTGTAGATTAACAGTTACGGGTTCTATCATCCAACATCACCCAAATTCAGATTTTTAACACCCAAACTCCCAGAAATTCGTACTACAAACATTATAAACCCAAATTAAACATCTCCTACGTAAAGCATGCGAATTTTCATCAATATCCATGGATTAATAGGCCAAAACTTATATCAATCTCAAGAACCCTAGAAATTTCTTTAACTTTGTTCTAATCAGTCTTTTTCCAGAATTTCTACTCCTAATTCATCATAAATTCGTGGTTAAACCTCTACATATGAAGGGGATTTCCAGATTTTCAATTATATCATTACTACATGCAATTTTTCCTATCTCCAACATAGGTTTTCTTCCATGAAACTCATCCTAATCAACCCTAGACTAACATAAGTGATGCATTAATGAAAATAAGCAAGATAAACACTTGCCTGAAATTTTAGAGTTCTGATTTGTGGACGAATTTAGTGTGGTTGCGTTCCCCGTCGCGCGAACTACGCGTTGGTGGTGGTGGCGGTGCAATCGGATGAGTTTTTGGCCTTGGATTGCTTGGAAAGCTTTCCACCTTCCTCTCTAATGTCCGTTCTAAGGTTTTGAGTCTGCTAACCCTAAGGGACCATTCCAAATGGCTGATATAACCTAATAAATTTCGTGGGTTTAATTACCCAAAAATGCAAAATGTCCAAAATACGCTCCTAGGGTGCTAAATAGGCCTAAAAACGCCTCAAGACCCAAACTAAACCCTCGGGTACACTTTCCTGACTATCTCGACCCTTCCGGACACTTTGGCGCACTCAAAACGACCATACGAGCGACTTATAATTTATTCACTTTTATTAATCAATATTTAGTCCCGACACGACACAGGCGCGTCCCGACTTAAATTTCCAAAATTGTCATTTTATTCACTCTTGACATTTAATAGAACCAATATTATATATTACTCTACTCATTAGTAATATTCAACAAGTTTTCCATAATTACTAACTCACATCACGTTAATAATTATAAATTAATTAATTTCCGAATTTATATTAAATTAATAACTCACATTAAATTTAATAAATCCCCAAATTAATAAAGCATAAAAATACGGGGTATTACATGGTATAGGTAATACACACATCTAAAACTTAAGTACGTAGGTGGGCATCTCTACTATCAGTCATATACATCTCTATTATAGAATATAAACTGGTACAACAATCTCTAGTACCACTACACAATAATCACATATAGTAGGAAAAAGACTCTACTCACGTCTAACTTCCATACAAAGGTACAGCCCCCGACATGCACAAATAAATGGGTTACTCATACTCCCACACATAACAAAGGCATATCCATATCCCCTTCGAGGATCGTTCACACGTACTTGTAATACGCCGTATTTTTACGCATATCTATTTTATTATGAAATTATGGAAAATGAGGATTAATTCATTTAAAAGGAGAAAATTTAATTTGTAATTAATCCAATTTAATGGTTATAATTACTAGCATGACGAGAGTCAGTAGTTATCGAAGTAATATTATGGCCGGGATGAGATACACGGTAGTCATATTATAATTATTTGGGACGTGTGTATGAGTCGCGTCACCTGTATGTATTTGGGGGTTAAAAAGGTAAATTATTTTTATATAATTCGAATGATAATTTTGAGTGCACCAAAGTGTCCGGAAGGGTCTAAACAGTCAGAAAACACTACTCAGGTATTTTATTTGGAGTCCGAGGCATTTTAGCCCAAAACAGCACCCTAGAGGGGTATTTTGGTCTTTTGGGATTTTTGGTAATTAAATGGACGAAAATTGGGTTAATTAAAAGCATTGAGGGTTAGTGGTCTATCAGTTTCAACTTACGTGAGAAAGAGAGAAAAAGATAGAGAGAATCAAGGAAGAAGAAGACTCCATTGGAGCCCTAAGCCAAGAACTCGTGTAGATCGTGTCAAGAGGATCGTTCCCATAACAATTTCAGCCCAAGAATCACAAGTTCATTCCAAGGTAAGTGTTTATCTTTCTCCTCTTTTAGCATATATTGTTTTTGTTAATATAGGTTTCATGATATAAACTTGTGCAATGAAAACTTAGGTTTAATTAGACTAAATTGTGAAGAAACCTTATGAATTGGAGATGGGTATGCATGTAGAGGTTTTGCCCTTGATTGGACTATTAAAATCTAGGAATTTTATGTCTTAATCATGAATTATAATAAGAGTTTTGAACAATTAAAATTATGGGTTCATATTTAAGAGACTTATTAGAAATTTAAGAGATTGTTGAATTCCAATTGATTATATAAGGATTTGACCTTTAATTCGTATTAGAAAGTATCTTAGGGTGATTGGGATTGGTGTAGGAACATTTAAATTGGATTAGGTTGAGTATTTGTATGTTTTTAAAGATTAAAAGTTGAGAAAAATCAAAGTTGGGGAAGAACTGGGTCTGTTCGAAATTTTCGTTAGAAGACCTACCCAGGTCGTTCGAACGAACCTTCTAACGAGATTTCCAACGACCTTTTTAATGAGTTGTTGAGTTCATTCTAAGTGGGAACTTCATTCGAATGAACTCGTTCGAACGACCTCGTTCAAACGAGAATCCTGAAACTTCAAACGAGATTCCAGATTGAGTTTTTAGGGCCCGTTCGAGTTAAAAACCATCCTAGGATTATCCAAGCGAGTGTATTAACCTACGTGAGTAACGAGAGGCTTAAATTCTAAGGTGTTAGGGAGTTAAGGGTGTAATGGTCCTTGGGGTATCGAGTTTGTGTGAAAACCTAGGAGAGAATGCAAGTCCTAGAGAGGGTATATATATATATATATATACGGATATCGTGGAGATTAATGGCGTTAATATTACTTACAGATTATAGCATTTGGGTTATGTGATTACCTATTAATGTATATAAGTCGTGTGCATGCTTATTACTTGGAATACCATGTGTATGACATACCTAGCTACTGGCTATCGGACGGGGGTTAACACGTTGTGGACGACCATATCTTGTGTGCCTTCGGGGGATTTTGAGTCGTACCACTAGAGCATGGAACCTAAGTACGGGCTATCTGTGAGAATGATAGTGTTGACGGTCGTATGGGTGTATAGGTATGTGCGTAACCCATCGACTTGGGACTATGTTCGCCTCCAATATTTTTATATATTTTATTGGTTCTTGAGAGATTGAACTTGTTGTCCTTTATGCATGAGCGTGGCAATGGGACTAGATAGCTGAGTATGCCTAGCGCCAGGGGTTTCTTAACCATGGGTGCAGTATTGATATATATTTGTACGTATACATATTGAGATTTTATATATGTATACTGAGTTCCAATTTTGTGTTTCATATTGTCCGCTCTATTATAGTATATACTTATTGGGTCACCAGTTGAGAATTAAAAATGTTATGAGAATGAGTTACAGCACCTCTAAACATATTCCTAAATGATATAAATATATTGGCTTCGGGTTATTTATATATTGTATCTGGCACAGTGGTTATACTACGTATAGTCAGGCAGAGTATCATGACTAGTATGGGTAGTTAGGCTCGTTAGGCGTGCACATTAGATGAGAAATGAGCATCTCAAGGGAGTACGCTAAGTTAAAATGAATAATATTTGTGCTAATTGAACGATTTAAGCGCTTGCTGTATTTAAACTGTTTTCTACTCGGGCTCTGACCTGTTTTTCTGCAAAACTCTTTTCTTGTTCCTTTATTTTAGGTGCTCAGCCATAGGGACACCAAGCTTAGGAGATTCCATTCAATTGTCGAGCTATAGCTTCTGTGGAAGCTACAGGACATTGCTAGTAGATGCTTCATAGCTTATTCTTCTTTATATATCAGTTATTTACTTCAATTGGACATGTCGTCCCTTCCTATTTTACATTTAGAGATTTAGATGTTTTTGTTCTGATAGTAGACTTTATTTCATAGTTTTGGATTAGTGTATGGGATTTTATCTGGATGTGTTTACTCATATGCCCAAAGTGCACCCTCTTACTCAGAGCAACTAAACTCGGCTAATATCACAACTGAGATGACCAGAAGCCTTTGACAACCATCAACAAGGTCGTCACTCAGAAGGTCGGCCCCAGCCGACATTGCATCTACCTCAAACATCAACCTCGGATGGGTATCAGTCGAGGTCAACAAGGACTATTGGGTTCAACCCTTCAACAGCATCATCAGCCCCAGTCGATGTTGTAGTCATCAGCCGAGATCAGTAATGTTACATCAGATCAATCAAAGGGAAATGTCATCATCGGCCTAAGTCGATGTTACAACTACTACTACCTAACCTCGGATAACCTACCTGTCTAAGGACATTATGAATAACCTCGGACAAAGCAACAGTCGAACTTCACCAACCTCGTACTCTTCCAGGCTGAAGTTGCACCAATCAAATAGCGCCGAGCATTTACAGGCACATGAATGGTTTGGAACACGTGGATAAATCTCTTATAACCAAATCATTACCTCCATGTGAGGAAATATTTCATCATCATTCTCTACATGTGACAGTGACAAATATCTTCATTAGATTGTCTAGATCATCACACATATGCTCATTGCATGCTTTGGGGGTACATTACACCCCCCAAACACTATATATACATGTATTCTCCTACCTTGAAAGGGATCCATAATTACAAACCTTAGCCAAACTCTGATGCATTTATAGTAGAGAGAGAAAGTGGAGTGATTGTATTACTGAGGCCATTAGATCCCTTTTTTTATAGTGATATTTACACTCACCTACACAGTGGACGTATGCAATTGTCGAACCACTTATAATGTTGTGTTCATCCCCTTTTTCTCATCTCCTACTATATATATATACTCTTGTGCTGCCATTGTCATCACCTGCTTGAGCTTGTTAATGCCTTATCTGGTGGTGTTGTTTCCAGCATCATCATTGATAGAAAGAACTTTTGCATGTATGTTTTCGTCGTTGTTTGAAAAGTCCTTCTAATCAAAACCTTATAATACCTACAAAATAATACAATCTCAAGTGTAGCGGTAAGTAAGGGTATCAATCCACTTTCAAGGGGGTAAGGTAGCGACAAATTCAATTGTAATTAACTTTTTATTTTCTTTTTGTTCTTTTTCACTTTTCTACTTTTTTTAGCTTTTTCAAATATTAAAACAATTGGGTGAGGTGATGATTTAAACTAAACTAAACTAAATGTGATATGATAACAACTAACTAGAAAGTTACTAAAATGAAAAATAAAGTCTATACTAAAATAAGAAATAAAGTGAGGTAAATAATTGTGAGAACAATCAAGGAATGGAATTACACCACAAATTTTAGTTATTATAATTAATTAATTTAATTATTTGAATTCTCCCAAATTAATATCAAAATTACAAACCAACTCTCGTTGCAAGTGTAATTAAAATAGTAATCTTTTAGAAAATTAAGTTTAACACCCCACAACTCTAGAAAAATAGATCTACACTCCTTTTAATTAATCACCCGCTAGGATCGATCAATTAAAATTTATGTAAATCTTAGAAAATAAATTTAGAGTTGAAATTCAAGTTATAATACCCCACTTAAGAAACCCCTATCTCTAGTTCGAATCTAAAATGAGTATTATAACTAGAATTTCGATTTTCTCTCGAAAATCATTTACCATCTCTCGAGGCGTAAATTTAAGGGTGAGGGATCAAAAATAACATTCAAAAGGAAATTTCAAGTATTCAAACTAATTAAACTAAAATAACATCAAATAAGGGTTTCCCCCCACCCCTTGAAAGGGGATTTAGCCTAACATGATATGAAATATGACAAATTAATAATCAAAGGCATAAAATAAATGAGATGCGAAAAGAACAATCAAACCCCAATATATTGATGCTTAATTGATCTTCAATCCATGAGTTGAAATTCATAATCCATCAACTTGAGTGATCCAAATAATATTACATAAAAATTTCACTCAAATTAATCCTCACACATTCATCACTCAATAATCTCAAAAAAGAAAAAGAAAAACTATTTACAAAATGGTGTTTATCCTAATTTATTTCAACCCTAAACTTTCTCTCTCTATTTGATGATCAAAAAGCTTTCTTAATCTAAACTAAAAATAAAAAGGATAGTGGATGAATTCATAATGGATAATTAAATAATAAAAGAGATTTGCTAAAAATGCAAATCCAAACATTATAAAATTGTACATTATAACTCACCCAAAGAAATAAATTCTAGATCATTAATTTATATTAAGATAATTGCTAAAAATGCAAAATCTCAACATAAAGGAATGGATTAGAATTTACCTCCCATAAGGGATGAATTTCACTACATCAATCTATTATGAATAATTGCTAAAAATGCAAAAATTCATAATAGAGGGGTGGGGTGAAATTTATCCTAGAGATAATTTTCACTACACACCTCTATATTGAGGTATTTGCTTAAAATTAAAATACTCAACATAGAGGGGTGGAAAGAATTTTTTCACACCAAGCTTAAAACTAAATTTGAGATCTCTTGAAATTGGCCCAAGTCTTCAATTTATATGGTGCACATGGAGGCTAGGGGTATTTTTGGGAATGGACATGAGTGTGCATGAAAATGGTGAGAGGAGCATGATGTGTGAGTGTGTTGAGGTCATGTGGGTGAGGGGATTGGAATAAAATCTGATTGGGTAAAAGGGGTATTTTGGGCAATGGTTAAAAGTTGGTAGTTGGGGGTAGTTTGGGTAAAGGTTTAAATGGTGTTTAAATATGTGGGTCATTATTATTGTGTTGGCTTAAGTTAGTTATTTGGCAGGTCGTGGCTTTTGAAAATGGGTCTTGGGATTCTTGGGTTGAAGTGGGTATGGGTTTTGAACTGGGTTTGCGAGACGGGTTTGGGGGAGGTTGGCTCCAGGCGGGCTGCTAGATTGGATTTGGGGGTCCGTTTTCTGGCCGGAGGTATAAGGTGATGAGGGGGACGCTGTCTGGAGGTCTAGCCCACGATGGGTTATCGTCGGTGGCAGGAGGAGATCGTCGGAGGTCGCGTCGGTCAGGCGCATGTCGCGGGTTCGTGGGGGGAGGGAGACGGGTCATGTGGATCCCTGGTTTCGCGGGCAGGCCACGGCGGGTTTGTGGCAGGTTGGCGACTGGGGCAAATAGGTCGCCTGAGGGGTTGATAGTAGTTGAAGGGGTAGGGGTTGTGCCGAGTTTGGTACAGATCGATGGCAGATTTGGGTTGCTCCGGCGGTGGGTTCGCCGGCCGAAGCTGGTGGGATTGGAGGTTAGATGAGAGAGGGTTGATGTTAATGGAGGTGGTGGTTTAAGGTTTGATGGGTTTGTAAATGGTGGAAGAGAGAAGAGAGAGAAAGGTTATTGGAGAAGATGAAGTGGAGGTTATAGTGTGTGGTGAGGGTGTAGGAAATTAGGTGAGGGTATGGGTTTAGTGTAGGTGTGTATGGTGTGTATGGGATTTAGGTGTTAGTGAGTTATGTGTATGTATTTAATTTGAACCCTTAAAAAAATAAAGACTAACTAAAATGAAATTAAAAAATAAAAATTAAATCTAACTAAGAATAAAATGAAAAATAAAAAATAAAAATATTAAAACCTAAGAAAATAAAATCATAAGCTATTAAAAACTAAAATAATAAAACAAAAGAAATAAAAAATGAAAAATCTAATAAAATAAGAAAACAAAAGTCCTAAAATATAAAATCTAATAAACTAAAAATAAACTCCTAAAATTAATCCTAATAAAACTAAAAACTAATCAAAATCAAAATAAAATAAAATTACACTAATAAAATAAAAATAGAAAGTAAAACCTAGAAATTCTAAATAAATAAAAAATAAATCCTAAAAATAAAAATGACTCAAACTAAAAATCTAAAAAAATATTAAAAAGGGACAAACAAAACACACACGGGGTTTGGGTGATGCTTTGGGCTAGGTTTAGGCTCGGGTAAGGGTAGACTAGGGTTACGGGATAAGAGAATTAACTCCATTTTAACTGCAAATTGGTCCGAAATATAGCTTTTGACACCGCAACTGCAATTAGACCTGCATATTGAACAATTAAATACATAAGACCCATATTGTCGAGAATTAGCAACAAAAGCACGTCTATTTGGGGTATAAATTATACAGTTTTGGGTGCTTATCACACCACCCCCAAACAGAGCGTTACTAGTCCTCGAGCAATAAGATAGAGAGAAAGAGAAAGAGAAAGAGAAAGATAAGCAACCAAAAGTGTACCACTTTCACGGGAACTTGCGATTTCACTTAGCATGTGCAACAACCCTTTAAACCTATAGGTTGCCCTAGAGGACGAGTTTGTCTTGTGAGGGTTTGTAGGGAATATACCCACAAAATTCTTTATTTTCAAATGGCAGTTAATCTCTTATTAGACATAGAATAGTCGCACAATCCATCATGTAAGAGAAATAATTTCAGAAATACAAGCTAGAATGTGTAGAAAGATTAAGCTAAGTAAATACTCAAGGCACATCCTTCCTAGAACTCAACGTGTGTAGTGTGAATCAGTCAAAACGGGTCAAGTATCACAAGAGTAATTCCTAGAGTGCCTTATCGGAATCAACGCTTCAACTTCAAAATCTCAAGGATATATATCTCAAACGAACTCTCGAGATATGGGTTAGTGTATCGCTCTTATGTGTGAGGAGGTGAGTAAATGTAAGAAAGTTTAAACGTCTCGCACATATATAAGAAAGAACTAACAATTAGAAAGAAAAATGATCTCATGAAAGAAATGTTAATCACTATAGTGAGAACGTCGAGTTATTCACCATGTTGACTTTCATTTGCCCGAACACCTAGGGAAAATATGGATTTTTATGGGTGAGGAGAAAATGAAATGGGAAGGATGGTATAAGGTGTGGTATGATGGATGTGTGATGTATGGATGTGGTATGTAGGATATAATGGTGATATGAATGATGAAGGATGATGGATGATGGATGAATGTATATGATAGAAGAGTGTTGTATACTTTAGGCACAAATGTCTTTATTACAAAAGAACTACTAACTACACTCTCTTTCTTTTTCTTTTCTCTCTTTTTTTCTTTTTTTTCTTTTCTTTTTCTCTATATTTTTTTTATTTATTTTTCCTATTTTTGCAATTTTTCCCCCTTTTTTTTTGTTTTTCTCTCTCTTTTCAAACTAACAATGAAGACATTTACATTTGAAATCACACTCTTTTTCTTAAAATAATGGATGATATATGAATGGAATGGGGTATGTATATGGATGATGTAGGGAATATGTGGGAATATGGAAGAGCATGGGAATGTGATGGATGGAGATGTGATATGGGGGAAAAGTGTTACGTGTATGGATGAAAATCGAGTATTCGGGACAAATTTCAAGACACGCATTTCTTACAACTCGAAAGTGACGTCGTTCTCAGTGATCAACCCAAAAATTTAGTGAAGAATAATGAGCTATACAACGATTTAAAGTGCGGACCCAAATGAAGTTGAATCAACTCGTGACTCAGAGATTGCGTAAGACACTCTGAAAGGGTGAAAGGCACAAATCTCACAATCTAAAGTCTCTACTAGTGATCCTTAAGGTTTTATTGAGAGTTATAGTACTCTTCAACTCTAAACCACAGTGACATGATAAGTGCGCAAATTTTATTGAGTCTAGAAATTCATGATGCAACGTGCCTTGGGACGTATTACATAAGCTATTTAGAAAAAATATTCTCTAGCTTGATTCCTAGACTTTTGAAAGATGGATGATTGAAAATTCACATCAGTGAGTGAGATGAAAGAAACTGCACAAAGTTTTTTAAAAATCGGGTTTAAAATTCAAAATTTTCAAAAGAGGTACGATTTTGATAAAATTCCCCACCCCCAAACAAAAAGGAACATCGTCCTCGATGTTCAGTAAAATGATTTTTAAAATGGAGAGCATAGGGTAGGAAAGAGATTACCAGAATGAACCGCTAATGAAGTGGAAAGATGTAGCGAAGAATAAACTTGAATAAATGATAAGAGAAAAATAAAGGTGTACAAGTCTATAACATGGTAAAGCATTGGGTGATGTGAAATACCACCCCCAAACAAGATGAAACTAGTACAAGAAACGCGAGCTGCCTCTCGGTAGCTCTAAGTTTAATGTCTTCAACCAGACCGAAGGAATCTCACCCTAAGGATAAGATATATGAAAGCGCGGGGTGGCAGAAAAATTGGGTGATGAGAATCACCCCCAAACAAGACTGAAGCGTCAGTCTTGTTGTATGAAGGCTAATATGGTCAATGCACTTGTATGGCAAAGTGCATCATACGATGCAAAGCATCGGTGGACCATGGGTGGGTGGGTATTAAGGTAAGTGTGAGGGAGGCATGGGTGATGAAGCATCGATCACGGGACTTGTTGATCTTAAAGGTGAGGGCAACTAGGGCCTTATAAGCATGGTGCTCAAGTTGGTGAGGGAGGCGGAATGGTTTGCTAAGTTGAATCGAATGGGCCTCAGAAAAATCACACGACCATTCTATATATGGGCGATGATAATGGTCGCGCCGTGACACACCAGAGAGCTGTTGAGAAGAAAAATCTACACCACAAGGAAGTGGTGTGCATAAAGTAACAAGCTCGGTGTCACAGTGGAGAGTAGCACCAAAAAGACTCTCATAGATGGTGGATGATGGTTTCAGGTGAGGATCTAAAAATATAGATGGAAACATGAACTGCGTAAAATCAAGATCCAAACCAGGTGGTGGGGTAGAAAGGATAATGGGTGGGTTGGGTGGGATAAATGGTGTATCGGGTGGGATAAATGACGGAGGAAGATGATCCAACTCAAGAGTGGGAGACACACACTCCTCATGAGGCGCGGAGTGATCCATAAGGGAACTCGCAGGAGGAAATGTTGAAATAAACGAGTGAGTGATCAACTTATCCATAAGAGTAGCATCGGTGAATGTGGTGGTAGGGTCAAACGAGGCACCAAGATCAGAGATAGAGGAATCACTAAAAATATCGGGCTCAACGGGAGCCATTTGATAGAAAGAACTTTTCATCTTCCCGGCAACGGCGCCATTTGATAGAAAGAACTTCTGCGTATATGTTTTCGTCGTTGCTTGAAAAGTCCTTCTAATCAAAACCTTATAATACCTACAAAATAATACAATCTCAAGTGTAGCGGTAAGTAAGGGTATCAATCCACTTTCAAGGGGGTAAGCTAGAGACAAATTCAATTGTAATTAACTTTTTATTTTCTTTTTGTTCTTTTTCACTTTTCTACTTTTTTAGCTTTTTCAAATATTAAAACAATTGGGTGAGGTGATGATTTAAACTAAACTAAACTAAATGTGATATGATAACAACTAACAAGAAAGTTACTAAAATGAAAAGTAAAGTCTAAACTAAAATAAGAGATAAAGTGAGGTAAATAATTGTGAGAACAATCAAGGAATGGGATTACACCACAAATTTTAGTTATTTGAATTAATTAATTTAATTATTTGAATTCTCCCAAATTAATATCAAAATTACAAACCAACTCTCGTTGCAAGTGTAATTATGTTAGTAATCTTTTAGAAAATTAAGTTTAACACCCCACAACTCTAGAAAAATAGATCTACACGCCTTTTAATTAATCACCCGCTAGGATCGATCAATAAAATTTATGTAAATCTCATAAAATAAATTTAGAGTTGAAATTCAAGTTATAATACCCCACTTAAGAAACCCATATCTCTAGTTCGAATCTAAAATGGGTATTATAACTAGAATTTTGATTTTCTCTTGAAAATCATTTACCATCTCTCGAGGCGTAAATTTAAGGGTGAGGGATCAAAAATAACATTCAAAAGGAAATTTCAAGTATTCAAACTAATTAAACTAAAATAACATCAAATAAGGGTTTCCCCCCACCCCTTGAAAGGGGATTTAGCCTAACATGATATGAAATATGACAAATTAATAATCAAAGGCATAAAATAAATGAGATGAGAAAAGAACAATCAAACCCCAATATATTGATGCTTAATTGATCTTCAATCCATGAGTTGAAATTCATAATCCATCAACTTGAGTGATCCAAACAATATTACATAAAAATTTCACTCAAATTAATCCTTACACATTTATCACTAAATAATCTCAAAAAATAAAAATAAAAACTATTTACAAAATCGTGTTTATCCTAATTTATTTCTAACACTAAATTTTCTCTCTCTATTTGATGATAAAAAACCTTTCTTAATCTAAAATAAAAATTACAAAATAAAAATAAAAAGGATAGTGGATGAATTCATAATGGACAATTAAATAATAAACGAGATTTGCTAAAAATGCAAATCCTAACATTATAAAATTGTACATTATAACTTACCCAAAGAAATAAATTCTAGATCATTAATTTATATTGAGATAATTGCTAAAAATGCAAAATCTCAACATAAAGGAATGGATTAGAATTTACCTCCCATAAGGGATGAATTGCACCACATCAATCTATTATGAATAATTGCTAAAAATGCAAAAATTCATAATAGAGGGGTGGGGTGAAATTTATCCTAGAGATAATTTTCACTACACACCTCTATATTGAGGTATTTGCTAAAAAAGCAAATACTCAACATAGAGGGGTGGAGAGAATTTCATCACACCAAGCTTAAAACTAAATTTGAGATCTCTTGAAATTGGCCCAAGTCTTCAATTTATATGGTGCACATGGAGGCTAGGGGTATTTTTGGGAATGGACATGAGTGTGCATGAAAATGGTGAGAGGAGCATGAGGTGTGAGTGTGTTGAGGTCATGTGGGTGAGGGGATTGGAATAAAATCTGATTGGGTAAAAGGGGTATTTTGGGCAATGGTTAAAAGTTAGTAGTTGGGGGTAGTTTGGGTAAAGATTTAAATGGTGTTTAAATATGTGGGTCATTGTTATTGTGTAGGCTTAAGTTGGTTGTTTGGCAGGTCGTGGCTTTTGAAAATGGGTCTTATGATTCTTGGGTTGAAGTGGGTATGGGTTTTGAACTGGGTTTGCGAGACGGGTTTGGGGGAGGTTGGCTCCAGGCGGGCTGCTAGATTGGATTTGGGGGTCCGTTTTCTGGCCGGAGGTATAATATTTGAAATAGATGGTAGGGTTATGAACGCTTAAGAAGTGATGGCCGCAAAGTATGAGGATGAGAACGGGAGTAGCAGTGGGAAATTCCAAAGGAAGAAGGATGGAAAGAAGAGGGTCGCAGACGATAATTTTTCACACTACACTCCTCTAATTATGAGTTGTGAACACATCCTCAGTGAAATAAAAAAAATGACAGGTCCTTGAGATAGGCGAAGAAGCTTAAGGCCCCTCCGCATCAGAGGAACAAGAACCTATGGTGCGAGTTCCACCAAGACCACGGTCATCTGATTGATAAGTGCTTTGCCTTGAAGGATGAGATTGAGATGATGTTGAAGTCTAGAAAGCTCAGGAAGTATGTGGATAGTAGAGCTTCTAAGGGAGGAAGAGACGACCCTAAAAAGAAAAGAAATGACAGATGTCAGGAAGATGCCTCAACCAAAAGAGCTGAGGACTCAAATGATGATGATGATGACCCTGACCTCCCACCAAAAGATGACAATGTCCCGGTGAAGAGGGTTGGTATGATCTCCTTTGGTGTTAACACCATCTGTGGAGGACTAGAAGGGGGTGGCTTAGAGGTAGCCGACCGCAAAGCTCACGTGGTAGAGGCTAAGTCAGGGACCAAAGTAGAGGTTATGAATTTGGCATCTTCAGAGGTTAAACACGAGAAGAGAAAGAAGCTAGATATGGAGACTCTCATAGTTGGCTTCTCACAACTGGATTTTAAAGGTATCTTAGCCCCGCACGATAACCCTCTGGTAATCACCACAAGGGTTAATGGATGTGAGGTGCAGATAATCCTCGTTGATGAGGGAAGTTCAGCAGACGTAATATTCTGGCCCTGCTTCAAGAGCCTAGGCCTCAGCAGAGCTAGGCTTGTCCCTTATCATCATCATTTGATTGGCTTCAGCGGAGAAAAGGTTCATCCGTTGGGAATGTATGAGATGGATGTAAGAATAGGAGATGAGTGGCCTAAGAGGTTGACCAGAAAAATCAATTTCTTTGTGATGGATGAGAATGTCTTCTCAGCTTACAACCTCATCATAGGAAGAGTAGCCCTCAAAGAATTTGAGGTCGTGCCTTCAACTGTCCACCAAATACTAAAATTCCCGACTCCCTATGGGGTAGGGAAAGTGTAAGGTGACTAAACATCGGCACGTGAATGCTACTTTAACTTCACAGAAAATAGAGAGGCTCATAAGAAGGAAACAACCACTTACAACATTGACACCCTTGATCCTAGAGATGAGATAAAGCTCAAGAAGGGAGAGGTCGTGGAAGAGGTAGAATCCATCGTCCTCAATGAGGAGGAGCCAGAAAAAACCGTTCGAATCACCAAAGCCCTAAGACCTGAGATCAAGGAAGAGCTGGTGAAGTTTTTGAGGAAGAGACAAAGCGTTTTTCCTGGAGCCACGCGGACATAATAGGTATTGATCCTAAGGTCATGAGCTATAAACTCAATCTTATGAAAGACGCTAAGCCCATCAAGCAAAGAAGGAGAGTATACTCAAGAGAGAAATATGATGCCATCAGAGAAGAGGTCAGAAATATTGAAGAAGCCAAGTTCATCAGGGAGGTTATATACCCCGAGTGGTTGTCCAACGCAGTCATAGTGCCAAAGGCAAATGGGAAATGGAGGATGTGCGTAGACTTCACTGATTTGAACAAGTCTTGTCCAAAATATAGTTTCCCCCTGCTTCATTTTAGTAGTTAGATGATTCTTGTATCACTAGGGGTCTTGAGTTGACAAATTCCTTATCTCGACAAGCTGACAGTAGTGTATCAGAGGGGTTCCTTGTTTGGATTTTGCTTACGAGACACTCTACGTACGAAACTTAGCGAGTCGGGACTTGGGGGTATTGATTTCTAGATCAGCTTAGTAGTTCAGTTATGCTCCATGGATTTCATTGTTGGGTTGCCAAGATCGCAGCGCGGTCATGATTCGATTTGGGTTATCATCGACAGACTTTAAAAGGTGGCTCATTTCTTTCCAGTGAGGAAGGATTATACGGAAGCACAGCACGCCACGATGTTTATTAACGAGATTATAAAGTTGCATGGGGTACCGCTTGATATCGTGTTCGACCGTGGCAGTGTCTTCATCTCGCACTTTTGGGGGATCTTTAGGAGGCGATGAGAGTTCAGTTGAGTTTGAATACTATGTTCCACCCTCAATTTGATGGTCAGACAAAATGGGTAAACTAAATTTTGGAGGACATGTTACGATTTTGTGTGTTGGACTTCAAAGGTGGTTGGGATACACATTTACCACTGGTGAAGTTCGCATACAATAATAGTTATCAGCAGACTATTGGCACCATACAAGGCTTTTTACGGCAGGCCTTGTCGATCCCCTACACGTTGATTAGAGTTCAAAGAGCACCAGATGTTGGGTCCGGATATTATAAGGGAGACCTCAGAGAAGGTTGACTTGATTCGTGCACGGATGAAGACCGCGTAAGATCGTCAGAAGGCTTATGATGACATAAGGTGGAGGAATTTAGAGTTTGCCGTTAGGGATCAAGTGATGTTGAGGGTCTCACCCATGAGAGGCGTCGGTCGCTTTGTTGCCAAAAGTAAGCTTTCACCGTGGTACGTGGGTTCGTTTACAGTGTTGAACAGGGTGGGGTCAGTTGCCTACAGTTTAGCCCTACCCGACCAGCTCCAGCAGGTACACAATGTTTTTCATGTATTCATGTTGAGGAAGTTCTTACATCCCGAGGACTCACACATACAAATAGATTTAGACGGGGTTTCTCTGCAGCCATATGGGAGCTACAAGGAGAGGTCGGTCAGGATCCTAGATCGTCATGAGTAGCAGTTGAGGTCAAAAGTCATTCCTCTTGTTCGTGTTATGTGGAGTAATCATGATGAGTTTGAGGCCACTTGGGAAAGAGAGGATGACTTGAGAATTAGTCACCCATATCTCTTCATACAAGGTACGTGCGAAACTATCTTACTTTAAGTTAATTGATTTGATTTATTTTGGATTTCGAGGATGAAATCCCGTTCGTAGAGGGGGAGAATGTAATACCCCGCATTTTTTATTGAATTGAATTGAACTAAAAAAAATGAAACTATGTCAGTATATATATATTTGAAATGTTTGGAAATGAAAATATGCCAGTATATATATTCAAAATGTTCAGAAATGAAAAGTTAAAATGAATTCATTGAGATACGAATGTGCGACTTAAATATTAGAAGCGAATTAACGCGTAAAAGGATCCAGAGGTTTAAATTTAGGGCAATGGCATTTTTGTAAAAAACTAACCCTAGGTATAAATAGAAAAGAAGGGTAGAAGTCTTCATTTTCTCATTTCACAACAGGGGGATAGGCTTTGGTAGAGAGAGAGAGAGAGAGAGAGAGTAAGAAGAGAAGAAAGCTAAGAGGATTTCAAGAGAAAATTTCACATGAACATGTATTCGGATCCCTAAATTAATATAAAATTGATGTTAAAAATGATATGCAATGTATTAGGATCACCCTCCATGTAGATTCAAATGCAATAACATTATTATAGGGATTGAGTTGTTGAATAACTTCTTGAATTTGAGAAATCTATGAAATTAAGTAAATCGTCATATTAAAAATTGTTTTGAGCTGTTTTGGTTACGAAAATGGATGTTTCGTTGACCATGCCTTGTAGAAAATCACGTTCCGAACAACTTTGTAGTTGTAAGTTTTTTCAAAAACAAATCGTAAAATTCTTGAATATGCGTTTTACAGTTCTGCGCCAAAAGTTATCGTAAACAGGTGCGAGCTGTATATGTTAGTTTCGGGTTTATTTTAAGTAGGCTATGGTAGCGTTCACGAGAGTTCTTGTATAAAATCAAGTTCCGGACAACTTTGTAGTTATAATTTTTTTCAAAAACGGATTGAAAAATCCTCGAATATGGGTTTTACAGTTCTGCGCAGAAAGTTGTCGTAAATAGGTGCGAACTGTATATGTTAGTTTCGGGTCTGTTTTAAGAAGGCTATGGTAGCGTGTTCATGAGCTCTTGTAAAAAATCACGTTCTGAACAACTTTGTAGTTTTAAGTTTTTCCAAAAACGGGTCGGAAGAGCCTCGAATCTGCATTTTAAATTATGGGCAGCTTGTTGTTGAAATAAGAGCGCTAAGGGTGTTCATGTTCTTAGAAAGATAATTGTGGTGTTGTACTTAATCTTATAACTTGATCATATACCTATGGTTATTAGGGATATATAACCTTGAAATGATTTGATGTTGAATTAGTAAATTAATGGTGTAAATTATGTTATATTGTAAATAATGACTATTGTATAACTCGAGTAAGAGACTTGATATGATTGTATATATACATAAGCGTGAAATTGTTTTACATGTATATTGTTGAGTATACACTAGAGTAGTCCTCCGATCGATGTAGGAAGATGTTGAATGCGATTTTTTGTGATTGATCCGGTTAGGTTCCGCTCGAGTGTCGTGTCGGAGATAAACCACCGGAACCGGACACGTGGTTGTAATGCGAGTCGGATAGATTGACCTTGGAATGCCATGTGATTTAGGACTTAGTATGATTGCTCTTGCCATGTAATATTGGGAAATATTCGTGTGTAGGCCTAGTGTTACGACTTGTTCCCTCGGGTAACGATAGTGACCCGATATGATTTGTTGTGTGACATATTATTCTTGTGTCTTAAAGTAATATCCCGAATCGATGCATTTGATATTATACTTGAAGAAAATATCCTACTGTTAAGGGACTGGATAAAAGAAATTTTACCACTGTTAAGTGTTTTTAAATGAAAATAATTATTCCGAGTAGGAACATTTAAAATGGATTAATAGTAATTAATCACGCTATTTGTATAAGACTCCCTACACTTGGGCTGGGTTGGGTAGTCACAACCTAGGAACATCGTTTGGGAAATGAATCCAGACAACTTAATTATTGGAGACGAGCAATGACTAGTGTGCTTTCATTATAAGTACATCTTATAATCTTATAACTTGTTTTCTTGCTTTGACGTTCGTCTATCTTGCTTCTTGCTCCTCTCCTATATATATAATATAAGACAGGTCCTCGTCCCGCTGGATAATAGACTATGGAGTTTGATGAGATCATATAAACCTTAGGATTCCTGTAGCCGTGGAGTTATTCTATTTTAATTTATGTCATTTTTTCCTTTTCTTGAGGGTGGTATCAGATATTAATATCACTTTGTTTATACTTGGGTTTTGAGAGAATTGTTGTATTACTCTTTCCCGTTTTGTGTTGGGCCGCATGTATTAGCATTTTATATTTTCAGTTTGAGATTACTGATGGATTATTGCAGTAAATGGTTATGAGTTGGTTTCACTTGTATAGCTGTTATTTATTTTATTTAGATTATGTTTCGAATGCCAGCATATTAACGCTCCTCTTTAATTTAATTGGGCGTAGCTAACAGAATTAGATATAAAAAGCAGGGTTGTCACACGGAGCAGAGCTGATAGTGTCAGCACCAGATGGTACCGACATTGAATATGCGTTTAGGTTTAACTTCAAGGCTTCAAACAATGAGTCAGATTATGAGGCATTGATAGCAGGTCTCTCCTTGGCAAAAACCCTTTGTGTTGGCCGACTCCTAGTCCACAGTGACTCAAGGTTAGTTGTCAACCAAATTCTTGGGGTATATGAGGCCAAAGATGAAAGGATGGCAAAATACCTGAAGAGGGTGAGAATGATGCTAGAAAGCTTCAGGGAGGTGAAGATGAAGAGGATACCTCGGCAAGACAACAGTCGAGTCGATACACTCGTTAGGTTGGCCTCAACAATGAGAACAGATATATGAAGAACAGTACCAGTTGAAATCTTACTCAAGCCAACCATTGGAGAAGAAGAGGTTGTCATAACTTGCCTCAATCCGAATATGGGAGCCTCAAGGATGGACCCACTTATCAGATACATCAGACAGGGAGAGTTGCCAGAATCAAAGTTGGAAAGGAGGAATCTGAGGCTCAGAGATGCCAAGTTCTCAATTGTAGGAGATGTCTTGTATAAGAAGGGGTTCCTACTCCCTCTACTTAGATGTGTCCACCCTTCAGAGGTTCCTCACATCTTGCAAGATGTACATGAAGGCTCTTGTTCAAGTAACATAAGAGGGAGGCCTCTAGCTAAGAGGATAATTACTCAGGGGTACTGGTGGCTTACCTTAGCCAAAGATGCAGTTGCTTATGTGAAGAGATGAGATAAGTGTCAGAGATTCTCCACCATCCCTCACCAACCTCATAAGTCTATGACGTCAATTAGCTCACCCTGGCCATTTGCAGTATGGGGTATTGACTTGGTAGGACCCTTGCCAAAAGCTGCAAACAACTATTTATTCTTAGTGGTGGCAAATGATTACTTCTCCAAATGGGTAGAGGTTGAGTCGATGATCATGATTACAGAAGAGAAGACCTTCCAGTTCATTTGGAAGAACATCATATGCAGATATGGTCTTCCAAACACCCTCATCTCAGATAATGGAACCCAGTTCAAGAATGCTTCATTAAAAAAATATTATGAAAGAGTGGGGATTAAGCAGTTCTTCTCCTCTCCTAGCCGACCCCAGATAAATGGGAAGACTGAGGTCACAAACCGAACAGTCCTTGACAGGATAAATAAGAGGTTGGAAGAGGTCAAAGGGAGATGGACAGAGGAGGTATACGCTGTGTTATGGGCCTACATGATGACAATAAGGACACCAATGGGATAGAGTCCTTTCATGTTAGCACACGGTTCAGAAGTTGTCATCCCTACAAAAGTAGGAATCCCCACCCACAGAGTCTAGACCTATGATCCTCAGAGGAATGGAGAAGAGAGAAGACTTGACCTGGATTTAATTGAAGAAAGAAGAGAAGATGCGGAGATTAGACAGGCAGCCTACCAGCAGAGAACTGCGAGGTTCTACAACCAAAGGGTGAAATCAAGGCCTATAGTCGTGGGAGACCTAATCCTAAAGAAGACGTTGCAGAAGGAAAATAAGCTCCAGCCAAACTGGTATGGTCCTTACTGAGTAGTTAATAAGGTTTTGCCCGGTACCTTCCGACTAGAAAATCTCAAAGGGGAACCTTTCTCCAATCCTTGAAATGCAGACCACTTGAAGAAATAATACATATGATGTTACAGTTAGAATTGTAGTACATGTATCATTTCATGAAGAGGATTTTAATGATAAGAGCAATTCAAGTGTCAATACTTTGTTACATTATGTTTAAACATCATTAATTTGGTGAAAATTACGAGGGTGAACATCATTATATGGTGACCTCAGACCTTAAACATCATTAATTTGGTGAAAATTATGAGGGTGAACATCATTAGATGGTGACCTCGGACCTTAAACATCATTAATTTGGTGAAATTTATGAGGGTGAACATCATTATATGGTGACCTCGGACCTTAAACATCATTAATTTTGTGAAATTTATGAAGGTGAACATCATTATATGGTGACCTCAGACCTTAAACATCAATAGTTTGGTGAAAATTATGAGGGTGAACATCATTGTATGGTGACCTCAGACCTTAAACATCATTAATTTGGTAAACATTATGAGGGTGAACATCATTATATGGTGACCTCAGACCCTAAACATCATTAATTTGGTGAAAATTATGAAGGTGAACATCAATATATGCTGACCTAAGACCTTAAACATCATTAATTTGGTGAAAATTATGAGGTAAACATTGAAGAGGGTAGTCTCAGACCTTAAGTAACATTCAAGAGGCAAGGCATTCAAGCATAATATTGGAAGAAAAATAATACAATCTGAAGAAGATATCTACCAGTTGAGATTAATGATCTATCAATGAACATTCAAGAGTTACAAATCAGATGTGCCAAAAGGCCATCAAAGTTAAGGGGTACAGAAGGGAAACCAAAATTACAACTCTTAAAACTTCACAAGAAAAAAGACTTAAGCTTATGCAGGTACAGTCGTGTCATCATGGCCGATGTTGGTCACCTCAGTTATGTCATCTTAAGGATTAGCATCTTCGGTCTCAGTAACTTCCAAGAGAGCAGTCTCAGCAGGAGCAACATCGGCCTCCTCAACCTCTTGCAAGGCCTGAGCAAACCGGGGGTCACCAAAGCCTGGACTTTCAAAATCTAAGGCAGTCAGACTCCCTGACTCCTTTTCTTTAGAAGCTTCCCATTTTCTAGTTGCTTTGATACCACTTTCAAGGTATTCAAAGCCAAAGCTAAAAAATTCATTAGAGACTTAATAGTCTTCGATGATCTTCTCTGAAGCATCCTCTAAAGCAGCCTTAACCGCAGCAACCGCCTTAGCCTACAGAGCATCATCTTTAGCCTTCAGAGCTAAATCATGGTCCTTCCTGAGCTTGTCCATGTCCCTATCTCTCTGCTGAATAACTTCCTTCAGCTTATCAACCTCTTTCATCTCTTTCTTCAGATGTTCAACCTTTGCGTTCAAAGAGGCTTGGACCCTCTCAGCATCTTGACCCTTCTCTATAAGGGGAATCTTCTTCAGGGTCTAGTAAAAAAAACGGTGCATGGATAAGATACCCTATAGTGGAAAGGTCAGATGTATGAGTGTGGCCTATATATTATAAAATAACCGAGGTTACACTTAGAAGACAAAATGAACAGCAAAGGAACAAAAACTAGTACCTGAATTGATTTGTAAAAGGTAAACTTAGCCAGTAGAGGGACGTCCAAAGAGCGTAGGAAATGCCTATCCTTTTCAGTCATCACAGAGCCGATAGCATTAGTGGCCTTCAGACTATGACCAATAAAACTGTCGCTGATCTTCAACTGAGAAAGATGAGTAACCAAGGCCTCGTCTGTAGAGATGGTAATGGCACGATCGCCTCTCTAAGTCTTGCCAGGCCTCTGATGCTTTGGGTCTATTGTAGTCTTCCTCTTCTTGGTAACATCGGTCTTGGATGTGCCGATGTTCTTCTGGGTGGTAGCCGGTGGTAATTTTTGCCATCCTTCTTATTCATCAGCTTTACTAGACTGGGAGCAGACATTTCCCAGAGGTCGTTCGATATCCCTTCAAGACGCTCTGTAAAAGACGTATCTGGTTTAGTAAATCAGAGGCATGAAAAGAAAAAAGTACAACTTGTTAAAAATGAGACTTGCGATGATCTGTCAAAGATCCACCCCGCAGTCCTATCTGAGAGAGGTAGTAGGGGGTCATCAGATGTTCATATTTAACTAGCCAACCCTGATCCCCCTGATCTTGAAGATCCTTGACTTTTTGAAAATTATCCTGGCTAAGTCCAGGGTCGGCTTTAGCAATAAGTGATACCTTCCACCATCTCATAGGGGTCCTTCGAACCGACGAACCATAAGCCTCATGGGGACCAAATTCTCATGCCCTGGATGCAAAAAAATATCGAGGTTTCCAGTTGTGGTTTGAGGTCTGGGTAACTAACATCATTTTCTTCTCTGACTTGTTAGCTAGGAAGTGGTAATAGCTAGGGTGGTTTTTGGCAGAGGAAGGGACGTAACAACATATGAAGACACTAACTGAAAGGTCTGAGTGGTGGAAAGACCTCCAAAGGACGATGGCCCCAATTATAACCCTCCAGGCGTTAGGGGATAATTTTGAAGGGGATAAATTTATGTGGGATAATATGGCTCTGATGCAAGGGTGGATAGGAAGACAGAAGCCCAACTTGAACATCTGCTCATAGACGCAGATCTCCCCATCTCGGCCATCAAAGGCCATTTCACCCCTCAGAGGTCTCCTAAGGTCAATGGAAGAGCCTATCGAATAGAGGTGCCTAAAGGCTAGAAGGTTTTACTCACTGACGGAGCTCTCAATCTAGGTTGCCTCATATGTGTCTATATCACTCTCCTAACCGTCATCATCATCCCCATCAACATCATCCTGGGCAGGTGC
Organism: Sambucus nigra; assembly: GCA_949130495.1. Classification (NCBI taxonomy): domain Eukaryota; kingdom Viridiplantae; phylum Streptophyta; class Magnoliopsida; order Dipsacales; family Adoxaceae; genus Sambucus; species Sambucus nigra. Next base: position 659,493,759 of record OX422210.1, read on the forward strand.
AGGGACACCATATGGAAACCTCTGAGCAAACTCAGCCTCGGTGGCAACCGACAGAGGAATAGCGTCAATTATGGGAGGAATGGGCACACTTGGGCCTATAACTTCAACATCAGAAGAATGTTGTGAGGTGCTAGAACCCTGGTGAGATGAGGCACAACTCAAAACCTCGGCCTGCTCAGGGACCTCATCTTTCCTAATAGAGTAATCCATAGCCTCATGGAAAGAGTCTACAGACATAGCGTCTGAGGAATACGACTCAGACTCAGACATAGGTATTGCGTCCATAGGAACCTCTGCAGGCTTAGCAGGCTCTCCTGGCTCAGGGTAGATAACCTTCAGAGGTGGAGGAAATATGGGTCTAATAGGAAAGGCCTCAGCCCTACGAGCTTCCTCTTAGGCTAGCTCTATTTGCCTTATTTTCTCAAAGGTCTTCTCGTGAAGGGAAATGAACTCTTTTATGAGTTGGTACAGAGGTCTGAGCATAAGGCAGACGACACAACACTTGAACTCAAAATCACAAACAGGCAAATAACTTAGACAATCTAAACTAAGGATCAAACTTAGAATTTGGAAGGTTTTCAAAGAAAGAACATCAGGAACAGTCAAGAACAAGGTCGCCGAAGAAGGAGACCGGACGTTCACTGGAACCCTAAAGAACAGACTTTTTCAGTCGAGGTAACCTCGGATCAACCTACAACTTCTTATATAACCACTCAAACACCGCTATTTTATCCCTACAACCACCAATATTAGCAGAAACCATTGTCGAAAAACATAAAGCCTCGCAGAAAAATTCAGAAATGAAAAATAAGGGTTAAAAATGGAAAAGGAAGGGTAAAAATTATACCTGACTAATTACAAAACAGAGAAGGAGAGGTTTAGACGCAAAGAAGACCTTCAAATGCAGCCAATATTGGAGGTCTTGAGGAAAAGTTGCAGTTACAGAGAGAGGCTTAAGCGGTAAAAATAAAATGGAGAAGAAAAGGAGGGTTTTTAAACCCACTAAATGATTAGGCGTGAGTTTCAAGGGCCCATCATTGCCCCAGGGAACCCAAAATGCAAGCCATGATCACATCAACTTGGTACACACGCTACACTTCAGCAGGTGACATGTGTCAAGAAAGTATTAGCACACAGGGAAATTCGGCCTCGGCCTAAGCTACATACCCCTCAGCTATCTAATCACATAAAAGACTAAGGGCTAGGTATGATTGATATGACCAAAGTGTACCCTCTTACTCAAAGCAACTAACCTCGGCTAATATCACAGCAAAGATGACCAGAAGCCTATGATAACCATCAGTAAGGTCGTCACTCAGAAGGTCGGCCCCAGCCGACATTGCATCTACCTCAAACATCAGCCTCGACTGGGTATCATCCGAGGTCAGTAAGGACTCATAGGTTCAACCGCCCTTCAACACCATCATCAGCCCCAACCGACGTTGTAGTTATCAGTTGAGATCAGTAATATTACGTCGAATCAATCATAGGGAAACGTCATCATCGACCTAAGACGATGTTACAACTACTCCTACCTAACCTCGAACAACCTACGTGGCCGAGGTCATCATGAATAACCTCAGACAAAGCAACAGTCGAACTTCACCAACCTTGTACTCTTCCAGGCTAAGGTTGCACCAATCAAATAGGGCCGAGCATTTACAGGCGTATGAATGGTTTGGAACACGTGGATAAATCTGTTATAACCAAATCATTCCCTCCACGTGAGGGAATATTTCATCATCATTCTCTACATATGATAATGACAGATGTCTTTATTAGATTGGCTAGATCATCACACACATGCTCATTGCATGCTTGGGGGGTACATTACGCCCCCAAACACTATATATACATGTTTTATCCTACCTTGAAAGGGATCCAGAATTGCAAACCCTAGCCAAACTCTGTTGCATTTACGGTAGAGAGAGAAAGTGGAGTGATTGTATTACTAAGGTCATTAGAGCCCTTTTTTTATAGTGATATTTACACTCACCTGCACAGTGGACGTAGGAAATTGCCAAACAACTTATATCGTTGTGTTCATCCCCTTTTTCTCATCTCCTACTATATATATATTTACTCTTGTTCTGCCATTGTTATCACCTGCTTGATGTTGTTAACACCTTATCTGGTGGTGGTGTTTCTAACATCATCATTTACTCCAGTTCTTCATATTATTTCAGTTAGTTCTTTCCTTATGTTTTTGTGTTGAATGGTGAAGTTTACTTCTTTTCTTTTTTGACGATTATTGTTAATAAGATGAAATTTTGATATCAAACTTTTTAAATATTAGGTGGTTAGTTTTAATAATAAAACTTTTGACAGTGATGCATAATCTAAACCGACCGGATATTCTGATTTAATTTTATAAAGGACTGATCACCTGGTATTTAATTAGGCGGGGTGTCAAAATACTAGGTATAGTCTTAGGTCGTCCCAAACCTAAGACCTTATCACGGTCATGGGACAAATTTCTATGCTTTCTCGTCATACATATAGCCTACCATACCGAAGGCTATATGATTAACACCCTAGTAAAACCCACTTGGTACGGGAGGTAAAATATGACCAAATCATAGCTTGTCTACTCACCAGGGTACCAGCGCGGTTCACGTCGGACGTGATCCATCATGGAATTCCTCCAAGTATGTATGGCAACGAGTACTCACACATGGTACGCTTTGAAAATAAATCACGCAAAATACAACCCTTGCAAGAGGATTAACGAAAAACATACATAACCCTCATTAATGGGTTACGGTAAATCACATACATATACTGAACCTAATGCTACCAGATCCTACTATCATCACGATCATAAAAAAGGTATAACACGTCTATAATCTTGTACTCATTCCAAGATATAATAAACATAACACTTCGGGTTCCCAAATCTAGGTTTAGTCTCACCCTAATATACACTAAAACATGCACATCAACAATATTAAATATCAATTAGCCCTAGTCCATTCTCCCAAGGAATCGCGTCTAGGTATAATCCCACACTTGATTTCAATGAAATCAAGGGACATAAAACTAGCTCACTCTAGGAAGTTATAATCCAAACCTAATCTCACTCAAAGGATATTCACCCCACTCGTACATCACAATGATTTAAATCAATCCTGCCCATTAAGACCAATCCTCTAACTTACAAATTCCCAATAAAAAAACACATTCTACACTCGTGTTTATCATCGAATTCTAAACCTCAATTTAAACCCTTTAAATCAACGATTATCCTAATATACAATTACACCAAATATCAATCTCCAACAATTCAAATCATAAGAATATATCTCAATTCTATTAGTACATGAAAACTATAGGCTAAAAAATCCTTAACCGAAGTCCCAAAACCAAAATCTCTAACCGAATAGACAAAATCCCAAAATAGGCCAAAATTGCTATTGTTGATCGATCGACAGTCTGGGGTCGATTAATCGACAGTCCCGAAAAATTGAGACTTCCTTGTTACCGGATTCATCATCTTCAAACTCCCATTTCTCCTCTCAAAACTCCAATAATGAACTCAAAATCTTCATCCCACCTCCCAACAATCATCCAAACAATAAAATAACATCATATAATATATTAGGATCTCTTTCTAATATAAAAAGCCTAATTTTAAATTAAGATTTACTTAAAACTCAATTTTTTACTAAAGAACCCCCGGGTTTCAAATTTCTTTAATTAGTACATGATTTCTTATGATTCCCACATGTAATGAAGGGGAATTTTTATTTTTTTTCAATACTAAACAACTAATGATCATTATACAATCAATCCAATCTAGATTATAATGAAATTTATTAAGTTAAGGGGAGAATCAACATATTTTCTACTCATTTAGTTTAATTTTCAAACTATTCAACTTTAATCTTTAAAATAAAAAATTTAACATAATTTGATTTAGATTTGTAATGAATGGAAACAAAATTGACACACATACAATCATAATCATATTATATATAAACTTGCTTCATAGATTTGTGGAGAAAACGAAGCCAAATATCCCAATTTCTCATCTTCTCTTCTTGTGCCTTCTCTCTAGACCCCAAGTTGTATCCCAATTGTGTTTTGTGATAAATGAGTTCCCTAATAACCCCTTGAAACCCTTCAATCCCGAAATTACACTTGGGACCCAAATGGTCCTCAGCTAAAACAGCCCAAATACACCTCCAAGTAGCTTAAAACCTTACCCAAGCCTTATACTAACCAGTTAGGACTTTAAATCATCATTTTAAATTAATAACGGACATTCTACGCATCCCTACAACCCAATACTAATTATACCCAAAATAGATAACTAACAACCCAGTTATTTAATAATTAACTCAGTATGAATCCAAATATTTATTAACCCAATTAATAAATTATCATGTCTTAGATCCAATTTCAAATACAAATTAAATAACACATAACTATAATATAAATAGCGGCATCTCCAGTCACAACAAGAACTCGTAATAAATTATTATTCTATTTAAATATTCATAAAAAATACGGGGTATTACATGTAATACCCCGTATTTTTATGCTATATTAATTTGGGGATTTATTAAATTTAACGTGAATGATTTATTTAATAAAAATACAGAAATTAATTATGTTATAATTATTAACGTGACGAGAGTTAGTAATTATGGGAAATTTGCTGAATATTACTAATGAGCAAAGTAATATATTATATTGGTTATATTGAATGTCATGAGTGAATTAAATGACATTTTCGGAAATTTAAGTCGGGACGTGCCTGTGTCACGTCGGAACTAATTTTGTTAAATAAAAAGTGAATATTTTATAAGTTGTTCGTATGGTCGTTTTGAGTGCGCCAACGCGTCCGGAAGGGTCGAGATAGTCAGAAAAATGTACCGGGGGGTTTAGTTTGAGTCTCGGGATGTTTTTAGGCCTAATTGGTACCCCGGGAGGGCAATTTAGTCATTTCACCTTTTTGGGTAATTAAACCCACGAAATTCAGCAACCTATATCAGCCATTTAGGTTAGTCTTTTAGGGTTAGAATATTCAGAACACAAGTGACGGCCATTGGAGAAGAGAGGAGAGAGCTCCAAGGCAATTCAAGGCCAAAAAGTCACCGGTTTGCACCGCCGCCACCACCACCGCGTAGATCGCGAGACGAGGAATGCAGCCATACCAAAATCAGCCGTGAATCAGAATACCAAAAATCCCAGGCAAGTGTTTAACTTGCTATTTTCGTTGGTGCAATCTTCATATTAGCTTAGGAATGATTTGTGATGAAAACTATGGAAGAAAACCCAATTTGTGTTAGGAAAATGCATGTAGTATTGTTTATAATGAAATTCTGGAATCCTTGCCATGTAGACGAATATAACCCACGACATTTTGATGATATATTAGAAGGAAATTCTGGTAAAAACAGATTAGAACCTTGATTAAGAAAAACTCTAGGGTTCTTGATGAATAGATGAATTTTGGGTTAATTATCCATGTTTAATGTTAGATATACACATGCTTTACGTTGTAAACATCTGGTATATTGTTATAATGATAGTAGTAGGATTTTTGGGACGATTGGAATGGAAAAACATGGTTTTGGATGAAGAAATTTGGTAGAACCCGTAACTGCATTTCTGCAGAATTTCGCAGACCTGCTTGATCGATCGATCGAGCCTAGAGCTTCTATCGATCGAAGGTTCGATCGATCAAGCCCCAGACCTCGATCGATCGACCCCTCCTGGAAGACTCTTATTTCCCTTGTTTACTTAGTTAAATTAAATTTATCGTGAAATAATTCTTGGGAATTCTTAATGAAATATTTTGGGAGATAGGAAAGACCAGTAGGACATATGTATAAGTGTTGAGAACTTTATTATAAGACGAGAATCCTGTTTCTGGGATAATTATATAGCAAACGATAAAACTACGTATTTCAAGTGAGAGATTACGGCGAATATCTACGATAATAAGTAGAGGTATTCCTACTGAATTTTCTACTTAGAAGGATAGAGTCCACGAATGTCACGTATTAAGTGAGAAAACCCTTCAAGTTAAGGTTAAAGATGAAACCTTAGATGTAAAATATATATATTATACGAGTAGTTAATATATATATGAGATTTGGAAATTGAAACTGCCTATTGTGATTTGATAAGTAGGACATGGTTGATGACACATATAGTAAGTACTTGTTTTGTGAAAGTATAATATAACACTGGGAAACTTTATAAATGAATAAAAGCTAAAACAAGAGTTGTGCTACTGATTGGAAGTATTCTTTTTAAACAAAAATATTGTTCGGTTTTGAAATCTTATGAGTAAGTTTAAGATACGCTAATTTATTGGGAAGGTTAGTATGATAAAATGTTAAGATAACCCACTGGGAAGGTTAGCACGATAGGTGTGCACATTAGAAGAGAGGTGAGAATTTCTGAAGTGAGTGTCGCTCTAATATGTTGTTGCATTGGCTTGTATCAATTTAAATACTTGCTAAACGTATTTTAAATCAAACACACTTTCGGGCTCTGACCCGTTTCTTTTTTTTTTCTCTCTCTTGTATATATATGTATATATTTCAGGTGCCCATCCACAGGGTCGTCTTGCTTAGGATCCCTTGAAAGGAACGTGCTGCAGCTTAGGTGGGAGTTGCAGGTTACTTGCGTAGATGGCTTCCCTTATTGACTCCACTTTTAGCATTCTCATTTATTGGGCATGTGTCGCCCTTTCCATTATTTCATTATTGTTGGGACATTTGTATTTCAGTTATTTCCAGTATTGTTACTATGGGTTTTATTCAGTTTGTATTGGTGACTTTAGTTTTCATATGTGGACATTCGATTGACGAATGTATTATATTAATTGGACTTTGTGTTCCAAGTTTATTGTGGTGTGATTCTTAATTGTATAAATGTTGTTAATAAACAAATGTTTTTCTTTAAATAAAATTTGGAAAGTATGTATAAAAATGGTTTTGACACTTAGCTTAATTATTTAGGGTGTTAAATTGGAAAATGTTTTTTTTTATCGACAGTGATGCTGAGAATGAACCAACTGTTTACCTTGATTTAATTTAATAAAGGAGTGATCGCCCGGTATTTAATTAGGCGGGGTGTCACAGGTGGTATCAGAGCATCAGGTTCTAGTGTCCATAGGATCTGTACGGCTTATTTCGCTTTCAGCTTAACGTTATTGCTATAGAGCCCTATTTTTAGGATTGTTGTATTCTTGCTTTTACGTTTAAGTCTTCAGCTATTTGAGATTTGATGATAACTATAGACTAATAAACTTGTTCACGTTTGAGATGCCTCCGAGACGTGCTCCGAAAGATAGGCGTGCCCAAGCCGAGCAGCCAACAGCTCCGGCACCAGGCATAATGAATGCAAACGAAGTAGCCGCCATTGTTGCTCAGGCGGTGAATGCCGCGATAGCGGTGATTCAGCAGGCTCCACCCCAGGTTCAAGCAGTGGCGCCAGTACCAGCACAGCTTCCATCTGCATGGGAAAGGGTTCGGGATGCTTTTCAGAAAGCGCATCCCCCTGAGTTTTCTGGTAGCTCCGATATTGTTACAGTTAGCTAATGGAAGAAGGACATCCAGCGGCACCTCCGTATGTATGAGTGCACTGATGTGCAAAAGCAGTTATTGGCTTCCTTTAAGCTGGTGGGAGCCGCATTACAGTGGTGGGGTCCACTACTACTTTGGAGGAGAGGGACACGATCCCTATTCAGTTGTTCTGGGAGCGGTTTGACCGTAAGTATTTTCCACCCGCAATGCGGACTAAGATGAGGCGGAAATTACTAAATCTGAAGCAGGAGAACCTTACTGTAGCTGAGTATGAGGAGGAGTTCACGAGACTTCTCACCATTATGCCAGACGAGGCACCTACTGAGAGCAAGAAGATTTTGCTATTTGTCGACGGATTAGCTTGGAGGATCCGTCAGCACCTTATTGGGAATCTATCCCTGTGTACGTTCACTGATGTACTCAATGCCGCATTGCTACATTGCCAGGATCACCGCTTCCATCTGTAGGGAAGCAAGAGAGCAGGAGAGTCCAGCCAGCAGGGCATGACCGGGGGTAATAGTACAGTGGGGCACCATCTCATGGACAGACTCGTCAGCACGAGCAGAGTTCCCATCAGGGGGACCCTGCTAAGCGATTCCGTTCAGGTGATTCTAGGCAGGGATTCGGGGGTTTTAGGAAGGGCCTTCAGGGCCAGCCTAATCAGCAGGGCCAGCAGGGCCAACACCGACCGCAGGGACAGCAGCAGGGCCAACAGCGTACACATCAGGGGCAACAGGGCCAGTGGCGTGGAGGAAACGGCCAACAGAGCCGTGGACAGCAGGGTCAGAGGGGAGGTAACTTCAAAGGCCGATGTTTTGGGTGCGGTAAACATGGCCATAGGCGTCAGGATTGCCCAGAGGGCGATAGGGCCCCACAACAGCAGGGAACCCGTAATGAGCCGCAGAGACCACTTTTCCACCTGCCCTCCCAGCTCCAGCCCAGGTGCCAGCCCTACCAGCCATTCCAGCAGCTCCAGTGCAGCAGGGGCAATTACAGTATGGACGTGTCTATAACGTCCACCAGGCAGCAGCTCCACAGGCACCACCCGCGATTGAGGGTATGTTTCCTATCCATGGTACTATGGGTCGGGTTTTGTTTGATACGGGGGCAACGCATTGTTTTATAGCTACACATTTTGCGAAGGCCTTAGGGTTGTTAGCCACAGCAGAGAGCACAGTGATGTGTGTTGACTCACCACTGGGGAGTGGGTCACTCATTTTCTTTATATGCCGGGGAGTGGGGGTAGAGATTGGTAGCTTGGTATTACCTGCAGACATGTTAGTCTTAGACATGCACGAGCATGATGTGATTATTGGTATGGATTGGCTCGCAGCTTATAGAGCCATGATTGATTGCTTCGGTGGGAGAATTGTTTTTGCCATTCCGGGGCAAGAGATGTTTGTAGTGGCGATGCCTCCCCCAGAGGGAGGTTCGATCGCTCATTTGTATTATATAGAGGAGGATACCTCTAAGGAGGTTGTGATTCCCTTAGATTCGATCCTTGTTGTCAGGGAGTATTCCGATGTGTTTCAGGAAATACCAGTCCTACCGCCCAGTCGTGAGATAGACTTTGTTATAGATTTATTGCCAGATACGAGACCTATAGCACGCGCACCGTACCGTATGGCTCCGGCAGAGATGCGAGAGCTACGAGATCAGATAGAGCAGCTGTTAGGTCAGGGCTTCATTCGTAGGAGTACCTCACCTTGGGGCGCTCCAGTCTTGTTTATGAAGAAAAGAGATGGTTCACTGAGATTGTGTGTGGACTACCGGGAGTTGAACAAGGTCACAATACGGAATAAGTATACGTTGCCTCGAATTGATGATCTGTTCGACCAGTTGAGGGGAGCAACCTTCTTTTCGAAGATAGATCTGAGGTCGGGGTACCATCAGTTACGTATTAGAGAGCAGGAAGTTTCAAAGATGCCTTCTTGTCGAGATATGGGTCCTATGAGTTCAGGGTGATGCCGTTCGGACTCACAAATGCCCCAGCCATTTTCATGGACTTAATGAACCGAGTATTCAGAGAGTTATTGGATTAGTTTGTCATCGTCTTCATAGATGACATCTTGATATATTCACACTCCGAGGAGGAGCATGCCGAGCACTTGAGGCGGGTTCTTCAGACTCTACGAGAGCATCAGTTGTATGCTAAGTACGAGAAGTGTGGATTTTGGTTGCGAGAAGTACAGTTCTTGGGCCATGTTGTTTCTGAGCAGGGGATTGCAGTTGACCCGAGCAAAGTGTCAGCGGTGAGGGAGTGGGGACAGCCCACGACACCGACGGAAGTGCGTAGTTTCTTGGGGTTAGCTGGTTACTACAGGAGATTCATTCGAGGATTCTCCAAAATAGCGGGTCCATTGACGAATCTGACTCGCAAGGGAGTACCATATGTTTGGGATGACGCTTGTCAATTGGCCTTCGATGAGCTAAAAGACAAGCTTACTTCAGCGCCAGTCCTTGCGTTACCGAAACCGGGTGTGGAGTACCTGGTTTACACCGATGCGTCTTTACGGGGACTTGGAGGTGTACTCCAGCAGGAGGAGAAGGCTATAGCTTTTGCTTCCCGCAAGCTTAAGCCGCATGAGAAGAATTACCCCACCCACGACCTGGAGTTAGTAGCGGTCGTCTTTGCATTGAGGATATGGAGGCACTATTTATTGGGGGAGAAATTCCGTTTGTTCACAGACCATAAGTCACTGCAGTACCTGTTCACTCAGCGAGAGCTGAATATGCGTCAGCGCAGATGGCTAGAGTTTGTGAAGGACTATCAGTTCGATATACAGTATCATCCGGGAAAGGCCAACGTAGTTGCTGATGCGTTGAGTCGTAGACCGGTAGACGAGGTAGCGGATGTCTAGAAAGCAAAGTGGAAGGAGTTGGGTCACCAGGACACAGTAGCACGTTCTTTCATATCCGTTATGTCAGTCACACCCGAGATTGTTACAAGGGTGATACAAGCACAGACCACAGACCCGTTTTGCCAGGAGCAGATTGTGCGACTTCTAGTCGAGGGTGCTGAGTCCTATTCTGTTAGTTCTGATGGAGGTTTGTGATTTAATGGGAGATTGGTGGTTCCAGAAGGAACATAATTACGTCATGCAGTGATGACCCAGTCTCACGGGTCCCGATTTGCAGTACATCCTGGAGGAGATAAGATGTACCAGGATATGAGGAGGCAATACTGGTGGAGTGGGATGAAGAAGGACATTGCTGAATTCGTGTCCAAGTGTTCTACCTGCCAGCTGGTGAAGGTGGACCATCAGAAATCGTCAGGATTGCTTCAGCCATTGGAAGTACCCGCGTTTAAGTGGGAGAGTATTTCCATGGATTTTATTACAGGATTGCCTACATCACAGCGGGGCCACGATTCTATCTGGGTGATTGTAGACCGTTTGACCAAGGTGGCTCATTTTCTGCCGGTGCGGACAGATTATACCACGGGTCAGTATGCTCAGTTGTTCATCGCGGAGATTATCAGATTACATGGGGTGTCCCTGAATATTGTGTCAGATAGAGACAAGATTTTCGTGTCTCGTTTTTGGGAAAGCTTTCAGGAGGCTATGGGTACTGAGTTGAGGCTGAGTTCAGCTTACCACCCACAGACAGATGGACAGACAGAGCGTACTAATCAAATGTTAGAGGATATGCTACGCATGTGTGTTCTCGATTTTGAAGGAGGTTGGGAGCCACATCTTCCACTGGTAGAGTTTGCTTATAATAACTCGTATCTGTTCACGATTGGCATGGCTCCATTTGAGGCTTTGTATGGCAGGCCTTGTCGTTCTCCAACTTGTTGGCTCGAGGTGGGGGATAACAAGTTGCTAGGACCAGAAGTGATTCAAGAGACCTCCGCTAGGATTGAGATGATCAGGAATCGCATTCGGGTAGCCCAGGACAGGCAAAAGAGCAACGCCGATGCGAAACGGTTCTTCCGGGAGTTTAGTGTGGGGGACCAAGTGTTATTGCGTGTATCTCCTATGAAGGGAGTGATGAGGTTCGGGAAGAAGGGGAAGTTGGCTCCGAGGTACGTGGGACCATTTCCCATCATCGAGAGGATTGGGCCGGTTGCATACAGGTTGGGACTGCCAGAACATTTACATCGCATCCACGATGTATTCCACATCTCGTCGTTGAGACGATATCTTCGGGATGATATGGCCCATACTCACATTGCGATAGATGAGATAGACTTACAGTCTGATAGCTCTTACGAAGAGAGACCAGTGGATATTCTAGACTATAGTGAGAAGAGATTGAGGTCAAAGATAGTTCCACTTGTGCGAGTCCAGTGGGAGCATCATAATATGGAGGAATCCACTTGGGAGCGTGAGGCAGATATGCGCGAGAGATATCCAGAGTTATTTTTACCAGGTATGCCTTATTTTCCAAATTTCGGGACGAAATTCCGTTATTAGGGGGGAAGTATGTAATACCCCGTATTTTTATGCTATATTAATTTGGGGATTTATTAAATTTAACGTGAATGATTTATTTAATAAAAATCCGAAAATTAATTATGTTATAATTATTAACGTGATGAGAGTTAGTAATTATGGAAAATTTGTTGAATATTACTAATGAGCAAAGTAATATATTATATTGGTTATATTGAATGTCATGAGTGAATTAAATGACATTTTTGGAAATTTAAGTCGGGACGTGCCCGTGTCACGTCGGAACTAATTTTGTTAAATAAAAAGTGAATATTTTATAAGTTGTACGTATGGTCGTTTTGAGTGCTCCAACGCGTCCGGAAGGGTCGAGATAGTCAGAAAAGTGTACCGGGGGGTTTAGTTTGAGTCTCGGGGTGTTTTTTGGCCTAATTGGTACCCGGGAGGGCAATTTAGTCATTTCACCTTTTTGGGTAATTAAACCCACGAAATTCAGCAACCTATATCAGCCATTTAGGTTAGTCTTTTAGGGTTAGAATATTCAGAACACAAGTGACGGCCATTGGAGAAGAGAGGAGAGAGCTCCAAGGCAATTCAAGGCCAAAAAATCACCGGTTTGCACCGCCGCCACCACCACCGCGTAGATCGCGAGACGAGGAACGCAACCATACCAAAATCAGCCGTGAATCAGAATACCAAAAATCCTAGGCAAGTTTTTAACTTGCTATTTTCGTTGGTGCAATCTTCATATTAGCTTAGGAATGATTTGTGATGAAAACTATGGAAAAAAAAACAATTTGTGTTAGGAAAATGCATGTAGTATCGTTTATAATGAAATTCTGGAATCCTTACCATGTAGCGGAATATAACCCACGAAATTTTGATGATATATTAGAAGGAAATTCTGGTAAAAACATATTAGAACCTTGATTAAGAAAAACTCTAGGGTTCTTGATGAATAGATGAATTTTGGGTTAATTATCCATGTTTAATGCTAGATATACACATGCTTTACGTTGTAAACATCTGGTATATTGTTATAATGATAGTAGTAGGATTTTTGGGACGATTGGAATGGAAAAACATGGTTTTGGATGAAGAAATTTGGTAGAACCCGTAACTGCATTTCTGCAGAATTTCCGCAGACCTGCTTGATCGATCGATCGAGCCTAGAGCTTCGATCGATCGAAGGTTCGATCGATCGGGCCCCAGACCTCGATCGATCGACCCCTCCTGGCAGACTCTTATTTCCCTTGTTTACTTAGTTAAATTAAATTTATCGTGAAATAATTCTTGGGAATTCTTAATGAAATGTTTTGGGAGATAGGAAAGACCAGTAGGACATATGTATAAGTGTTGAGAACTTTATTATAAGACGAGAATCCTGTTTCTGGGATAATTATATAACAAACGATAAAACTACGTATTTCAAGTGAGAGATTACGGCGAATAGCTACGATAATAAGTAGAGGTATTCCTACTGAATTTTCTACTTAGAAGGATATAGTCCACGAATGTCACGTATTAAGTGAGAAAACCCTTCGAGTTAAGGTTAAAGATGAAACCTTAGACGTAATACTACTAATGTGAAATGTAGGATAAATGTTATAATTATGGGTGACGAGAAGAACCTATATTAATATGATAAAGTGGTATATTTATATGATAGTGTGTACATATATTATATGCATGTGAAAAGCATACCGCGCTACTTGCTATCCTTGAGGTTACCGCGCTGGGACAGTCTTATCTCGATGGGACCTTTATGGGAGATATTGACTTGTACCCTAAAAGATAGATATCCTTGGTACAAGCTATCGAATCGATAGTTCAGACGGTCCTAAGAGACGCGAGTATGTGCCATCCTCTTGGAGACTTGGAATCTATGCTTCGCCTCGATATTGTTTGTGTATGTGTTATGCATAGTATGGGGTTTGGATAGTAGAAGTATGCATGCACCATTGTTTTATTTGGGGTGTTGTTATTTATATATATTATACGAGTAGTTAATATATATATGAGATTTGGAAATTGAAACTGCCTACTGTGATTTGATAAGTAGGACATGGTTGATGACACATATAGTAAGTACTTGTTTTGTGAAAGTATAATATAACACTGGGAAACTTTATAAATGAATAAAAGCTAAAACAAGAGTTGTGCTACTAATTGGAAGTATTCTTTTTAAACAAAAATATTGTTCGGTTTTGAAATCTTATGAGTAAGTTTAAGATACGCTAATTTATTGGGAAGGTTAGTATGATAAAATGTTAAGATAACCCGTTGGGAAGGTTAGCACGATAGGTGTGCACAATATAAGAGAGGTGAGAATTTCTGAAGAGAGTGTCGCTCTAATATGTTGTTGCATTGGCCTGTATCAATTTAAATACTTGCTAAACGTATTTTAAATCAAACACACTTTCGGGCTCTTACCCGTTTCTTTTTTTCTCTCTCTCTTATATGTATATATTTCAGGTGCCCAGCCACAGGGTTGTCTTGCTTAGGATCCCTTGAAAGGAACGTGCTGCAGCTTAGGTGGGAGTTGCAGGTTACTTGCGTAGACGGCTTCCCTTATTGACTCCACTTTTAGCATTCTCATTTATTGGGCATGTGTCGCCCTTTTCATTATTTCATTATTGTTGGACATTCGATTGACGAATGTATTATATTAATTGGACTTTGTGTTCCAAGTTTATTATGGTGTGATTCTTAATTGTAGAAATGTTGTTAATAAACAAATGTTTTTCTTTAAATACAATTTGGAAAGTATGTATAAAAATGGTTTTGACACTTAGCTTAATTATTTAGGGTGTTAAATTGGAAAATGTTTTTTTTTATTGACAGTGATGCTGAGAATGAACCAACTGTTTACCTTGATTTAATTTAATAAAGGAGTGATCGCCCGGTATTTAATTAGGCGGGGTGTCACATTACATTCTTCCCCCCTTAAACAAGGAATTTCACCCTCGAAAGTCGAATTCAATTTATTCCAAATCAAAAGTCTGAAAATATCTTACCCGTAGCATCATCTTACTACTATAAATAAATCTAATCAAATACGACCTAATACACACCTAGGTCTTTCTCGTTGTAAATTGTATCTGGCTATACTATAAACCAAGTAGTATAACTGTTGAATACCAATTGTTCTAGTGATAACTCTCTTCATCCTTTACCCAAAAAACATCGTGCACACTCATGGTGATAAGGTGAGTTCAAACGACACCGGCCTCGCCATATCTAGGCCTTTTAGGGAAACTTCCCATCAGGTTTCTTCCTCCCTCTTGGTACTCAAAATCCACGATTGTCACACTAGAGAGACAAATAACAACACTCAATCACCATCTTAAAGCTCCGAACTAAGCCTATTATCATCTTCCTTTCCTTTTCATGCTTCAACAAGGTCCGTACTTCAATAATGAATACCAATTCCCATGAAGTGCCCTAAACACATCCCCAAACGAAGTTCTAGCTAAATCTTAGCCCTAAGAAACTCGATCAATCTTACTCAAATGACACAAATGGTGACATGCCCCCTTTGGAACTCTCGATTCCTATTAAAATCAATTAATTTACTCTTCCACTTTTATGTTGGGATTTCAAACGCTTCACACCTCAAATGTCTTTGGTATTTTACCGTCTCGATAGATAGGAACACCTTCTCGACCAAAACCATACCAACAATTATTTAATCGTATTAATCATACATACCCAAATTTTCTACATCCAATTAATATTGGAATTTATAACAAACTACAAAACACGCGCCTCAATCAAAACTACTTCTCGTAGCCCCCCCCCCCCCCCCCCCGATAAAAAAAATTCCTTGAAAAATGTACCCCTCTCCTGGTCTCAAACAGAGAAATGACCTATTCCCAATACAATTTTCATACCCACTCTCGATAAACTTCCAAGTTGGGGTATAAACCATTCTTAATCACATATTTGGGTGTAGTAGACACCAGTACTAAGCCATTCATTCTTCAATAAGATATCGTCGCAAATCATAATGAACTACCCCTCCGCGCGGTCAAAAATAACTAATGACGTGCCCTTACAATATTGTGCTTTAAAGCTACCTTCGAGATATCTTTCTCCCGATTGCACCAGTGATGATAACACTTTTCTATTTCACTTACTGGGAGGAAACAATGCCCTTAACTATTTCAGCATGTCATTGCAACGTGACAACAAGCACTCGTCTCGTATCTCGACCTTATCCTGCTCCTGGTGATCCACACATCCGCTAAGTGAACCATCCCTCTTTTGGAGCTTCCTTAAGGTAACGTCATCCCCTATTTCTCAATCGACTGAAAAATTATGGTGTCTGCTCCTATGACACCTAGCGACAGATCCAGTGCTAGTGCCAACTCCACGAAAAAACTAAACTCTTATGTGGGTGATAACTCAACACCCATAAAACCAAAGGCTAGAAGAACCTTGGACTATTGGTGACACGTCTACGCAACCGTAGTCCCCTTTAATGTACTCACATCCATACATAGACGAGTGTGTTTGACCTTATCCTAAGCCTATGCACAACAACCTAAAGCAAAATTCGACCCAAAAATGGCATATTGAAATCTACACCTATAGTCGGTATAAACTGAAAACATAGTAGTGTGCACAAGATCACTAATTCTACGATGATATCTCATCTAAATGTCAACAACGTGGCTGAAACCAATCCTACTAAATAAACTGCCTAGTCTTTATAATCACAATGTAAAACAACCCTAACCCGCTCGGGTGTCCACATATATATAAATCTTGAAGATAAAAATACATATACCTCATAATCGTAGTACACACATATTACTAAAAGAGAAATGACAAATCCTCGATGTCTAAGACTGACTCATGCGAGCAAGTCAAGAGCATACCCATAACCATCCCCCGGAGGTACCTCATAATTTAGTCCCTCTAAGGCATCTAATAACTAGGTGTCCTCATTCACCACTAGTGTAACATCTTCATCTAAAGGAACAATCGAAATGGTGGACCCACAGGCGACCGTGTTGACCTTACTTCTTTGGTCGATCTCTTCTAAAATTTTCCTCATTTGCCCTGCTCTCATAGGTCGTGGCTCCACTAGACATAATTCCCTTGGCCCTATTGACCAAACCAGATCATATCGCCTAGTCTTTAAAACCTCTCGGGGACAGCTCCCCTATGCGATTCCTTATGATGGTGAGGTCCCCTTACTTATGTTCATTGACGCGACTAAGAATGTGTCTTTAAAGTGCGTACTCTCTGGCTCAAGTGCAAGCCTGTCGCGTTAGTAATAAACCCGGTAAGTCAGGATCGTCTCCATAGGGAAATAGGATGAGGAAATCGTGACAACGGAAGGACAGACGATTAACCTCACTTTGACTCTAAAAAGAAGGAAAAGGTGATTTGAATGGTGAAATAGCTACAACTAGATGAAATTTTGAAAATGATTAATTAATGAAATCAGGAATGAATGGAATGCAATTACTATAAATTACCTAAAAACTGATGATGATTGAACTAAAACTTGAACTATATGATGAGAAAAATAGGCCGGGAATACAATCCCTCAACCCTAGTGTATTGCTCATATAAAACCAATCGTTAATTTAAGTGATTAATCAGACCCAAACTTTAGCACTCCCAAGCATTACGTATATGAGGTTCAAAACCGCACCATACGTAATCAAAGGATGAGTAAAGCGGTAACACGATAGCAACACTCGCAATGCATTCTAAATCATCCTGTTTACCCTAAAGCAAACGATATCCAAAGATCTATAATGGTTGTGTTCTCTACGCAATACGGTCATAATAAATCCTTAAGTTTAGAGGATTAATTTTATACACATGCAACTATCACATCGGGTTGAGTTAATGCATCCCGACCCTAAAAAATCTAGCTGGACATATTGAACCTAACTATGCATGAATTAACTACGTTTCATGTGAAAGAAATCAAGATGGAAGTGTATTGAAACATGCAAGGAATTATTATGAACATAGAAACGAACTGAATCGTGCAAGAAGAATAACATGCAAAAACAATAATTGAAAGAATGAAACTTGAATTAAAACTTGAGATCAAACCCGAAAATAATCAATCTTGAATCACCAAATCAAAGCTATGTTCCTAGGGTATTCTCCTACTTTTCTCTCTATCAAAAACTATTCAAAACTATGTTTTCTAAGTCAACAATGATACAACTACGTTTTAGACGAGTTTGCTACATAATAGGACTCTTTGGACCAATCAGCATTAAGGGAAAAATTCGCGCATCAGGTACCTCGAATCGGTTCGCATGTAACCTGAACCAGTTCGCCCCCGAACCGGTTCACCTTGTGGTTTGGGAAATCTTGTTGGTTTTAGGGCCTCTTTTCTTCATTTCCAACACTAAGAATATTTTCCCTTTTTTCTCCCTTTCTTCTCTGGATTTTCTCTAACGTGAAGGGATCATAACTCTTTCACCGTAACTTGAATTTGGGTGCCGTTTTTTCCAGTGTTATCGTTGTTCCGAGATTTTCAACTTTCCAGTTGGACCCACCTCCGGGATCAGGCTGTAGAATTACGAAAATGCCCTTGAACTTGCCTTTCTTTCATTGTTTCGATTTCTCTTTCGCACTGCTGGCATACTTTACCTGTAAAACACATAAGAGAGACATAAAATATGAAATACTTGCCAACGAAGGTTAGTAGCATAATTACGAGTTAAATCCATATCAATTGCACCACTCAGGTTCACAAAGGTATCAAAATTAAAGAGATAAATATACAATATTTTTTTCCTATCAAACCCCCCTAACTTAGAACTTTGCGCGTTCCGAGCAATGTAAAAGAAAGAGAATATCGTCACAACTCTTCTAAACACTTTATTGAGATAGACTACCTTTTTCCCGGGCAAGCGATTGGATTTAGCATATGCAACAGCCTTTAAACCCCTAGGTTTCCCTAGTTGGACGAGTGGTGCCTTGTGAGGGTTTGCAGTGAATATACCCACAAAATTCGTTATTGACTCAAAGAAAAATCAAAATACTTAAAAATTATACAATTTAAACTTTTCAAAAAATAGTAACCATAAATTCATATTCAAAAGTGTCTCAAGTTGTCATGTGTGTGTGCAAAGCCAAAAATCGAACCACTAATTTCCACCGATTGATCATTATGTTACTTTCCGAAAATTCGCTTTGATTTCAAAATCTCACCGAATACACTCACAAACGAATCATTCGGAAGTGTGGCTATTCTCTAGGTATGCGTGATTTATAAGAGTAAATGTAATGGAACGCAAGTTCACGCACACAATTATGAAAGACGGAATTATTTAGTGAAATGATCTCTTCATCGGATTACGGTAATTGGAAAACGGGAAACATCGCCTCAAATTCACACCATTTAATCTCTCATATTATCTTTTTGTATCTTGGCTCTCCACGCAGTAGTCAATTTCGCAATTCAAACTCGGTAGGACTTTTCAGGTCAAAGGTGTATTGGGTAACATGGGAATGGTTGGGAACTTCGAAATTGGAAAATTTTTCTTACGATGTCCCTTAGTGCTTTTTCGGGCATTTTCTCTCCTTTTTCTCTATTTTTTTATTGAGCATTTTTCTATCATTTTTTTTACCCCTTTTTATGTACTTTTCAGACTTTATTTGATGAATATTATAAATTTTCACAATTCCGGTCTAATTGGATTTTGCGGGTTATCAATCGAAAAGGAAAAATTTTATTCGCCTCAATTGGGTTATCAAAAGGATAATTTTTCAAATCTTTTTATGGCTAATATTTTTGGGTAACAAACGATGGCCTACTTCATTGTCCGAATTACTAATTAATTTACCATGTGCGTCTCGAGATTAATTTAATTTAGAGATTTGTAGCACATTTTTTTTCAAGACAACATTCCATTTCGCATAACCGATCAAAACAAAGAATTGAGATCATCAACAACTTATTTAAATGTTGAATTAGAACTATGAGTTAACCATTAACTCGGATTGATTTAAAAACTCAAAAACATCGATAGGCTCGAAATCTCACTGGGTTTTGTTAATCTCCACACTTATTCGTTAATTCGTCAATTTTCGTACAATTTCCATCTTTGGTCAATTTCGGCTTAGTGTAATAGAGATTTAACAATTTGAAACTTCAAATAGAACAAAGGTGATATTTTTGAAAATTTTAATTCCAATTTTTATTTATTTTGAAGAAAAATATTTTTGGATTTTTCAAATTTTTTTTATTTTTATTTGGAAATTTTTGGGCAGTTTTGAAAATTTGTGAAGTTTTAGAAAGACGCACTTATGACCCCCTCTAACTTAGACTTTTGAATAGTCCTCAAGCAAAAAGAACTAAAATCTTACTCAAAGCGAATTAAAAGTGCGAGAAAATAAAATGAACAAATAAAACAGAAATGCAGGATTTTTTTATAGATACTGAGAGCCTGTGTTACACGGGTGATGGGAGAATTACACAATCAACATTTTTAAACAACTAATCACATCACAACCAACAAAAATAAACATCAACAGTAGACAAGGGCTTCACTGGGGAGGTGGATTGGAGGGGCCGGGTGCGTTGGGATCATACGGATCATAGGAGAAAGTTGGAGGGGGTCCACCGAAGTTGAGCTCATATAAATGGGCTTGGAGACGATGCGCCATGCTGGTATCTCTTCGGTAGGCCTCTTGATCCCGTTAATAGGCCTCTTGGTCTCGATTGTATTGGGTGAGAAAATCGTACAAACGGGTTTCCACCGTCGAAAGGCGCCTATTGAAATTTTCACCCGGGGGCTCAAAATCGGAGTCGTCGTCCTCATCTTCATCATACTCTTCTTCTTACCCCACATCCATCATTGGGGCGTCATGTTCTTCCTCCCCCATACCCTCATAGAGAATAGTACGATCGAGGTGGGCCACTCTTATTTGGCGTTCACTACGGGTGGTGGAAGTGGCTTCAATTGGGTGAGGGAGTCGGACTTGCTGCCCCGGATCGTCCACCCCGGCATCAATCAGAAGTTCAGTGATAAGGCGGGAGTAGGGGAGCGCTGCTTTTCCCCACTCATCATAGGCTGCATGGAGGATGTCCGCATAAAAAAGTTGAGCTAGATTAATCATGCTTTCGAGGTCGAGGAAATGGTATAGGAAGTTGGCGTGACGCAGCCTGACCACCGAATCATTGGTGGTTTGGTGGATTGCTCCACATTCAATGAGGTGCGTGAATCACACCGTGTCCAAAAGACTTCCTATCAGAAATGAATCGCGCAACCATTCCTTCCCGAGTGCCATTCGGGTGACACATTCGGCTTTGGTGCGTGGGGCACCATTGGTGGGATACATGAAGGGCACGGGGAGGACAACCCCTTTTTCTCGCATTTTGCGCGCAATGATGGCGGCGGAGAAGGGAATCTGAATGCCGTCAAGATACGCCTCATGAAGAGTGGAGGATTTTTGAACGAGCATCGCGTAAAATTAGCGAATTTTATATTCGAACACTTTGTTGCTCGTAGGAGAGAGAAATGGGCACCACCCCGGCAGTTGAAAAGGGTGGAGAATTCACTGGGTAACTGCTCCCAATTAACAAACCGCTCGATATGAATTGGGAGAGTGGTCGAGAAATAGTGCTCATCCCAATGACGTTCTTGGACTTATCAAAATATTCCCGCACCCTCGTCATCGAGGATGGTGGTGTCGTCATATTTGCGAGGACGGAAGTTTGCTTGGCGGGGGCGCGGCATGGTGAGAGAGAGAGAGATAGATAGAGAGGTGATATGGTGTAGAAGAGAAGGAGAGTGAAATGAAGTGTGAGAAATGGAGAGGGGTTGAGGGTGAATTTATAGGTGTGGGGGGTGAATTTTGGTGGGAAATGGGAATATGTATGGAGGGAGATGAAGGAGGGAGTGAATTTGGAGTGTAAATTGGTAGGGAGGAAGTTTTAGAGGGTGAAATTTCGTTGGGGAAATGAATGGAGGGAAGGGGGAAAAGAGAATGAATTTGGAAATGAGAGGGGAAGAATCAGCCAGGACCCCCGAACTGGTTCACCCTGTTGTTCGGGGGAACCTGCTGTCTTGGAAACTTGGTTTCTCTCATTTCTCAAAATTTAAGTGTTCTCCCATGCCTTATCACTTGCTTATGGCCCCTTAAGATATCCTAGACCCTTTGGTTCCCTGAAAATCCTCTACCAAACTTGAAATGCGTGTAAGCTCTCTCAAAAAGTGTGCTACTTCGATCCCTATCATAAGTCATGCTTCTGGACTCAAAAATATCCTAACTCAAACACTACTACTGTACACAAGAGTTCATCCCATACGCATCGGGGGTGTGACAACCTCTCATTTTTAACTCAATCTTCCCCGTAAACGGGGTCCGATAACCAAATAGTGTCGACTTCTTCCACACACGCCTCTAGATTTCCGGTCGGGATTGACAGTCTTCTTGAGGATGTGCTTGATTTCTCGATTCGCTAATTCGGCCTGCCCATTTGTTTGTGGATGATAGGTCGTTCCAACCTTGTGAACGACGCCATACTTTCCCATGAGCTTCTCGAATGGCCTGTTGCAAAAGTGCGTGCTATTATCACTAATTATCGCTTTCGCAGCACCGAAGTGGGAAAGTATGTGTTCCTGTAGGAACCTAATCACCATTTTCTTTTCATTTGCCGTGGTAGCTATGGCTTCCACCCATTTAGAAACATATTCTACCGCGACAAGGATGTATAGGAAACCAAAAGATGGGGGAAAAGGTCCCATGAAGTCAATACCCCAGCAGTCAAAGATCTCAATCATGAGTATCGGGATTAATGACATCATGTCTCGTTGGGTTATCACTCCCATCCTTTGACACCTATCATAAGATTTGCAATAATTGCTTACATCTCGAAATATTATGGGCCAATAGAAACCGCTTTAAAGAATCTTAGCGGATGTCTTTTTCGTTGAAAAGTGACCTCCACAAGCTTCCGAATGACATAATTGGATGACTTTCGGTATCTCGTCATCCGGTATGCACCGTCGAATGATTTGGTCAGCGCAATATTTAAAAAGGAAGGGATAGTCATAGAAAAACATGCACGACCAAGTAATGAACCTCTTATTATCTTGTGGTGTCCACTCGGGAGGGACGACTCTCGTGGCAAGATAATTCACTATATCCGTAAACCAGGGCAAAGAAGAGGTAACAAAGAGTTGCTCATCCGGAAAATATTCGTCTATGGGTATCGGATCGCTAGGTACGTCGGACGAAAGCCGAGATAGATGATCGGCAACGATGTTTTCTACTCCTTGTAGGAGTAGGATCCACATAATGAGGCGCGGCTTTGCGTCTTTCTTCGCAAGGAGGTATTTTAAATCCGCGTGGTCGGTGAAACAAGTAATGGGTGACCCAATGAGATAGGATCAAAATTTGTCTAGAGAAAATACTACGGCTAGCAATTCCTTCTCCGTAGTGGAGTAATTGAGTTGTGGTCCGGTAAGAGTTCGGCTAGCGTAGTAGATGACATGAGCCTTATTATCCTTCCGTTGGCCCAAAACAACCCCTATTGCAAAATCACTTGCATCACACATGAGCTCGAATGGTAAGGACCAATCCGGTGCTTGCATTATGGGAGCTGAAACAAGCATGTTTTTTAATTTTTCAAAAGCACTTTTGGCATGCTTCATTCCACTCGAATGGGGTATCTTTCATAAGGAGGTTGCTTAAGGTCCTAGCGATGGCACTAAAATCCTTAATGAACCTTCGATAAAACCCCGCGTGGCCCAAAAAGGATCACACATCTTTGAGCGATTTTGGTGTGGGTAGATCAGTTAGGACATCTATCTTAGCTCTATCAACTTCAATCCCTTTGGATAAGACTGTGTGGCCAAGAGCTATTCCATCACTGACCATAAAATGGCATTTCTCCCAATTTAGCACTAAGTTCTTCTCCACACACCGGGTAAGTACTTTTTCCAGATTCGCCAAATAAAGATCTAAAGAGGTGACAAAAATGCTAAAGTTATCCATGAACACTCCAAGTCCTCTCTCAATCATGTCGCTAAATAGACCCAACATGCACCTTTGAAAGGTCGCTGGTGCATTACACAAATCGAATGGCATACATTTGTAATCAAACGTACCAAAGGGGTAAGTGAAGGTCGTTTTCTCCTGGTCAAGTATATATACCACAATTTGGTTATATCTGGAGTAACCATCAAGGAAGCAGTAGTAAGGGTGGACCGCTACTCTCTCAAGCATCTGATCAATAAATGGCAAGGGGAAGTGGTATTTCTTAGTTCTGGCATTGAGTTTTTGGTAATCAATGCAAACACGCCACCCGGTGGTGGTACGTTGGTGAACTATCTCTCCCTTAGCATTTTCAATCACTTTCATGCCCGACTTCTTCGGGAAAACTTGAATAGGGCTCACCCACTTGCTATCCGAGATTGGGTAGATGATCCCGACATCCAATAACTTAATGATTTCGGTCCTCACCACTTCTTTCATATTGGGGTTTAGCCTTCTTTGCATTTCTCTCTAGGGCTTTACATACTCCTCGAGATGGATCTTGTAGGTGCAAATCAAAGGAATTAACCCCTTTAAATCGGTCATACACCAACCAAAAGCACTTTGGTGCTTCTTCAAAATCTGTAATAGCTTACCCTCCTGCTCTTCGTCTAGGCTAGAGGAGACAACAACAGGAAATGTCTCGTTATTTCCTAAATATGCATATTTAACATGGGAGGGTAGTTTATCCAATTCGAGAGTTGGAAATTTATCGCTGGAGGGAAGCATGCATGCCTCCTTTGGCGGTAACTCCTCGAATCGAGAAACCCAACTTACATCTCTCACGTCCTCGTTCGACGCTTTCTCATTAAGTAACTCTCTCAACTCCTCAACTTCCTTCTCAAATTCAGTATAAGACCCCTCACTCTCATGGCTCGACACTAAGCAAGTCCCTAGGGCATCTCCACAATAGTTTTCCTCAAAGTACTCCTCTATAATCTCGTCGATTAAGCTCACCGCGTGAAGATCATCTTGTTCCCCTATATATTGGGATATATGGAAGATGTTATTCTTTAGGGTCATATTCCCAAAGGTGAGTTGCATCTTCCCATTTCGAGTGTTGATTATTGTGTTAGCTGTAGCTAAGAATGGGCGCTCAAGAATAATGGGAACATGATTACTCGATGCGAAGGAGGGCTCCGTGTCCCAAATGACAAAATCTACTAGGAAGTAAAAAGTGTCAACTTGGACGATCACGTCCTCAACTATACCTCTTGGGATCTTCATGGTTCGATCCTCTAATTGGAGAGTGATTTTTGTGGGCTTGAGGTCGCCCAGATCAAGTTTCCTATAGATGGCGTAAGGGAGGATATTGACACTTGCTCCCAAGTCAAGTAAGGATTTTTTAATTTTATTTTCTCCAATGATGGAGGAAATGGTGGGTGCACCGGGATCTTTGAATTTTGGAGGGCGATCGTTAAGTAGAATGGATATCATGTTGTGTGTTAGAAATACGTTTTCCTTTACCTTCATCTTCCTCTTCACTGTTAACAAGTCCTTGATGACTTTTACATAAGCTGGAATCTGCTTAATGTCATCGAGGAAAGGTAAATTTAACTTTACTTTCTTTATACTTCTAGTACTTCATCATGTGGATTTCCTTTGTGGGAAGGAAGTAGACTTTGAGGAAACGGTTCCGCGGAGGGTGGTTTCACTATTACCTCGGGCTCACTAGTGTCTTATTTATCACTCTTTTTCAAGGATATATCTTCGGCCACTTTCGTGTCAGGCGAAATCTCCTTGCCTTTGGTTGCGTCATGTGGAGGAGGTGATAAATCAACTATCCCACTAGGAAGAGTGGTCACAGCTTGACATTGCTCCTGATGTTCTGTAGAGGTGGGAGCTAGCACTAGTTTGAACTTAGGGAGGTCTTTGGCCCTGGGTAGGAAACTTGCCCTTCTCTTAGATGCTCAACAATGATTGCATCTTTGAAATAGTCGCATTTATGTCGTTGATCATGCGCTCATGTCTAGCAGTGGTTGCATTCTGGGTAGTGATAAATTGATTTATCTTATCCTCGAGACTTCTCCGCGATGGAGTGATATATGGTCCTGGAGGTGGTGGTGCTTGCACATTTCCTTGCATGTGAGGTGCTTGTTGAAAGTGTGATGGTAGGGGAGGGGCAACATGTTAACTAGGATTCATCACAGCATTTTATTGTCCACAGCAAAAACCATGGTGGTTTTTCCATGAAGGGTTGTAGGAATTCCCGTGCGGTGCACCGAAATTACCCTTAAATCCTCCTACACCATTCACTTGCTCTTGAAGCATAACTTTATAGGTGGGTATTGTTGGGCATTCCTCTGTTGAATGTCCCGCCTCATAAATAGCACACACCATCTCAATGGGATTTGGGATGGAGCCAGTTGGTCCTCTTGCACATATCTCAAGTACTTCTCTCATTCCTTTCTCAAGTAGATCGAGTCGACTGGCCGTCATGGTATCCTTTTCTACATGAAATAGGTCAGCCGCCGATGGAGTGGTGGTCGTTTGGCATGTTTGATTATGATCACTAGGGTCAGATGCATCCCATGCTTGGGTAGTCTCGGTGACATACCTCAGGTGAAGCTCAGCATCGTTGGCGTCTAGGTCGACAAAGGTACCATCACACATGGTTTCAACGAGTTGTTTAGAATTTATATTCAGCCCATTATGGAAGAAAGAAATGATTTGCAATTTATCAAATCCATGATGAGGGCACGAAGTGATTAACTAGTTAAAACGCTCGTAACATCGATCAAATGACTCATTTTCTGATTGTCGAAAGGTTTGAATTTGAGCCTTGATGAAGTTCGTTCGATGCGGAGGAAAGAATTTCTTAAGGAATTTAGATTGCAAGTCGTTCCATGATGCAATCAAGTTTGGAGGTAAAGACCATAGCCAGGTCTTAGCAAGTCCTTTAGCAAGAATGGGAAAAGTTTGAGGCGGGTCATATCTTTTGTGCAAGTTTGATCACTAAAGGTCTCGCACGCCTCCTCAAATTCCCATAGGTGGAGATATGGATTTTCTGACTCCATTCCATGGTAATTGGGAAGTATATGGACCATCCCATTCCTAAAGCGAAATTTCCCTGCATTATACGGGAATAAAATGCATCCCAGAGTGACAGTTCGCTCGGGATATAAAATTTCTCTCAAAGGGCGGTACGGGACCTCTTCCTCACCTGCGACTACACTATCATGTTGTGACATGGCTCTCTCACTTGATGACTCTGTATCCTCACTTGGTATACTCGGAGTGTGCTCTGTGGTGTGTCCTAAGAGGGATGTCAGAGTGTTACTTGCAATTGAGTGTGGAGGTGTGGGAGGTGGAATCCAGAATTGTGGAACGTTTAGAGTGTGAGGGTTATCGGGGTCGTACTCAACTATCGAGTTTTCGTGAATTCTAGTTGGAGTATTTTGGGGAGTTAGAGTGAGTTCAGAATTTTTCATTAACAGGATTTTTAGAGATGAAGTATCTTTTGTACTTTTAGAATTTATTTTTAGTTTTTTTGGTCGAAGTTTTAGATTAACTGAATCCAATCTACATCTACCTAAATCCCCGGCAACGGCGCCAAAACCTTGACGTGACTAAGAATGTGTCTCTAAAGTGCATACTCTCTAGGCTCAAGTGCAAGCCTGTCGCGTTAGTAATAAACCCGGTAAGTCGGGATCGTCTCCACAGGGAAATAGGATGAGAAAATCATGACGACGGAAGGACAGACGGTTAACCTCACTTTGACTCTAAAAAGAAGGAAAATGTGATTTGAATGGTGAAACAGCTAAAACTAGATGCAATTTTGAAAATGATTAATTAATGAAATCAGGAATGAATGGAATGCAATTACTCTAAATTACCTAAAAGACTAATGATGATTGAACTAAAACTTGAACTATATGATGAGAAAACAGGTCGGGAATACAATCCCTCAACCCTAGTGTATTGCTGGTATAAAACTAATTGTAAATTTTAGTGATTAATCAGACCCAGACTTTAGTACTCCCAAGCATTACGTATGTGAGGTTCAAGCTCGCACCATACGTAATTAGAGGACGAGTAAAGCGGTAATATCATAGCAACACTCGCATTGCATTCTAAAGCATCCCGATTACCTTGAAACAAACGAGATCCAAAGATGTACAATGGTTGTGTTCGCTACGCAACACGGTCATAATAAATCCTTAAGTTTAGAGGATTAATTTTATACACATGCAACTATCACATCGGGTTGAGTTAATGCATCCCGACCCTAAAAAATCTAGCTGGACATATTGAAGCTAACTATGCATGAATTAACTACGTTTCATGTGAAAGAAATCATGATGGAAGTGTATTGAAACATGTAAGGAATTATTATTAACTTAGAAACGAACTGAATCGTGCAAGAAGAGTAACATGCAAAACAATAATAAAGAGAATGAAACTTGAATTAAAACTTTAGAGCAAACCCAAAAATAATCAATCTTGAATTACCAAATCAAAGCTATGTTCCTAGGGTATTCTCCTACTTTTTTCTCTATCAAAAACTATTCAAAACTATATTTTCTAAGTCAATACAATGATACAACTACGTTTTAGAAGAGTTTGCTACATAATAGAACTATTTGGACCAATCAGCATTAAGGGAAAAATTCGCGCATCAGGTACCTCGAACCGGTTTGCATGTACCCCAAATCGGTTCGCCCCCCGAACCGGTTCACCCTGTGGTTCGGGAAATCTTGTTGGTTTTAGGGCCTCTTTTCTTCATTTCCAACACTTAGAATATTTTCCCTTTTTTCTTCCTTTCTTCTGTGGATTTTCTTCAACTTCAAGGGATCATAACTCTTTCACCGTAGCTCGGATTTGGGTGTCGTTTTTTCTAGTGTTATCGTTGTTCCGAGATTTTCAACTTTCCAGTTGGCCCCACCT
This sequence comes from Sambucus nigra, assembly GCA_949130495.1. NCBI lineage: Eukaryota > Viridiplantae > Streptophyta > Magnoliopsida > Dipsacales > Adoxaceae > Sambucus > Sambucus nigra. The sequence continues at coordinate 659,522,611 of OX422210.1, forward strand.
CTGGGATCAGGATGTAGAATTACGAAAATGCCCTTGAACTTGCCTTCCTAGCCTTTTTTTCACTGTTTCGATTTCTCTTTCGCACCGCTGGCATACTTTACCTGTAAAATACATAAGAGAGACATAAAACACGAAATACTTGCCAATGAAGGTTATTAGCATAATTACGAGTTAAATTCATATCAATTGCACCGCTTCACAAAGGTATCGAAATTAAGGGGATAAATATATAATATTTATGCCCTATCATCCATGCTACACCGTCTTTATTTATTGAGACTAGTTTGGCCTAGATCTTCCCAATCTTAGGGGTTTGTCCCTGTAATAGTTATAATACTCTTATTAATGTACGGGGCTTACTTCAACCACCTGAGCGCAAGTTGTGAATAGCGATTTACCCAGTAACACCTATTAAATCTTTTATACAATGTTTCTGCCAATGCTAAAAGTCTATCTCATATTATAATGATAACGCAAACATCCTCCTTCGATTTTGTAGCAATATCCTATGGTGAAAAGAGAGAAATATAGGCAAAATCCTCTCTAGTAGAGACGAGGTTTTGTAGTAACACCACATGGTTGCAGAGACGAGGTTTTTCAAAACTTACTTCTAATGTCGTTACGGATGGTGAGTAAAAATATTTCCACTCGAACCATAAGGTAAGCATTTGCTAAAGGTCTCACGTCCAAAAACCCTTAACTCTCGACCAACGTCGACCTCATACGTGGGAAATATCGCAAGCAAAATCCAAACAAGGAACCCTCCCGTTACACTTTGTCTATCTGAGTCATTCGTCGGGAAATAATGGTGCAAAACCTCCTAAACAATCGTCATTTTAGAGAATACAAACCCAAAACGGTAAAGCTCTAACGTAGTCAAAGAACACATGCAAAAAAGTGACGGACGCACTCAAGATACCTAGGACACTAGATGAATATTCTGATACCAGATGTGACACCCCGCAAAAATCATAAATAGATTGATCAAGGCTAATATAAAAATCACGGGAATCAAAAACTTTGGTAACATTCTCAACATAAGAAATAATCAAAACAGAATGAACAATGATAAGATAATGAAATATTTAATCAACACAAAACTAACTTTCATACCAATCACTACCAATACAACATAATCCATCTCTGAAATATAAAATTTGACCATACAAAAGTCCAACTCTGAATATAAGTATGCATGTACAACCTGGTTGAAAATAAAAGAGTATAATAAAAGACTGAGTTGCACCTACTCGACTACAATCCTAGGAGTAATAAATGAGATGTCCTAGAAATGCTCCTCCAATGGGTCTACAGGAACTACCACAACAAGAACCTGTAAAAATAGTTTTAAATAAAACGTAAACAACAAGTCTATGCACAATAGGATTGTAATTGAATTTGGGCCACATTATAAATACACAACTTCCTCTCCTATTTTAATATATTTTAAGTTATTAGTTACCCAATTTAACAACCTAAAATATCACGAGGTTCTAAATCCCTAACACGTATGTAGACCATGTGATTAAAGTCTTACAACATTATTCTTTAATCTTTACTGTTAACTATACTAGGTTAATCTCTCTCAATGGGAATCACATGATGTATAAAAGTCTCAAACCATAATGTATTTCTCATAAAATAACCACGATACCAATAACAGTCTCATATCTTAAATCTATCCACATTTGGCTATCTCACACCAATACACATCTCTAGTATAGGTAATATGAAAATTCGAAGCATAAGTATGTTGTGGGCATCCCTACTATAAGTATATAGATCTCTATTATAGAATATAAACCGGTACAACTATTTATGGTACCGCTACACAATAATCATATATGGTAGGGGAAAGACGCTACTCACGTCTAACTTCCATGCGAAGGCACATCCCCTAATATGCATAAATAAATAGACTACTCGCACATCCGCACATAACTAAGACCTCTCCTTATCTCCTTCGAGTATCACTCATGCATACTATGTATAGTATTAGGTCATCCAAACCTAAGACCTTATCATGGTCAAAGGAAAAATCTTTATGCTTTCCCGTCATACATATAGCCTATGAGACCTAAGGCTATATGATGAACAACCCCATAAAACCCTCTCTGTATATAAGTATGTAAGCGTAGAGACCCTAGGGTAAATATGACCAAGGCATAGCCCGTCTACTCACTGGGATACTAACACGGTTCGCGTCAGACGTGCCCCATCATGAAATCCCTTCAAGTCAACGAGTACTCACACATAGTATACTTTGAAAATAAATCATGCAAGAAAATACAACACTTACTAACGGGTTAAAGCAAACACATACATAACCCTCATTAACGAGTTACGATAAATCATATACACATGCCTACCCTACCACTACCTAGTGATACTAGCATTGTTATCATAAAAAGGGTATAACACATCTATGACCTTATACTCATTTCAAGAGACAATAACCCTAACATTCTGGGTTCCCTACTTTAGGTTTAGTCTCACCCCACCATACACTAAAACATGCACATCAACTATATTAAATATCAATTAGCCCTAGTCCATTATCCCAAGGCATCGCGTCTAGGTATAATCACATGCCTAATTTTAATAAAATCATAGGACATAATAACTACCTCACTCTACGAAGTTATAACCTAAACCTAATCTCACCCAAATGATATTAACATCACTAATACATCACAATGATTCAAATCAATCCCGGCTAATAAGCCCAATCCTCTAATTTACAAATTCCTAATCAATAAACCCATTTTACACTCGAGTTTACCATCAAATGCCAAATCCTCAATTTTACACCTTTAAATCAACGATTTCCCTAATATCCAAATACCTCAATGTGACACCCCGCCTATTCTAATCCTGGGTGTCATTTCATTATTAAATTAAACAGGAATCATTAATAGTCTCATTCTTAGCATCACTGTCAAAAAAAACTTTTTAATTACTACTCACATATACTAAATTAAACTGGTGTCAAATTTTATCTTTTATCATGAACACATGAGAAATTCAATGAACTAAACCATTCACGCATAAATATAGTCTGAATCATCAAACGACATATATATATATATATATATATATAACAAAAGGAGACCAAATTAACTATCGGTGCTCTAAATACACAATCCAACCATAATAAGTAAAACTAAAGAGAAATACAGTCTTATGCATAATTGAAATAAAAGAAATAATTTGAAGGCAACACGCCCAACTGAACTGCTAAGGCCATCTGTAGTGGTAATGTGTAAAATGAGGACGTGGAGATGTAAATGTACATTTTTTTCCCTTTGATTGTTTTGCCAATTTTTACACTGGGACAATGTAAAAGGAGGACGTGGAGGAGATTGGGCGTTTAACATATTACCGCCCAGATTGGGTACTTAACATATTACCGCCCAGATCTGGGCGGACAACATATTACCGCCCAGATTGGGACCCACAATTTCCAACCGTTACCCCATAGTCATTTATACCCGTTGCAAATATAGCCTTTATAACTAAATATTAATCATGCATTTACCCCCTATAAATAATATTTTATCCTCTTCTATTTTTCATCCTTATTATAAAATTAATCCTACAACAAATTTTATCTCCTATATTTCACTCTCAAAATTAATTCCAAAATTATTCCTACAACACCCTTGAATATTTTTTTATATCCCAAACTTGCAAAGAAAATATTATCTATTCAAAGAAAATGATGTGGCAAACTCGCAAAACCTAATCCCATTCCAACCCCACCGACGAATTTCCAGTCTTGTATCGGAATTATCATCAGTTGTTTGACGATAGTTTTTTGCATGCGAGAGACATGATTGTTGATCCTACAGCGAATCCAACCAACAGTCAATTTCATATGCGCGGTAATATCCACGGTCCGATAGAGGTGTATACTGAATTATCCCAGATTCCATTTGTGCGAGCGGCCATTGGGAATTATGGTTTTAGTCATTTATTTAGCGAATCTTTTCCTAACTCCGACAACCAATTGACTGGAGCGCTCGTAAGTAGGTGGTCAGAAATAACTCATACATTCCATCTACCGAGTGTGGAGTTGGGGATTACCCCTTATGATTTTGTTCATTTATCAAGTAAATATTTCAGAAATATTTTTTCGCATTATATTTGTATTTTTATAAATTATTGTTGAATGTTTCCATATTTAATAATTATTAAATTATATGGTTTTAGGAATTCCAATTGGAATCCATCCAATTTTGTCTAGTTTTCCAACATCTAGTCAGTATACTATGGAGCAAATGTTCGACCTATATTTTCCCGGAATAGGCCATCCAGAGTTCAAAGGAAGAAATATTTCTTGTAAAACAGTAAATAAATACATGTTGGATTGGTGCGAACAAGTTCTGGAGCAAAGACTAGCGAGCGAAGAACAGATTGCCAGAGTTTTTATTGTATTTGTGTTGAGCTCCATTTTTTTCCTGACGGGCCATAACACCTTGTGTGTGGATTGGGCAACTTATTTAAACAATCTTAACGACATGGATGCTAAGGATTGGGGTTCTGCCATTTTAGCACGTGTTTACTATGCGCTTGACGCATGCACCACAAATGCGCAAAAATCAGTAAATTATTTTTGGCAACTTATAGAGGTATTTTTCCCTCTAATTTTACATTTGTATCACGATCATTAAAATTATATTTTTTTAGTTTAATAATCTCCTGAATTCTAATGAGTTTTTCCTTAAACCTGCAGTACTTTGGCTACGAGTACCTTCACACGATGGCTCCCATATTGCACGATAATGCTGTGGAAATATGGTCGCATATGCTACGATGGGTGTCTGACCAACGTGGGGCTTTATTGGGTCAGATGAGATTTAAAAGTTCGGCAATGCAAGAGCAACTGGAAATGCGTTCTCCCGAGTCAGTCATATGGCAACCTTTTATGGGATTAGCAGAAAACCAGTTTAATATCGTTACAATTGCTCACGATTTGGGGCAAAGACGGATAATGCTTTTGGATATCGAGTTAGGTGGAACTTGGTATCTCAGAGATCATTGCTACCGTCAAATGACAAGTCTCGTTGCAATTCCAGAAAACCCACTGTATGCAATGGCATTCATTCCAAAGGATATATTTATGGAACAAATTGGCAACTGGCAACCTGCAATTGCTCGTCTCGCAGTCTCATCAGAGGAAAAATGGTTGACATACTGGAAGATTGTGGGTAAAGGTGTACTATTACCCTCCCTAATTCGGTGGAAAAATTATGACAGGGTGGGGTTCGCCTCGATTGCACCATCTGATTTACGAGTATCCATCGCACCAACAGATAGATGGGAGGCTCCCCATATATACAACACACAAGGACAATCTTCATCGTCAAATCTTATACCTTTGTTTAGGGAGTTTAAAGTTGCAGATACAAATTTGAGTGGCACAACAGTCATTCAAGTAGACCCGCCAAGCACTCATAATGACTTAGCTCCCGGCACATTTTACTCACACGACCAATGGCGTGATATGTTTTTTTTAGAGAGGACTACTTAAGGAAACTTAAATAAATAATGTTAGAATGAGAGCTTATGTGGCAAAGGTAGGTGAGAGAGCTTAAAGGCGCTGGGCCCAGTTCGTCTACCGGGCACAAACCCATTCCACAATACACCCCCCTGACATATATGGAGACGAATATCCAATTGCTTCTCCTAATATAGCCCATCCACCATCACAAGACCCTGGAGGATCGGTTAGTCAAACCTCTCTTGCTGATGATGTTTTTGGACTATTCAACGAATTTACTAATCAGCAATATCTTGGTGGGGGTCCGATGTAAAGTTAACATTGCAATGTAATAATTTGTTTTGCTAATAAAATCATTTTTATTTAATAACGATGTGGTTTATATTAGATTCAAGTGCATACATTGTTCAAATACAAACACCATAAAGATACCAACATTCATACTGTGGGTACCCGAAAATATAATGATGGGCCAGGACGAGTAGCCCAATTGTAGCTGCCCAAAGTCCAGACCCCCATATCTTAACCGATTATGATTTAGTATCCTCCCATGTTCCCATTAAGAGGGGTTCTAGGAGAAGATGGAAAACGTGGGGGAGTCCAACACTCCCACTCCCTGAAATGAACATGTATATAACAAACCCTAGGTCCGGGGCAAAGGACACACTGTATTCTCTGTAATCACTCTCTGGAGTATATAGAAATAAAATTGACTGCACCACCGTAGACGTAGGCACCTTTGCTGAACTACGTACATCCTTTGTTGTGTGATTGGCATTTTGTATCCCTTATTCTGCTTGGTGATTGTGCTTCTCTTATCTCTTTGTGTTGAATAATAATTGTCACCGCAATTGGCACCGTCTGTGGGAACGTTTATCTTCCCTAAGAAAGCCCATACCAAGAAAAGAGTTCAAAATGTCTGGTCACAGTAGTAATGCTCCCCAGGCAGGAGATATCCAAGAACCTCCTGCTCCTCGCAGGATTAGATCTGAAGTTCGGTGTTCAGATCAAAGGGCTCGCCTAGAAAGGTTAGCCTCAGAAGAAAGCCAAGGACCAGCGAGGTCCACACAGATATCCAGGCTGATTGATGCATATGAGGCGAAGCTCCATGAGCAGAGGGAGTCTTCTCGCAGGCACGAAGCTGAGAATGCTCGCCTCAAAAGAAGATTAGAAAGAATGGAGAGAGAACTCCATCATGGTACCAAGAGACGTCCATACCGCACTCCTAGCCCTTAGGCGAGCAACTCTCGCAGCCGAGGAAGGAGTCCCAGGCTCGAATCCCAGAAAACTGAGGAAAACGACTCAGAGGACGACCTGCTCGAGCAACTGCGACTAGCTCGCAATCATAGGAGCCCGGATCGCAGCAACGAAAACATATGAAGTCTGGTCCGAAGGGAGATGGACCAACACCCTGCGCATCACGGTACCAGATCGACCCGAGAACTCGCTAGGCGAGCTCTTAAAACTCAGATGAAATCACCTTTCTCGAGGGAAATAGAAGAAGAGGAAGCCCCCAAGAACTTTGCTATTCCAAGGTTCAAAATTTATGACGGTAAGACTGATCCCATTGATAATGTTAGGCAGTACCGACAGGCCATGACCCTCTGGAACCATCGAGACGCGCTAATATGCCGGATTTTTTCCTCGAGCCTGCATGATATGGCGCAGAAATGGTTCGAAAGGCTCCCCCACTGGTCCATCAGTAGTTTCAAGTCCCTAAACTGAGATCTTTACGGCTCGACTCATTACAAGTATCTCCCATCCCAAAAGGATGGATGCTTTGCTAACCATGAAAAAGACGCCTCAAGAGACCCTCCGAGACTACGCGAAGAGGTACTGGGAGTTATTCAACGAGGTCGAGGACTGCTCGGAGCAAAGGGCAGTGGCCTCTTTCAAAATTGGGCTACCCAGCTCTTCCCTTCTGTACCAGTTCTTGACAAAGAAAGAAGCCATGACCATCGACGACCTAATGGCCCGCATCGAGAAATATGCTAAGGTGGAAGATGTAACCCACCTCAGCACAGGGGAAAACGGTCGAGCTAAGCTCGCTGTCAAGAGCAGTGACGAAGCTGAGAACCAGAAGAAAGGAGGAAAGAATGGGGGTAAGAATGGCTGCAAGAACGGAGGCAACAATGATTTGTCGAAAGCATTTCAGGCGGTTAATACCGTTTTCAGAGAACCAATTTACAAAATTCTCGCAAAAATCAAAGACGAACCATTTATCAAGTGGCCCAGAAAAATGGAGGGAGATCCCTCGAAGAGAAACAACGCGCTGAGGTGCGCTTTTCACAAAGAAGGAGGACATAAAACCGAGCATTGCAAGGCTCTTAAGTCACACCTCGAAGAGCTGGCTCAGTTCGGACACCTGAACGAATTCATGAAAAAGAAGGCAGAAAAAGTTGTTGCCCATAGGGAGACAAGGCCCGATAACGTGCTTGAAGACGATGCCGACCACGAATTCATACTAATTCATGGGGTATCTGACGTGAAGCAGATTCAGGGAAATTCAACTCGAATGGAGGTAAAAAAGCTTACGGCAGTGATGCAAGATTTTCATATCGATCCAGCGAAAACACAGTCAGGAAAGCGTCGACGAGCAGATGACGTCGACTATAGTAAGCATATCATGTTTACAGATGAAGATCTGGTGGGAGTGAGAACCCCACATCATGATGCTTTAATCATTACTCTCAAGATAGCGAACTATGACGTCGACAAGTTGCTCGTCGACTAAGGAAGCTCGTCCGAGGTAATGTATCTCGACCTGTTTAGAAAATTAAAATTAAGCATCGCCGACCTGAAGGAAGCTACTTTCCCTTTGGTTGGCTTCGCTGGAAAGATGACTATGCCCTTGGGAAAGATCATGCTGCCAGTAAGGGCAGGAAATGTTTCTAAAATGATCGAATTTCTGGTGGTCGACATTGACTCGCCATACCAGGCTATCCTCGGCAGAGGGTGGTTACACGCAATGAAGGCAGTCTCCTCAACCTACCATCAGAAGCTCAAGTATGTGACCGAGCGAGGAGTAATGTAGATCCATGGCAATCAAGCGATGGCGAGAAAATACTTCATAGCATCCATTCGCCCAAAACTAGAGAAGAAGGTCAATAAGTCCAGCGAGAAGGTTGAAGAACAAGGAGGTCTGATACCTTCGAAATAGTAATTAAAATACGGAAGGCCCGAAGTAGAGGAGACCAGGATCCTCCCCTCTGAATGTGTCATCGAGGACCTGGAGGAAATCATAGCTGGAGATTGCGATGACAACAGGGTCTTCTTGATTGGAGCTTCTCTCACAGATCAGGAGAAGAAAGAATTGACGACCCTGCTAAGGAACAATATAGACGTCTTTGCATGGGAGCCATACGAGATGTGTGGAATTGATCCTAGTATGGTTTGCCATCAGCTGCACGTCGATCCCACCTTCAAACCAATCGCGCAGAAGGCACGACGAACTGCACCCGAGAAGGAAAAAGGCGTAGAAAAAGAAGTGGAAAAACTGTTGGATGCAAGATCCATACGGGAGGTACAATTCCCCAAATGGTTATCCAACCCAGTGGTAGTTCCAAAAAGCAACGGGAAGTGGAGAATTTGCATCGACTTCACTGACCTCAATAGAGCGTGCCCTAAAGACAGCTTCTCCCCCCCAAAAAAATTGATCAACTGGTAGACGCCACTGCAGCTCACGGGAGAATGAGTTTTTTGGACGCATACTCAGGATATCATCAGATCCCTCTTCATACCCCAGACCAGGATAAAACAACATTCATCACCACAGTTGGGTTATACTGCTACAAGGTCATGCCCTTCGGGCTCAAAAATGCAGGGGCGACCTACCAGCGGCTGGTCACCAAGATGTTCAAGGACGAGATGGGAGACACCATGGAGGTCTACATCGATGATATTCTCGTTAAAAGTAAGAAAAGAGAAGACTTAACGCGAGCAAGCGTTCTTTCGGTGTCCAGTCAGGAAAATTTCTTGGGTACTTGGTCTGTAAAAGAGGCATCGAGGCTAACCCAGACCAGATCGATGCAATAAACAGGGTACAACCTCCTCGAACAATTCGAGACGTACAGAAGCTCACCGGTATGCTCGCTTCCTTAAAACTCTTTATCTCTAAGTCCTCCGAGAAGTGCAAGCCTTTCTTCCAGCTCCTAAAAGGAAACAAAACGGTAGAATGGAACCAAGATTGCTCGCGGGCATTGGACGAGCTCAAGTCTTACCTCAGCTCCCCACCACTACTCATCATACCATAGCGAATAGATTATTTGTACTTATACCTCTCCGTTTCCAACCACACCGTCAGTTCCGCATTAATGTGCGAAATTGCAGGGATCCAGTACCCCGTTTACTACGCGAGCAAAACCTTACTAGACGCCGAGCAGAGGTACCTACCACTGGAGAAGTTCGCTTTTGCACTAATAGTTGCTTCAAGAAAACTGAAGCACTATTTCGAAGCCCACACTATTATCGTCCTTACATCGCACCCCCTTAAAGCAATCCTGAGGAAAGCGGATTTATCGAGCAGACTGTCTAAATGGTCAGTTGAGCTCGGACGATTTGATATCCAATTTCAACCAAGGAACGCAATCAAGGGATAGGTCCTTACTGATTTGATAGCCGAATTCACAGGCGATCATCCCTACAACCAACCTCAACCAACAGAGAAAAGGGGGAACCACGCGACGGAGGGAATCTGGAAATTATTTGTTGATGGAGCCTCCAACTCAAAGAGGGCAGGAATAGGCATTGTCCTCATTGCTCGAGAGGATACAATCCTTGAACAAGGAATCAGGCTTGGATTTGCAGCCTCCAACAACAAAGCAGAATACGAAGCCTTAATAGATGGCCTCCAGAAGGCGCACACTTTGGGAGCAAAGCATTTACAGGTGTTCGACGATTCCTAATTAGTCTCCAATCAGATAAGTGGAGACTACAATGCAAAAGATTAAAGAATGGCAGCTTACCTCACCGTAGTAAGAAGACTAATGGCTAGCTTCGAAGAAGTCAACGTCCAGCAGTTTCCCAGAGGACAGAACAGCCATGCTGACGCCCTAGCAGCCCTGACTTCAGCAGTCGATTCTGACTTAAAAAGAAAAATCCCCATCGATTTCCTCTCTCATCCGAACGTTAACCGCAACAGCAAACCGCTAGGCGTGGAGCAGATGCTCTAAGTGGAGTCAGCACCCAGCTGGATGGACCCTTTAAGGAACTATTTGAAGGATGGCACGCTCCCAGACGATAAGAAGATTGCTCACCAGATAAGAGTCAAAGCTGCTCGCTTTCACTTATCTCCAGAGGGCAAGCTATATAAGAGATCCTTTTCCGGTCCATACCTTCAATGTGTTCACCCATGGGATGTCGAGCAGGTTCTACATGAGCTTCACGAGGGAATATGTGGAAGCCATATTGGAGGAAGTGTGACACCCCGCCTAATTAACCCCGGGTGATTAGTCCTAAATTAAGTTAGAACAGGTTTCTCAGTTGGTTCATTCTTAGCATCACTGTAGCCTTTTTAATTACTAACCACCTAATTGAGAAAAATAGACTGGTGCCAAATTTTATCTTTCATTAATTTAAATGGAACTCACATGCGGAAAATAAAATAATATAACAATCACAGTTAACTGAAATAACCATTCACAAATAATTAACTAACCGAATAAACCATCGGTTAAAAAATCCATCAAAAGTAAAGACAAGAAATAAGTCTCAATAGGTCTAACGAATACTAAAAGAACTGTGAGCACAAGATCGAATAACTGATAGAAATCTCTACATTATGAATGAAAGAATGAGGCGTCTATCAAAGTCTCGCAACATCCACATGTGTTGCAGCAACGGATCCCTGAAATTTAGTCAAGCCTGGCGTCCCTATGGCTGGACACCTAAAAGGTTTTTAAATGTTTTTATAGCAAGGGTTAGTACCCAAAACATTTAGCAAATAATTAACTTGCAGTAAGAAATAAGTATGCATGCTCTTCATATTTTAGTTAGTGTCGCACTCTCTTGAGGACTTCCTCACCCCTCCTCTAATGTGCACTACTACGCCATAATTAATTCACATAGTTATTTATCTCATGACTAGATAATTAATATAACCTCCTCGACTCACCGTACTCTAACCGAGTATACCGAATTTATGATTTTTAAGTTATTATCAAAATCAACTTAATTAATCATTTCCCTTTTTAAATTCATATAACTTCCATACTTGTTATACATATAAAACAACTCATGCTTGGTATTAATTAGCCCGTATATAATTTATTTACGTAATTATATACTTATAGTCATATTGCAGCATTCACAAACATACTGAAATACATTTAATAACTAGCATCCACCCGAGTAGATACTCACAGGATGTAAATTCTCTAAAGTGCTATCCCACTAGGTATATTCATGTAACCTAGTTACCCAAGTCAGAATAGCTCACTAACTTGGTTAAAATATACAATTGGAGGCGGTCATATCCCTTGCCTGAAAGTGAGATGCCCCTCACCCATATAACGAACGCTATGACCTGGGAATATACTCGCCCTACTCCTTAAGCTAGGGGATTCAACCACTACACGCAACCTCCCCCTATAGCACTAGAGTATATACTAATAATAATATCTAACCACTGATTATTAATGTACACACCATATATATACTATCACATCCCGTATATATATAAATATAAAATGTCCCGGCTATGCCGCGTACTAAATCCGTAACACAAACCTATTTAAATTATTGAGAGTTTATGGTCCAACTTTAATTATTAATTAATTTGCACATTAATTAAGTAAGTTACCTTTGGTGTCACTCCCACCATGAATTCGGACTTGCTCTCGTGGCCCGAAATAAAACAACATCCGAGTCTAAATTCCCGACTCTAAATTATTTAGCCCTCACTTAAATAATTTCAACACCTTGGTATCGCCCAACCAATAGCCCCGGACTCACCCACTAAATCCGTTCCTAATTATGGTGAAACATTATTCTCACAATTTAGTCATGGCGTCACACCTAAATTTCTCCCGAATCCCAATTAATTTCCCTCACAATTAATTAGTGTATAACCCCATATATTTATTTCTTATTACATAAGATGTGGAAAGAATTTTATATATATATATTATATATAAATAAATAAACTGGTTGAATTGCCAAAGTCTGCCGACCGTCGATCGATCGACCCCAGACCTTCGATCGATCGATCGAGCAGGTCTTCGTCTTCTCCAGAAGGCTGTTTCAGCCATGGACAAAATTCTAAAACCTCTATCTTCTTCTAACAGTAAACCCAAGACTCCTCATCAATAAAACTTATTAGAAACCTTATGAGGGGCCTCCATAATGTCCACAAACCTCATTAATTCGTCCATTATCTACTGATTTCATAATTTAGGGAAAAATCTACCTTTAACCCTTAACCCATTCAAACCTCAAATTTCTTCTTCAAATTCGTTTCTAATTATCCAGATTACATCCTACCAGATATGTATCAATTTAATATTCTCAAATTTTACATGAATCCTTACTCAAATTCGTAAATCTGATTATTGGTTTTCACAACCCCATTTTTATTCCCTTAACACCCAAAACGAATTTTAATCAATCATATCACATAAATATAAATTGAAAAACAGATTTAATGCTACAGCAAGTTAACCACTTGCCTTAGGGTTTTTAGAGTCTGAATTTGGAGTTGTGATTGCTCAAAGTTGAAGATGAACTCCTTGATTTGGCCCTTCTTTGTCCCCCAATTTGTCTTAACTGCTCTTAGGGTTTCCTAACTCACTAAGTTATTTTTCCCACCCTAATCAGCCGTACCCTAATTCCTTATACTTGCTTAATTAGGCTAATCCCGTTTTTTGCCTAATGGGCCAAGCCCAAGTGACCCAAATGTCCCCGTATGGGCCCGGCTATGTCTAAAACATCCCGTGACCCGTTTACTACCCCCGGGTACACTTTTTCGACTATCTCGGCCCATCCGGACTCAGCCGTACACTCAGAATTGGCATCCGAATTAATTTCTAAAAATCCTTATTTCACACCCAAATTAGTCTATACCGACTCCCGGCTGAAATAAGTACATGTCACGTTATTAATACTCGAATTGACGTAAATACATTATTACTATTCACTTAGTAATTAAGTTCCCTAAATATTAACCATTCACTTCCCGATTAATATTTAAATATAACTTACCGTAATTAATTCAATTAAAATTACGACACACAAGTAATTTTGAATTCCCGAATTAAATAAATATTAAATGCATGAAAATACGGGGTGTTACATACTCCCCCCCTTAAAAGGAATTTTGTTCCCCGAAATTATGTCGTACCTTTGGTGAAAATCTCTGGATATTGTTCCCGCATATCCTCCTCTCGCTCCCAGTTAGACTCGTCAACTTTGAGATGACCCACCGTACTCTAACTAGTGGAACAACCTTGGATCGTAACTTCCGTTCACTATGGTCCAGAATAGCCACCGGTCTCTCCTCGTATGAGATGTCTGGCTGTAAATCAATTTCCTCGAGTGGAATGTGCCAGAAAGCCCTTTCGCTCCTGCGATATTTCTTCAGTGATGCTACATGGAATACGTCGTGTATCCGCAGAAGGTGCTCCGGCAATCCCAGCCTGTAGGCTACTGGCCCCACCCTCTCGATAATTGGGAAAGGTCCCACGTACCTCGGTGCTAACTTACCCTTCTTGCCAAACCTCATCACCCCTTTCATAGGGGACATCCGGACCAACACCTGATCCCCAACCTCTAACTCCACATGTCTCCGTGAAGCATCAGCGTAACTTTTCTGCCTATCCTGAGCTATCCGAATCCTCCCTCGGATCAGCTCTATCTTGGCAGATGTCTCCTAAACAATCTCCGGCCCCAATAGTTTGTTGTCCCCCACCTCTAACCAATAAGCGGGTGAACGACAAGGTCTCCCGTATAGTGCCTCGAATGGTGCCATACCGATCGTGAATTGGTAAGAGTTGTTATACGCGAACTCTACCAAAGGAAGATATTTCTCCCAACCTCCCCCAAAGTCTAATACGCACATTCGGAGCATATCTTCCAGCATCTGATTGACTCTCTCAGTCTGCCCGTCAGTCTGTGGGTGATAGGTTGTACTCAAACGTAACTTCGTGCCCATGGCTTCCTGAAAGCTCTGCCAAAAGTGGGCCACAAAGAACTTGTCTCTGTCAGACACAATATTAACCGGTACCCCGTGCAGCTTAACAATCTCAGCTATGAACAACTGCGCATATTGCATCGTCTCAAAGTCTGTGGGAATCGGCAGAAAGTGGGCCACTTTGCTCAACCGATCCACAATGACCCATATGGAATCGTGACCCTTTTGCGATGCAGGTAACTCTGTAATGAAGTCCATAGAGATGCTCTCCCACTTCCACACGGGAATCTCCAACGGCTGTAACATCCCTGATGGTCTCTGGTGGTCAACTTTCACAAGCTGACACGTGGCACACTTCGAAACAAACTCTGCTATGTCTCGTTTCATTCCTGCCCACCAATACTGCCTCCTCATATCCTGGTACATCTTATCCCCACCAGGATGTACCGCGAATCTCGACCCATGGGACTCTGTCATAACAGCGTGCCTCAACTCCTCATCCTCTGGCACAATTAACCTCCCATTAAGGCGTAAGCCTCCTTCTGAGCTGACCAAGTAACCCTCTGCTCCCTCAGCTAGCAACTGGCTCACCCTATCTCGGCAAACCTGGTCCTCTGCCTGCGCCCTCACAACCCGCATAATGATCTCAGGTGTAATGGATAATGCTGACATGTAAGCCCTGGCCACATCATCCTCATATCGAAGCTCTTTCCACTTCGCCTTCCAAACTTCTGATATTTCCCTGGTCGATCTCCGGCTCAATGCATCTGCTACCACATTAGCCTTACCAGGATGATACTGAATATCAAACTGGCAGTCCTTCACGAATTCTAGCCATCGCCTCTGCCTCATATTCAGATCCTTCTGTGTGAAGAGATACTGAAGTGATTTGTGATCCTTGAATAACATGAACTGCTCTCCCAGATGATAATGTCTCCATATTCTCAAAGCAAAAATGACCGCTGCTAGCTCCAGGTCGTGAGTGGGGTAATTCCTCTCGTGGGGCTTTATCTTTCTGGACGCATAAGTTATAGCCCTTTCCTCCTGCTGAAGCACACCCCCAAGTCCCTGTAAGGATGCGTTAGTGTAAACCCCATATTCTGATCCTCCCTGCGGCAACGCAAGTACGGGTGCAGATGTCAACTTGTCCTTTAGCTCGTCGAAAGCTAATTGACAATGATCATTCCAAGTGAAAGGTACCCCCTTCCGGGTCAGATTCGTCGAAGGGCCCACAATCTTTGAGAATCCTTTGATGAACCGCCTATAATAACCGGCCAATCCCAGAAAACTTCGCACCTCAGTCGGTGTCGTGGGTTGTCCCCACTCCCTCACCGTCGATACCTTACTTGGATTCACCGCAATACCCCGGTCTGACACCACGTGGCCAAGAAACTGAACCTCCCATAGCCAAAATCCACACTTCCCGAACTTGGCATGGAGTTGGTGATTCCGTAATGCCTGTAACACTATACGCAGATGCTCTGCGTGCTCCTCCTCGGTGCGCGAGTAGATCGGATGTCATCAATGAACACGATGACAAACTGATCGAGAAACTCCATGAAAACCCTGTTCATAAGATCCATGAACACTGCTGGTGCATTTGTGAGCCCGTATGGCGTCACCCTGAACTCATAAGATCCATACCGAGACAGGAAAGTGGTCTTAGGAACATCCTCCTCTCGGATACGTTGTTGATGATACCCTGACCTCAAGTCGACCTTAGAGAAGTAAGATGCCCCTCTCAACTGGTCAAATAGATCATCAATCCTAGGCAAAGGATACTTATTTCGTATCGTCGCCTTGTTCATCTCTCTATAGTCCACGCATAACCGTAGTGAGCCGTCCCGCTTCTTCACAAACAACACTGGTGCACCCCACGGCGATGTACTCCGCCGGATGAAACCTTGACCCAGAAGCTGCTGAATCTGCTCTCTCAACTCACGCATCTCTAACGGGGCCATACGGTATGGGGCCCGAGCAATTGGCCTCGTCCTCGGTGCTAAATCGATCACAAATTCGATTTCCCTACTAGGTGGCAACCCTGGTATCTCCTGGAACACATCCTCAAAGTCCCTCACTACGGGATTGAGTTCAACGAAATCGCCACCTCTTGTGAGGTCTCCTCCTCGATGTAATACAGGTGCATGTGCCCCCCCCCCCCTCAGGTAACGGCATTGCTATAAAAAACATCTCCTATCCTGGAATGGAGAACACGATTGTCCTCTCGTAGCAATCCACCGTTGCTCGATAACCTGCCAACCAATCCATACCCAAGATGACATCGTATCCCTCCATATCTAACACCAAGAGGTTCGCTGCTAAACTAAGCCTCCCAATCCAAATGTCCACCCCCGACAAATCGAGTGAATCGAAGCCCCGCTGACTACTGTTGACTCGACACACATCCGAAGACTACCCGCAGTCTCAAGTAACCCGGCCCGTTTAGCAAAATTATATTTAATGAATGAATGCGATGCTCCCATATAAAAAAGAATACTACCCTCATAACCATGAATGAGAAACATACCCTCAACTACTGGCGGTGCTTGCTGTGCTGGAGGATTGGGAACATCCCAGATGTTATACCCACGCCCGTAGTGCATCTTCCCCTGCTGCGGTGGGGCGGGTGGGACTGGTGCTGCTGGCGGTATCTGCCCCTGTTGCCCCTATTGGGCCTCCTACTGTTGACCTTTGCCCCTTTGTGGGCACTCCCTCTTGAAGTGTCCTGGTTGGCCACAGACAAAACAGCATTTCTGACCATCTCCCTGTCGTTGGCCCTATTGGTCCTGACGTGTCTGGCCCTGCTGGCCTCCCCCATTGTTCCCTTGTCCCTGATGGCCCTGAGGAACCTGCTGCTGCTGATTCGGGCCCGGCTGCCCCTGCCTAAACCCATGTCCTCCCGGTCGGAACCCACCAGGCTTAAACTTCTTAGCCTGATTCCCCTGCTGACTGCCCGTCTGCTGCTGAGTACCACTCGTGTCACCATCAGTAACTGCCTTGCCCTATTGGCTCGGCTCCCCTGTTCTCTTGCTCCCTTTCGCATGGAAGCGATGATCCTGGCAATGCATAAGTGCGACATTAACGACATCTGTATAAGTCACCAACGCCGGATTTCCAATCAGATGTTGCCTGATCAGCCAGGCTAAACCATCCATAAACCTCGATTTCTTCCGCTCCTCATCGCTCACCTCATATGGCATAAAGTTTGTCAAACGGGTGAACTCTTCCTCATAGTCTGCCACTGATCGGTGACCCTGTACTAAATCAGTGAATTTCTTTCTCATCTCAGCCTCTACCGCTGGTGGAAAGTATTTGCGGTCGAACCGCACCCAAAACTCTGCTATCGGCATCAAATCCCGCTCCCCGATGGTGGTAACTGACTCCCACCACTATAAGGCTGCCCCCGACAGACGAAAGCTAGCAAGCATCTATTTCTGTAGCTCGGTACACTCCAGCATGCGCAGATGGCGCTGAATGTTCTTCTTCCAGTCACAAGCCTCTACTACATCTGTGCTACCCCGAAACTCAGGTGGGTGACCCTTCTGAAAGGTCTCCCTAACTTTCTGCTAAGATGGTGGTCCCACTGGAGCCTGAACTGCCGGTGCCACTGGAGACGATGCTTGGGGCTGTGGAAAGTGAGCTGCCATAGCTCTCATCGCTGTCTCGACCGCCTGGGCCACTATCACTGCCACCTGAGTAGTGGAAATCAACTCGGGTGGGGGTGGGGGTGGCAGTACCTGTGGCTCCTGATGAGCCTCCCTGACCTCATCCTTAGCCTCAGCCCTCTCTTCTCTCAATCTCCTCGGTGGCATCTGAAATAGATTGAATCAGATAAGTACACAATTTACACAAAAATATTCACAGCAGAAATACGATATCTCACAAGCGGAAAAATGAATCAACAGTCCTAATAATAGGGCTCTATATCAACCGAATGCTACGCTGAAACGTAGAAAGCCGCACAGATCCTAAGGACACTAGAACCTGATGCTCTGATACCATCTGTGACACCCCGCCTAACTAACCCCGGGTGATCAGTCCTAAATTAAGTTAGAACAGGTTTCTCAGTTGGTTCATTCTTAGCATCACTGTCGCCTTTTTAATTACTAACCACCTAAGTGAGAAAAATAGACTGGTGCCAAATTTTATCTTTCATTAATTTAAATGGAACTCACATGCGGAAAATAAAATAATATAACAATCACAGTTAACTGAAATAACCATTCACAAATAATTAACTAACCGAATAATCCATCGGTTCAAAAATCCATCAAAAGTAAAGACAAGAAATAAGTCTCAACAGGTCTAGCGAATACTAAAATAACTATGAGCACAAGCTTGATTAACTGATAGAAATCTCTATTTATGAATGAAAGAATGAGGCGTCTATCAAAGTCCCGCAACATCCACATGTGCTGCAGCAACGGATCCCTGAAATTTAGTCAAGCCTGGCGTCCCTGTGGCTGGACACCTAAAAGGTTTTTAAAAGTTTTTATAGCAAGGGTTAGTACCCAAAACAATTGAAAAACATTTAGCAAATAATTAACTTGCGGTAATAAATAAATATGCATGCTCTCCATATTTTAGTTAGTGTCGCACTCTCTTGAAGACTTCCTCACCCCTCCTCTAATGTGCACTACTACGCCATAATTAATTCACATAGTAATTTATCTCATGACTAGATAATTAATATAACCTCCTTAACTCACCCTACTCTAACCGAGTATACCGAATTTATGATTTTTAAGTTATTATCAACATCAACTTAATTAATCATTTCCCATTTTAAATTCAAATAACTTTCATACTTGTTATACATATGAAACAACTCATGCTTGGTATTAATTAGCCCGTATATAATTTATTTACCTAATTATATACTTATAGTCATATTGCAGCATTCACAAACATACTAAAATACATTTAATAACTAGCATCCACCCGAGTAGATACTCACAGGACGTAAATTCTCTAAAGTGCTATCCCACTAGGTATATTCACATAACCTAGTTACCCAAGTCAGAATCGCTCACTAACTTGGTTAAAACATACAATTGGAGGCGGTCTTATTCCTTCCCTGAAAGTGAGATGCTCCTCACCCATATAACGAACGCTATGACCTGGGAATATACTCGCCCTACTCCTCAAGCTAGGGGATTCATCCACTGCGCGCAACCTCCCCCTATAGCACTAGAGTATATTCTAATAATAATATCTAGCCGCTGATTATTAATTTACACACCATATATATACTATCACATCCCGTATATATAAATATAAAATGTCCCGGCTATGCCGCGTACTAAATCCGTAACACAAGCCTATTTAAATTATTAAGAGTGTATGGTCCAACTCTAATTATTAATTAATTTGCACATTAATTAACTAAGTTACCTTTGGTGTCACTCCCACCATGAATTCGGACTTCCTCTCGTGGCCCGAAATAAAACAACATCCGAGTCTAAATTCCCGACTCTAAATTATTTAGCCCTCACTTAAATAATTTCAACACCTTGGTATCGCTTAACCAATAGCCCCGGACTCACCCACTAAATCCGTTCCTAATTATGGTGAAACATTATTCTCACAATTTAGTCATGGCGTCACACCTAAATTTCTCCCGAATCCCAATTAATTTCCCTCACAATTAATTAGTGTATAACCCCATATATTTATTTCTTATTACATAAGATGTGGAAAGAATTTTATATATATATAAAAACACTGGTCGAATTGCCAAAGTCTGCCGACCGTCGATCGATCGACCCCAGACCTTCGATCGATCGATCGAGCAGGTCTTCGTCTTCTCCAGAAGGTTGTTTCAGCCATGGACGAAATTCTAAAACCTCTATCTTCTTCTAACAGTAAACCCAAGACTCCTCATCAATAAAACTTATTAGAAACCTTATGAGGGGCCTCCATAATGTCCACAAACCTCATTAATTCGTCCATTATCTACTGATTTCATAATTTAGGGAAAAATCTACCTTTAACCCTTAACCCATTCAAACCTCAAATTTCTTCTTCAAATTCGTTTCTAATTATCCAGATTACATCCTACCAGATATGTATCAATTTAATATTCTCAGATTTTACATGAATCCTTACTCAAATTCGTAAATCAGATTATTGGTTTTCACAACCCCGTTTTTATGCCCTTAACACCCAAAATGAATTTTAATCAATCACATCACATAAATATGAATTGAAAAACAGATTTAATGCTACACCAAGTTAACCACTTGCCTTAGGGTTTTTAGAGTCTGAATTTGGAGTTGTGATTGCTCAAGGTTGAAGATGAACTCCTTGATTTGGCCCTTCTTTGTCCCCCAATTTGTCTTAACTGCTCTTAGGGTTTCCTAACTCACTAAGTTATTTTTCCCACCCTAATCAGTCGTACCCTAATTCCTTATACTTTCTTAATTAGGCTAATCCCGTTTTTTGCCTAATGGGCCAAGTCCAAGTGACCCAAATGTCCCCGTGTGGGCCCGGCTATGTCTAAAAACGTCCCGTGACCCGTTTACTACCCCCGGGTACACTTTTCCGACTATCTCGGCCCATCCGGACTCAACCGTACACTCAGAATTGGCATCCGAATTAATTTCTAAACATCTTTATTTCACACTCAAATTCGTCTATACCGACTCCCGGCATAAATAAGTACATGTCCCGTCATTAATACTCGAATTGACGTAAGTACATTATTACTATTCACTTAATAATTAAGTTCCCTAAATATTAACCATTCACTTCCCGATTAATATTTAAATATAACTTGCCATAATTAATTCAATGAAAATTACGACACACAAGTAATTTTGAATTCCCGAATTAAATAAATATTAAATGCATGAAAATACGAGGTGTTACAGGAAGATCTCTGGCTTTCCGAGTAATGAAGAAAGGCTATTGGTGGCCATATATGCAAAGGAACTCTGCGATGTATGTTCGCAAGTGCCTAAAATGCCAACTTCACGCTCCTATGGTCCACCAACCTGCTAGCGACCTAAAATCATTGTCCAGCCCATGGCCATTCGCCCAATGGGGAATGTACATTGTAGGACGACTTCCTACCGCTGCCGGCAATCGCAAGTATCTATTGGTCGCAACTGACATGGATCCAGGCATAACCCCTGGCGAACATCTGAGATGCAGATATGATAAGATTCATATGGAAAAATATAATCACCCGTTTTGGCATCCCAAGAACCATCATCATTGACAATGGAACGCAGTTTAAAAGCGGCTCCTTTAAAAGCTTCTGTGACTAGCATGGAATCAGACACCATTACAGCTCAGTGGCCTATCCTCAGAGCAATGGACAAGCCGAGGCCTCTAATAAAACAGTGATCGACGGTTTAAAGAAACGATTAGAGCGAGCCAAGGGCGCATGGGTAAAAAAACTACCGCATATCCTATGGGCCTACCGTACCAATCCAGGACGAGCAACGGGGGAAACCCCATTTTCATTGACGTATGGAATGGAGGCAGTCATCCCATTAGAGGCAGGCTTGCCAACAATGAGGTACAGCCTTATCGACCAGGGCCATAATAATGCAGCATTGCTCGCTGAGCTCGACCTAGCCGATGAGCGCCGAGAGCTAGCCCTAGTGAAACTAGCGAGCTATCAGCAACAGCTCCAAAGCACTACAACAAGAAGGTCAACCCAAGGGAATTCCGAGTTAGGGACTATGTCCCGAGAAAAGTCCTAGGCAGCGCAGTAAAACCATCAGACGGCAAGCTAGGGCCAAACTGGGAAGGACCATTCAAGGTAACTAGAGACGATCTGCAGGGAGCCTATCACTTGGAAATGATGGAAGGCAGAGAGATACCCCGAGCGTGGAATGCGGCCAACCTTAAGAAATTCTATGTCTAGACTCTTCTTTTTATCTTTAATTATGAAACTGGAAGTCCTTGTCCTTTTCATTAATAAAAAGTTATTTGGCAGTTGCATTCTACAAAGTATCAGTTAATTAATTTGCATTTTACGAGGTGATGATGTATAAACTTTATAACCCACACACCTTTTCCAAGTAACAGGCACACTGATCATTACGCTATAGCGGGGAAATAACCTTCCTCGGGTTTTCGTTATGAAATATGAAAGACCTCTTAGCATTACCCCTGGCAATATATGAAGCCCTACAGGAGATCCTTAAGCAATATGGCCAAGTCAAAAATGGTCACCAAACGATGTTTGGTTGAATAAAATCCTGATCGGATAGAGCATCCAACACCAGGTGTGTCCTCGCCAATTGCCACACTTAGGCCTAAGGGAGTGTGACGACACAACCTAAAAGGTTAAGTGAGGCAGAATGGTATCTCGTTGGCATACTGGACTGGAAGGACACTTACTTGATAATGCGAACATACAAATCTAGTCAGCCAAGATACGCTCAAGATTTTTAAGCAAAGATGTGGAAAATATAAGACAATTGTTTAGTCGGCAAATTTGCCCAAAACATAAATTTTATATTAATTCATCACATTTACAGCCAATACAACGCATGTTTAGTCGGCGAGCTCACCCAAAACATCAACTTTACACCACTTCAATACAAACTACACAGAGTTACCACTGAGAGAATCTTAGTGAGGGTGAGGCCTCCGAGCAAGATAATCAGCCACTTGAGCTCTTCGACCATCATCGGGAGGGGGAACTAACTCTTCCTCGACTTCGTTAGCATCCGAATCCAATAGCTGCCGAGGGATGGCATCAATGGGTATCCATTGATCATCTCTCTGGAAGGGGTTAGGCATTCGAGTGGAAGGAGATATTTCATGCCGATACCAGAGCATTGAGTTTCTTGGAACTTGTAGCTCCCTCAAGGCACTCAACCACCCTCTGATGAAGGCGAGCTCTTCAAACTCTATCAGCCTCGTTGGAGCATCCAGCCAACCCTGATTGTAACCGTCGGTCCACACTCGTCGAGGTCCTTTCTTAAACAAATGCCTCCACCGGGTGACGTCCTTCTGGAGCCCAGCAGTAATCACATACGCTCGCTGTACATCACCACACAGCTCTTCCATTTCCCTAGCTGAACTCCTGGAACTCCTTCCATCTCGCGAAACGATTGGAGGGGTAGAGCCTCACAGCGCAGGAGGAACATCGCTCGGGCCAGTTCCGGCTCGCGACGAGGAAGAACCTCGCAATATTGCAGGAGCAGTGCTCGGCGCATGCTCCCTAAGTCGCGAAACCTCTCTCCTCAAAGCCTCGCTCTCTTGCTGGAGAATTTCCCCAACATGGTTGATCTCAGAAGCATCTAGAACCTTTGCTCTTAGTGTATTCACCTCTTCTTGCACTGAAGCACCAACTTCTTCCATCTCCTGGAACCTGTCTTTCAGCTTGACGACAAGCTCGGTCTGCTCCATGAAGCGTTTGTTCCTCGATCGCAATGATTTACAAATCCTCACAAAAGTATGACGAACTTCAGAGCTTACATCAAGTCCAAGCATTCTTCCCAATTGAGAAGTAGCTGGTATATAATCATCAACATCAATCGACTACAAGCGATAAAAGGGCAACGAAAAAAAAAATAAATTAGTGCACTGGGAAGAAGAAACCTTTTCATTTCATTAATAAGGGTCAAAGTACATGGAGCGGCAAAAAGGAAAATTACAAGTGAAGATACAAAAGTAACCTTAAAAGTTAATTAACTAGCAACCTCAGGCTGCCCAGATGTAGTTGGCTGCTTTCCCTTGTCAACGACAGTAGAGGCACCCCCCTCAGCAGGGATAACCTCTGTTGCCTAAGCAGGGAGAACCTCGACAGGAATTGTCTGGGAGGCAAAAATCAACGCCTTCGATGGCTGGGGCAGGGGATTCTTCATCCACAGTTGGCTTCGGGCCCGGGTCGTGCTCGTCGAACAAAGGAGAGTCAACATCGACACCAGCGGCTATGAGGGTCTTATTCCAACCTTTCTTGAAGTTCAGATGGTTGATGTAGCCTATCTGAACCTCGGCATCTTCATATGCAGCAACCCATCCAGAATTATAAGAATCCTCCTTGATAGTGGCTGCCTGAGAATCCTTTTCTTTCAGCTGCTCTGTCAGCACCCTATTCTCCTCTATAATGGATAACTTGCTCAAGCAGACCAGATCATAGGCCTGCCTCAGCTCGCTCAGCTCTTTAACTGCCACATCCCTCTCTCGATTGGAATTAACGAGGGCCAAGTCAGAAGAAGCTCGGGCAGCGTCAGCAGTCTTCAGATCAGCCTCCAATTGAGTGCCCCTCACTTTCAAGGCAACATTCTGCTGCTCCAGCTCGACATTTTTCTTCACCAGCTCATCGCGAGAATGATAGAGCACGGCGAAGTCAGTCACAAACTTAGAGAAAATAAGATATTAGAAAAGGAAAACAAACAGAAATTAGGAGACATTAAAGGAGAGAAATAGACTTACCAAGGCTAGCCTCTGGCTCACCTGCAGAGCTAACTGGTCAGTCCTTGCCGCCCTTTGATGGTCAGTAGGAAGGACTGCCCTCTCAAGCAGCGCAGGGGTTAGTTGAGGAGAAATGGCCACTGAGACCCCCTCGGGCAATGCGAACACAAGGACTAAGGCATGCCCTGCCTTCGTCCTCGATTCCATTTTCCTCCTCTCTTCTTCCTTCTCCTTCTCCATTCTCTTCTTCTCTTCCATCCTTTTCTTCTCTTTTATTTTTTTTCTTTCCTCTTCCTTCTTCCTCTCTCTCTCTCTCACTTGTTCTTCTTCTTTCCTCTTCCTCTCCTGCTCCTGAGCAGTAGCCCAGGAGCCAGTAGCCCCAGTACTGGACTTTTGCTTCTTCGACCTCTGAGCAAGAAACACAAGGTCATCATCATCGTCATCTCAGATCAGATTCTTCCTTGGAAGAACCATTTCTTCGATAGAGCTGCTGGACGTGCTTGAAGAGTCTCGGGCTTCACAAACCTCTTTCGAGTCATAAGAACTATCACCACTGGAGCTCCCCTCACCAAAATTGCCTTCAGCACCGCCTCTGACGTCACTCTCAGAACTACTCTCCTCCTCGTCTAACTGGATGGGATCAGCAGCAGCTTCTTCGAAGGTATCAAACTCAGGAATGCTATCTATCGGCCTCGCTATAAAACTAGAGCCAACGTTCTTGTACTCGAGAAAGAAGGCTGCAGACCGGGGATGCTCGTCGTCAGCTAAGGGCTCCCTAATGTTCCAAGCTTTAACCAACTCAGAGAGACGAACCTCGCTGAGAGCAGGTTCCAAGTTCTTCAACCTCGCTGAAAAAGAAACAGAGAAGAGTTCGAAAGATCACAAATCAATAAAGAAATTGAAAGAACAGAGAGGAGACTACCTATATATTCTTCACCATAAAAGGGAATAGAGAACCTATCAGACCTCGACCCCTCAGTCTGGGGGAAAACTGCCAATTTCTAGCAAGGAAGCCATCTTGCCAATAGTCCTTATGGGAATCAGGTAGGTTTACTACCAATACCTTGTCAGGACTCTTGGCTTTGAGATAGAGAACACCAGAACTAGTTCGAGAAAAAGAATAACAAAATCAGACTTCGACGAGCCCTAACTTGGTGCCATAAAGTTGATTTATTCTATGGACACCATAAATTATCTTCCACACATTGGGCGAACTGTGTAGGAACAATGTTGAAATAACCAAAGAAGTGCAAGAATAGATTGTTGGGAGGAAAAGTAAGTCCCCCTTGGGAAAGAAACAAGACATGGATCCAATGGGCACCCTCTATCTCTCTAATATTTCTAGGGGGAGAGGCGCACTCAATCTCTACCCACTCTGGGACATTGTAAAACTTTCTAAATTCAGACACCGATCTATTACCAATCCTTGCCATTGGAAAACCCTAAAAATCTACAAATTCAAAGAGAAAATACAAAGAAAAGGCACAGGGACTTACAAGATGAAAGTTCGACTCGAACGATGAAGAATCACGAACCCAAATGATAAGGAAGATCGAAGGCGATAAGTATGGAGACCGGGAGAAGAAAACGCGAATCGCTAGAGCTCACAGAAAATGGGAGAGTACTGAGAAGGTTGAAACGACGATCGAGAAATGACTGCTCTGGATAGCTTTTGAGTGCTACTAATCATAATGCACAGACCACGAAGCAAGTGCCGCCTAAACTCAGTCCTCGAACCTTGGGAAGAGTCGCACGGTGTACAAATAAGCCATTATGACAAATCATTTAAATTTATTGAGCCCAAAGTATGGCCCAACAAACTTAGGGGAAATTGTGGGTACCCGAAAGTAGAGTGATAGGCCTGGACGAGTAGCCCAATTGTAGCGGACCAAAGTCCAGACCCCCCATATCTTAACCGATTATGATTTAGTCTCCTTCCATGTTCCCATTAAGAGGGGTTCTAGGAGAAGATGGAAAACGTGGGGGAGTCCAACACTCCCACTCCCTGAAATGAACATGTATATAACAAACCCTAGGTCCGGGGCAAAGGACACACTGTATTCTCTATAATCACTCTCCGGAGTATATAGAAATAATATTGACTGCACCACCGTGGACGTAGGCACCTTTGTTGAACCATGTACATCCTTTTTTGTGTGATTAGCATTTTGTATCCCTTAATCTGCTTGGTGATTGTGCTTCTCTTATCTCTTTGTGTTGAATAATAATTGTCACCGCACATACTATGCATAGTGGACAATAAACTCATACTTATGTAGTACAAACGCTTAAACGATTAGGTCGAACCTAGTAGAAGTACAACAAAATGGTTTCCCATTGCGTACTAAACATTTAGGTAAGCTAGATCGTTGCGTATTAGAATTAACATATCCTTTGTTATAGTTTGATATATTTGGTTCGTACTCTTCCCCATTATTTTCATATACGCATTCCGAGAAGTAATCATAAGCAGAATTGGTATAGTCTGAAATGTCGTTATCTTATGCCAACGCAAAATCATTATATATATCAATCATTTGTTCCTGAATGTGATGACCAGATTGCATTGCGCGTTGTGCTTTGTGATAACGTTGTAAGTGCCTCTTCATCTGCCATATCTCTTCCTCTAATAAATCAAGGCAAAACATCTCCGCTTCTATGGGATACGATATTGTCCAAAGTGCGGCAGCCGCAGATATAGCCCGCATGCAGCCAGAGAATGAACGACGTGGGTTCCCTGGGATGATTGGGAGCATTGACTGCATGCACTGGGAATGGAATAACTGTCCACATGCATGGAAAGGACAATATCAAGGTCATTCCCATGCTGCCACTATAATTTTAGAGGCAGTGGCGTCTTATGATACTTGGATTTGGCATGCATTTTTTGGAATGCCTGCTGCTTGTAATGATCTGAATGTTCTTGCGAAATCTCACGTGTTCGAAGAACTTCTGGAAGGAAATCGTCCCCCTATGCACTTTGAAATCAATGGAAACACGTATAACACGGGGTACTACCTTGCAGATGGTATCTATCCTCCCTACGCAACTATCGTTAAGAGTTTCAAGAGACCGATCAGTCAAAAATAGAAGGTGTTCACACGAGCCCAAGAAGGAGCCCGAAATGATGTGGAACGGGCATTTGGCATCTTGCAACAACAGTTCCACTTCATCAAAAATTCGGCCAATTTTTGGGAATATAAAGACTTACGTGTAATTATGAAGGCTTGTGTCATTTTACACAATATGATTGTCGAGGAAGAGTTGCGGGACGGGACTTGGCGAGCTGACCTTCCCTTACGTGACCCACCCTCCTGCTTAAGCAGGCAAAGTCTTGCTGGCCATTATCAGTACCAGGTGCGGGAGGTAAAGATGTGGAACAAGGATGCACATAACCAGTTACGTGAGGACCTTATGGAACACATTTGGAATCGTCATGCAGAATCATCATCTTGATTGTAATATCAATATTATCCATTTACCCTACCTAATATATGTAGACAATTTTCTTCGTACTAAATAAAATATGTTTGGGCAAAACTAGTCATTGATGAACATTGGTAGAAAAGCTAACAATTAATAAATTTGAATTACATAAATAACCATATAAATCTATTAATCTAGTGTCAGAAGTTCTGAAATGCTTGAGCCCGACGCTGCATTATCTGAGTCAATCGCATCTCGTGAAGGGCTCTTGTTGGGGATTGAAGTTACTTATATCCATGTAAATAATGTGATCTTCGTCGCATTGGAGTTGAGCTTCATACTCTTTGGTGCGAATTGAAATTAAACCATCAATCCTTTCATTTAGATTTCTTTTGATTGATTGGGATTCTGCATAATTTTTGTCATAAAGTTTGTTGAATTCATCAGAGTTCTCTAAAATGAGCGTTTGTGAAGCCGCACTGTTGGCTGCCGCTCTTTTCTTCCCTTTCAGTTTCGCAGCTTTACGTCCTTCTGATCTTTTCAACGGATTATTGAATTCCCTTGTATCGCTGTCATTCGAATTAAGCGGGTTTCCATTGTCTTCTTCATTAGTATATTGTGAACAAGTGGTCGACATCAAATACTTTGCCAAATCCTTAAGCACCTCGTAGCAGTGGTCATAATTGAATTTATGACCCATTCTGATAGAAAGTTATCACGAGCTCGTTGTACCTATCAAAAAAAATATTCTCGCATTAGTTTTGCAAAATTATGAATTTAATTATAAATATAAAATAAATAAATATTAATTGTCATTACCCATGAAACCTCCGACGTGCCGCTTTCTTTCCCCCTACCGTATGCTTTGGACAAGTTCGCCGTATACAACACACAATTTGAGTTAATTTTCCGAAATTTTCCCTGCTATGTATTCTCAGACCGTTTGTAAATGATACCCTCGCTTGAGTTATATTCGTTCGTAATTTTTTCCCATAATGATGAACCTGCTTGGTTAGTCCCCATATCACCATCTATAGAAAATTTAACGTATGCCATACAAAGCAACACCTCATCGTGTGCATTAAAATTTGGCAATCGACTAGAATTAGGCAGAGTACTTTGGAAGAAGAATCCATTATAATTATTTAAATTATAATGTTCAAAGATATAAAATACTCTTGTGTTCAAAGTTTTTGAGGGGCGTAATATATATACACAAAAATAAAGTAGCTGTTGTGAATATGTTTTATCCGTTACAAAAGTTACCGTTTGTATATTATTTTTCTTTTTCAAAAATGAGGTTGGGCGGATACATGTTTAACGCCCAGAAATCTGGGAGGTTTTCTTTTTAACGCCCAGTCTAAGCGGATATATGTTTAACGCCCAGAACGCCTGGGCCCCACTTGCACATTGTGTATCGGCTGTTTACATTTGTATTCCCTTAACATTTTCTCTCTCCTCCAACTACACAATTTCTTACCCATTATAAGACATAAATGTGTAAAACTACACATTTACATCTTCCACTACAGATGGCCTAAGGAACCTCCTATCTAGAATGAAAGAGCTGAAGAGTCTAAAGAAAATATTCTGCAAGCCTCCACACTACTGCAGCTACACGTCTCTGGCTGGACACCTTAAAGGTTTTGAAAATATTTTGACACAGGTCGGAGCCCAAGTAAAATATTTTGAAAATATTTAACAAGTATTTAAATCACAATTAAAATCAATTATTTATTACGCATGAAATATCCATGTACACTCACTTGAGATCATCACCTCTCAACTAGTTTGCACGCCTAACGTATTCCAATTAACTAGTATTCCCTGCCCAACTAGGTAAGGTATCTGACTACTCCTGATAAGTCTAGCTCTCTCGTAGATCCCCATCCAATACATTACTACGATCTCAATAATAAATTATTTATTCATATTTTATTATTGAGTCGATTATTTAAGTTTCACTACTTATAGTATTTCAGATATACATCATCCATCAATTCTACTATCTCACATAAATAAATATATATATATATATATATATATATATATATATATATATATCATATCGGTATATATTCATCACACATATAATATATAAATAACTATTGCATCCTAGGAATGGCCCCTCGTGATGCTGAAATACTCTGCTATCAAGTCCATGAACCTCTCGTACGTAATCAAGGACTATTGGTTCGACATGTCTCCTCGAACCCAAGATAAATCAACATAACAATGGAGGCAAATATGATTCTAAGTCTTTGGAATATGCACATACCTAACATACCCAAACGACACGCCGATTTCACTAATACACGTCACATAGTGAGCCGCCCTAAGTTCCATACTCTAGGTACAAATCTAGACCTCACTGTAATCGTCAAGGTGAGATTGCCTTCTGTGCGGAAACCTTTGGATAGCAGGCAGCGTAGGTATGTTTGCACACATAATTAAATCATATTTATAGGTATTCACACACCCTGTATACATATATTATTCAGTAGGTTAGCACACAACCCAATTATATCCACTCGTACGTAGTATATATCAAGCGCATATTCAACGGACCGCTAATTTCTGTTACCAATCCAATTCTTATAATTTTGAGTATTGCTCACTCTTCTAAGGGTCCTATTTGTCCCATATTTAATATGTAGTTATTCACATCGTCAACTATTGGTCATAAACATAGGTTCACTCATCACTACATAACCCATCTCGCAATTCTTTCATTTATCAATTTGGACATTTTCTCAATTATTTCAATACTTAACTCGTCTCAATTTATGTAAACATAATCTCCACTTTAGGCCTACTATCTTTTTTATATTTCCCTTTATGGTTTAAAAATATCCCAAAAGTCCCCTCATGAATTATCCATAATTTCTGGGCTTAAAAAGGAACAATTTTCAATTCAGGGAAAAATCGAATCGATTCTCTCAATGGCCGAATCGATTCTCCTTGCCGAATCGATTCGCCCATGGGCCGAATCAATTCGAAAAGTGTCAGGGGTATTCTTCTTCATTTCGTTGTTAAGAATTCTTATACTATATAATTCCTCAAATTTTCATATTACAATCCCAAACTCCCAATTTATATAACTAAACATCAAATATACATAAAGGGATGATTTCTAACATAAATCATGTATAAAATCCATACAATTTCACCCAATATCAGATTAAAATATCCATTAATTATAAACCCTACAATTTTGTGTTCTTCACATGAATTCATCAAAAATCCAAATTTATCTCATGTTTTAAATCCAAGAACTCTAAATTTCTTTTTATCTAAATAATTGGATTCATTCTACATGCAATCATATTCCCAATTATGAGTTTTGTTCATCAAATCACAAGAATAATATTACTTTCCTTAATTCAAAGACCCTACTCTACATTGGTATTATAACTTATAAAATTTACAAGATAAATACTCTCCATGTATGGGTGTGATCTGATTTCGTGTTCTTGATGATGATTTCCTTCTAATCCACACTCCAAGAATGGTTGTGATAACAAGGGAAAATTCTCCAAGAATCCTCTCCTAAGATCCAATAAAGGTCTTCCTCTCCTCTCTAATTTGTATCTCCTTTAACCCTAGGCTACAAAATGACTGAAATGCCCTCTCGGGGTGTCGGTTTGGTCTAAAACTGACCCGGGACCCAAGCTATACATTCGAATATACTATTTTGATTGGTTTGACCCTTATGGACTCGACCATAACCTCAAAATCACATTATCCGAGTCACTCATAGTAAATTTCCTATCTCGACCTTATTTAGTCCACACACGATGCTCGGTTGAGATAAACGTCAAATACTGGTTACTATTCACCTAGTAATTTTATTCGATAAACATTAATCATTTCTCTCTGTTTAATAATTTAATCAACCTATAATATCTAATTTCCATTAAATTACGTAACACATATAATTTAAATTTAAACCAATTAATTGAGTTTTAATTTCTCAAAAATATTGGGTGTTACATACTTCCCCCTTTACAAGGGAATTTCGTCCTCGAAATTCGAACATACATGCGATAAATAACTCTGGATAGTGATCATGCTTGTCATACTATCTCTCCCATGTCAACCCATCCACATTCTGGTGCCCCCACTGAACTCTAACCAAGGTTACCATCTTTTATTGTAGTTTACGCTCACTACGATCCAGTATCGCCACCGGTCTCTCCTCATATGAGATATCGGGCTGCAAGTCGACCTCCTATAATGGGATATGCTAAAAAGCTCCCTCACTCCTCTGGTATCTCTTCAGTAATGACACATAAACACGGCATGAATCCAATGTAGGTTCTCCAGTAGTCCCGGTCTATAAGCTACTAGTCCCATCCTCTCAATGATCAAAAATGGTCCCGCATATTTCAATGTCAAGTTCACTTTCTTGTCGAACCTCCTAACTCCTTTCATAGGAAACACTCGTACCAACACTTGGTCGCAAACCTCAAGCTCAATGTGCCTCTTGTTTGCATTGGCGAAACTCTTCTGCCCATCTTAGGTTATTCGGATGCAGCCTCAAATCAGTTCAATCTTAGCAGCCCAATAACTTATTATCCCCCTCCTCGAACCAACAAGCAAGTGAAC
Organism: Sambucus nigra; assembly: GCA_949130495.1. NCBI lineage: Eukaryota > Viridiplantae > Streptophyta > Magnoliopsida > Dipsacales > Adoxaceae > Sambucus > Sambucus nigra. Next base: position 659,555,652 of record OX422210.1, read on the forward strand.
GATAAGGTCGACCGTATAATGCCTCAAATAGTGCCATGTCGATAATGAATTGGTAGGAATTATTATACGCAAACTCCACCAATGGAAGGTACTGCTCCCATCCTCCCCTAAAGTCAAGTATGCACATCCTCAAGCATTTAATTAACCCTCTATGTCTGCCCATCTGTCTATGGGTAATATGTTGTACTCAATCATAAATTCATGCCCATCATCTCCTGAAAGCTTTGCCAGAAATGGGACACGAAGATCTTGTTTAGAACAGACACAATATTAATTGAAACCCCATATAAACTTATCATCTCGGCTATAAACAACTTTGCATACTGTTTTGTCTCAAAATTCATACGAACTGGAAGAAAATGAGCCACCTTGGTCAACCGCTTCATTATCACCCATATGGAGTCATAACCTCTCTGTGATAACGGTAATCCGATAATAAAATCCATGGAGATAATTTTCCATTTCCATACGGGAATATCTAGTGTCTGTAACATCCATGTCGGTCTCTGGTGGTCTACCTTCACTAGCTGACAGGTAGCACACTTCAAGACAAACTCTGTTATGTCACGTTTCATTCCCGACCACCAATACTGACTGCGCATATCCTAGTTCATCTTATCCCCACTGGGATGTATCGTGAATTGGGACCTATGAGCCTCTGACATCACTGAATGACTCAAATAATCACCCTTTGGGACCACGAGTCTCCCATTAAAATATAGACCACCCCCGAAACTGATCTACTACTCCTCTACCCCATCAGCTAATAACTGACGATCTCTGTCCTGGTAATATTGGTCCTCTAATTGTGCTTTCACCACCCTCATCACAATATCAGGTGTGATAGCTAATATGGATAAACAAGCCATAGCAATCTCATCATCATGTCGAAGCTCCCTCCACTTCGCTTTCCAAACTTCTGCTAGCGCTTCGCAGGCCTTCGACTTAACGCATCTGCCACCACGTTAGCCTTCCCAGGATGATACTGAATATCAAACTGGTAATATTTAACGAACTCCAACCACCTTCTCTATCTCATATACAGGTCTTTCTGCGTGAACTGATACGAAAGTGATTTATGGTCCGTGAATAAGGTGAACTTATCTCCCAACAGATAATGCCTCCAGATCCTCAAGACAAATACCACTACGGCTAACTCTAAGTTATGCGTGGGGTAATTCTTCTCATGTCTCTTAAGCTTGTGAGATGTATACGAAATAGACCTTTCCTCCTGCTGCAATACACCCCCAGGTCCCTGTAAGGATGCATCAGTGTAGTCGTAGTACGCCATTCCTTCCTTAGGCAGTGCAAATATAGGTGTTGAGGTCAATTTTTCCTTTAGCTCATCAAAATCTAGTTGACAATAGTCATCCTAAATAAACAGTACCCCTTTGAGAGTCAAAATTTTCAATGGACCCATAATCTTAGAGAAACCCTTAACGGACCTCTGATAATATCCTGCCAATTCTAGAAAACTGCAAACCTCGATCGATGTCATGGGCTAGGCCCACTCCCTCGCCATCGATACCTCATCGGATCAATTGCGATACCCTTATAAAACACAATATGGCCCAGAAACTGCACCTCCCAAAGCCAAAACCCATATTTACTAAACTTCGCATATAACTGATGCTCTCTGAGTGTCTGTAAAACCTTCCGTAAGTGCTCGGCATGCTCATTCTCAGAGCGAGAGTAAATCAGAATATTATCAATGAAAACGATCATAAACTGGTCTAGGAACTTTCAAAAAACTTGGTTCATCAGCTCCATGAACACTGTTGGAACATTGGTGAGTGACATCACCATATACCCATAGGGCCCATATCGTGTCAGAAAAGTGGTCTTAGGAATGTCCTCCTCCCTAACACGCAATTGATGATAGTCGGACCTCAAATCTATCTTGGAGAAGTAAGTTGTTCCCCTCAGTTGGTCGAATAGATCATCGATACGAGGCAGTAGATACTTATTTTGTATCATGACCTTATTCAACTCTCTGTAGTCAATACATAACCGAAGTGACCCATCTTTCTTTTTAACAAAAAATACTGGTGCGCACCATGATGAAGTACTATGTCTAATAAAACTCTGCCCTATGAGCTGCTGAATCTTCTCCCTCAATTACCTCATCTCAAATGGGGTCATGCGATAAGGCACTCGAGCTATAGGTCTCGTACCCGATGCTAGGTTAATAACAAAATCAATTTCCCGACTAGGCAGTAACCCGGGTATGTCCTTAAATACATCCTCAAATTTTCTCATGACTGGAATCGAGTCTAACGTAACAACCACCTCCTACAAGGTCTTTATCTTAATGTAATACAAATGTGTGCTCGACCCTCCCTCAGGCAGAGACATCGCCAGCAAGAACATCTCCTGACCTGAAATAGAGAAAACGAGAGTCCTCCCGAAATAATCCACCATCGCTCGATATCTAACTAACAACCAATCCATCCCCAAGATAACATCATATCCCTTTATGTCTAATACGAGAAGATCAGCGATTGCATCCTTTATCAGGGCGCCCGGTCATCGTCGATGTGGGGTGATATGTAGAGATAGAGTCGTCAACCTATTTTGCATGGGTAAAAGAAATGTTGTCATCTCGAGAGAACGGCAACAAGGAAAAATTAATGCTTGCGAAACCAAGTAGTTCAAGGGTCCGGGGACTAAGTTACGGAATGGGAAGGAGTTAGGCACCCATCCCACCCTTTCGGTCTCTCATTGGCATGTCTTAAGCTTCTCCTATAGAACTCCATGATGTGTGTGGTTCTGTGCATAAAGATATATGGAGGATGGAATTGCTCGACTCACTTCATGGAAAAGGTGAAGCGAGTTCGTACTTAGGAGTGTTCCCCAAAATAGCAGTAAAAAATACAATGTAAGTGTTTGTCAATTCACAAGTTGTTATGGAAGAACGATTGCGTATATCGTCCAAGATACAAGCTAACAACCAAATAAAAAATACAATGGTTCGAATTTTATTTTTGAAATAAGGAAGGAGAAAATTCTTAGTATTTCGGAAGGAAAAGAAAAAATGTTTTTTGGTATTTTTGGAAAAGGAGGGGAAAAGGAGATAATTCTCAGCATGATTATTATTAATATTAGTATTAGGTTCTCACTTGTATTAGGTTTGCCTAAATGCAAAAAAAATATCGCACATGACCCGAGACGGGGAAAATGGGGTTTGGAAAATATGTAAAACACATTTGGACTTGTTTCCAGGCTCACGGACAAGGTCCTGTTTTGAAAAAAGGTGAAATCGAATGAAAATTTTGGCGGTATGCCGACCCAAAGTCTCGACATAGTTTCGCATGGTAACCGACAAGCTATGTAAGAGTGTCCTAGGTTTGACATCTATATGAGGTATATGTAATTGTTGGGTAAGTGGAAGGGTTCCCCCCTTTGGCAGGACTTCCACTATATACTTTTTACCTATAAGGGAAATCATGTATCTATACGTGTGGACAAGTCATTTGATATACCAGAGTGCACGTGAATTACCTCACTATATACGTCGTGGGGATAGTACGTGTGAGAGTGAATTCGATATACTCAACGTACGTGAACGAGTTCCTTGCTACATACCTCCCATCGTGAGTTCAGTTAAGTGGTACGATGTAGGGGAAACCGTTCAATATATGTCAAAGGTACGAGACTAATGGAAGGTGAGAGTCATATCACTTAGGCTAACTACTCATCGCAGGACCACCACCCATCACAAAGTGACCCCCCAGTACAAGATAAAATTTTGGTCAATATAGCCATGCCCTTGGTGATCTAGTGTGCAAAAATATTGATTCTTAATTAACATATTATGGAGAGAGAGTAGTTTTTTTTTCATTTTTTATTTGCACGATGAGTAAAGGGAATACTACACTAATGGGAAAGCATATATAAGTAAATCTAGCATGAAAGTTATATTACGCATGGATGCATGTGAGTGAGTATGTGACATGGGAGTATATACAAAAGAGTGTGTGTGGTGGTGAGCCTATATATGGATCAACTACAAGTGGTGCGTGACATGTATAAGTAAGCATATACACAAGTGTATAAAGTGTGGTTGTGTGCTAGTAAAGCCTAAGCATGGATATTCTAAGTGGTGTGTGAGGCATGTGAGTGTAAAGTGAAGCTAAGTGTAAGTGTGTGAAGTGTACATAAAGAGTATATACAAGAGTGTGAAGTGTACAAGTGGGTAGAAAGTAATATATACATGAGAGAGATGTACAGAAAAGGTAAATAGAGGAAAAAATAGAACATGCATGTAGGTGCATACGCACACGTGCATAAAAGAATAATGCCCATGAAAAAATAAAGTTTAGTCCTCTTATAATGTCCCCAGTGGAGTCGCCATTGTGGCCATCCTGAGGGGGTGGTCTCTTTGAGGGGTCCAGAAGGAAAATGCATCTCTCGAGGGGGATCCCTTCTTCCTTCCCCTTTTTTTGGCATGCGCGCGGGATTTCATCCTTTATCGGGGCACTTGGTCGTTGTCAATGTGGGGTGATATGTAGAGATAGAGTCGCCAGTCTATTTTGCACAAAACCGGTAAAATAAATATTATCGCCTTGAGAGAACGGCATCAAGGACAATACTCAAGCTTGCAAAACTAAGTAGTTCAATAGTTCGGGAACTAAATTACGGAATGGGAAGGTATTAGGCACCCATTTTTCCCTTTCAGTCTCTTATGGGCATGTTTCAATCTTCTCTTGTACAACTCCGTGATGTGTGTGCTTATGTGCCTAAATATAAATGAAGGATGGAATCGCTCGACTCGCGTCATGGATAATGGCGGAGAAAGGTAATCCTTAGGAATGTTCCCTAAAATAGCAATAAAAAATATAATGTAAGTGCTTGTCGTTATGGAAGAATGATTGCATATATCAGACAAGGCACAAGCAAGCAAGCATATAAGATATATATATCATGAATATATGACAAGAATAAAGTAACAAATGCATGTGGGAGGACTCGAGTCTGGGGATTTACCCAAGACACCTACGTAGCCCAGGGGCATCAAAGTCCATGCAGTTCGAAGACCATATGAGGTGGGGTTTAACCCATAAATCCAACTGGAGACTTCATTATACGTGTGTGGGTAGAAAAAGGTGTTTAGTGTGATAAAATATGATGAGAAATCCCCATTTGGAATGTTTGTTGGGTTTTTATATGAAAATAAATTATGTGGGGATACTAATAATAAAGAGTTGTAAGTTAATCTAAGGTGATGTAATGAAGTAAAATACTAAAGCGAAAATGAAGTAACTAATGCAAAAATAAGAGAATTTAAAGGCAAATAGGAAGAATTATACCTCCTTATGAAGACTTTAAGTAGATCTTGATTGTAGATGCGCTGATCTTAAGACGAAGTGATGGTGGTTTAAGGAGGTGGGTGAGAATTAACTCAAAAGAGTGTGAAAATGATGGAAGGAATGTGGTAAATGGGTTATTAAGGAAAGAACAACTCTAAATTCTAGGTAATTCTCTCTGAATTACTGAGAGGAATGATCAAGGGTGCTTCTCAAAGTGAGGTCATGGCCTCTATTTATAGGGCCAAGTGGGTGCCGATCGATATGGTCCTAGACCTTCCTATCGACAACGAACCCTAGACACACTGCTGATAGGCAGGGTCCTAGGGTTGCCAATTGGCTATGTGAGGCAAGTTTTTTGAAAAAACGAACGTAGAACATGAATCGTAAGTCATAATCGCGCATGGGGAGGACCGTTGGAAAGGGTATTCAGAGCCTTTTAAGAATCCATTGAGCCACTCCCAGGTTCGAGAGTTTACTGAAGTCAAATGGGCTCGAAAGTTCCCATTAGTCACTGGCCAGGAAATTTTCGAAGGAAAACGAATCGTTCGTCTGAACTATAAGGTCAATTAGTGCACGTTTTGGACCGTTGGAAAGGTTATTCAGTGCCCTTCGATATTTCATTCAGGTTCATTCGATTCGGAGAGTTGATCTAGGTCCCTTCGGAGTAAAATGGGTCGCTCGTTTGTACTGTAAGGCTGATTTGCGCACAGGGTGGTTCGTTGAAAAGGATATTCAGATCCCTTCAATGATTCATTCAGCTTATTCGAGCTAAAGAGTTAGCAGGAGTCAAACAGAGCCCAGGAGCACCCGGTGGCCTCCAGATTAGTTTTCAGGGTAAAACAGAACGTTCGTTCGAACTGTAAAGTAAATTCGTGCACGGAATGGACCGTTGGAAAGGGGATTCAGAGCCCTTTGAAGCTTCATTAAGATTTAGCTTAGGCAAGAAGGTTGATCGGAGTCAAATGGGGCCCAGGAGCGTCCGGTGACCTCTAAATCAGTTTTTGATAGTAAAACGGACTGTTTGTCTGAGACGTAAGTTGATTTATGCGTGGGGTGAATTGTTAGAGCCTTTATAAGATTTATTGAGCTTTCGCTCAGACGAGGAAGTTGACTGGAGTCAAACAGGGCCTGTGAGCGCCTGATGGCCTCTAGATCGGTACTTGGAGTATGACTTAGGGTTTGTGGTGAAATGAGTGAGTGTTAGGGACCTAAGGAGGTGCTTATGTGGGGTACTAGGATGGGGTGGCTACAAAAGTTTTTTTTAGCAATACGTGTTGGGAAAAGTTAATTTTAACATCATACAACATACCTTATTCAGGACACTTAATTATTCATCCATTATTTCAGTCAAAGCAATTTATTTAAAAATTAAACAATGTCGGATATGTCCATGATCTCCTTCTTTTCCAAGGTGGATTCTCACAAAATATTAATGATTTGGGGATTTGAGTTATTTAAAAATATAACATTGTGTTTCTTTATCCAGTAGCCTTTAAAATTGAAGTATCACCTTAATGATCAAAGATTGCATAATATAGCCTAAACGTAAAAGAAAGAATGCATAAAATAAGACATCAAATATGTTTTCTACTAATAATGAAAAACTTTCATTTGGATAATTACTTATTATGACACTGGGTAATTGATTATACATCGATATATTCTCTGTATGTTTCCAAAGTAAGAAAACTATAATTGAAAATTCCATTGTAGTTATTAGAGGTTTTGTCAATTATGGTCTTTCTCCACCTTATAGCGGTATACTAGTTTTAAAATTTGCTTAAAATATCTTATTGTATACAAATGTGTAGTACAACTTCTAAGAACCCCTAAATCTTGAACCTAATTTTCTCACTATTTTAAATTTTTTACTTAAAAAAAATACATATGTATGCTCCTCCTTTACAATCCTATACTCCCTAAACACGTTTCTCCTTATTTGGCATATAGCAACTCCCACGTCTTATCCACACTCCCTCCTCATCATTCATCTCTCTCCCTACATTTCAAAAATGTCACCCCCAATCTTGTTAGCGTAACCCACCCACTAAAATCATATCTTTTTCTCATCTCCATCGGTCGCTCGATACCCTTCTTCAACCATCTACCTTTCCATCAATCCTTTTTAGTATGTTAATTTATCCTCTCTCTCTCTCTATATATATATATATATATATATAAATGTGTGTGTGTGGTTCGCAGAAGGTGGTAATGGGAGGAGGGGCACAGGAGTGGAGGGATTTGTATTTAGCGTGTGTTTGATTATCCGTATTAAGTGTGTGTTTGATTATGCATAATTCTTCATATTTATTCCCGTAATTTAGAGGCTTTTATCATCCTGTGTGATGTAAATTAAGTTGATTTGTCTTATATCATTGCTAATGACATCTTCTATATAGTGCTTCGAGTTTCGTGTATTTCTCTTACTTTTTGCAAGTATTTTATACAAGTGAAGAAAAGAGAAGACTCAAAATCAAGAAATAAATCCATATGTGTTACCTAGTTTGGGTTCATGCACCCTAATCTTGCTAAAAACTTAGCCGGGCATGGAGAATTTAACACTACACATGAATTCTACATTGCATGAAATCATTCCTACGGTTTGGAGAGAGAGCCGTGTCGAAGCACGCTAGTTATGGTATGGGTGAGGGAGAGAGATCGTATCGTCCCATGAGTAAGCTCTTATATACCGAGAGGACTGTCACTCCGGGATACATTCTACTTCCGTATAATGAGGGACAATTTCACTTCCGAAATGGGATGATCCAGATTCTTCCCACCTTTCACGGTTTAAATTCAGAGAACCCACACCTCTACATCCGTGAGTTCGAAGAGGCATGTGACACGTTTAGCGATCAAGCTTGCACTCAAGACACCGTTCGCCTAAAACTTTTTCTTTTTTTCTTAAATGATAAAGCTAAGACCAGGCTTCGGTCTTTATCACCGAACTCAATCGGGTCATGGAAAGATATGCAAGCTAAGTTTCTTTTGAAATTCTTCCCCCAATATAGAACAAATTCCATCAGTGCTTAAATTCAAACTTTTAGACAACAAGAAAATGAGCTTCCAAGAATTAGTTAATATATGCCCACATCATGGTTTTGAGATAACATTATCTCATTCTTCCACAAAGGGCTAAGTATAGTGTCCAAACAACTCGTGGAACCTATGTACAAGGGAGAATTTTAGGGGTTAGATGCAAACAATGTCGATGTCCACCCTAAGTATGTCACTGAGACTACTCAAACATGGGAAACATCCGATCCTAACACCCAAAACCAGGTTCGATAGACGCCCACTGCTCCTTCTGCGTCCGGTCTATATCACGTGGACAAGGATGCCAGATGGAAACTTCGAGCTAACCAAATTGAGAAAAGATTAGAAGACGTACTCAAATCACAGGCAAGAGAAACAATCGGATCCACCCAAGCAATGAAAGAAAAGGTGTGTGACATTTGTGAGGCGGGTCATTCAACAAAGGAATGTCCAACGATACCCGCCTACAAAGTCATGCTCCATGAGCAAATGGAAGTGGTATGAGGATTTAAGAGAAATTTCAATGCCCCTCATGGGAATTCTTACAACCCTTCGTGGAGGAACCATCTTGGGTTTAATTACGGGAAACCAAGCGCCGCATTAAATCCTAATTCACATGTTGCCCCTCCTTCACCACCACTAGCGCACTTTCAACAAGCTCCACATATGCCATAACCACCTCCCGTGATTATCACCCCACCGAGGCAAAATTTTAAGGATTCGATAAATCAAATCATACAAGCTCAACAAGTAACGAATGTTCAAAACACCCATATGTTTGTCGAAATAAATGTTGACATTTCAAAGTTGCAATCATCATTGAGTGTCCAAGAAAAGGGTAAGTTTTTTGCCCAAGACCAAAGACCTCCTCAAAGTCAACCTAGTGTTTTTTGGGGGGGAAATTTAAATTGTATACAGAAACTAATGAATACACAGAGGATGAACCCTCCACAAAACAAAAGAACCCTCGGGCGTACCCCACAGGAAAATAGGCCAACAACAATGTCACGCTGTCACTACTTCTTACGCAAATCAAAAGCAATGTCACACTGTCACAGGAGAGTAGTTGATTTATCACCTCCCCCACACGGCGAACCTAAATATAAGGCGATTTCGCCCGACACGAACAAGGTCGAAGATGCCCCCTCAAATGAGGGTGATAACGAGGACAACACAAGTAGGTCAGAAGTCATAGTGAAACCACCCACTGCTGCGCCTTTCCCTCAATGGTTGGTTGCACCTCAAAAAGGGACCTCCCGCGAAGATGTGTTAGATGTATTGTAATACCCCGTAATTTTAATGATTTTTAATTATTGGGTTAATTAAATTAAATGAGAATTTATTTGGAAATTAACCCCGAAATAAATACTAGCGAGATGTGAGTTGGTATTTGATTATGATGTTAAAATAAAATACTACTCAGAATATATGGTAATATATGAGTATCGAAAATATTAAAATTATCACGAGGCAGAAATATGACAATTTGGGAAATTTAGTTGGGACGCGTGTGTCAGTCGCATCAGGAATGCATTTAATTTGATTAAAAAGTAAATTATATTTTTATCAACCGAATGGCTGTTTTGAGTGCGCCAATGTGTCCGGAAGGGTCGAAATAGTCAGAAAACACTAGCCGGGGGTTTAGTTTGGGTCCCGGAGTATTTTTAGGCCAAACCGGCAACCTAGAAGGGTATTTTGGTAATTTTAAAAATTGAGGAATTAAAACCCACGAATTTTAGAGTTTATTTTTATATTTTTAAAGAGGCCACTAAGGCCATTACCAGCAAAAGTCAAGAGAGTGGGCTACGGGAGTATTGAGAGGAGTTAGAGAGAAGTTAAAAAAGGCTCCACCAAACCATCTTCCTTCACCAGTATTTTGAAAGGAAATTGTGACCGAAAAGAAGAGAGAGAGCCAACCTTGATCATCAACAATGAATCAGAACATCGGATTTAAGGCAAGTGATTTTATGTCATTAATTGCAATGAATATTTCCTCCATGTTTAGTGTAGAAACCTTATATGCCTTGAAAGTTTTGGTGAAAACCCAATGGGATTGTTGTAGAAACTCTTAAATTTGGGTTAGGAATTGCACGTAGAATGATTATGGATGAAATTGGTATCCAAAAACTTAACTTTGATGATTTAAAAACGGATTAATGATGAGTATTTAGGTACAATAAAATTCTGGGTTCATGTTCATAGGGCGGGTAAAATTTGGGGATTTATGATAATTGCTTGTTGATTTAGAGGATTTGGCCCCAATAATATGTTAAGAAGCGACCTAGGAGGACTTAGAGAAGCTTAGAAACATTAAAACGTTATTGGGATGATATTAGGATGGATTTAGAGAAGAGGAAAAATGAAGAAAAACGAAATTAGGAAATTCTGGGAGTTTTCTGCCATCTCGTTAGAAGACCTGCCCAGGTCGTTCGAACGACCTCGTTCGAACGAGACTTCTAACGAGATGATAGTACCCCTTCTAACGAGTTCGTTCGAAGCCTTCGTTCGAACGACACTCGTTCGAACTACCTCGTTCGAACGAGATTTCTAACGAGTTGACAGAATGGCCTTTTAGGCCTGATTTTTATTTTGAACTTCTAGTAGACCTATTTTAATCGAGTGCTAACCTTACCTTGATGACTAGTGGGTATAGTTGTGAGATGGGAGTACGTTGAGGAGTAAAACTTAGAATGTTATAATAAACCGGATGACATCTATGGGCTAGGAAATTAGTATTTGAAATTGCGACGTCAGAAGAGTTAATTATTGATGATGTTCGGGGACTTGTGAGTGTACTACAATAATGACGGTATAGGAATGTAAAATACACCTCTATTAATATTATAAGATAGATAAGATATGTGAATGCTTAGTATTTGTGGTTATATGTGTATGACATACCTACCATACTTGCTATCACGGGAGGTCGGCGTTCGATCAGGGCCATCTAATCTTTGTGTGCCTACGGGGGGATTTAGATTGGTACCTCGAGGACATAGGTCAGAGAATGACTTATTGAGGAGTTAATAAGTCTGCTAATCATGGGAGCGTAGGTACGTGTGTGACCCATATGAGGTGAACTATGTTCGCCTCCATTATGTGTGATTGTTACTTATCGAAACGATTCCTGAGAGATTCGAAATATGTGATCCTTATGTACATGATGTACCGGGATTTGATAGCAGAGTATGTGTGCACCGCAGCTTAGTCTAGGGGTGCCATTATTGTATATTTATGATGAGATTGATATACTGAAATATTGAAATGGACTGTTTATATAAGTATAAGTGTGAATTAATGTAACATCCTTGTAGTTCTGAAAATGGGAAAACTCTTAGTAATTATTGTAACTAATCCTGAGGAATGAAAGTAAAACTCTCGGTTTATATTAAGATGTCGGGAATTAAACCATGAATAGTATAGTAAAGTCAGGTTATGGATTGGTCTATTTAGATAGTGGAATAACTAGAACGGGTGCGGGTACGATAGGCGTGCACAATTAGTTGAGAGGTGAGGAACTCATGTGAGAGCACGCACTATCATGTATTTTATATTCACTGTGTAATGATATTAAACACTTGATATTTCCCAAAAAAAAAATATTAAACACTTGCTGCATTTTAAACTGTTTTCATAATCGGGCTCTGACCCGTTTGCTTTCAAATCTATTTTTTTTGTAAAAACCTTTTAGGTGCCCAGTCACAAGGACACCAAGCTTAGAAGTTCCATTCCAGTGACGTGCTGTAACTGCTGTGGAAGTTACAGGACCTCGATTATAGACGCCTCCACTTTCTATCTTGACTCTATTTCATATTTACTCATCTGTAGGGCATGTTGCCCCTTTTCTTTTAGGAACTCCAGATTTAGTTTATTACATTGTTTTCTATTGCGATTGTATGGTGGTTGTGGTATCAGTATTTCATGATTTAATTTGGTTGTATGTTAATCTTATTTAATTTAAAATTGACAACTCACTTTTTAAATATTAGGTGGCTAGTAGTTGTTAAAATGTTTTTCGACAGTGATGCTATGAACTGAACCAACTTGACATTTTGCATTAATTTGAATAAAGGAGTAGCTACTCGGTATTTAATTATTCGGGGTGTCACATGTATTTAAGTAAGTAAAGATGAATTTACCTTTTCTCGATGCCATAAAGCAAATTCGCGCCTATGCTAAAGTCCTTAAGGACTTATTCACGCTGAAAAAAAGGATAAACGTGAAAAATAATGTCTTCCTAGCACAAAATGTGAGCTTCGTTCTACTTAATGACCTCCCTTCGAAGTTTAAAGATCCGAGGCATGTACCATTTCGTACATTATTGGAGAGAATCGAATAAAAAAGGCCTTACTTGATTTAAGGGCGAGTGTCAACATTCTCCCTTATTCGATATATAGGCAACTAGATTTAGGGGACTTCAAGCCCACATCAATCACTCTCCAACTCACAGATCGAATTGGGAAGATACCTTGAGGGATTGTCGAGGACGTGATAGTCCAAGTGGACACTTTCTACTTTCCGATAGATTTTGTCATTTGGTACACGGAGCCCATTGTTCCCTCGAGAACTCATGTTCCTTCCATCTTAGGCTACCCATTCTTAGCTACAGCTAATGCATTAATCAATGCTCAAAATGGAAAAATGCAACTCACTTTCAGGAACATGACCCTCGAGACGAATATCTTCAATATCACCAAGCTAGTGGGTCGAAGAGATAGTAGAGGAGCACATAGAGGGAAATATCGGTGGAGATGCCTTAGGAGTATGTCTTGTATCGAGTAGACATAGTGACGAGATATACACCGACTTCGAGATGGGGTGGAGGAGTTGAGAGAGATCATAGATGAGAGAGCGTCAGATGGGAACTTAAGATATGTAAATTGAGTTTCTAGATTCGAGAAGGTACCATCGAGGGAGTCGCGCATGACCCCCTGAGATGAAAAATTTCCCACACTCGAATGAAAAAAACTACCCTCCAATGTAAAATATGCTTATTTGGGAGAGGATGAGACATTTTCCGTTGTTGTCTCCTTAACCTAGATCGAGATCAAGAGGGTAAATTGTTAGAAATTTTGAGGAAGCACCGAAGTATTTTTGGTTGGAGCATAGTATATTTAAAAGGTATAAGTCCTTTGATTTGTACCCATAAAATCCACCTCGAGGAGGACGTAAAGCCCTCGAGGGAAATGCAAAGGCGAACGAACCCCACTATAAAAGATGTAGTGCGAACGGATATCATTAAGCTATTGGACGTAGGGATCATTTACCCAATCTAGGATGGAAAATGGGTGAGTCCTATCCAAGTCGTCCTGACGAATTTGGGAATGACTACGATCGAGAATGCTAAGGGTGAGTTAATTCCCCAACGTGCCACCACCGGGTGGCGCGTTTGTATTGATTATCGAAAACTCAATGCAGGCACTAGGAAAGATAATTTCCCCTTACCATTCATTGACCAAATGCTAGAGAGATTAGTGGGGCACCCTACTATTGCTTCCTTGACGGTTATTCCGGATATAACCAAATTGAGGTGGATGTGCTTAATCAAGAGAAGACGACTTTCACATGTCCCTTTGGCACGTTTTCCTACAAACATATGCCATTTTGATTATGTAATGCGCTCGCGATCTCTCAAAGGTGCATGCTTAGTCTCTTTAGCGACATGGTTGAAAGAGATCTTGAGGTCTTTATGAATGACTTTAGCGTTTTTGGTTCCTCTTTTGACCTTTTTCTTGCGAATCTTGAAAAAGTTCTAGCCCGATGTGTGGAAAAGAACTTGTAATTAAATTGGAAGAAGTAATATTTTATGGTTGTAGCGGGAATAATTCTTGGCCATATAGTGTTGTCCAAAGGAATTGAGGTTGATAGGGCAAAATTAGATATCATAGTCGAGTTTCCGCCACTTAAATCACTAAAGGATGTGTGCTCTTTCTTGGGCCATGCGGGTTTTTATAGAAGGTTTATTAAAGATTTTAGTGTCATTGCTAGACCTTTGAGTAACCTTCTTATGAATCCTTTGAGTGGAATGAAGAATGCCAAAGTGCTTTTGATGAATTAAAAAGCATGCTTATTTTCGCCCCCATTATGCAAGCTCTGGATTGGTCCCTTCCATTAGAGCTTATGTGTGATGCAAGTGATTATGCTATAAGGACTATTTTGATCCAAAGAAATGACAAGAAATCCCATGTCATCTACTATGCTAGCAGGATGTTAATCGGACCGCAACTCAATTACACTACCACGGAGAAAAAATTATTAGCGGTAGTTTTTGCCCTAGGTAAGTTTTGCTCTTACCTCGTCGGTTCACCTATCACTTGTTTTACCGACCACGTGGCGCTTAAATATCTCCTTTCCAAAAAAGATGTTAAGCCGCGCCTCATAAGGTGGTTACTACTCTTACAAGAGTTCAATCTCTCAATAAAAGACAAGAAAGGAGTAAAAAAAATCATTGACGATCATTTGTCTCGGCTTTCATCCGATGTACCTAGTGATCCTCTACCCATAGATGAATATTTTTTGGATGAGCAGTTATTTGCTACTTCTTCCCTCCCCTGATTTGTGAATATAGTTCATTATCTTGTCACGGGAGTCGTTCCTCCCGATTGGACACTGCAAGAGAGGAAGAAGTTCCTTACTTGGTCACACATTTTTTTCTACGACGATCCATTTCTATTCAAATATTATGTGGACTAAATCATCGGACGTTGTGTACCGGATGACGAGACACATAGTGTCATCCACTTTTGTTATACGGGAGCACATGGAGGCCATTTATCGACGAATAAAATGGCCACTAAGATTCGTCAAAGTGGTCTCTATTTGCCCATAATTTTTTGGTATGTAAATGCTTATTGCAAATCTAATGATAGATGTCAAATAATGGGAGCCATTAGCTGCCGAGACATGATGACATTGACCCCCATACTCGTCATCGAAATATTTGATTGTTGGGGTATTGACTTCATGCGCCCTTTCCCTTCCTCCTTTGGATTCTTATACATCCTCGTTGTGGTAGATTGTGTGTCGAAATGGGTAGAGGCCATAGCTACTAAGACTAATGACAATAAGGTGGTGATTAAGTTCTTTCAAGAACACATACTTTCTCGTTTTGGTGCTCCGAAGGCAATTATTAGTGATAATAGCAAGCACTTTTGCAATCGACCGTTTCAAAAACTTATGAGAAAGTATGGAGTCGTTCACAAGGTTGGTATGACCTATCACCCCCAAATGAGTGGGCAAGCCGAGTTAACCAATCGTGAAATCAAGAACATTCTCGAAAAAATCATCGTTCTTAACTGAAAAGATTGTCCCTTCGATTGAACGATGTGTTATGGGCTTATAGAACCGCATATAAGAACCCCCTCGGGATGTCCCCATTTTGCTTTGTATATGGCCAGCTTTGACATCTCCCCGTGGACTTAGAACACAAATCGTATTGGGTAATCAAGAGGTTGAACTATAATTTGGACAAAGCCGATGAAGCAGGCAAGCTTCAATTAAATGAGTTGGAAGAGATGCGCAATGATGCTTATGAGAATGCAAAGATATCCAAAGGCATGATAAAATTCGCGCATGATAAAATCATCTGACGCAAAGATTTTCATTCGGGACAAAAAATGCTTCTCTACAACTCCCGCCTACATTTTTTTTTCGGTAAATTACGTTCGCGGTGGACAGGCCCATTCGTAGTGAAAGAAGTGTTCCCCCACGGAGCCGTTGAATTGGAAGATCCAAAATGGGGAGACGCATTCAAAGTTAATGGATAATGCCTAAGCCATATTTAGAGGCATGTGTTGAAGAAGCCGACACCATTTGGTTATCGAACCCTGTTTACGGGGTTGATTGAAAGTGAAATGAGAGGTTGTCGCACCCTCGATGCATATGGGGTGAGTCTTGTGTACATTTGTTAGTTTCAAGTTAGGGTCGTTAGAGGTCGTAGGAAGCAAGTTTGTAGAGAGATTAATGCCAAGCAATAACACAAGAGAGCATAGAGTGTTTCGAGGGGAGTTGTGTATTTCGGAGCTAAATCATGCGTAGGGACATTTTTAGAAGTGTACAAAAAATCAAGTAAGGAAGAATCATGCACTTAGTTGTTTAGGAGAAGAAAGTATGAGGTATTTTACAGAGCGTCGGACCGATTCTCCCTATTCTTTATCAAGGGACCGAATCGGTACGCTGCAGAGGACGATTAAAATAAAAAAGGAATCAGACGATGATTTCCAATGGAAAACCGAGCACGCCCCATCAAATAAGACTCCACAATATCCTTCCCAATGGATACGGGGATTTTTGCTCGTGCCAGGAGCCACTACACCAAATCCTGCGAATGGTCAAGCCCAGTGGGTCATGGCCTAAATTCGCGACCAGCTGGTCGCGGACTTGGTCCGTGACCATTCTATTTTCTTGCGTGACCATATTCATTACCACACTGAGTCATGGATGCTCTAGACGTGGTCACGGCCCAATTCTGTGACCCAGAGTGGTCATGGCATGACCATCTTGGCACTAAATTCACGCCAAAATTCCCTCCAAGCTTGGTCGCGGATGGGTCACGGACTTGGGCCATGACTAAAGGCATGACCAAGTAGAAAACACACACTAAGGGTCACGGCTGGGGATCATAGCCCTTTCTTAGTTTGGGTCACGGCTATACGGCGTGACCATACCTCATTCAAGCAGTAGGGTTGATGGGAAAAGGGTCGCGCATGGTGGGTCACGGCTCTAGGCCATGACCAGGTGCAAGCCAACAACACCCTCATTTTCATTTATTGGTTGCGCGCTTTGTGGGTCACGGCTCTAGGCCGTGACCAGATTCGTGACTTAAAAAAAAATTTGCTTGGTCATTTGCGATTTGTAAGGGCTGTGTCTAAGGGCTAAGCTATTTCAGTTGGATTTCATTTTGATTAACCCCTGGTATGTATAGATTCGTTTTCATTTCATTTAGATTTCGTGATTTCTATTTAAAGCCCTAATTTTTGTGTATGTATGTGTAGATTTATGTTTGTATGTGTGTATGTATTGATTTATGTTTATACGTGTGTGTATGCATAGATTTATGTGTATATGTATGTTTATGTGTGTAACTATGAACAAATAAATTATTTTTTTTGTCAATAAACCCTATTTTGTATGTGTGTGTGTGTGTGTGTAGATTGTATGTGTATGTATAGATTTATGTCAAAAAAATATTAGGGCTTAGTAAACCCTAAATTGTATGTGTGTGTATGTATAAAATATGTCAATAAACCCTAGATTGTATGTGTGTGTATGTAGAGATTATGCCAAAAAAACCCTAGATTGTGTTTGTGTGCATTTTTTTTTTTTGACAAAATATAATTAAATGGATTTTTAATGAGTAAAAAAATTTACATCCACTTTGTCATGATTTTACTGGGGGGTTATATGCGTGCCATCATATTATATTGGGGGTTATATGCATGTCGTGATTTTTTGCACTACAATATGTGTGTAAGTGCTACAATATGTGTAAGTACTATAATATGTGATTTTTAACATTTACCTTCTGCAGTAGTGTTTATGCATTGGTTGTTTGTTTGCACTACAATATGTGTGTAAGTACAGTGTGTTTCTGTCGATTCTGCAGTTTGTATGTTTATTGAATAGATAATACACATATACTTTTAACTCCCTCATAATAAACCCTAACAAAACGTGTTATAAACATATACGGCAGGTTGTTGTTGGGATTTCACATATACTTTTAAACTCTCATAATTTTCAAACCCAAACCTTAATACTAGGACTCGTATTCACGCCCTCGTATACTTTTCTCAGGAAAAACGAGGCACGGTGATAATTACTGTCAACAAGAGTGGGAGAGGCTGCAATTAGACCGCACACATAACTCTTTTATTAGTGTGCGTCATATAGAGGATACTCCTATTTATAGGTATGGAAATACAAATATCGAAAAATTTAACTACCTTGTAAATCGTGGAGTTGATCTCCAGCAAGATTACTTCTTCGATCGTATTCTATTTTCTCTACCAGAAAACTTGGATGACGTTATAAAAAACATATTTCACACACATAATCCCGACATAGCCCTGACCTTGGTTACGTTGTTGGAGAAGGCGAAAAAAAATCCACACGTTATAGATATAACTACGTACAGAGAGCATTGACATAGATTGTGATGTCTCGCGCCACATGCACGTAAAATTGAATATTGCCAACAAGTTGAGAAATAGGGGATTCCGAGTTGACCGCGCGATCACGGGGATCTCGATTTGAGAATACGACGATAATTTGAAATTTTCTAGACTTAGGCTTAAAAACCTGGCGTCAGAGTGTAAAAATCCAAAACAGCCCCCGAACGGCCTCGTGAGAGGCACCGACACCTCACACAGGACCAATACAACTAGTATGAACTGACCGCGCCATCACGGGGCTCCCGATTTGAGAATACGACGATAATTTAAAAATATCTAGACTTAGGCTTAAAACTTGGCGTTAGAGTGCGAAAACCCGAAATAGCCCCCAAACAGCCCCGCGAGAGGCACCGACACCTCGCACGGGACCAATGTAATCGTAGGAACTGACCGCGTGATCACGGGGCTCCCGGTTTGAGAATACGATGATCATTTAAAAATATGTAGACTTAGGCTTAAAACTTAGCATTATAGTGCAAAAACTCGAAACAGACCCCGAGCGGGCCCGTGAGAGGCACAGACACCTCGTACGGGACCAATATAACTCGTAGGAACTGACCATGTGATCACGGGGATCCCTGTTTGAGAATACGACGATAATTTAAAAATATCTAGACTTAGGCTTAAAACTTGGCGTCAGAGTGCGAAAACTCGAAACAGCCCCTGAACGGTCCCGTGAGAGGCACCGACGCCTCACACGGGACCAATGTAACTCGTAGTAACTGACCGCGCGATCACGGGGCTCCCAGTTTGAGAATACGATGATCATTTAAAAATATGTAGACTTAAGCTTAGAACTTGGCGTCAGAGTGCAAAAACTCGAAACAGCCCCCGAATGGCGCCGTGAGAGGCACCAACATCTCGTATGGGACCAATGTAACGCGTAGGAACTGATCGCGCGATCATGGTACACCCGGTTTGAGAATACGACGATAATTTGAAAATACCTAGACATGGGCTTAAAACTTTGTGTTAGAGTGCAAAAACTAGAAAAAGCCCCCGAGCGGCCCCATGAGAGGCACCAATACCTCGCACGGGACCAATATAACTCGTAGGAACTGATCGATCGATCACAATACTCCCGGTTTGATAATAGGATGATAATTTGAAAATATCTAGACTTTAGCTTGGTTACTAATAATTTGAATAAGATTTTTGTAAAACTACTTGATTACAGATATCACTTTTTTTTGTCCTATCATTTGCAGGATAACATTGTATCGTTTGCTTTTTTGCACGTAAAACAAATGAAGGAGGCAATGGTTTATGACATGAAGTTTGTTTATATAATGTTGTGGACATTCGGGATTATTTTTTTTGTGTGTGTTTTAGCCGTGCGGCCTTTATTATTTTATTGTTTAGTTTTATGGTCGTGCGGGCTTTTATAATTTGATTGTTAAATTTTATGGCCGTGCAGGCTTTATAATAAGAAGGTTTTATATTAATAGGGTTTGGAATGTCCACAAAATAGAGGAAACTCTGCCCAATTTTTTTTTGGTCTATGAATTATTAAGACGTGTAATATTTTTAAGTTTGTATATATATTACTTTATTAACAACATTCCTGATTCGCAATTTGTGATTTTTTTTATCGTTTTGCCAATAATAAATATTTGTAAAATCGCGTACACGTTCAACGTTACACATAGCAACCGACCATGCAGTCGTAGGACCCCAATTTTAGGATTGGACAAAAAAACATTTTTTAATTATTTTTAAATATGGTCATGGACTTTGTCCATGACCATTTCTATTTTTTCCGTCGCGCATAAAAATGGTCGCGGCCATAGTCCATGACCCCCAACGGTGACGAAAAATGGTCGCAGCCAAAGTCTGTTTCCCACAATGCGACGAAAATGGAAAAAATGGTCGCGGTATGGTCACGGACTTTGACCGCGACCATTTTTTTCGTCGCGGTTTGAGTCACGGACTTTGGCCGCGACCAATTTTTGTTACGATTGGGGGTCGCGGCCAAAGTCCGCGACCATTTTTATCCTTTTTTTTTCGCCGGGGTGTCGGTCACCGACTTTCGCCGTGACCAATTTTTGTCACGGTCGACCATTTTTTCCCCTTTTTTTGTTGCGGTGTGGGTCACGGACTTTGGCCGAGACCAATTTGTCACGGTTGGGGGTCACGGACTTTGACCGCGATCATTTTTTTCCCTTCGCGGTGAGGGTCACGGCCCAAGTTCACGACCATATGCCGTGACCCCCAGATTGGTCACGCACTTGGGCCGCGACCCACGAAATTGCTCGCACCCGAAATGGTCACGGCCCAAGTCCGCGACCCACAGTCTTGGTCAGGGATTTTGGTCGTGACCATTCGACAGTTTTGGTGTAGTGAGCGCCTATGGTGCGAATTTTTTTTTAACTCAGCCCGCAAATTGCATATCGAAAGACAAGTTAAGTGGGATGAACTCCCTCCTTCAGTCACCAATATTTTCCGCACAAGGGGTGGTGTCGCAACTTAGAGGAGCCACATTCGGTTATTTAGGAAGACGAAGTGAGGTTCTTCTATGGCACCCTCGTCCGCACGGGCGAGTTCAAGGCCGAGGTGTATGTGGATGAGACATGAATTCCCTTCTCGCTCGAAGTCATAATCCAAAAGTTGAGAGCTATGGGGGTTCCAAGCCAAAACTGATATGATTACCCCACGAATGCCATTCCGATTTCAAAATGTGGGTGCATCCTCCGTATTGCTCCTGGACATGAGTGGGATCGAGAGACCTTTCCCGTGGGGAATCTTAATGAAAAAGCCTGCATCGCATTCTATACCGTTTGCGCCAATATTCTCCAAACATCAAATGACTCGGCGATGCGCCCTCGCCAAGCCAACCTTTTGTTCCACCTCTTCGATCCCCGTGCCACTATCCATCTTACACGCATTTTCAACGTCAACATTCTTCACGTTGTTATGGATCATAAAGGTAAGCCCCCCATATCCCCTACTCATCACTTCCATACTCGCCGACTCCAGTATTGACCCCCCTCCCCCCCCCCCCCCCGAGCCTTTCCCCGCCTTCCAAAGCCCAATGGGCAAGAATACCAAACAAAGAGTGAGCGAAAAAGAAGGGTGTTATATGCCGCGAGGGATGACGATGTCCATATGGAGGAAGAGGAGGAGCAAGGGGAAGATGTAAATTATGAACCGGAGGGGGAGTTTGATGAAGCCCATTTCAACACCACAGTAATTTCCTAACGTATTGACTCATTGGAAAACCGTTGTGAAACCTTCGAGTGCAATCATGTGAAAGACATTAGGATGATGATTCGGCTTCAAGATGAAATGTACAAATTGCATGTGAGTCAGGATGTGCCACTCCCTACTTACTTTTATGACTCTTATGATACAAGTGCCCCCGGCTCATCTAATCACCCCCCCCCCCCCCCCCCCCGCAGTAGGCCCTGCTTTGGTATTTTGGATTGCTTTGGTATTCCTTATATAGTTCTTTGTATTTTTGGCTCTTTATTGTCTAATCTTGTTACACATAATTATGTTCTCTCTCTTTTTACTTGTAATCATTGTTTATCAATATAAAAACTTTGCATTATTGGCCTTTGTTCATTTTTATGCACTCTCCTTTTTTTTTGGATTTTAGTCCTTTTGCGTAAGAACTTTACAAAAGTCTAAGTTAGGGAGGGTACGCATGCGCTTTAATATTTCACAAAGTTTAAAATAACCAAAATTTCAAAAAAAAATTCAAAAATTCAAAAATTTCCCAAAATAATTGAAAATTTTTTAAAAGGCAAAAATATATTTCTTCAAAATAAATAAAAATTGGAATTTAAATTTTTCAAAAAAATATCACAAGATTTTGTTTGAAGTCTCAAATTGTAAAAATTCAAATGCACAAAGCCGAAATTGACCAAAGATGAAAATTGACGACTTAACGAATAAGTGTGGAGATTAATTAACCCGTTGAGATTTCGAGCCTATCATCTTTTGTTAGTAATTAAATCAATCCGAGTTAATGGTTAACTCAAAGTTCATTTCAATTTTTTTAATAAGTCATTGAATTTCAATTCCTTTATTTTGATCGGTTACGGGAAACAAGTAAAACGTTGTCTTGAAAAACGGGATAAAATATCTCTAAATTAAATTATTCTCGAGACGCATATGATAAAATAATGAGTAATTCGAATAAATGAAGTTATGTCATCATTTGTTTGCCCAAAAATATTAGCCATAAAAAGTTGTGAAAATTATCCTTTTGCTAGCCGATTTGAACCCAAAACGATATTCAGTTTCGTTTGATTAACCCGAAAAACCCATTTATCCCAGAGTTGTGAAAATATAAATTCATCAATAAAGTCCAATTGGTGCAATAAAAAGGGGCAGGAATAAATAAAAGAAAATTGCTTAATAGAAATAGCAAGAAAAGAAATATGTGAAAAAATTGGAAAAAAAAATAGAAAGAGAAAAAGAAAATGAGCAAAAGCTCAAAAAAGCACTAATGGACATCATGAGAACATTTTCCAATTCCGAATTTCCCAACGATTTTCAATTTTACCCAATACACCTCAATACCCGAAAAAGTTCTAACCGAGTTCAAATAGCGAAATTAATTACCGCGTGGAGAGCTAAGACACAAGAAAAATAATAAGAGAGATTAATTGGTGTGGATAAAAGGCAATGTTTCCCGTTTTTCAATGACCGTAATCCAATGATGAAATCTTTTCACCATAAAAATTTCGTCTTTCAAATTTTTTTTTCGTGACCTCATGTTCCATTATATTTACTATTTATATCACGCATACCGAGGAAAACTAACCATATTCCGAGTGATTCATTTGTGAGAGAATCCGTGAGAAATTGAATCAAAACAAATTTTCATTAAGTAACGTAATGATCAATCGGTGGAATTTAGCGGTTTAATTTTTGGCTTTACACACACATTACAGATTGAGACTCTTAAATATGAATTTGCAGTGACCAGTACAATATTTAGGTATTTTTATTTTTCTTTGAGTCGAAAATGAATTTTGTAGGTATATTCACTACAAAACCTCACGAGACACCACTCGCCCGACTAGGATAACCTAGGGGTTTATCGGCTTGTTGCATATGTTAAATGCAATCGCTTGCTCGCAAAAGAGGTATTCTATCCTACTAACATGTTTGCTGAAGTGTTGGACCTTACTTTGATTCTTTTACATTGCTCGAGACGATCAAAGTTCTAAGTTAGGGGGGTTTGATTAGGCATAAATTCTTCAGATTTATCCGTGTAATTTAGAGGCTTTTATCATCTTGTGCGATGTAAATTAAGTTAATTTATCTCATATCATTTCTATTGACATCTTTTATATAGTGCATTGAGTTTTGTGTATTTTTCTTACATTTTGCAGGTATTTTATACAAGTGAAGAAAATAGTAGACTCAAAATCAAGGTAGAAAGAAAAGAAGAACGAAAAAGAGCAAAATAATAATTTTACGCTAGGAATTCGGATGCGGAAAAGGAAAGTTGAATACCTCGTGCACAATAACGTATAAAGAAACGACATCCAAATCTGAGTCCTGGTTGAAAAGTTATGAAGCTTCAAAGTTGAGCAAAAATCAAAGAAGATAAAAGAAAGAAAAATTCCAGCAAATTGAACTGATGGCCATTGAACCTAACTGGTCCCCCTCACTGGAATGAGCGAACTGAACCTATGAAATAGATTCCAAACTGATCTGTCATTCTGTATTAAGCGGATCAATTTGCCCCATTAAAGAAGACAAAACTGGACCGGTTCGACGCGATGGATTTTCTATTCTTTATTCTAAAAATTAGTTGTGCATGGTTCAAACACTTAATAAAATGTGTGGGTTATATATTATTGTATCACCAGACATTAGGGAGGAAGTTTTTACATAGTTTTTGGAGATTCTTGAAGGCAAGAACCTTAGGATTCATCTTGTTCAACAATTATTCATCTTTTGGCATTACGTTCAAGGTTTTTCTTCAATACAAGTATAGTTACTTTATTGCTTTCAATTTCTCTCATCCTTTTGGTTTGTGAATTATTACTTCTTAGTTAGAATTCTCTTTTAAATGTTTGATTACACTTTTCCCGTGTGAATGATTTCATGCAAGGTAGAATTCTTGTGTAGTGTTAAAATCTCCATATCCGGCTAAGTTTTTAGCGGGTTGGGGTGCATGAACCCAACCTAGGTAACACATATGGATTTAAAAGTGAATAAAAATTATTCCCTCATTCAAAGGTTTGAACTTTATTAAGATAAATACTGTAGGCCTTTTAATTCTGTTTGCCCTGGGTAACCGGAATGTTTAAGGGTGCAATTGGCGTTTTGATAACTTCTCATCCTCGTCAAATACAATTTTTTAATTGATATTGTGTGGCATTTAGTCCTCATATATCGAATGCTTAAAGAAGTATTTGATGTCTCTTTGAATGAATAATTATCTTTTTGAAGCTTTCAGGTCTATGTAAACACCGAAGGTTCGGGAGAGTGTACCCTAATGTGACACCCCGCCTAATTAAATACCGGGCAATCACTCCTTTATTAAATTAAATCAAGGTAAACAGTTGGTTCATTCTCAGCATCACTGTCGATAAAAATAAATTTTCCAATTTATCACCCTAAATAATTAAGCTAAGTGTCAAAAACATTTTCATACAAACTTTCCAAGTTTTAATTAAAGAAAAGATTTATTTACTTAATAACAACATTTCTACAATTAAGAATCACACCACAATAAACTATATAACATAATACATTCGTCAATCGAATGTCAACATATGAAACTAAAATCATAAATCCATCCCGAATGAATTCCATAGATTAATACTGGAAATAACTGAAATATAAATGTCCCTACAACAAATGAAATGATGAAAAGGGGCGACAAGTGCCCAATAAATGAGAGTACTAGGAGTGGAGTCAATAACGGAAGCCGTCTACTCAAGTGACCTACAACTCCCACCTAAGCTGCAGCTCGTTCTTCTCAAGAGATCCTAAGCAAGACGCCCCTGTGGCTGGGCACCTGAAAATATACATATATATACAAGAGAGAGAGAGAGAGAGAGAGAGAGAGAGAGAGAGAGAAAGAAACGGGTCAGAGCCCGAAAGTGTGTTTGATTTAAAATACGTTTAGCAAGTATTTAAATTGATACAGGCCAATGCAACAACATATTAGTGCGTCACTCTCTTGAGAAATACTCACCTCTCTTCTAATGTGCACACCTATCGCACTAATCTTCCCAACGGTTTGTTTTATCAATTATCGCACTAGTCTTTCTAAAAGATTTAACCTATCTTAGATTACTCGTAAGATTTACAATACACGATTTCACTTTAAAAAGATGTTCCAATTTGTAGCCAAAGTTCTCTATTTTTAACTTCGTAAAAATTTATAAAGTACCCGTGACATTTTATACTTTCTCAAAACAAGTATTTATAATATGAGTCAACAACCATGTCCTACTTATCAAATCACAGTAGTCAATCTCAAATTTCATAATCTCATATATATATATTAACTACTCGTATAATATATATATATATAACAGCACCCCGAATAAAACTATGGTGCGTGCATACTCTACTATCCAAAGCCCCATATCACTCATATTAAGGGGAATACATTCGGAATCACTCTCGAATTGTATTAATATAAATACATAAACAATATTGAGGCGAAACATAGATTCCAAGTCTCTAAGAGGATGGCACATACCGGCGTCTCTTAGGACCGTCTGAACTATCACATCGATAGCCTGTACCAAGGATATCTATCTTCTAGGGTACAAGTCAATATCCCCCATAAATGTCCCATCGAGATAAGACTTGTCCCAGCGCGGAAACCTCAGGGATAGCAAGTAGCGTGGGTATGATTTTTCACATGCATATAATATATGTACACACAATCATATAAATATACCACTTTATCAAATTTATATAGGTTCTTCTCATCACCCGTAATTATACCATTTATCCTTAATTTCACATTTATAGAATTACGTATAAGGTTTCATTCCTAACCTTAACTCGAAGGGTTTTCTCACTTATTACCTAACACTCGTGGGCTATATCATCACAAATCTGAAATTCAGTAAGTGACTTTATTAGATTCCAACGTAGGTCTCTCTTACGCACCTCACCCTTTAAATTCATAAATCTAACAACCTAAGGTAAATATCCCATAAATTTCATTCTCGTTGAATATTAAAGGTTCCAACATTATTTCATATACCCTACTGGTCCTCAATGTCTCCCAAATCATTTTATTTAGAATGCCCAAAAATTATTTCACGAAAAACTTAATTTAACTAATTAAACAAGGGAAATAGGAGTCTGCCAGGAGGGGTCGATCGATCGAAGCTTGGGGCTCGATCGATCGAACCTTCGATCGATCGATGCTCTAGGCTCGATCGATCGATCAAGCAGGTCTGGGCAAAATTCTGCAGAATGCAGTTATAGGATTCATCAAACTTCTTCATCCAAAACTATGTTTTTCCATTCTAATCGTCCCAAAAATCCTACTATCATCATCATAACATTATACCAGGTGTTTATAACGTAAAGCATGTGTATAACTATCATTAAACATGGATTTTCAACCTAAAATCATGTCCAATTATCAAGAACCCTAGAATTTTCTTAAACAGATTTCTAATGAATCTTTCTCCAATATTTCTTTATTATGATCATCAAATTTCGTGGATTATTACCTCTACATGGCAAGGGTTTCCAGAATCAACGTATACATCAATACTACATGGGTTCTCCTATAAAAATGGGGTTTTCTTCCATAGTTTTTATCACAATTCATTCCTAAGCTAACATGAAGATTGCATCAACAAAAATAGCAAGTTTAAACACTTGCCTGGGATTTTGGTATGCAGATTCACGGCTGATTTTGGTATGGCTGCGTTCCTCGACTCGTGATCTACGCGGTGGTGGTGGTGGCGGTGCAAACCGGTGGCTTTTTGGCCTTGGATTGCCTTGGAGCTCTCTCCTCTCTTCTCCAATGGCCGTCACTTGATTTGTGAATGTTCTAACCCTAAGAGGCTGACCTAATGGCTGATATAGGTTGGCTGAAATTCGTGGGTTTAATTACCCACTTATGTAAAATGACTAAAATGCCCTCCCGGGGCACCAATTAGGCCTAAAAACGCCCCGAGACCCAAACTAAACCCCCGGTTATACTTTTCTGACTATCTCGACCCTTCCGGACGCGTTGGCGCACTCGAAACGACCATATGAACAACTTATAAAATATTTACTTTTTATTTAACAAAATTAGTCCTGACATGACACGGGCACGTCCCGACTTAAATTTCCGAAATAGTCATTTAATTCACTCTTGACAACATTATAAAAATAAATCTCATATATTACTATACTCATCCAGTAATATGCAACAAATAACAAATTTCCAATAATTAGTAACTCTCGTCATGCTAGTAAATATTCAAAGCAACATTCCGGATTAAAATTAAATTAATTTATCTCAATTAAATTTAATAAATCCCATAATTTTAAAAGCTATAAAAATACGGGGTATTACACCTAACTCATTTTTCTCTCATATAGTTAAAGTTTAACTTAGTTCATTTTGCAAGCTTAGTTAGTTCTTAATTTAATTCATATTGCATTAGTTGATAGGTATGGTCATCAACTCATCACTCTTTCCTTTATTTTTCTGAGGCATTCTAGGGTTAAATGTATTTCCTATCCTTGTGTTCGATATCCATTTATCGGATTATTACTTGAGCGATCGGCTTACACTTGAGTGGATAGAAGCACGTACTGGAAATACTTTTTAAGTCACGTCAATGTTCATGTGTATTGGTTGCGTGTATACGTATTTTTACATGTATATTGTGTTGGTGTGTGTGTTTTACCTACGATTGAGACCCACTATGGATATGTAAGAAAAAATAAACTTAACCTTAGTAATAAAGAGAGACACGTGGTTCATATTTCTCATTACGAAGATACTTACATAAAGATAATGGTTCACGTAGGTTATTATCATGATTCTTTATTTCTACTCCTTCCTTTATTTAATTTCACTTATAAGAAATAAGGAGGGATATAATTTGGAATCGTTCACCTGGAGATTGTTCACCATAAACATGAACCACAAGAAAACTAGATGGTTGTATCTTTGTACAAGAAGTTTTAGAGCATGCCATTTTTTCTTTGGTTGTCTTCTCTGTTAGGTAAATGGTGTTGGATTGATGATTGATTTTAGATTTTTTTTACACACACTCACACACCATATGTACACTGATGTTATATACTATACGAGAGAGAGAGAGAGAGAGAGAGATGTATCTTTTCACTTTTTACACAAAATATCTAGTCACACAAATAAATGTGAGTTTTTAACGCATTCCCGTATATATATACATATATATATATATATAGGGAGGATCAGGTATGGACTTGGTGCAGACCATTTTCTTATAAATACAAAAAAAAAATACTTTGAGTTGCTTAAAAAGTGCCATATTTGACCGAAAATATGACAGTTTTTAAGCAACTCCAAATATTTTTTTAGTATTTGTCCGCACCAAACAGGTCCTTAACAAGTATATATTGGATCATGCCTCTCTCTCTCTCTCTCTCTCTCTATCTATCTATCTATCTATCTATATATATATATTTATGTGTGTGTGTGTGTGTGTGTGTATGTGTGTGTGTGTGTGTGTGTGCGCGCGCATGTGTGTATTTACTTTGTATAATATGGATAAAAAGATATATATGGGTTTTCTATACTCTTTTTTATACGATTGGTAATAAACTCGTCCCTCTTTCAGTACTTCTCAACTTATTTGAAACCATCCATTGTAAATTTAATTGGTATTAACATAATTAGAGCATAAGATCATAAGAATACATCCAAAACCATATTTCATTCTCTTCGATTTTTAGTGATGGAAAAGATATAAATAAGCCTTTTGTGCCATAATACAGACATAATATTTTTTATTTTTTTCGTGCTTTTCTTTTCCTGTCTTTTTATTTTACATTTGGTAAATTTTGTCATTATTCAGGTATGTGTTTTAAATCTTGTTTGCCTTTACATTTTTATTTTACCATTAGAAACTCATATAAACCTGGACCGACTTACTGTAATTCATAAAAATGGAACCCATTTAAACATGCTTTAAGAATTACAAAAACCCAAACATTGTTACGCATCTTCTGAATTTTATAAAGTGCATTGCAAAAAATGTGCTCTGAATTATTCAAATTATTTATATTACTATATTTTGAGTTTCCATGTAAAATCTCTCTCTCACTCAAAGTAGAAGTACAAAATATATGGAATATATGTTGGCCACCCTATGTAACTATCAGAACAGAAAGTTCGAACCAAGATTCGTTAAAGCTTGAGTTTACTATTATAAAGAAAATATAAGGTAAGTAACCACAACTCTAACTCTTTGTTATCTTTACTTCATTTGTGATCCATGGAGAAAACAAGGAAGTTTTAGAGAAGGTAGGTGCATCACATTACATGACAAGATAATACTGAGCACAAATACAACTTATTTAAATAATGACACGATATGCAAACAATTTATCACGTCAACTTCAAGTTAAATTAAGTATATTTTCGTACAGTGTTATTGTGAGTTTTTCATGACTAATACCCCTAATTGTAGTCCAACAATCACATTTTTTTGTACTCCCGTATACTTTTATGTCTTTCTCGATTATATATATATATATTTGTGTTTCTCCATTTGAATTAAGAAGAACACAAAATCACATATAAGCTCGTTATCTAGATTTTGACACCAATAATATGTTGTAGAAAAAAAAACGAATATGCTCTTCACTAACACTACTATGTGGATGGTATTACACTTGAAATATATGGTCAAAGATAACTTGAAAATGACACATAGTTTTTTATGCCAATTGTTTTTATGTGTTTATTTTTTTTATGCAAAGGCAAAATGAGATTTTGTTTAAACTTCCAACACTGAAATAAAAGCTTATGAAGTGAAAAGTTATTCTCTAAGTACTTATTTAAAAGTTTAAATATTTTGGGAACATTGATATAGTTTGAAAATATTAATTTTTAAAATTACTATAAACCATTTTAATGATTGACAAACATATTTCCTTTCCTTGGTAATAAAAAACTATACGAAAATGAACTATTACCAGGATCTTTCACATTTTAGGAATTACCCTTTCTATAAGTTATTATAATGGACCATTGAAGTCTTTTTGGTGAGATAATCACCCTTTTATTGGCTTGAGTTTTTGTATTTTGTTTTTCCGTCAATGGTTATTCTATATTTTATTATGTTATTTTGCCTTTTTGTTCCTATAATTAAAATCATAATCACGGTAGTTGCACAATAAAAATCTACAAGATTTTTAAGAATAAAAAATATTATTAAAATAACACAAGTACCAATAATATAACTAAACACACTTACAACACTGCACATATTAATAAAACATAAATATTTTAATTATCAATACTAATATATATAATGATTTGCTTTAATTGAAAAAAAAAGAATAGCAATAAGTTTTAAAATTGCTACACATACTATAAGTAATGTAGATACTATTAACTAACAACTAATCATTTATTCCAGAAATTTAATTATATAATTTAATAAATATATATTTTTTAATATAAAAAATACAAATATTAATATAAATTATATTACAATAATTAGGAATGAGAAATCTAGTATTAGTATTTTAACTTATACTAGCATACAAACCCCACGATGCGAGGTTGTTTTTAACGAAATTGTTAAAATATACACTAAAATATCAATAAAGTGTTTTCAAAATCATAAAAATAAAGTATTACTTGTAGAAATTTGTCAAAGATACTCCTAAATGATAAAATAAAAATTATAATTTGCTTCAAATCTAAAAGAAATGTTTAAAGTAAAAAAGAAAAATTTGAAAGTCCATTAATGTACATACCCGGTGAATCATCTTCCCTTTCCCAACCTTCTTGAGCTACAAATAACATTCCACATAACAAAACCAAAAAATCTAATATTTTACCTCAAAGAAAATATTTGGGTTAACAAGCAAAATATAACAAACCCAAGATTCATATATAAAAATAAAGATATATATATATACACCTATATATGTATATAAAACAGAACTGGTAAGAAATTGAGTGTGGATTTGAGTTTAGACCTGATGTCCTAAACACGATAAATGTTTTTCCTATCTATATGCAATGAAAAGATCTGTTGTAGGGCACCAAAAAAGGATTCCCCCGTCAAAGAATATGATTATAAATAAAATTCTTCTTATACAAAACGGCCCCTAAGAATACCGCAGCATGAAACAACCCAAAAGTTACTAAACTTCAAAGGCATTTTGTTCAGTTTACATTGAGGATAACAATGAAAGGAAATTGCTTGAGTAGCCTATCAAGTCCACATTAAGCACACGCATTATATGTGTATATCGACTTATAAGTCACATTTGTATACAAATGCTGACAACATTTTTTTACCAGAACAAAGGGCAAAAGCCCCAACAACAATCAAACCTCGTAATTTTCAAAAAGACATCTGACTCCGCGAGTCATCGATGTTCGAAAATACATAAAATCAAATTGGTCCAGAAAAGATAAAATAATTTAGCTAAGGGATAATTAAAAAGAAATACCTTGCATAGAGTTAAAACTATTTGAGTTTGATGTCGAATCTTCTGAGTTAAAACCAATTGAGCAACACCAAGGCCTCTTTGTGCTTGCTTAGGCTTATCTGAATTGTTCTTCTTCCCTTTTCTTGATGACCCAGATCTTTCATTTCCAAGGTTTGGCTCTCCAAAATAACTTATACCCATCTCATTTTCCTATGTAATGTGACTATACCAAAATTTAAATAAACTCTAAAATAAAACATTTAAAATCTATAGAAACATTAACTTAAAAATGACTACTAGAATAACATATTTTCTTTTTTCAAAATGGTAATTAAAAATTGGATACAACTAAAGGCATAAAACATCAATGTACAAATTGAATATGTACTAAAGAGATATAAACAACTAACAAAAACTGCTTAGATTTTAAAGGGCAAATTAAAAAAAATCACTAATTTAAGGGATACAAAAACCCTTACTTAAATGATACAGTGGTGGGCATTCCGGGACGTTAGGCGGTTCTCCTCCGAGGGGAGGTGCTTAATTACTTGCGATGATTTGTAACCCAGTCTGAAAAAAGTATGAGATAATCCCAAATCAGAAAAAATCGGTATCAAAATCTGCTTTTCCAAATTCCTAATCACATGAATGTCAAAATCTTTATGAATCCGATATATGGAAACCTAATTTCTACACCTTTGAAACCCAAATTCAAAATCCTTAAACCCCCTCTTTCGACATATCTTAAAAAATGTTAAACATAAAGTAAAGCTACAATTTTATGCAGAGAGAATTATCATACCGGCTCTTCTCATGTGGATAGCAATTGTTGGTTGGCGATCTCTAAAAGTGAAGATGGTGAAGGTTTAATGAAGGAAAAGTAATAAATTAGTTGATATATTTCACATGGATTGATACATAGAGGAGAAGAGATAGAGTCATGTTCGAATATTTATGTATCCTTGTGTTTGTGTGCGAGATGATTTATGGTAAACCAGATAGAGATAGGTAGAGAAAATGATTTATGGTATGTGCCGGTGGTTATTTCACTACCTTAATTTGTAGTTAGATTACTTGAGAAAATGAAAAGCCAACTGATGTTTATTTGGAATTTTAATGGGTATAACATTTTATTTATTATTGGAGAATTAAATTAATAAATGGTTGTAGAATTTGAATAGTTTTTTTGGGTAATAAATTTAATAAATGGGTAATTTTTTTTTGTTAATTAAATAATATAATCTTAATTACCATTGTCCACGTGGCGCTTTCCATATGCGACAAATGTCGCCACCTGGTTCCGCTATCAACTTCAGTGTACTATAATCAGTTTTAATACAATTCATAGAATAAATTTAATTAATATATGATAAAAAAGAGCATTTTCAAAACATTACAAGGATTGTGAAATATTTTAATCGAAAGTATAATGTTCACTGTGAGTAACATTAAATATTAGTTTAATAAACATTTAATATAAAAAAAATCGGTTTAATAAGTTATATATATATTTTTTGGGGGGTAATAAAATAGTCTTACCAAAAACCTAACATTTGTCCCGATGGTGTTAAATTTTTTGTTGATTCACACCACTCAATGCCTACTTTGATTACAATAAAATTAGAATAATTCATGTCATCCAAATGTAACACCCCGCCTAATTAAATACCGGGTGGCCAGTCCCATACCAAATTAAAACAGAATATACAGTTGGCTCATTCTTAGCATCACTGTCGAAAACATTTACAACTCACCCAATACCCAATCAAGCTGGTGTTAAAAACTTTCCAAATTTAAATTTCAACAAAAACATTTTTAGTTTAAGAATAACACTACACACTTTATTCTACAAAACTGGTAACACAATAATAACACAAAAGAATTTAAGTGCAACTGGAATAAACATTCCCAAATAAGATAAATCCTTTACAATAATTCCAACAATGTTAAATGTATTAAAAAGTCCAGAATACAATAGAATTTGACCTCGATAGAAAAGATAACTGAATCCTTTGGGCGACATGCCCTAACTAAGAATACTGTGAATCAAAAAAATGATAATCGTCTAAGCAAAACTTCCATAGCTCCATAGCTCGTCAAAATCAACTAAGGTTGGCGTCCCTGTTGCTGGACACCTGATATAGAGATACAATAGAAGAGAAAATATGCAAGGAAACGGGTCAGAGCCCGGATGTGTGGAGTATTTTTAAAACAGCAAGTATTAACAAGTGCAATAAAGCATTTATTATGTACATGTTAGATCCAACTCTCACTTGCAAATTCTCACCTCTCAACTAGAGTGCACACTTAACGTTTCCTCTTTTCTAGTCTCCATATTATAATTCCATTCCCATATCATAATCCCCGTATGTCCCATACCATACGTCACATTATTATCCATTTACATTTCTCCTTTATGATTTAGTTTCTCATTAACATGAATCATTATTCATTAATCTAAATCGTTTCTCATTAACATGAGTTAATCTTTTCCAATTCTAAAAGCATAAACATTTATTAACTAAATTCCATTAACATATTTTATTCACCGGTATCTACAATTATCACCGTATATAGATCTAACCACAATATATCCATTTAATCATTTAATTCATTATATATATATATATATATATATATATATATATATATATATATATATATATATATATATATATATATATATATATATATATATATATATATTCATATATAATACGGCACCCCGAGTCACAGCTGCGGTGCAATGCATTACTCTGCTATCATGTCCCATCATCGCAGGTCGCCGAATAGGGGACTATAGGTTCGGTAAGATTCCACGAACCACAAACAACAACAAACAAATTGAAGGTGAACATAGTTCTCGTATCCATGGGTCACGCAGTCAGCGGACTTATCAACTCCCCGATAAGTCTTTCATAGACCTATGTTCTCGAGCGACAAATCAAAGATCCCATGGATTCATCAGGATATGACTTCTCTCACGCGTAAACCTCCCACCGATAGCAAGTAAGCTAGGTATGTCATACACATAATCATCAATCAATCAAATAGGTATTATCATACCTATAATATAATATCAATAAGGTAATTATCACTACCCTAAGATATTTCCCATACGTATCATTATATCTCTTTTAAAATATCATATCTATACTTCATTAATTATCCTCGCATCCTATAACATCTCTCCACTACCGACGTCGTTAAGGTTCATGCGCGGAGCGTCTTGCAAAGCGAAATCCAAACAAGGAACCCCTCCAATACACTACTACTTAACTTTGTCAATCGAGGAGGTCCGAAAACTTAAACTATGCGATCGGGATAACCTCATAACCTCTTTCAACCAAATGTGTTCTAAACTCCCATCTCATAAGATTCAAATAGGATTTTCCTCAACATATATTCAGTAAGAAGTCACTAATATCCTACTGGTCCATAACATCATTCCCCCGAACTACTACGAGTTTAGTTTTTTTTTTTATATATATATAAGGTTAAAATCGATAGTTTCAAATCTCTTATAAACACATATTCTTTCACTTAGGATGAAACCC
This sequence comes from Sambucus nigra, assembly GCA_949130495.1. Lineage (NCBI taxonomy): Eukaryota > Viridiplantae > Streptophyta > Magnoliopsida > Dipsacales > Adoxaceae > Sambucus > Sambucus nigra. The sequence goes on from OX422210.1 coordinate 659,591,328, forward strand.
TCTTGTAAACTTAAGGATACCCAGGTGTTATATCAAATCACCCCTACTGGTCCTATCATAATTCCTCATACATCCCTATTTGGAATTTAACAAATAAATCTAGCAACCCAAATTCATTTTCGGGGTTTCTAAACTACCCCAAAAATTATCCCAAACATCTACGACATTAATTGTAGCCGTAATTTTTCCAATTCCCGATTTGATTTCCGAGTTGATGATTTCAACCCGGAGCTGTCATCTTGTAAAAATCATATCAAATCGTAGAAAAATCAGAAAAATACGTGGTCAGCGCCCACGCGACCGTATCGAAAAGATCTACAACTTTCATGTTTTTCCCGAAAGCTAAATCATTTATCTTCTTGGCCGAAAATGACCCCAAAGGCTACGGGTTACTATTCATTATCTCTCCCAAAATCCCAAACTCCATTTTTCTCCATTTTTACACATTCAAACCTTCATATGAACCTCCAAAATGAGTTATGATTATTTCTACATGATATATCAACATATATGAACGATTTTCAATACTCTAAACATCTTAGTATCATCAAGGGATTGGATAAAAAACATGTTTATCTCCTTATTTCCAGAATTTATCAATATATCATCTTCAAGAACACATCAATGGTATTTCAGATTTTTCTTCGACATATTCATGATCATTTTGTGGATTAATATCATCCTACAATATATGTTTACTTCCTATATTATTTCAGTTTTTCAGAAATCCATTTAATACTCCATTATTTCTTCCAAACAATCATAATCTTCTCTTTTCATATTATTCTAACATGGACAATATACAAACTTAAATTGCCATTATCAAACACTTGACTTTCTTGTAGGTCTGATCCTTTGGTGTAGTATATTTCAGTTGGTTGTCCCTTCTTCGGTCAAACTCCGGTGGTGGTTGGTGGTGGTGAACCTTGGTTCTTGTTCTTCTCCTTCCCAAGTGACTTTTCCCTTCCCAAACACTCTTACACTCTCTCTAGGAAGACGGTTGCTCTTATTTGTGAAGAGGAGACGAATAACTCCCATTCACTTAATCTACCAATTCTTTTAATAGTGCCAAATCCGAATCACTATTCATCCCCCCTAGAAAAATGACCAAAATGCCCTTTCGGGTTGTCTATTCATTCCCAAATGACCCGAGACTCAAAATTGACTTCCAAATAGACTTTTCTGACTATTTCGAACCTTCCGGACGCAACGACGCAGTCCAAATGACTATTAGATCGATAGAAAAATAAATTTCCTTTTTAATTTAATAAACTAGTCCCGACACGTCCCATACCGCGTCTGACTAAAAATATAAATTATCGAATTTATATCATACAGTCATATCAATGACATCACATTTCATATATTACCTAAATATCTTTAAGTAATATTCAGAATCATCCATTTTAATATCCACCGTCCGGATAAACCCGAATGAATTAATTAATAATAAAATCTAATTAATCCATTAATTTAAAATATAACCCATTTTAAAAGTCATTTAAAATTACGGGGTATTACACCAAACATAATAGATGCCTTAATTTAGATTATAATCAAGATGGGCACTCTTACATGTTTATGATAAAACTAATAGAGATATGCTTGCATAGCTACGAATTATTGTCCAAAAAAACATATATAAAATGATCATACTTTTTCACAAAGTGATATATGATTAAGATGACAAAAGTTTAACTATTGATAATTATTTCCACACAATAAATTTTGTAGAATTAGGACTTGAACTATTAGTGATTATACTTTAAGTCCATTAAACATTTATTTTATAAAAATGGTTCTTTTTTTTAATGTTTCATCATTAAACTCATAAGATCTTTTGTAGAAATGGTTCATATTTCTTATTTTTTTAGGAACTAAAAGTGAATTCTTTACTTGTAATCATAAAATTTTATTTTCAGAGGAGAATGACGAACAACGCTTCCCATAATATGCTTCAAGCTTTAAAATCAAGATCCAAAGAAGAATAAGATAACTTAGCAAGGAGTGCTAATAAAGTAAAAAATGATCATGATTTTCCTGAAGAATTTCCAATGCAATTGGAGGTTGGACAAATATAAGGCTCAAACCAAAGTGTCACTGAAGCATAATGTGGCCATCTCGGGTCGGCACCTAGGGGAGGAGATAGATAGATAGATAGATAGATAGATAGATAGATAGATAGATAGATAGATAGATAGATAGATAGATAGATAGATAGATAGATAGATAGATAGATAGATAGATAGATAGATAGATAGATAGATAGATAGATAGATAGATACGTCTCCCCCTCGGGGAGACTGTGTTGCGGTCTCGCACCCCTCTTGGGAACGTTGCTTCGGCCATCATCGGTATAGGGGTAAATGTAAAGAGATAGAGATGTCAACCTATTTTGCACAAAACACTCAAAAGAACATGTTGTCACTTCGAGAGAGGGGCATCAAGGACAAATTGATGCATACGAACCCAATAGTTCGAAGGTTTGGGGGCTAAGTTACGGAATGAAAAGGTGTTAGGCACCCATCCTGCCATTCCGGTCTCTCATGAGCTAGTCTTATTATCTTCCTTTATATTTTCGTGAAGTGTGTGCGCGTGTTTATATAATGGAGATCGAATTTACTCAACTCATACCATGGACAAGGCAGAGTGAGGTCATCCATAGGAATATTCCCAAAATAACATATGCAGAAAGTACGATTTGTGCGTTCATCAGATATTGATCGTTATTAGGGAACAATAATACGTGTTGGATGAAACGCAAACAAGTATGATATATATATATATATATATATATATATATATATATATATATATATATATATATATATATATATATATATATATATATATGTGTGTGTGTGTGTGTGTGTGTGTGTGTGAGAGAGAGAGAGAGAGAAAATGGGAGGTTTTAGAAAATTAGGGAATTTGAGAAATTGAGAAAATTAGAAAATTGAACTCGAGTCTCGGATTTTAATCCGAGACACCTACGTAGCCTATAAAGGCATCAAAGTCCACGTAGTTCGAATGTAGCATAGGGGTGGGGTTTATCCCATAAATGGAACGGAATTTTATTATATGTGCATGTATAGAAAGTGTGTTGTTTTAATTTTGGAAAAAGTGTGATGGATAATTTCGTTCGGACTTTACGGGTGTAACCCTCTCTTATTTGTTTTTGGGATTTTTGTAGAAAATAAAGTATGTGCAATATACTAATAAAAGTGTAGATATTAATTTGTATGAACTAAAGGAAGAACTAGATTACGAATATAATATTTATTATGCAAAAATAAGGAATTTAAAGAGAGAGGGAAGGAATTGGACCTTCTTTGAAGCTTGATCTTTGATCTTGGATGAAATCCCTTGAGTGTTGATGAATGTCTATGAGAGATAAGGATATTTTTCCAAATTGGGTATGAAAAGGATGGAAATGTAAGCTTGGATGGAACTTTATGTGACGAACTTCGCTGATTTTAGGGAGTGTTGCTGAGATCACTGATGCCGATGGATCTATTATGTCTATCCTGGAGTGAGGTCATGGACCTTATTTATAGGTTCAGGGGGTGTTGATTGGCCTACCTTAGGGGGTGCCGATCGATATGTGCTCCCAAACACAGTGCCGATAGGTAGGGATCAGCACCAGCCAATTGGCAGTCCCGTGCAGATTTTTTAGGAAAACAGTCGTAGAACACAAACCATTGATCATAATCGTGCATGGGGCATAACGTTAGAAAGGTATAACAGATACCTTCAAGAGTCCTTTGGACTGCTCCCGGGTCCGAAAGTTGACTTTGGGTCAAATGTGGCTCGGAAGTGCACGTCGATCCTTTGGACGGGAGACCGTCTGTGACACCCCGACTAATTAAATACCGGGTAGCTACTCCTTTATTAAATTAATTCAAAATGCCAAGTTGGTCCAGTTAATAGCATCACTGTGGAAACATTTTAATGATTACTAACCACCTAGTATTTAAAAAGTAAGTTGCCATATTTTAATTTAAGTCTGATTAACATGCAACAAGTGTAATGAAGAATAATAACACCATTCACCATACTGAAGTAAAAAGAATAACCATCACATAATGTAAATAAAGTCTGGAGGAAAACTCCTCACTACAATTCCCACAACTGAAATAAATAAAGGAATACTGAATCAATACATGACAAAGTCTGAAAACTGAAATGGAAAGATGTCTCTAATAGAAATGGGCAGCATGCCCTACAACTGATAGAATACGGAATACGGAATCCAAATGATAGAAGCGTCTAAAAGCAATTCCCTGTAGCTTCCACAAACAGCTACAGCTCGTCACCCGAATGAGTATCCTATACATGGTGTCCTTGTGGCTGGGCACCTAAAATGGTTTTACAAGAAAAATAGATTTGAAAGCAAACGGGTCAGAGCCCGAATGTGGAGATATTTTAAAAACCTGCAAGTGCTTTAAAAACATTTAAAACATTAAATGCAAAGTACATGTTAGGACGTGCACTCACATGATATTCTCACCTCTCGTCTAACTGTGCACTCCTAACGTAAGTACCCATCTACAACGACACAAACCACTAGCTAAGTGACATCATATCTAGCTAGACTGTCATAGGTCCTACCCTTATTACTCGGTTCTATTTACATTATAACGCTCTTAATTAAATAGGGGTTTAACGTAAACTCAGATTCTCATACAAAAGTATTACAGCTCGTTATAGATTAGCCTTTTATGTTATCCCATAGTTATACACACAATACTATATGAAAGTTCCCAGTTTATTAAACGTATATTTTCCACAACATGAATATACAATATAAGCACCCCGAGACTAAGCTGCGGTGCACACATACTCTGTTATCCATCCCGATACATCACGTACATAAGGATCACATATTCCGAATCTCTCAGGAATAGTTCAGATAACACAAATCACAAATAGTGGAGGCGAACACAGTCACATCACATGGGTCACGCACATACCTGCGCTCCCACGATCAGCGGACTTATTAACATCCCAATAAGTCTTTCTCTGAACTATGTTCATCGAGGTAACCAGTCTAAATCCGGGCAACACAAGGATTAGAGGGCCCTAAACGAACGCAAACCTCCCGTGATAGCAAGTATGGTAGGTATGTCATACACACAATTCATATATCAATACTAAGTAAACACACATCTTAGTAATCCCGTAGTTTAATCGCAGTACTATTCTCATTCTAGTACCAATATATAATTTACGCACTTTATACGATTCCGGTTTATAATCATACGCACCATAATTTATTCTCACGTCGTAGTAGACACTCACGTCTCAACCCAAACGGTTCATTGGTTTAAATCACTCGTATATAATTTACTCCTCATAATAACCCAAAAGTCCCAAATCTATCAATACATCATCAACGGAATGTTATCTCTACCCTCGAACAAGTTTACGGGACCCCCAAAATCAAAACAGGCCAAAAAGGCCTAAACTGCCAGCTCGTTAGAAGTCTCGTTCGAACGAGGCTGTTCGAACGAGGTTCCAGTTCGTTCGAACGAACTGTACCTTCTAACGACATCTCGTTCGAACGAATGTATCGAACGAAATACAGTTCGTTCGAACGAAGGTATCGAACGAAGTCTCCCCTCGTTAGAAGCGACTGGTCAACTCGTTAGAAGCTCGTTCGAAGGAGCTCGTTCGAACGACCTGGGAAGGTCTTCTAACGAGGGACCAGTTTCGGCCCAGAATTTCTTAGTTACGTTTTTCATCAATTTTTACTCCTCAAATCTACTCTAAACTTAGTCCCAACGATGTTTTAAGGTCTACAATCAATCCTAAACATATTATAGTCACATCCTAACATGTTTTAAAGGATTAACCCATCCTAACATCAATCAATTTACAAATCTCTACACTTTTTCCCCGATTTATCAAGAACATGAACCCTAAACTTTTAAGTCCTCAATTAGTCCATTCTAAATCCGTTTTTCTTACATCCAACGTATATTAATACCAGAATAATCATCTCTATATGATTCTACATGCAATTTGTCCTCAATATTCAAGTTCTAAGTCCAAACAACATGGGTTTTCATTTATCTTCCAAAAACAATTGTAAATCTTCAAATTATCTAACATGGAGGAAACATTCTCTGAATTAAAAGAAGTTAAATCACTTGCCTCGATTGTCTCTGAATTTGGTGTTGATTTTGTAAAGATTTTCTGCAGAATTCCTTCTCCTTCTCTCCCTCTCCAAGCTTTCTTCTCCAAAGGTGGCTATGGTGGCTAGGGTTTTCTTTGGGAAAGTTAGAAACCTAATTGATAACCTCCGTAGCTTATTGGGTCATTAAGGGTTGGTTAGTGGGTTTAGTGGGTCTATTCCCAATCAGATTTACTTCTCTAATTTTCGTCATTTTTAATTCCTAAAAATACGAAATTACCAAAATACCCTTTATATTGCAGGTATGGCCTAAAAATAACCCGAAACCCAAACTACACCCCCGGCTGGTGTTTTCTGACTATCTCGACCCTTCCGGACGCGTTGGCGCACTCAAAACGACCATACGGTTTATAGAATTTAAATTCACTTTTATAAATAAAATAATTATATCCTGACGCGACTGTCACACGCGTCCCAATAAAATGACCAAATTGTCGTATATCAATCTCACGACAAATTTCATAATTCAATATTTATATAACATCATATATACTCAATATAGTCAAATACCAACTCACAACTCGCTAGTATTTTACCCGGATTAATTTCCAAATAATTCACATTTAATTAATTAATCCCAAAAATAAATATAACCAAAAGTACGGGGTATTACATACTTCCCCCCTAATAACTGAATTTCGTCCCGAAATTCGAAACTAGAAAGTACCTGCTAAAAATAACTCTGGATAACGTTCGCGCATCTCATCCTCGCGCTCCCATGTGGACTCCTCGACATTGTGATGTCGCCACTGAACACGCACTAACGGGACTATCTTTGACCGCAGTTTCCTCTCGCTTCGGTCCAAAGTAGCAATCGGCCCCTCCTCGTAGGAGCTATCCGGCTGGAGATCGATGTCCTCCACAGCAATGTGAGAATGAGCCAAATTATCTCTAAGGTATTTCCTCAGCGAGGAAATATGGAACACATCGTGAATCCGATGCAAATGCTCCGGTAACAGAAGTCTATACGCAACCGGTCCGATCCGCTCAATAATAGGAAACGGCCCCACATACCTTGGTGCCAACTTCCCCTTCTTCCCGAATCGCATAATCCCCTTCATAGGAGATACTCTGAGCAAAACCGGGTCCCCCACTTGGAACTCCCTGAAAAATCTCTTCGCATCAGCGTAACTCTTCTGTCGATCTTGAGCTACCCGAATGCGACTCCGAATCAACTCAATCCTCACCGAAGTATCCTGAATCACTTCCGGCCCAAGTAGTTTGTTATCCCCCACCTCTAACCAACATGCTGGGGAACGACAAGGCCTACCGTACAATGCTTCAAACGGAGCCATGCCAATAGTGAACTGATAGGAGTTGTTGTAAGCAAACTCCAACAGTGGAAGGTACTGTTCCCATCCACCCCCAAAGTCAATAATGCACATGCGTAGCATGTCTTCCAACATCTTATTTGTGCGCTCGGTATGCCCATCGTTCTGCGGATGATAAGCCGTACTCAACCGCAATTCCGTGCCCATGGCCTCCTGGAAACTCTCCCAAAACCTCGAAACAAATATCTTGTCTCTGTCAGACACGATATTTAGGGGTACACCGTGAAGTCTCACAACCTCTGAAATGAAGAGCTGGGCATACTGTCCCGTAGTGTAGTCAGTCTTTACGGGTAAAAAGTGAGCGACTTTGGATAACCTGTCCACAATTACCCAAACGGAGTCGTGACCCCTCTGCGACGTAGGCAACCCCGTGATAAAGTCCATGGATATGCTCTCCCACATCCATACCGGGACCTCCAACGGCTGTAGCAATCCTGCCGGTCTCTGATGATCCACTTTTACAAGCTGACAAGTGGCGCATTTCGAAGCAAACTCAGCGATATCTCTCTTCATGCCGCTCCACCAATATTGGCGTCTCATGTCTTGGTACATTTTATCCCCTCCGGGATGTACCGCGAACCGTGAGCCGTGCGACTCTGCCATCACATCGTGTCGCAATTCCTCCCCTTCCGGAACCACTGATGCGAGGGAAACCGAGTGTTCGTGTAGGGACACTATCGTTGATTTCGGTTCCCGCTCGACATACAAAAGAACCTAAGCTACAGCTACACTTGACAAGCAAGTAGAGCGGTAAGTCGGGTATCGAAAATCCACAGGGAGTTATTGAATTTTAGACTTTAATTGTTTTATAACTTCAGGAATAAAAATGGTGTAAAAGAAATAAGAAAAGGTGATAGGGTGGTTGTGGTAACAAAAGAAAAGAGAAGTTAAAACTAAATTAAAGTAAAGCGAGGATCGGGATCGCATACGCACATTCACGGGCTGAAACAACTACTAATTAGAATTAAGGCTCCAAAGCATTTAATCGAGCATTTTCAATTAAGCATAAACATCACGCAAGAAGGAATTTAACCCAAAGTTGCGAGATAAAACATTTAACTGAAAAATGATCACACGCGGATTAAATTCGGATAATCGCTATAAACACTAACGTTGCATGACAAAGAAAGTTAAACGCATAATAATCCGACTTTAATACGCGAGGTTTCAATTAAACGCAATTTTACGCAAAACCTAGTTTTCGGAGCTCGGGGCCCGAAAATGGCGGAAAACAATCCCGACCCTATTTATCTAAGGGTACATAATGAATTAACTAAATTAAACTAGAAAAGCAATAAATAAACACAATAAACCTAATTCAAAAGCATGTAAATCTATCTAGAAAGCAAGGAAAGAATGGAATACAACTATATTAATGGAGAGGGAAGATGAATAGTTAATCTTACAACCAATTAGTGTGTCAATCCAAGAGGGGAAGAAGAAAAACCAATCAAAAACCCAAACCCTAACTACAAACTAAGCTAAAAACGTTCTCTCCTGTTTATTACATCAACATTGGCTTATATACCAAGTGGGAATTAATTTAGAAAAGAAAAGAGAAAAGAAATGCAAAATATCTGCTGAAAAACAGGGGGTCGATCGACCTACCATTTGGTCGATCAATCTACCATATAAGACGGGGCAAAAATGGGAAGGGTCGATCGATCTACCCTTTGGTCGATCGATCGATCAAGCAGGGGCAGACTGCATTTTCCCCTGTTTTGGCTTGCATTTCTCCTCCGCTAAAATCGCCGTAACTTCTTCGTTATGAATCGGAATCGCGCACCATTTGCGGCCACGCGAAGCTTGCGAGGAGGGATACAACTTCCATGAAGATGTTGGGCCAGGTGCCCAATCTGTAAAATGACTAAAATGCCCTTGAACGTGCGATTGTGTACGGTAATCGAGCGGAACGCGTCCGAACTTCATACTTAGTACCTAAATACCTACAAAAGCTCAATTAACCCCTGCAAAACATGTTAACATAGAAATCCGAGGTTGTCTGGTTAACGAGCATAAGTATAGGGATTAAGATACCCGAGGGGGCTAATAACGCGTAGGTTAACGGGTGAAATACGCAATATTTGCGTCGTATCACACCCCCTAACTTACACATTGCTAGTCCTTAGCAATGAAATAGGATGCAACAAGAAAAACAAGTAAACCAAAAGCAGCAGAAGTACAAAAGTATGGTATAAAAGTAATAAAAAGATAAGGCCACTTTTGCGGGCGATTCGATTGCATTTAGCGTATGCAATAAGCCGTTAAACCCCTAGGTTACCCTAGTGGACGAGTGTCGTCTCGTGAGGGTTTTCAGGGATGATACCCACAAACATCACATAGTTTCCTCAAAATATGCCCAACCAAACATGCGACAAACTCAACAACAACGAAAGAGATTTCAAACATGTTATTAGCATATTGAACGAATTCAAGCTAAAGTCCGTTGTTATTAACAAGTTGAATGCACCTCATAGAATTGAAACTTTAAAAGTGGGAGGGGGGAAAAGCAAATGCACAATATGATTTGGCGAAAAACTTAAATAATTCGGATACTAAACATCAAAGCATGCATACATTCAATCCTCACGGGCATTACACTCAACAAATGAATTCACTATGAAAAGGGAGGTAACACACGGGACATGCGGGCATAAAGAGTAAATGTAAATGGAAACTAGGCCGCACACATGTCACAAATGAAGAACGCTATATATAAAATGAAAAACTGTAATCTCAATGAAAGGATACCGCACACTAAAAGTGACGAAATGCATTTTCACAGATTATCAAAACTATTATGATTTTTTAAATTAAATCAACCTAAGATCACATAGGACTTTAATAGGGTTATGATGTAGGCTAGGTTAGGGTACGAAATGAAGGAATGTGTATACGAATTCAAAGTGTTCGGGATGAAAACTTGGAATAATGGGAAAAAGCGGGCAATATCAAAAGTTGGACAAAGATGTCCAAACGAGCATTAGATATATCATCGGGAGAGTAATCAAAGCTTATTGAACACAAAAAACAATATTTACAACTTTCTCTTTCTTTTTCTTTTCTTCTTTTTCTATTGTTTTCTTTTTGTTTTCTTTTGTTTTTTGCTTTCTCTTTTTGACTACACTTTCTTTTCTTCTTTCTTTTCTTTGCTTATCAAACTCTCAAATGCCTAAATTGCAACCGACACTACAATAACATCATTCAATCCCAAGTATCATTCCAAACAAAGGTATGGAAAGTGTATGTATGGGCTAAAACTCCAATGCGGAGTTGGTTATGGGATTGGGGTTATGAAACGAAAGGCTATATTTAGGCTCAAGGGGTTAACGAGGGTAAACATATAAGGGTGAGGTCAAGGTCAATATGGGTGATATAACAAAGAGGTCCTATGATCATTTTAAAAAGTTTATGCAATTCTCGAGTCAAAACAAACTTTGAAAATCATGCTCAAGTAACACATTTCAAGTATGAACTCAATTAATGAACGATAAAATGAAAGAATAGAGAGATTACCAACGAATTCAACGTTTTCAATGAGAAAAGAATAGTGTATAACACTCACAAACGACGAAAGGTACTGTTGATACCGAAATTAATATGCTGATGTGGACGAATAATACGAAGACACGTGTCAATCTACGTGGCACGATAGCAGCGAGGAAGTTCATTTCCCGACCAACCATGCTTCTTTCCGAGCAATGAGGATACACCGAGGAACTATAGCACACCGAGGAACTCCAGCGCCCTGAGGTACTCTAGCGCACCGAGGTACTCTAGTTCTCCGAGGAACTCCTGATCAGCTAGCAGCTATGGCGGTCCGAGCTGCACCTCGGTCGTACCATTAATTGCCAGATAATCAACAGTTCAGATATTCATTGAATGCTTATATTCTTGACGCACACGCTGCATTAAATGTATTACCCTTTCATATGTATATCATTTAATGTATTGAACCTTTCATATACAGCCTCAAGGCTATAAATACCTTGTATCAAACCCATTCAAGGGGACCGAAATTTCTGGAGAGAACTTGTAATCAAGAATTCTGTAAACACTCAGCAATAACATAACAGTGGACGTAGGCTTTATTCCTAGCCGAACCACTTTAAAAATCTTTGTCTTATTTATTTATCTGTGATTGAATAATTAGAGCAATCTAGTTTTTTACATCAACAGATTGGCGTCGTCTGTGGGAAACGACTGTTACTATCGTTTTTCGCAAAAATCATTTGTTATCAATGGCAGATAATCCAGAATCCAGTAATCGAAATGCTGGAAATGCTGGAAATCCTCCAAATCCATCTGCAACTTCAGATCTGGCTGGAATCATGACAAATCTGGCTCAAGGACAAACCGCCATGCAAGAATCTATGAGGCAACTCATTCAAACTCTTCAAGGCGGTGCACCTACCTATTCAGGACAACGGAGTGATCATGGGCAATCACGATCCAGACGTACTGGGTCATATCGCAATGAAGAGTCTAATGATTATTCTTATCAACCTGGGCGAACTTCATCGATACGGGCTACGGATACAAATCAACCTATATCTCTCTCTCCGGAGAGAACCAGCGCTTTGGAAAGATTAAGAAGGGCGTCTCCTTTCAGTCGATTAGGACCAAGGAGGAATATGAGTCCACCTAGAGCTCCATCAAGAAGTTTTCGGCCACCATCAGGTTTGAGAGAATGATCAGCACAATCACGACCAGTTACTCGTCGAGATAAATCTCAGGAAGCTACGTCGGGGCAATCAATTGCTCAGACTAAGCGGCCTGAGGAAGGAAATGAAGCATGGAAAGGTTCTATTCAATGGTTAGAGGATAGATTGGGAGAAATGGCTAAGGCGAGGAATCCCTTACAGAGAACTTTTGTTCAAGGGACACCCTTTGTGCAAGCCATTGTGGATTTTCCTACACCATCGAAATTCAAAGCACCAGTAGTGACCCCTAAGTACGACGGAAAGACAGATCCTGTACTTCATATAGAACAATACCAAGTTGCTGCTGACATCTATGCCGTACCCGACGAGATGAGGTGTAGGGCATTCTCGGGAACTCTTACCGGATCTGCACAGATATGGTATAACAATCTTCCTCGGGGTAAGATTTCAACTTTTATTCAATTAGCCGAGTTATTCATTGGCAATTTTTGCTTTGGGGCGTAGCCGGTAAAACGAGTAGCACACTTGTTAAGTGTTAGACAAAAATCAGGTGAAAGTACAAGAGATTACATAACTCGTTTTAATAACGAGAAGTTGGAAGTCATAGACTATGAAGAAAAGACAGCGATCACTGCTTTGATGAGTGGTTTGCTGCCTAATAAGTTGTACTATACTTTGGCCAAAGATCCACCTAAAACTATGTCGGAGTTAATGGCTAAAGCGGCCAAAATCATGAATGCCGAGGAGGCTATGGCTGCGAAGAAGAATATGGATAAAGAAATCAAGGTGGAGGTCGACAAGTCTAAGAAAAAATATCAGAAAGGTAATGGTGGTGACAAGCATTCCAGGAATAACAGGATGGCCTTGGAAGTCCTAAAGAAGTATGATAATTATACTCCATTGAAAATGGGTATTAATCATATTTTGGAAGAAATCAGGAATAGCGAGGAAATCAAGTGGCCAGAGAAACTGAAGACAAATCCCGATCTGAGGAATAAGGCCAAATATTGCGAGTTTCACAAAGATCATGGCCATATGACAAAAAATTGCATAGCCCTTCAGAACGAGATTGAAACACTCATCCGAAGAGGAAAGTTGTCAAAGTATGTAGATCGCCGAGGTGAAAGGAAGAATGACGACAGAACTAGAGAGCGATCTAGATCTCCTCGTCGTGCAGAGGAGAAAAAGAAGAGGGACCATGAAGATGATCTAGATGATGACCCTGATCTTCCCAAGAAGCCAAGGAAGCCTGAACGAGAGGTATTTTCCATACGTTTTGGGTCATTTGATTGTAATGTTATTACAGGAGGAGATGCAGGAGGAGGAGATCTTACTGCAGAAAGAAAAGCTTACCTCGGAGAGGCTCAAGCTTGTTCATACATTCAGCGAATAAACCTGGCCGAGGATGATCGTCCGAGGAAGGTAAATAAAGAGAAACTAGTGATTGGTTTTTCAAAAAACGACCTGGCAGGTGTTCTTTACCCTCATGATGATCCTTTGGTGATCAAAATGAGGATGAAGGATGTAGTCATTTCAAGGGTGTTAGTAGACAATGGTAGTTCGGCAGACATCATGTACTATTCATGCTTTGATAGCTTGAATTTAAAATTATCTCAATTGGAATCTTATCACAGACCCCTTCTGGGTTTTTGTTGGCGAGAAAGTTTTTCCACTTGGGACGATCAAGTTGGATATACTCATTGGAACTTGGCCTGCTTGTCGAACCGAAAGAATACGCTTCTTTGTGATGGATAAGAATGTGCAGTCAGCCTACAACATCATCATGGGAAGAGTTGGATTGAAGAAGTTCGAGGCAGTTCCATCTACAGTACATCAGTGTTTGAAATTCCCAACGAATTTTGGAGTTGGAATTATGAAAGGTGATCAAAAAGTAGCTCGGGAATGCTATTATTCGTCTGCCGAGCAAGAGGAACTTGAAGAGTCAAGGAAAAAGACTACTACTTACCAAGTGGAGGAAGGTACAGAAATTGAAACTCTTGACCCTAGGGATGAATCTCAACTCGTAAAAGGGCAGGTGGTGGAATCTACAGAAATTGTTATCCTGGACGACGAGCATCCTGAACGAGTAACTCAGATAGGATCGTCGTTGGATGTTTCAATAAAACAGGAGTTGATAACTTTCTTGAGAAACAGGAAGAATACTTTTGCTTGGAGTCATGAAGACATGCCAGGAATAGATCCAAACTTCTTATGTCACGAACTCAATGTGAATAAGGAGATCAAGCCTGTGAAGCAAAGAAGAAGAGTGTTTAGTCCCGAGAAGAACCAGTCCATACAAGAGGAGGTCGAGAAACTTCAGAAAGCCCAATTCATTGAAGATGTGAAATATCCAGATTGGTTGGCAAATGTGGTGATGGTAAAGAAGAAGAACAACAAATGGAGAATGTGTGTTGATTTCACTGATCTCAACAAGGCATGCCCAAAAGATCATTTTCCATTGCCCAGAATTGATCAACTAGTGGATGCTACCTCGGGACATGAGCTACTCAGCTTTATGGATGCATATTCTGGCTACAATCAGATCAAAATGAAGCCTGAAGACAGGGAAAGTACTTCTTTTATCACCCCAAGGGGAACTTACTGTTATAATGTTATGCCTTTTGGTCTAAAAAATGCAGGTGCAACGTACCAGCGGCTGATGAACAAGGTTTTTGCCGAACAAATCAGTTGCAATATGGAAGTCTATGTCGACGACATGCTCACCAAAAGCAAGAAAGCTACTGATCATCTAGTTGACTTAGGCCAAACCTTTGATCAACTGGACAAATACCAAATGAAGCTCAACCCGACGAAGTGTACCTTTGGAGTATGAGAAGGAATGTTCCTCGGATACATCGTCAATCAACGAGGTATTGAGGCAAATCCAGAAAAGATCAAAGCTCTTTTAGGGCTGCGATCCCCAACGACGAGGAAAGAAGTACAGAGTCTTACCGGACGAGTTGCAGCGCTCAACATATTTGTATCCCGAGCAACTGATAAATGCCTCCCGTTCTTCAAAACACTGCGAAAAAGTTTTGAGTGGACTGATGAATGTGAGAAGGCCTTTCAAGATTTGAAGAAGTATTTGGGAGCCCCACCATTGTTGTCTTGGCCAATAACTGGAGAGAAGTTGTACTTGTATTTGGCAGTATCAGAGAATGCAGTTAGTTCAGCATTGATCAGATTGGAGAATGGAGTCCAGAAACCTATCTATTACACAAGTAAAGCTTTCCGAGGTGCAGAAATCAGATACCCAAAGCTAGAAAAATTGGCATTGGCATTAATTGAAGCAAGTAGAAGAATGAGGCCATACTTCCAGGCCCATACAATCATTGTGTATACCGACATGCCATTAAGACAAGCCCTTCACAAGCCAGAAAAATCAGGAAGATTGATGTACTGGGCAATAGAGCTCGGTGAATATGATATTGTGTACGAACCCAGATCATCATTAAAGGGGCAAGCTGTAGCAGATTTTGTAGCGGAATTCACATACCCTGATACCCCCGAGGAACAAAAGGTACTTGCTGACCTACCTGTGGACGATACAGGATCAACAGGCACAGATCCAGACCAACCAAGGTTGGTAAAAGGACTTGTGGATGTAGAAAAATCATCATATTCAAACCCAGACCAACTCCGGTTGGTAAAAGGGCGCGAACAAATGACCGACGAGGAACGAAGGATACCCGGGGATGATGAAAGAAAACAGATGATATTTTACCGAGGAACTCTAACAGATAAGAAATTTGAAGACGAGTTACCTACATGGAGATTATATGTAGATGGATCATCTTGCACAGCTGGTTGTGGAGCAGGGATTATTTTAAACACCCCAGATGATATTGACATGGAGTATGCCTTGAGATTCCAATTCAAAGCTTCCAATAATGAGGCTTAATATGAGGCTATGATAGCAGATTTTCATTTGGTGAAAGTTATGGAAGCACGGCAAGTAATTGTTTACAGTGATTCTCAATTAATTGTGAATCAAATGATGGGAATATATGCAGTTTAAGGGGAATTAATGATGAAGTACCATGCAAAGGTGATGGAATTATTGGCAGACTTTGAGGCCATTCAATTGGTGAGAATACCAAGGATGGAGAATGCTAGAGCAGATGCATTGGCCCGATTAGCATCAGCTATGCGCACCGAGATGCGAAGGACAATACCAATTGAAGTACTGGAAAGTCGGAGCATAGAAGAAGACCTGATGGTGAAAATTATTACCCTTGATTTAGGACCATCTTGGATGGATTCTATCAGGGCATACATTGAAGAATGAGTGCTACCGGAGGATAAGCTCACTACCAAAAAGCTGAAGTATAAAGCTGCTCGATATGTACTAACTAATGGTGTTTTGTATAGACGAGGAATTATGGCAGGTTTGCAGAGATGTGTGCATCCATCAGAAGTCAAAAATTTGATTGAAGAAATCCATGAAGGATCATGTGGAGCTCATGTAGCAGGTCAGACTCTTCTGCAAAGGGTGATGACACAAGGATATTATTGGCCGACGATGAGGGCTGATTGTATAGCATATGCTAAGAAGTGTGACAAGTGCCAACGTTTTTCCTCCATCCGACGAACGCCACAAGCATTGCTAACACCAATAACTTCCCCTTGGCCATTTGCCATGTGGGGAATTGATTTGGTTGGACCACTGCCGACCACCCGAGGAAGATTCAAGTACCTCGTCGTTGCAGTGGATTATTTTACTAAGTGGGTAGAGGCTGAACCACTAATTGATATGACGTACGAGAAGGTATATCAGTTCATTTGGAAGAATATCATTTATCGATATGGTCTCCCACATGCTTTTATCACAGACCATGGAACACAATTCGATAATGAAGAATTTGCTGCTTACTGTCATCAGTCGAACATTTTGAAGTTTCATTCAGCACCAGGCCATCCCCAAAGCAATGGACAGACTGAGGTGACGAACAGAACATTATTAAATGGATTGAAGAAGAGGCTAAGTGAGGCCAAAGCAAATTGGATTAATGAGCTATAGTCAGTTTTGTGGGCTTACCGAACAACTCTCCGAGCAGCAACTGGAGAATCACCATACATGCTGGCATTTGGAAGTGAGGCTGTAATACCTGCCGAGTTGGGCCTACCGACACACAGGGTGTTGAATTTCAACTCTCCGATCAGTGATTTGATGAGAAGATTGGATTTGAATATGCTCGAGGAGGTTAGAGAAGAGGCAGCTATTAGGAATGCCGCTTATCAACAACGAACAGCTTTGTTTTACAACAAAAGGGTGAAGAAATGCGATCTAAAAGAAGGAGATTATGTACTGAAGAAAGTCATTCAGAAGCACAATAAATTAGAAGCAAACTGGCATGGACCTTACCGGGTTACAGAAGTTGTTCGTCCAGGAACTTACAGAATAGCAACTCTAGAGGGAGAAGAATTTAAGAATGCGTGGAATGCTGAACACCTACGCAAGTATTATCAGTAATGTCAAATGTAAAGCATTTCTTTCATTATGAATAAAGCAAGGATGTTTCGCCATTTTCTTTCTGGTTGAAAGTTTTTCGGGAATACTAGTGTAATACACTACACAAAAAAGTGCTCTAAGGAGCCAAAAAGTGCTATAAGTAGCCAAAAAGTGCTCTAAGGAGCCAAAAAGTGCTATAAGTAGCCAAAAGTGCTCTAAGGAGCCAACCTCCTTTGGTTAGGAGGACAGCTCTAAGGAGCCAAAAAGTGCTCTAAGGAGCCAAAAAGTGCTATAAGTAGCCAAAAGTGCTCTAAGGAGCCAACCTCCTTTGGTTAGGAGGACAGCTCTAAGGAGCCAAAAAGTGCTCTAAGGAGCCAACCTCCTTTGGTTAGGAGGACAGCTATAAGTAGCCAAAAGCTCTAAGGAGCCAAAAAATATTCCTTTGGTTAAAAGGTGTACAGGTGTACACCAGCATGATCAATTACGGTTGGTAAGATAAAAATATACTCTCATATTACAACTTATGATTGGTCGGGAGGTAATATTATTACAAAAAGTTCTTTGAAGAACAAAATATTCAAAAATACACCAAGTATAGTTGGTCGGGGATAAAGACCCAATAACTGTAGTTGGTCGACAAAGACAAATTATTGATCTTAGTTGGTCGGACGCATTTTTATATTCGAAATTGAACCAAGTAAAGCTGGTCGGGGATAAAAACCCATCAACTGTAGTTGGTCGACAAACATTATTTATCCACCTTGGTTGGTTGGAAACAGTTTGAACAATTTATATTCATTACTTTATTATTATTAAGTGATTGATCAACCTTGATACTTGTAAATTTTTATTATTAAGTTGGTTGATGAACAGCGCGATATTGTTATCTTTTTAACAAATACATAGATACATATGCACAAATATAAAGGTGTTTGATAAACACAAGACAATAGCAAAATTGGCAAACAGAAAATGAAAGTCTTTTCATTAAAAATCTAGAATAAATTACAAGTTACATTAAAAACCTATTCTATTGGTTTCTTTCCTTTATTTTTTGAAACAGGCTCCTCGCCAGCAAGAGGATCCTCTAGGCAAAGAGGAGAATTAATGAAATTAACATCCCTGAGCATTCTAACGTTCATCACAGAAGGTGTATCCAAGAGATGCTCAGGACGAGACAATTCAACCTGAGAATGAAGGCTGTAATCACCAAGGTACTTTGAAATCAAGCTACGAGGAATGGAACGAGCTGGGATCCATGCCATGTCCAATTTGAAAGGTGGTATAGGCAAGTCTAATAATGATGGAGCATGATAATTGATTCGTATCGAATATTGCATTTAATTACCCTCGAACTTATGCATTTTAGCCCCCTCGGGTACTTTAATGCCTATAATTATGCTCGTTAATTAGACAACCTCGATTTTATATGCTAAAATGTTATTTGAGGTATAATCGAGCTACTATAGGTATTAAAGTGCTTAGTATGAAGTTTGGGCACGTTCCGACTAAGTTTCGTCGCGATTCGTACGTTCGGGGGCATTTTCGTAATTTTACACTTTGGGATTTTTGCCCGAAGAATTCACGGAAGTTGTAGCCCTCGGGCCAAGCTTCGCGTGGCCGTGAACGGTGCTCGAATCGGAGTCCGAACGAAGGAAACACGGAGCTTTAATCGGAAAGAATTATAAGGATTCATTAACGATTTAAATAATTCCATCCATGTCCCTTTTCTTCTTTAATAACAAATCCATTAATTCCCTTTGTGTCCCCAATACGTTTTTAGCAGCAAATGAAGATGGCGATTTGGCCCTAGGCTCGGGTTTTGCTCGGGTTTTGGGTTCGCCCGAAATTCGAGCCTTACGTCCGAAATTGGAGCTTGATTTGGGACCACACACGCAAATGGGTCTCTTTGGCCATTTTTTGGAGCTTGGATTTTGGCCATTTATGGCTATGGAGAATGTGGAGCTTTGAAGTGGGTTTTGGCATTTTAATGGTGGATGACTTGTTGGTCTCGGTTTTGGCTTCCAAGAATGGTTTTGGGCATATATGGAGTTGGGTTTTATTGGCTTTTTTTGGAAATGGGTCTTGATTTGGTGTTGTCACCATTAATGGAATCGGAGCTTTTTTGGCCATTTTTTGGAGATGGGTGTGGCTGTGCGAATTTGGGAGCTGTATTGGAGTTGCAGCGTAGCCGGTCGACCGGCCACGCTCCGGCGGTCGACCGGTAATTCGGATTTTGCCTTTGTGCCGAGACAGTGCAGTTCTCCCCCTGTTCCGCGGTCGACCGGTCACCACACCCGGTCGACCGGTGATCTGTTTTTGACCGAAATATCTGTTAGGCCACTTTTCTATTTTTTATTTTCTTTTTCCTTTTTCTTTTGTTCCATAATTAGAACCTTATCCCTTTTTTATTTCTTTTTCTTTTTCTTTATTTCTTTTTGGCAACTTAGTATAAATAGAACATCTTTGTTTATTTTTAGATATATCTAGTTTTATCTTAGTTTTTTTGTTCATTTTCTCTCTTTAGACCTAGGTTAGAGAAATATTGGGGTTTATTTGTGGAGACACCCCTCTCCTCATTTTGTGTTGGTTTTTCCACCATTAATGTAAGTTTTAATATTCATTGTCTTCTCTAAGTTGTATTTGCTTTATTTTTCATGCTTAATTAATTTTCATGCCTAGATAATTTTAGTTGCTAAATTAATTAGTGGTGTGCTTTAATTAATTAGTTAATTTATTTATGTCATTTAATATGCGTAGGGGCTAATTTAAATTAGGGTGCGATTAATGGAACTCACGTAGGGTTGATTTGTTGCTTCGCTTTGGTGATGGAGACTTATGTATTTATTTCGAGTGCGTTGTCCTAGTTTTTACGCCTAGAAAATTTAACGGTGTATATCATGTATGCGCCGTGTTTACGACCTTGCGTGCGTAATTTTTGGGGTATTTGTTGACGCCAAAATCTAATTAGTCTTTTATGCAAATTTAGGGGTGTGACAACTCTTAATTTAATTAATTGACGAAACGAGATGCAATCCTAATAATTCGCAGTCCCATGTAACCATTTATACGCGTTAACTCGATTTGAGGAATATTAGTCGCATCCTATAGTTTTTATTCGCTTTGTTAATTTTAGTTTAAATACACTCATGCCTAGTTTATCTTTTATTTCTTTTTAGTTAGAAAAATATCTTTTACACTTTTATTGAGAAGTAATAAACCATTTAAATTCTAGCAACTCGTCTTTGTGGATTCGATACCCGGACTAGCCGCTATACTCCCTTAAAAGAGTGTAGTCATAGTTTAGGTTTTTGTATTAAGGCGGTGAATAGAAAACAACGATCAGCGTTTGACACACGCTACTTTTCACCCTTAATCAATAATCCCATAAATAATGCCCTTGCTCCAATTTTAACACACCCAGTGCATTCAACCATCCTTGCTTGTAACCCTCATTGTTGGCATGTTCAATACGAGCATCCAGGTGAACAAGGGCTTCATTGTATCCTGCCATCCAGAATTCCCTTGGCTGTTTATGGAATTGGAAGGTTAATCTATCCAATTGTTCATGAAGGCTTTTGGCAAAAAGATCCTTATTATGCAGAGCAGATTTCATCGTTGTAAGTTGATCTTCCAAGGATAGATTCTTCTTGGACATTTCTGATAGGGCCCGATCTTTGACGTTTAACTGGAATGCTTGAGTTTCCAAAGTAGATTGGGTACGAGCCTCTTCAACGTTGCGACTAATAACTCTTGATCGGCTCCGAGAAGCAACTGGAGAACTTTGCTCCTCGGCAATTCTTCCTCGTCCCCGAGAACCTCTTCCTCGTCCACGAGCGTTCCCAGAAATAGCAGATCTTCTTAAATCATCCAGCTCTTGCCTTAATTTGGCATTTTCGACCTCTAAGAAAGAGAAACCTTCATCAGTAACGGGCACTAGAGCAGTGGAAGATGATGCTGCAGATTCATATTGAGCCAACTTTTTCTGTAAATTGTTATTTTCTTGTTCCAGGATCTCGGCAATCTGCCTGCAAGCTTCAACTTCACCTTTTAAGGTCCTTTCCCTAATATCGTATCCAGCAATGATCTTCTTATGGCCTGTTTCAGAAGAGAGTTGCTGATATCTATTTTCATAATCCTCGTGCAATGAGGCCATTGTTACATTGTGTTGATTTTGAAGATCCTCTATGGAACCATGAAGTTCCTCGATCAGTTCGTAATACGCCACATTATTGGCCACAGATCTATCAAGCAAATCCTTCAGATACCGGTAAGCCTCAACTGCTTGTTCTGAAGCATCGTGACCAAGGATGTCGACAATCTCTGATACACTTAGGTCTGTATGACCAGCTTTATAATATCCATTGCATTGTCGCATCAACTCAGTATCAGGAGCAGATATTAATTCCATTCTGGCCAAAAACTAATAAAGAAGAGGAAGCAGGAATTAATAAATAAGAGCAGACAGAGTATCAACAAAGAAGAGAAACGAAGATGTATTTTATTAGATCATCAAAAAGTTACATTGTTCGATTACAAGTAAGGAAATATAGAAATGATACCGAACAACTTCACACCTTTTCCTTGTCCCCCAAGACTTTCTCGGGAGGCTGGGACGAGGAGCTCGGTTGCTCGGTGGTAACAACGGTTTGATCAGCAGGAATCTTCTCGGGAGGAGGAGGCATGGAAGAAACGTCCTCGTTGATAGAGGGTTGAGAAGCAGAGACTGGGTCACCCATAGCCATAGAAGACTCATCTGAGGCAGGTTCATCTTCTTCTTCTTCCACAATTGGTGGAGGAGGACCAGGGAGATGTTGTTGGAATAGCTCAGAATCGTCTTGGACCTTCAGCTCTTGCAGAGCAGCTACCCAGCCATCGTGGAAGTATTTTAACTTCCCATATTGGACTTGGGATGTCATTGCAGCTATCCCTCTCTCTCATCCTTTCTCCCAACCAGCACTGAAATGTTTCTTGATTGCGACATTTCTCCTCAACTTCTCCGAGGAGAGCTTCACCTCCAATTCCTCTTTTTTGACCTTGATATCTCCCAGGGTAGATAACTCTTCCTCTGCCTTTTTCAGCTGGCCATCATATGCCTGATGTTTAACCTCTAAACCTTTAACTTTCTCCTCCCAATTCTTGGAGGTTTCAGCCATTTTCACCTTCTCAGCTTCAGCCACAGTTAATTTCTTCTCCCAAACAGCTTTTTCGTCAACATACTGTTGACGATATTCCTTTAAAGACTGGGTCAAACCCAACAGAGCATCATCTACGCCTGACGAGGAGCTTGAAGCTTTAATAGCTTCATCCTTCTTCACAATATTATTAAAACAGTACACCAACTGAAAGATGAGAAAAATAGCAAAGTCAATACGAAATGCAAGCTTTCAAGGAAAGAAAGAAAAATCAGAAGTATAAGAAATTTACTGAAGCAAGGTGACGAGCAGCTAAGGATGTTAGCATATCCCTAGGAATTCTCTCATCAATACCATGGACCTCGGGTACGACCGAGCTCATTGCAGAACTTGGAAGAGTGATGTTTGGAACATCAGTACCACCAGCAGGTAAGGAGGAGGCAGTTTCAGCCGGAGTAACTGAGGATGATTTCCTCAATCTCTTCAACGGGCGATCAGAGCCTTCAACCAAAGAGGTCTTGGTCGGGGAAATTGTAATTACATCTACAGGAGCAGTTTTCTTGCTCGGAACCACTGGGGGCTTCTCGGCAACTTTAGAAGACCCAGCATCCACTTTTTTAATCCCCTCTGGGGCATCAGTTTTACTTTTCTTGGCCCCAGCAACGGAAGTAACATCATCAAAGAGAGCAGGAGGAGCTCTTTTCTTACCCATCTTTTGACTTAAAGGAAGATGAGAATCTGAAGATGAACCTTCTGGAGTTGAAGCTGGTTCAACAGGGCGAGCAGTATAAGAGGTTGTGTAACTCTTATACTGTAGCAGATATGAGGCAGACCTGATGTGTTCGTCTGCAATATTCTTGTGCAAACCCCAGATAAGTTTCAGATGCTTGATATTAACCTCTGATTCTTTTGGAGTTCTTCTTTTACTATCAACTGCAAATAAATACATATTGAGATATCAGTCATACATTTTGTCAAACATGATGAAAGCATAATTTCATAAGTAAAATAAAATGAAAAATAAACCTATCCCATTGCCATATGGGGGACATCTGGGACCGTTGTATACTTCATTTCCAGCTAAAGGGGCATATTGCCAATTTTTTATAACCAACCCATGTTCAAAATAATCTCTATTTGAGTCAGGGAGGTTAACTACAAGGGCCCTATTCAGAAACCTAGTTTTTAAATAATAAATATTATCTAGAGTGGCCCACTTATAGCAATACATAATCTCAGGGATCCCAATACGAGTCCCATGAGTTAGATTTAATTTGTGTACCCCATTAATTATTCTCCATGAATTGGGGGCTATTTTTGCAGGGACAAGATCAAAATATTGACAAAACTCAAGACATAATGGATCTGGTGGAAAGGAAAAACCACATTCAGCAATAAAAAGACTGGGGAACCAATGTCCCTCAGGCAATCGGAAGTAATCTAAAGGCTCAGAAAGAACCTCTAGAGTTACCCATGAAGGAATGGAAAAATCAGAACGAAATTTCTCGACAGACTCCACAATATAAACCATACTGAATAAAAGAGAAGAAAGGAAAAAGATCTTACAGGAAGAAAGGAGGTCTGCTGACAACTAACGAAGGAAAAGATGAACGCACAAAAGAGAAGGAGAGAATAGAAAGCTTGAAGGCAGAAAATTGGAAAACGTAGAAGACGGTATGGTTACCTAAGAAGTTTAAATACTTTGCATTGGGAAGCAGCGAAATAAATGATTACCAAAAAGAAACTACTGAACTTCCGGCGGCTAAAAGGACAAAAATTGCACGGAGACCGAAGCGCTTATAAAAAATTCAAAAGAAAGGCGGAAGCCGCGAAATGAGAAGGAGATTTGAACACAACGTTCCTGAAACCCAGGAAAGTCATTTAACATTGCCATATACCGAGAAAGAATGTTCCATACTCCTCAAAGTTCGAAATATGAAACATTGGGGGCTTCTGTTGATACCAAAATTAATATGCTGATGTGGACGAATAATACGAAGACACGTGTCAATCTACGTGGCACGATAGCAGCGAGGAAGTTCATTTCCCGACCAACCATGCTTCTTTCCGAGCAACGAGGATACACCGAGGAACTCCAGCGCACCGAGGTACTCTAGTTCTCCGAGGAACTCCTGATCAGCTAGCAGCTATGGCGGTCCGAGCTGCACCTCGGTCGTACCATTAATTGCCAGATAATCAACAGTTCAGATATTCATTGAATGCTTATATTCTTGACGCACACGCTGCATTAAATGTATTACCCTTTCATATGTATATCATTTAATGTATTGAACCTTTCATGTACAGCCTCAAGGCTATAAATACCTTGTATCAAACCCATTCAAGGGGACCGGAATTTCTGGAGAGAACTTGTAATCAAGAATTCTGTAAACACTCAGCAATAACATAACAGTGGACGTAGGCTTTATTCCTAGCCGAACCACTTTAAAAATCGTTGTCTTATTTATTTACCTGTGATTGAATAATTAGAGCAATCTAGTTTTTTACATCAACAGGTACAAAGCTTACTCGGTGTAAGTATATACAATGCAACAAAAGATTACCGAGTTATAAAAATCTTAAACCAAATCAATATGACAAGGAAAGTGCATATGCTCATGGGATAAAGTTTAATTCATGAAGTTATTCACAATATCAATGATTTGAGGACTAAAGTCTAATAACTTCTATAATCGAGAACATGCATCATTGAGTTGTCTATCGGATCGGGCAATTATTGAAATTTATCACTGGAAACAAGGAAAAATGCCCAACAAAGGAGAAAAAAGAAAGAAAATATTTTTGAAAATTTTCAAATTTTTCACAAAAAGGCATACTTAGTAACTAACAAGTAAGCAAATCCATGGACAAAACAAAGAAATTGATAGAATATCCTACACCCCCTAACTTAAATGTTGCATTGTCCTCAATGCGCATTAAGAACACAACACAAAGAGAGGAAAATAACGATATTACCCAAAATTGGAGCGATCTCCATAAGCATGAGTCCAAAGAAATCTACAAAACAAGTTAGTACCGAGTATAGCAAAAACAAATAACAAAAAGTTAACTAATTACACTAGACTAAATTAAAAGGAAAGAAAAATAGGAAATAAAGAAAATTAAAAAGCTAAGTATTTACAACCTACTATTTAGACTTCACACTAACTATACACTAGAAGTCTAAATAGTTGAGGGTCCACCCAAAAAGGGATTTGACTTTGAAAGATCAACGGTGGACCCTCCAAAGCGAACATGCCTCCCGAAAGATATGAATTCCGTTTGAACAACGGAAGGCATAAGGGTGGTGAAAAAAGTGAACCATCGGCAATTTGAAATTTTAGGCGGACGATGGGGGATTTGGATAACAAGGGGGAAAGGTACACTAGAGATCCAAGAAAAATCGATTCATCTCCCAAAGGTTTTTCAAGTGGAATGGGAGATAGTGCACACACGGGGATAGGATCCATCGAAAACAAGTCCGATAAAGAGTCCTCGTCGGAAAAAAGTGTAGAAGTTTTAAAAGTTTCTACCGACTCATAGGAATCAACCGGTAATTCTAATGGTTCAATGACGGAAAACGTATATGGTGATGAAACAAATTCAATCTCAATCGACTCATTGTCAGAAGGAGATTGAATTTCGGAGGAGAAAGATTCACATTCGATGAGAAATTCTCTGAAAAAGTGAGGTGAAACACAAGTTTCCACCTCCTCGTTGTTTTGTGCATAAGAATTCATCTCATCGGAAAGTGCACCTAGTCTCATTCCAGCATCATTTAAGCTTTCCAAACCTTGGGAGTAAAGAACAAAAGTTTCTTCCAAAGTAGGCTTCCTCGGCTCAAGAGCTTCGGACTCCTCATTTGGTTGAAACTCGTCTTCGAAAGTAATGAAATGAGAATCGTCATTGGATTCGAATAATGAATCCAACTCAAGCTCCCAATAACGATTTTCATTCCGATAAATTTTTTCAAGTCTCTCATTTTCAAGAAAATCTTGAAAATGGAAAACTTGAAAACTATCCCCAAAGTATGAATCATTAGAATAACCGTAATAACTATAATAATAGGACACGATTACCTCGTTGTTTGTAGATGGAGAATCCGAGCAAGAAAGTGAGCAACCGCGAATCAAAGTTTCTTAGCGCTCAAGTATGCTATCCTGCAAAAAAGGTTAAAACAAAGAATACAAATACAAAAGGAAAAATACTACGAAATAATAAAACAATTACTACTTAAAACACACTCCCCGGCAACGGCGCCATTTTGATGCGAGGGAAACCGAGTGTTCGTGTAGGGACACTATCGTTGATTTCGGTTCCCGCTCGACATACAAAAGAACCTAAGCTACAGCTACACTTGACAAGCAAGTAGAGCAGTAAGTCGGGTATCGAAAATCCACAGGGAGTGATTGAATTTTAGACTTTAATTGTTTTATAACTTCAGGAATAAAAATGGTGTAAAAGAAATAAGAAAAGGTGATAGGGTGGTTGTGGTAACAAAAGAAAAGAGAAGTTAAAACTAAATTAAAGTAAAGCGAGGATCGGGATCGCATACGCACATTCACGGGCTGAAACAACTACTAATTAGAATTAAGGCTCCAAAGCATTTAATCGAGCATTTTCAATTAAGCATAAACATCACGCAAGAAGGAATTTAACCCAAAGTTGCGAGATAAAACATTTAACTGAAAAATGATCACACGCGGATTAAATTCGGATAATCGCTATAAACACTAACGTTGCATGACAAAGAAAGTTAAACGCATAATAATCCGACTTTAATACGCGAGGTTTCAATTAAACACAATTTTACGCAAAACCTAGTTTTCGGAGCTCGGGGCCCGAAAATGGCGAAAAACAATCCCGACCCTATTTATCTAAGGGTACATAATGAATTAACTAAATTAAACTAGAAAAGCAATAAATAAACACAATAAACCTAATTAGAAAGCATGTAAATCTATCTAGAAAGCAAGGAAAGAATGGAATACAACTATATTAATGGAGAGGGAAGATGAATAGTTAATCTTACAACCAATTAGTGTGTCAATCCAAGAGGGGAAGAAGAAAAACCAATCAAAAACCCAAACCCTAACTACAAACTAAGCTAAAAACGTTCTCTCCTGTTTATTACATCAACATTGGCTTATATACCAAGTGGGAATTAATTTAGAAAAGAAAAGAGAAAAGAAATGCAAAATATCTGCTGAAAAACAGGTGGTCGATCGATCTACCATTTGGTCGATCAATCTACCATATAAGACGGGGCAAAAATGGGAAGGGTCGATCGATCTACCCTTTGGTCGATCGATCGATCAAGCAGGGGCAGACTGCATTTTCCCCTGTTTTGGCTTGCATTTCTCCTCCGCTAAAATCGCCGTAACTTCTTCGTTATGAATCGGAATCGCGCACCGTTTGCGGCCACGCGAAGCTTGCGAGGAGGGATACAACTTCCATGAAGATGTTGGGCCAGGTGCCCAATCTGTAAAATGACTAAAATGCCCTTGAACGTGCGATTGTGTACGGTAATCGAGCGGAACGCGTCCGAACTTCATACTTAGTACCTAAATACCTACAAAAGCTCAATTAACCCCTGCAAAACATGTTAACATAGAAATCCGAGGTTGTCTGGTTAACGAGCATAAGTATAGGGATTAAGATACCCGAGGGGGCTAATAACGCGTAGGTTAACGGGTGAAATACGCAATATTTGCGTCGTATCACACCCCCTAACTTACACATTGCTAGTCCCTAGCAATGAAATAGGATGCAACAAGAAAAACAAGTAAACCAAAAGCAGCAGAAGTACAAAAGTATGGTATAAAAGTAATAAAAAGATAAGGCCACTTTCGCGGGCGATTCGATTGCATTTAGCGTATGCAATAAGCCGTTAAACCCCTAGGTTACCCTAGTGGACGAGTGTCGTCTCGTGAGGGTTTTCAGGGATGATACCCACAAACATCACATAGTTTCCTCAAAATATGCCCAACCAAACATGCGACAAACTCAACAACAACGAAAAAGATTTCAAACATGTTATTAGCATATTGAACGAATTCAAGCTAAAGTCCGTTGTTATTAACAAGTTGAATGCACCTCATAGAATTGAAACTTTAAAAGTGGGAGGGGGGAAAAGCAAATGCACAATATGATTTGGCGAAAAACTTAAATAATTCGGATACTAAACATCAAAGCATGCATACATTCAATCCTCACGGGCATTACACTCAACAAATGAATTCACTATGAAAAGGGAGGTAACACACGGGACATGCGGGCATAAAGAGTAAATGTAAATGGAAACTAGGCCGCACACATGTCACAAATGAAGAACGCTATATATAAAATGAAAAACTGTAATCTCAATGAAAGGATACCGCACACTAAAAGTGGCGAAATGCATTTTCACAGATTATCAAAACTATTATGACTTTTAAATTAAATTAACCTAAGATCACATAGGACTTTAATAGGGTTATGATGTAGGCTAGGTTAGGGTACGAAATGAAGGAATGTATATACGAATTCAAAGTGTTCGGGATGAAAACTTGGAATAATGGGAAAAAGCGGGCAATATCAAAAGTTGGACAAAGATGTCCAAACGAGCATTAGATATATCATCGGGAGAGTAATCAAAGCTTATTGAACACAAAAAACAATATATACAACTTTCTCTTTCTTTTTCTTTTCTTCTTTTTCTATTGTTTTCTTTTTGTTTTCTTTTGTTTTTTGCTTTCTCTTTTTGACTACACTTTCTTTTCTTCTTTCTTTTCTTTGCTTACCAAACTCTCAAATGCCTAAATTGCAACCGACACTACAATAACATCATTCAATCCCAAGTATCATTCCAAACAAAGGTATGGAAAGTGTATGTATGGGCTAAAACTCCAATGCGGAGTTGGTTATGGGATTGGGGTTATGAAACGAAATGCTATATTTAGGCTCAAGGGGTTAACGAGGGTAAACATATAAGGGTGAGGTCAAGGTCAATATGGGTGATATAACAAAGAGGTCCTATGATCATTTTAAAAAGTTTATGCAATTCTCGAGTCAAAACAAACTTTGAAAATCATGCTCAAGTAACACATTTCAAGTATGAACTCAATTAATGAACGATAAAATGAAAGAATAGAGAGATTACCAACGAATTCAACGTTCTCAATGAGAAAAGAATAGTGTATAACACTCACAAACGACGAAAGGTACAAAGCTTACTCGGTGTAAGTATATACAATGCAACAAAAGATTACCGAGTTATAAAAATCTTAAACCAAATCAATATGACAAGGAAAGTGCATATGCTCACGGGATAAAGTTTAATTCATGAAGTTATTCACAGTATCAATGATTTGAGGACTAAAGTCTAATAACTTCTAAAATCGAGAACATGCATCATTGAGTTGTCTATCGGATCGGGCAATTATTGAAATTTATCACTGGAAACAAGGCAAAATGCCCAACAAAGGAGAAAAAAGAAAGAAAATATTTTTGAAAATTTTCAAATTTTTCACAAAAAGGCATACTTAGTAACTAACAAGTAAGCAAATCCATGGACAAAACAAATAAATGGATAGAATATCCTACACCCCCTAACTTAAATGTTGCATTGTCCTCAATGCGCATTAAGAACACAACACAAAGAGAGGAAAAGAACGATATTACCCAAAATTGGAGCGATCTCCATAAGCATGAGTCCAAAGAAATCTACAAAACAAGTTAGTACCGAGTATAGCAAAAACAAATAACAAAAAGTTAACTAATTACACTAGACTAAATTAAAAGGAAAGAAAAATAGGAAATAAAGAAAATTAAAAAGCTAAGTATTTACAACCTGCTATTTAGACTTCACACTAACTATACACTAGAAGTCTAAATAGTTGAGGGTCCACCCAAAAAGGGATTTGACTTTGAAAGATCAACGGTGGACCCTCCAAAGCGAACATGCCTCCCGAAAGATATGAATTCCGTTTGAACAACGTGAACAGGTATTGTAGGGACTTGTGGTCCGTGAACAGTTGGAACTTCTCCCCCAAAAGATAGTGCCTCCAAATCCGTAGGGCAAATACCACTGCCGCCAACTCCAAATCATGCGTGGGGTAATTCTTCTCATGAGTCTTAAGCTTACGGGAAGCATAAGCTATGGCATGTCTCTCCTGCTGCAATACACCTCCAAGCCCTTGCAAAGACGCATCGGTGTAAACCAAATACTCAACTCTCGGTCTCGGCAATGCTAACACGGGTGCTGAGGTCAATTTATCCTTCAATTCATCAAATGCCAACTGGCAGGCATCACTCCAGATGAATGGCACACCCTTACGAGTCAGATGTGTCAAAGGACCCGCTATCTTCGAAAATGCCTGAATGAACCTCCTGTAGTATCCTGCTAGGCCCAAGAAACTAAGAATTTCAGTCGGTGTTGTGGGCTGTCCCCACTCCCTCACCGCGGATACTTTTCCCGGATCAACAGATATCCCCCGGTCGGAAATAATGTGTCCCAAAAACTGGACCTCCTTCAGCCAAAACCCGCATTTCTCATATTTTGCATACAACTCGTTCTGACGAAGTGTCTGCAAAACCTGCCTCAAATGCTCGGCGTGCTCCTCCTCTGTCTGGGAGTAAACCAGTATATCATCAATGAAGACAATGACAAACTGATCTAGGAAATCCCTGAACACTCTGTTCATCAAGTCCATAAACACTGCTGGAGCGTTGGTCAAACCAAAAGGCATAACCCGAAACTCGTAAGAACCATATCTCGACAAGAACGCAGTCTTCGAGACATCCTCCTCACTGATACGCAACTGATGGTATCCCGATCTCAAATCAATCTTCGAGAAGAAAGAAGCTCCCCTCAAATGGTCGAATAGGTCATCGATTCGAGGCAACGGATACTTATTCCGTATCGTGACCTTATTCAACTCTCGGTAGTCCACACACAATCTCAGTGAACCGTCCCTCTTCTTCACAAACAAAATTGGAGCGCCCCAGGGTGAGGTACTCCTGCGAATAAAGCCCTGACCTAACAGCTGCTCTATCTGATCTCGTAGCTCTCGCATCTCTGCCGGAGCCATACGGTACGGTGCGCGTGCTATAGGCCTCGTATCTGGCAATAGGTCTATAACAAAATCTATCTCTCGATTGGGGGGTAGGCCTGGTATCTCCTGAAACACATCCGAATACTCCCTGACTACTGGGATAGAATCTAAAGGAATCACTACCTCCTTAGAGGTATCCTCCTCAATGTAATACAGATGAGCGATCGATCCTCCCTCTGGGCGAGGCATCGCCACTACAAACATCTCTTGCCCCAGAATGGTAAAAACAATTCTCCCGCTGAAGCAATCAATCATGGCCCTATAAGCTACGAGCCAATCCATACCGATAATCACATCGTGAACATGCATATCTAATACCAACATATCTGCAGGTAATACCAGACTACCAATCCCTACTCCCACTCCCCGGCATATAAAGAATATAAGTGACCCACTCCCCAATGGTGAGTTAACACACGTCACTGTGCTCTCTGTCGTAGCTAACAATCCTAAAGCTTTCGCTAAGTGTGTAGCTATAAAACAATGTGTAGCCCCCGTATCAAATAATACCCGACCTATAGTGCCATGGATAGGAAACGTACCCTCAATCGCGAGCGGTGCCTGTGGAACTGCTGCCTGGTGGATGTTATAGACACGTCCATACTGTAGCTGCCCCGGCTGAACTGGGACTGCTGGAATGGGTGGCAATGCTGCCATCTGTGGCGGTGCGGGGAGAGCGGCGGGAAACATAGGCCTCTGCGGCTCCTGGCGAGCACCCTGCTGCTGCTGCTGTGGGGCCCTGCCCCTATCAGGACAATCCTGTCGCTTATGGCCAGTCTTGCCACAAACAAAACACTTCCCTGGGAAGTTCCCTCCTCTCTGCCCCTGCGGTCCCCGTCCCTGGTGGCCGTTACCGTGCCTCCCTTGGCCCTGGTGAAACTGCTGCCCATTCTGCCCCTGTTGGCCCTGATGGCCGTTTGGACCCTGATGGCCCTGACGGAAACCTCCTTGTCCTTTTTTGTAGTTCCCTGATCGGAACCTCTTCTGATCCCCTTACTGTGAACCCTGCTCACCCTGTCTCTGCCCCTGGACAGATTGCGCCCAACCGACACCATGTCCTCCTGTCCTGCCCCGATGGCTAGACTCTCCCGACCTCTTGCCCTCAGCCATATGAAAGCGGTGGTCCTGGCAGTGTAACAAAGCAGCGTTAACCACATCAGAATACGTGGCCAACGAAAGGTTTCCTAACAGATGCTGACGGATCCTCCATGTCAACCCGTCGGTGAATTTCTCAGTCTTCTTCTTCTCTGTTGGTATCTCATCCTGAACGATATTCAACAGGTTTGTGAACTCGGCCTCATACTCGGCCACGGTCTTACCCTCTTGCCTCAGACTCATCAATTTCCTCCTCATTTCCGTATGAACTGCGGACGGAAAGTACTTGCGGTCAAACCGTACCCAAAAGTCCTGAATAGTGAGAGTATCCCTCTCCTCCATGGTGGTAATAGACTCCCACCACTGCAGTGCAGATCCAACTAGCTTGAAAGTAGCTAGCACCTGCTTCTGGACGTCCGTGCACTCATACATCATCGAGTGCCTCTGCATATCCTTCCTCCAATGGCTCGAGACTACCACATCTGAGCTACCTGCAAACTCTGGCGGATGCGCTTTCTGAAAAAAGTCACGTACACGCTCCCAAGCAGACGGGAATGCATTTGCCTGTACTGGCGCGGCAACCGGCGCCTGAGGTGGTGCCTGCTGAACAACGGCAATTGCGGCATTTACCGCTTGGGCTACTATAGCTACAACCTCAGCGGCGTTCATCATGCCCTGAACTGGAGCGGGCTGGGGTTCGGGCGTTGCATCCCTGGGAACTCGTCGTGCACATCGTGGAGGCATCTGAAATAAGAATGAAGTTTATAAGTTCGCAGTTATAAACTTAATATAGCTGAAGAACGTAGCATACACAAAAAGAGTACAACAGTCCTATAATATAGGGCTCTATATCAAAGAAACTTAGCGGAAACATAATAAGCCGTCAGATCCTAAAGGACACTAGAACCTGATGCTCTGATACCACCTGTGACACCCCGACTAATTAAATACCGGATATCTACTCCTTTATTAAATTAATTCAAAATGCCAAGTTGGTCCAGTTAATAGCATCACTGTCGAAACATTTTAATGATTACTAACCACCTAGTATTTAAAAAGTAAGTTGCCAAATTTTAATTTAAGTCTGATTAACATGCAACAAGTGTAATGAAGAATAATAACACCATTCACCATACTGAAGTAAAAAGAATAACCATCACATAATGTAAATAAAGTCTGGAGGAAAACTCCTCACTACAATTCCCACAACTGAAATAAATAAAGGAATACTGAATCAATACATGACAAAGTCTGAAAACTGAAATGGAAAGATGTCTCTAATAGAAATGGACAACATGCCCTACAACTGATAGAATACTGAATACGGAATCCAAATGATAGAAGCGTCTAAAAGCAATTCCCTGTAGCTTCCACAAACAGCTACAGCTCGTCACCCGAATGAGTATCCTATGCATGGTGTCCTTGTGGCTGGGCACCTAAAATGGTTTTACAAGAAAAATAGATTTGAAAGCAAACGGGTCAGAGCCCAAATGTGGAGATATTTTAAAAACCTGCAAGTGCTTTAAAAACATTTAAAACATTAAATGCAAAGTACATGTTAGGACGTGCACTCACATGATATTCTCACCTCTCGTCTAACTGTGCACTCCTAACGTAAGTACCCATCTACAACGACACAAACCACTAGCTAAGTGACATCATATCTAGCTAGACTGTCATAGGTCCTACCCTTATTACTCGGTTCTATTAACATTGTAACGCTCTTAATTAAATAGGGGTTTAACGTAAACTCAGATTCTCATACAAAAGTATTACAGCTCGTTATAGATTAGCCTTCTATGTTATCCCATAGTTATACACACAATACTATATGAAAGTTCCCAGTTTATTAAACGTATATTTTCCACAACATGAATATACAATATAAGCACCCCGAGACTAAGCTGCGGTGCACACATACTCTGCTATCCATCCCGGTACATCACGTACATAAGGATCACATATTCCGAATCTCTCAGGAATAGTTCAGATAACACAAATCACAAATAGTGGAGGCGAACACAGTCACATCACATGGGTCACGCACATACCTGCGCTCCCACGATCAGCGGACTTATTAACATCCCAATAAGTCTTTCTCTGACCTATGTTCATCGAGGTAACCAGTCTAAATCCGGGCAACACAAGGATTAGAGGGCCCTAAGCGAACGCAAACCTCCCGTGATAGCAAGTATGGTAGGTATGTCATACACACAATTCATATATCAATACTAAGTAAACACACATCTTAGTAATCCCGTAGTTTAATCGTAGTACTATTCTCATTCTAGTACCAATATATAATTTACGCACTTTATACGATTCCGGTTTATAATCATACGCGCCATAATTTATTCTCACTTCGTAGTAGACACTCACGTCTCAACCCAAACGGTTCATTGGTTTAAATCACTCGTATATAATTTACTCCTCATAATAACCCAAAAGTCCCAAATCTATCAATACATCATCAAAGGAATGTTATCTCTACCCTCAAACAAGTTTACGGGACCCCCAAAATCAAAACAGGCCAAAAAGGCCTAAACTGCCAGCTCGTTAGAAGTCTCGTTCGAACGAGGTTGTTCGAACGAGGTTCCAGTTCGTTCGAACGAACTGTACCTTCTAACGACATCTCGTTCGAACGAATGTATCGAACGAAATACAGTTCGTTCGAACGAAGGTATAAAACCAAGTCTCCCCTCGTTAGAAGCGACTGGTCAACTCGTTAGAAGCTCGTTCGAACGAGCTCGTTCGAACGACCTGGGAAGGTCTTCTAACGAGGGACCAGTTTCGGCCCAGAATTTCTTAGTTACGTTTTTCATCAATTTTTACTCCTCAAATCTCCTCTAAACTTAGTCCCAACGATGTTTTAAGGTCTACAATCAATCCTAAACATATTATAGTCACATCCTAACATGTTTTAAAGGATTAACCCATCCTAACATCAATCAATTTACAAATCTCTACACTTTTTCCCCAATTTATCAAGAACATGAACCCTAAACTTTTAAGTCCTCAATCAGTCCATTCTGAATCCGTTTTTCTTACATCCAACGTATATTAATACCAGAATAATCATCTCTATATGATTCTACATGCAATTTTTCCTCAATATTCAAGTTCTAAGTCCAAACAACATGGGTTTTCATTTATCTTCCAAGAACAATTGTAAATTTTCAAATTATCTAACATGGAGGAAACATTCTCTGAATTAAAAGAAGTTAAATCACTTGCCTCGATTGTCTCTGAATTTGGTGTTGGTTTTGTAAAGGTTTTCTGTAGAATTCCTTCTCCTTCTCTCCCTCTCTAAGCTTTCTTCTCCAAATGTGGCTATGGTGGCTAGGGTTTTCTTTGGGAAAGTTGGAAACCTAATTGATAACCTCCGTAGCTTATTGGGTCATTAAGGGTTGGTTAGTGGGTTTAGTGGGTCTATTCCCAATCAGATTTACTTCTCTAATTTTCGTCATTTTTAATTCCTAAAAATACGAAATTACCAAAATACCCTTTATATTGCAGGTATGGCCTAAAAATACCCCGGAACCCAAACTACACCCCCGGCTAGTGTTTTCTGACTATCTCGACCCTTCCGGACGCGTTGGCGCACTCAAAAAGACCATACGGTTTACAGAATTGAAATTCACTTTTATAAATAAAATAATTATATCCTGATGCGACTGTCACACGCGTCCCAATAAAATGACCAAATTGCCGTATATCAATCTCACGACAAATTTCATAATTCAATATTCAGATAACATCATATATACTCAATATAGTCAAATACCAACTCACAACTCGCTAATATTTTACCCGGATTAATTTCCAAATAATTCACATTTAATTAATTAATCCCAAAAATAAATATAACCAAAAGTACGGGGTATTACACCGTCAGACGCAAACAGATCGTTTGTCAGCATGGCAAGTCAGAATCGCGCACGGGATGAAGCGTTGAAAAGGTTATGAGGTGTACTTAGACATTCCAAAGAGTTTTTCTTGGTTTGGAAGGTTGGCATTGGTCAACCGGGGTTTGAAAGTGCCCAGGGACCTCTTGGAGTAAAACAGATCGTTCGTCCATACCGTAGGTCAGAATCACGTACGGGGCAGACCGATAGAAAGGGTATTCAGTGCCCTTCAGAGATTCATATAGTGTCATTTGAGCTGATGATTTGACTTTAGTAAAACTAAGGCCAGGAGCACCCGATGGCCTCTGGATCGATTTTCAGGGAAAAAATAATGTTGTTTCACGCATGGGGTGGACCATTGGAAAGGAGTGTCAGTGCCCTTTGATGATTCAAAGAGCTTTCACTCTCACGATGAAGTTGACTAGGGTCAAATTGGGGCTCGAGAGTGCTCGGTGGCCTCTAAATCGATCTTCGGTAGCAAACTGGTCCGTTTGTTTGAACCGTTATGCCGATTTGTGAACGAGGTGAAATGTTGGAAAGGGTATTCAGAGCCCTTTAAATATTCAAAGAGCTTTGCTCTGATGATAGAGTTGACTAGAGTCAAACGGGGCTCGGGGGCCCCCGGTGGGCTCTAGATCGATACTCGGAGTGCAACCTAGGATTTTTCGATGAGATGAGGAGGTGCTAGGGACCTAAGGGGACACCTAGGGGGTCCTATAATGTGATTTCCATAGAGCCCCTCGATGGGTGAGCTTGGAACAAGTGATAGCCATCGAATAGACACCACATGATAGAGGTTAGTTCTTGTGGACCTAAGGGACGAAAATGACTTATTCAAAGGGTCGAGGTCGATGCTGAGGACCTAAGGTGATGTTGGAGCGGCCGATTCTGAGGACCTAGAGGAGGTGAGGACTAAGGAGGCGACCAATTATGCGGGTCGGGGTTGGTTGTGAGGATCTAAATTATAGCGACCAATTTTACGCGTCGAAACCAATTCTGAGGGATTATGTAGAAGCGACCAATTCTTAGGGTCGAAGACAACTATGAGGTCTTAAGATAGGGATAACCAATTCTGCGGGTTAAAGCCAATTATGAGGGCTTATCTAGAAGTAACCAATTATGCGGGTCGAAGCCAATTCTAAGGGCTTAAGATAGAAGCGACCAATTCTGCTGGTCGAAACCAATTTTAGGAGATTATTTAGGGGTGACCAATTCTACGGGTCGGAGCCAATTCTGCGGGCTTAAGTAGAAGCAACCAATTCTGAGGGGAGAAGCCAATTCTAAGGGATTATTTGGGGTGACCAATGTTGAAGGTCGAAGCCAATTCTAAAGGCTTAAGATAGAAGCGACCAATTCTGCCGGTCGAAGCCAATTCTGTGGGCTTATTTAGGGGTGACCAATTATGCAGGCATAAGTAAAAGTGACCAATTCTGAGGGTCGAAGCCAATTCCAAGGGCTTAAGATAAGGGTGGCCAATTCTTCGGGTCAAAGCCAATTCTGAGGGCTTAGGTAGAAGCGACCAATTATGAGGGTCGAAGCCAATTCTGAGGGCTTATTTTTCCTTTGGGAAAGTTGGGGACTCCACTAGGGATGTGTGATATTTCTCTGGGGATTTGGGGAAGCATTTGGTTTTAAGTTCCGCTGGGTAAGAGGGAATGATCCGAGAATTTTGAGCTATGAATTTTTTTTATTTTTTTGGGGAATTTTGGAGCGTCCTTTGGAGACCTTTTTGGGGAGAATTATTTTCTGAAATTCCGCTGGGATGTAAAAAAATGTTTTTCTTGGCGAAAAGTTTCCAAAATTAATTTGGTAATTTTAGAAAAAAAAATGGGATTTTTCGGGATTTTCTGATATTTTTTAGGGGACTTTTTGTACAAAATTTTAAAGTAGGTGCCGACCGGCGATAGAGGGGTGCCAAATGACAGTGGCAAATGACAGTGGCATGGTCTTTTGGGGTGCCTCGATCAGGTAGATAGGACGATGAGGGCAATGACAAAGGCGGTGATGGTGGCATTAGGTGATGTAGAGAGGGTGGTATCTAGGGATTCTCTCTGTTTGTCTCTGCTGACGGAGTTGTTGCTGAGGAAGAGGATTGTTAAGTGCGACAGGCAGCAGGTGCGTCAAATGGCCCGCTTATTTATTCAGCTTGTGCTGGGAGGATTTCTGGTGTCGTCGAGTGGCGACGTCGTGCACTTGTGGTTTTTGCCATTCTTGAGGGCGTTCTCGAACATCCTCCTTTATGATTGGGGGAGCCTAACCTTGGCGACCCTTTATTATTCTCTTGATGCATTTAGCCGGTGTTATCGTCAGTATTTTACTGGAGCCACATATCTTCTGGAGGTATTCTTTATTTTTTAGCATTTTTTCTTTATGCAATCGCATTTTCCTTCATGGGCTTTTTCTTGATTTCTTAAATGTTGGCCTTTGCCCTTTGCAGACGTGGTTTTATGAGGTGACTGGGTTAAACACCCATTTGGTATGTTTGAAGGATAACTCTGTTGGGGACTTCAGCCGGATGTACTGGTGGCGGAGGTCCAACCGACATTCGAAGAAGTCTCTCTCCCTGGAGGCGGTGCGTCAGGTCTTGAATGGCCTGACGAGCGAGTGGGTAATCCCTATTTTATCTTGAGACTGTATTTTCCTTTGATGGTCTTGATGTTGATATTGATCTTTTGCTCTTACTGGGGATTTATAGGTGACCTTTTATCCTTGACGGATGGCCATTCAGCACACCAGGGTGACTGGGGGACATGCGCAGATGCGACGTCTGCTGGAACTACACGAAATCTGTCGAATTAGCACGGTCATTGACCTTGACAAATTCAACTTATCAAGGTCAATGACCGTGATAATCCCTGGGGTGACAACTTTTTTTGTCACGAACTTGTCACGGTCATTGACCATGACAAGTTCATTAGAATTGTCACGGTCCTTGACCTTGATAAGTTTGTCACAGTTAAGGACTGTGACAAGCCCATGACAATGGTTAAAAAATTATCACGATCATTGACCGTGACAATTCCGGGGAGAATTGAAAAAAAAATCTGTTGGGCAGTTTGGCCACTGCCACTGCCCAGCAGTATATTTGTACCTGTTATAGCAACGTTGTACCTATTCAAGCATCATATATCCAAATAAAATAGAGATAATGAAAATATACATTCAAAATATAGACAATATGCATCACGATATAATCCAAATATAATTCAAATGTACCAACTTAAAAACAATTCAATTCAAATAATGTCACTACATGTCTTGGGTAAGGTTAACTCTGAGGAAGTGAGTAGGCCAAACGATATACGAATTGACACACCCATTAATATACATCGTGTCGCATTGTTTGCATAACCACAATGGGGAGTTCCCCTTCCCGGGTGTCACATGTGTGACGAGCACCTTAGACTTGATGTCTTGAAGCTCACGTCCATGAACTAGTGCACCCTCGACGATATTCGGGTCCCTCAACCCCCGCCCTCTCTGCTGGCCATCAAATATGTCCAGTATAAACACGCTCAGCCAACCAAGTGTCGACATCGGTCGGTCGAAGAGATCCAAATAGGGAAGTGGATCATCAAAGTCCGTACGTGTCGGTGATGAAGCAGCGAGGTCCACATCCTCGTCCTCCTCCACACCTCCTCCTCCTGCACCTCCTCCTCCACCACCTTCTCCTTTCCCTTCCCTTTCCCCTTACGATTTTCGCCCAACGAAAGCTTCATGAATGAGAACATATCTTGGACCGTCGCCTCCAAACGGGATAGCTTCGTGTCATGCGAGTCCACCGTTCGAGCCAACCCGGTGTCCCTCATCTCCAATCCGATGATCCTAAATTTGGCCACCCGTGAGCTCACCCCCCTTATCCTCCCCTTGCGATCAGCGCCAAGCACTTCGCTGAGTGCATCAGTGGACAAAGATGCCTTGTCGGCATCAGACTGCGACTCATGCACTTCCTTAAGCTTTGCCTGAAACGATAAAAGACACATGATTAGTAAAATAAGTAAATTAAAAAATTATAACGTAATTAATAAAAAGTAAACTGTCGGATTACTTACAATCGCGGTCGTGACGCTCGGGGACACCTCCTTATCCTTCCCCTTCATCGTACAAAGAGCCATAAAGTATCGAGCCTATGTGGCCTACCCCAGGGCCACTCCCTGTCCCCTGAAATAAAATAAAGTAAAATTAGTATCGGCCCCGCAAAGTAAAATAATGCAGAATAACAGATTTCTATAGTTATAGAAAAATTAAATCTTACAATCATCCTATGCTCCACCTCGGTGTAATACGTTCGGCTGGAGTAGTGCACGTCCGTCTTTTTTGCTCGATTTTCCCTCCCCGATCTCATCGTCAATGAACTTTTGCCATTGTGCCAATGAGATCGGCTCCTTCGGCGGGACGAATTCACGCATTCAGATAACGGACTCTCATGTCTTCCAAAGTACCGGGTCCGCATATTTTTCTTCCACGTCTTGTGTTGCTCCCTCAACTTCTCCAAGACGGAATCGCGTAGCTTTGGATCCAGGTTGAATTGTTCCTGTCCAACAAATGCAATGTTAGTTGTGAATAAATATAAATATAAATATAAAATGAAATTGAAATCGAAATCGAAATCGAAACTGAAATTGAAATATTCATATACATATAAATATAAATACATTACCTGTAGTGCCACCCAAACAGCTAACTTGAGCTCATATGGCACCTCCTTCCAACTAATGTACCCCGGGCCGATGATCGTCTTTACCAGCTCGAGGGATCTCGCTAATAGCCCCGACTTGTTCTCGATGGCCATCATCAATTTGCCATATTTGGGGAGCCTATGGGCTGAGGAGCCCTCGTCGCCTCCTCTACCACCGAGCCCAGACGACATCATCATCCTCGCCTTAATACCTGAAGGAGACATTTACTGTAAAAAAATGTTATTAGTACAAATCAAAATGAATTAGAAGAAGACATGCAAATATGTACAATTACTATAAATAAAAATGAATTGTTACTGTTAAACACCCCCACCCCTATTGCCCACACACACGCACACTACACAAGAGTGAAAACGATAAAGTGCAAATCAATCAAAAGCATTAAAAATGGACGTTTCGGTACAAATTGGAATATTTATTACAAATTGAAAAATTATTTAAAATTCGGGTTATCATAAAAAATGGATTAATATTCGGTAGGAGCAGCCAAGTCATCCACACTACTATTTAGACGCTTTGGCACGTGTTGGACAATTGACCACGGCTCGTTGTTGATATACTCTGAGTAAAACACTTGGTTAATCTTTTGAAATGCACAAACAAACGGCTCATCGCTCTCGTGGTCGTTGCTCTTCAACTTGGACAAGTCAACCAAGATCAAATTGGTGACATGATTAACTTTACAAGAATTTTTATCCTCAACTCTTACCCAGTCACAGTAAAATACAACCTCTTTGAAGCTTATATAATCCAATTCAAATATATTTCGGATTACACCATAGTAAGTCATTTCAGCTTCCATGAGGTTTTTATCTTTTGATCTCGCTCGAAAGAAAGTAAGAGCCTTGTATGAAATGCCCGAGTTCTGTACATTTGTACTTTCCTCGTACACTTTAGCACAAAAAACGTAACCGTTCAATCGATACTTTTTGTACTCTTGTGCCACGAACAAGGGTCCAGTGGCTAGACGAGCAAGCCTTGATGTCGCATCACTCGTCTTTAAGAGTTGAGAATATAGATAAATTAATTATATTAGTTGTAAAATTTTGAGTTTAATATAATGATATATAACGACCATTTTCATTATAATTACCTCTTGTGTCAACCAGAGCCTAAATTTGTTGTCTAATTGTACCATTATTTTTCGTCTTTTATTATTCTCACGGGCTTCATATTTTATGCATATTACAAAATTAATCATGTATAAAATAATCAAAAATAATGTTAAACATTATAATAATTGAAACATACTTTTTCCATTCTTCAACATCTTCATGTGTGTCAAATAGATAACGAGCTACTTGTTTATGTTGCAAACTCGTTAATTTCATTCGTTTTCCAATCACATGACCACCATCATCGACGAACTCATCCGTATCATCAGCGCTGGTCGAGTCAGGCATATATTCCCGAGTATATATTGATGACTCCACGGTGATGTATTCATCTGCAATTGATCCTGCAATGTATCGCGTATTCTTGACGTAATCTTTAAAAACTTTCATCAATCTTTCAAACGGATACATCCACCGATATCTAACTGGACCACAAAGAAGTGCCTCGTCGCATAGGTGTACCAACAAGTGAACACTTATGTCATAGAATGCTGGGGGAAAGTACTTCTCCAACACACAAATCACTTCGGTCATCGCCAATTTTGCGACCACTATGTGTTCTCGATT
The DNA here is from genome assembly GCA_949130495.1 of Sambucus nigra. Taxonomy (NCBI): domain Eukaryota; kingdom Viridiplantae; phylum Streptophyta; class Magnoliopsida; order Dipsacales; family Adoxaceae; genus Sambucus; species Sambucus nigra. The sequence goes on from OX422210.1 coordinate 659,634,580, forward strand.
GACTACCTTCTCACACAAGAGTGAGGAGGTAATACTAATTTGCATAATAGACCTCCGCAAATCCTTGTGCTTGGAGAAACAGTGCTTAAACAATAGAGGAACCAATTGCATGATCACATGCCAATCGTGGTACTTATACTTATGTAAATCATGAGTAGCATAATTAACAATCCTTTGCAAGTTGGATGAAAAATTATATGGGCCCTTCAAATTATATATTGTGTCTAAAAGCACCTTCCTTTCCCCACTCGTCAAAGTAAACGCACCAGGGGGAATTATTGTCCTTCCCCTACTAGCTTCTTTCAACCATAGTTGTGACTTAAGTTTCAACGATTTAAGGTATTTTCGTCATTTTCTCCATCCTTCGAATGACCCCCCCAAGGCAAGTGCCCACAATATGTTCAGCGACGTTCTTCTCTGCATGCATCGCATCCAATACATGGCGCACCGGGTTATTCTTCCAATAAGGTATGTCAAATAAAATTGACCTCCTAGACCATGCCTTTCTTGTCTCAGTTTCATTCCCAGTTGGGGTTTTCTTATGCTTGATAATCTTAAATTTGGGATTCTTACCTGGCATGTTAGGGCCACATTAAGAAGATTTACTGATTTACTTTCAATTTCTGAACCTGAAAGTTGTCTCGGCGGTAACTTATGTTCAACCCCGCCCAATAAAAAATTGGAACCTTTCTCAAATCTGAAACTATGAGCCGGGGGTAAAAACCTCCTATGGAAAGGGTATATACTTTTTGAGCTAAATGATAAACGAAGAGATTCAGTCTCCTCTCCATAAATAGGACACCCCAAATAACCATGTACTACACAATCGGATAATGTCCCGTAAGCTGGAAAATCATGAAGTGCCCACATCAACATATCTTTTAGCGTAAACTCTTCTTTTCTAAAAGAGTCAAATGATTTAACACCCTCTTCCCACAACTCATTTAATTATTCTACCAAAGGATCCAGGTAGACGTCGATGTCATCACTTGGTGCCTTTGGCCCAGATCTCAACAAAGCCATCATCGAAAATTCAGGTCTCATACAGTGTGAAGGAGGGAGGTTGAGTGGGGCTAGGATCACTGGATTTCCAAATTGATTGAAACCATCTGTTGATATAGCCGAATGAATGTTGCGCTGTTCTCGAGCAAAATCGGGATACTCATAATTCATCCTCCTCCAGACTGTAGAATCAATAGGGTGACGCATGATATTACCCCCTACTTTTGCCCTAGCATGCCAAGTCATTGCCTCCGCTATCCATGGTACTGTGAAAAATCGCTTTAATCTAGGCTCAGCGGGAAAATATTTCAACACTTTTTGAGGCACTTTTGAGCTTGTGCCTTTCTTACTAGTAGATTGGACATATCTAGGTTCATCCCATACCGGACAACGATCGAGATTTTCATACTCCTTTCGGTATAGTATGCCTTCATACACAGAAGCATGAATCGATTTATACTTCATTCCCAAACCTTTCAAACCGTTCTTCATAACATGATAGCTATTTGGAAGTGTATTCTCCTTGGGTAGTAAGCCCTTCACCCATTTCAGAATTCATGCTATTGCCAGACAAACCGTACTGCGTCTTCAAAGTGTGCAAACCAACCATGGCATGTAAAGTTATTTGATCTTTCTCACATCCAGAGTATAATGGTTGGGTCGCCTTAAATTTTAAACTTTGGTAGTCATCGTCAAGGTTTAATGTGATATCTTCACGAGCACTTGAACCTTGCACATCATTAGTAACCTCATTCTCCTCTGCTTCATAAAGTCCGTACGCATCATAAACTAAATCCTCTAACATATTATGATCTACGTCGTCCCCTTCTACGTCTATCCTACTTGTTGAAGGTTGTTGTGAAGGTTGGTCGGGGACAAAAGGAACTTTCAATTCACCGTGAAAACTCCAAAATCGATAACTATCTTCCATACCCGATCTTAACAAATGTATTTCAACTATTTTCCACTCAAATACCTTACCGTTCTTACACCTAGCACACGGACACGAAAACTCTTCATCTTTATGACATCTCTTTGCGTATTTCACAAATTCATTAGCACCTCTGCGAAACACCCCCATTCTATTTGTCTCACCCATCCAATCTTTTTATTTCGGATATCCCATCACAGCTATCACAACTATTCACCTATTAAAGGTAAGAAGTGTATATTCATGGATTAGTATAAACAAAACTTAGATTTATAGTATGTTTCATTTAATTATGTCTTATTTATATTCGATTTTTAAATTTCAAATTCAAATTCAATTTATAATAGAAATTTTTATCCCCTCCATCTCCTCTAAAGGGTGAGTGGTCCTATCCCATTTAAGACCTCATTTTTCTGTAATATACTTAACAGCTCATGCATATTGTTACGATTTGAGAAAAATTCGGCAGCATATCCCCGTAGTTGTCCAAGTACACGACGTAGATTGGCAAGTGTGAGTGTTATTTCAATTGATCAATTGAAATAACACTCACACTTGTCAATCTAGTATGTAGGGGTGTGCAAAAAAACCGTTAACCCGAATAACCGAACCAAACAGACCTTCGTGGGTTGGGTTGGTTCGGGTTTTTTTCTCCACGGGTTGGTTCTGGTTCCAAAAAATTGAGAATCGAAGTGTTCGGTTCGGTTCTCAATTTTATACCTGAACCAAACCGAACCGAACCGAGAACCGAACCCATGGAACCGAACCAAAAAACCGAACCGAATAACCGAACCAAAGAACCGACCCCAAGAACCTACCCGAGAACCGACCCATGAACCTGAACCATTAACCAAAACCATTAACCAGAACCATTAACCAATCCGAGAACCAACCACGAACCAGAACCATTAATGAAAACCGTGAACTAGAACCGCGAACTAGAACCGCAAACCAGAACCACGACCCAAACCGTGAACCAGAACCGCAAACCAGAACCAAGAACCAGAACCATGAACCAACCCGAACCAAACCGAGAACCGATGGTTCGGTTCCGAACTGAACCGACCAATTTTGGTTCTGGTTCTGGTTCCAAAACCATGGAACCGATCAATTTCGGTTCTGGTTCTGGTTCCATAGTGGAACCGAACCGAACCGAACCATGTGCACCCCTACTAGTATGTACCCAGAGAACATTAGGATAAGACTGCAGAACTTCCTCCAAAAGTAACAACTATAAACCACTAAGAATATTATTATACAGAAATTATGCAGTCTCAAACTGTCCAAACGGGACAATTCGAGAGATATCATTACAGGGGTAATGACTCTCGAACGGGTCTAAGGGCTATTGAATGCGTACACATAAGAACTAGAAGGCATCTATGCGCACTGTATGTAATTTTAAGTATGTTTCATTTTATTATCATACTATATATATATATATATATATATATATATTGTTCGTTATACAAAGTAATTTTCAAAAAAAGTTGAAAAATCCCACCCCCATATGACCAATAATCCAGTGGTCATGCCACTTTTAAATTAACCAACCCAACATCGATCCACTATAATCTAACCCCAATGTCAACAACAAATGTGTATCCCGTACTCCTTCTAATTCATCTACTCAATTAATTATTTTCATCAATTAAACTAACAATTAAAGTATACAATTATCAATTTACTAATTTACAATGAGGGGCAATCCTACTTTCATATATTAATTTACTAAAAAAATTAATAATCAATCAATTCGTTTACAAGGGACACTACTTGCATATGAGGGAAAATATCTAATAAACCAATCAAAATTTAATAAAAAAAATTAACAAGCCCCACCCCCACCCCAATTCCCCCCTCCCCCTCCCCACACACGCGCACACGCACGCAGCCCCACCCCCCGTCACAACCCCCACATCATTTCCCTATTTCGCACATACGCACAAGCACGCACACTACATGCACATATACACACACGTGCGCAGCCCCACCCCTACCCCACCACCCCCCACCCATCCCTCCCCCTCCCCACCACCCTGCCCCACCCCTTCCCCCCCCCCCACACACACACAAACAACCCCACCCCCTTCCCCCACCGCGCGCACACACACACAACCCCACCCCTTCCCCCACCACACACAAATGCACACGCACATATATATATACACACACACACGTATATAAATGGAAGAGAGAGAGAGAGAGAAACCAACCTGAAAGCAGAGAGAGAGTGAGAGCAGTGCGTAGAGAGAGAGAGAAAATGGAGGGAAACAATGCGGTGAGGAAAAAAGGAGGGGAAAGGGTTTTTTGCTGACAGAATGTCACGGTCATTGACCGTGACAACTTTATAGAATTGTCACGGTCAAAGACCGTGACAAGCCTTTATCACAGACTTGTCACAGTCATTGACCGTGATAAAAAAATGCGTGTTTTTTTGTCACGATCAATGACCGTGATAGAGCTAGCTGCTGAAAGGGTGGCAATTTTCCCATTTTGGCGTAGTGTGGCGCATGAGTTTGGCTATTCTTGGTGCCTCTGGGAGAGGGCAGTCCGAGAGATTGTGCGAGTGCGGGAGATATCAGAAGATGCTCGGGTAGCGGCGACGATGCCGACACCATGGTGATGTATGACTACATGGATTTCGTGTCGAGCTGGTTGATGCCTCCCAGTATATATCATATGATGCCTCTTCCTTACACTGGTACGAGTCGGCAGGCGGGGCCCTCCCATAGTGCGTGTGGTGCTATGACGTCAGAGGCGGCGATGACTTCGGAGGCTCCCTTTATACGAATGTTCTCGCTTGGTTACAACATTCGACGAGCTTATGGAGGGTCGGTGCATTTACAACATCGTCATAATGCGATGGACCAGGAGGATTTGGGCCTGACAAAGGAGGTCCTTCGTCCTGAGGTACACTCTGTGTTTCATTGTCTTTTGATTTCCTGATTCCTTTCTTCTTCTTTCAGACTTAACTGATTCGATTTTTTTGTTTTCTTTTGCAGCACATCCGGGTCTCCACCACTTGGCCAATGGATATTAGGCATTGGATATCTTCAGCGACTGCCCATATCAAGGATGCGATTTCATTTCCTTCTTGCTTGGTGCCGTTTGCCTCGTCGGGGAAGGGTCGAGTTCTGAAAGTGATGGCACATCGTCTCGTCGCAGGGGGAAAAGGGCGCGCCGTAGGGATGGAGGCTCTTAGAGAGAGAGAAAAGAGAGAAAGAAGAGAGAGGGAGAGAGTTATATAGATGAAGAGAGAGAGAAAGGAAATGGGTTCGGGCTGAGTCCCGTTGTTTTGTTCTTTTGTTTTTCTTGCAAGATGTCAATGTAACATATAAAAATATATGCAAATAAAAATGAGGTTTTTATTAATTCTTGCTTCATGATTAATGCACATGCTCATTTTACTTTGCTGTGGAAACCGTAAAAGGAATTTGAAAATTGACTTGAGGAGGATTTTATTTTAAAATGGGACGAGTAAAAGTATGAGTAAATTCATAATTCCCTTAAGATAAAAATTATTTTTATTGAGTTTTTTTATTTTTACAAAAGAGGAAAAAAGGAATTTTTCCCAAAATAAGGGGTTGCCAATCGGCATGACCCCTGTCCTGCCTATCGGCACATCAATCCAGTCCAATCAACCCAAGGTTTTGATTTCACTTTCTTCAATTGCTTGGTACTTTGGTGGGGCAAGTTTTAGTCCGATTTTTGCAGGGTTTCTTGTTTTTGCTTGAGAGTTTTCAAGTATAAATAGGGGTGTGAATGGGGCTTTTCTCCTCACACTTTCATTTCCTTTCTTTCTCACATTCTTACTTGCCTATTATCTTCTTGTTTTTCAAGATGTCTCTCCCTAGTAGCATTGAGTCGGCCAACTACCTCGAAGCCTTGGAAGCAATGTGTTCTTACAATGTTGATTATGACGTCTTCCACATGCGGTGAGTCTCTTTATGGCGTAATCGACCCATTGAATGGAATATGCTGATGGCGGCAGTTGAGTTCTGGTACCCCGAGGATCATGTCTTTCGCTTTGGGTTGGATGAAATTTATCCTGCCTGCGAGGAATTTTTTGCCATGCTGGGGATAAATCCCAACGTTGTTGCGGCTTTGCCTGAGTTTTCCCGTTCTCCTAGGGAATTGTTGGCTGGGCTTTTCCATATTGCGCCTTTAGCAGCCAGGCCGTTGGTTACGGGAGGAATGATTTCTCTTCTGACGATGTTGCGATCTGTGCATTCGCAGAATGTGGATGATGTCGGCTATTCTGAGGCCGTTATTCTGGGCCTGGTTTCAAAAGTGTTGTTAGTGGCTGGGGAAATGCTGGTGGACCCCTAACTTGAAGATATCATTCCTGAATGTCGTACAGTCGCAATCCTGCGGCGGTCATACTAGCGGAGACTTTGAATATCGTTCCGCCTTTCTGAGGGGTAACCCTGTGATGTTGTTCATGTGGATGCTACAGAGGTTTCGTGTGGCGATCCCACCTGAGTATCCTTTATCGGCGGTGCCAAACTTCTTCCCGTGCTATTTCATTAGTATAGGCCTGGACATTGAGAGTTGGGGGAACTAGTTTGTAGAGCTGAGGGCTCGGGGCTTGCATTGGTTAGTGCCTTGGTGGGGGGAGATGCTACCCATTATGGAACTCATGGAGTACCAATATGTCCGGTTGATTGGCCTCAGGTAGACCTCTTTCTACTCTCCCTGGCGGCTGCTGCGCCAATTTGGTTGGGAGCAAATCGTGCCATCGCGAACACTGAACTTATTTCTTATGGAGGACCTGACGGAGCATATGCGCATGCGTCTTGGATCTATGTGGGAGAATCATCATCCGTTGACCCGTCCTTCTCAGTCTGTGGGTAGAGTCTGGCACGTCTTCGGGGACTACATGAAGTGGTTATAAAAGAAGGTAGTGGCCAAGATTCTGGCTATGGAGACTGGGCAGAGGTGGCGTACCGTATTTGATACTATGGAGGGAGGCGTTGTGGTTTTCCCCAAGCTAGTTCGGGCTTATCGCTCTATGAAGCGTCTGCGATACTCCATTAAAGAAGGGGAGGTTTTGGGACCCCAGGATGCATATGATGATGGGACCGGTTCCTTTAGCAGCTGTGGGTAGGGCTTTGGGAAGCTTTTTTGTAATGGGTGTGGTTTTGTGTTTTTGTGGAAACAATTAGAGGGGTTATTTTAGGAATAATGGGCGTAAGGGATCCTATCGGACCAATCTCGACAACTCTCAATCATCTTTCTGATAATGGTTTCGAGGTATTTGTTGCCTGCCTCGACTGTGCCATTGGTCGGAGGTCGGTATGGAAAAGATTTGTGTATTTGAATTCCATACTCGTAGACCACTTTCATAACTTCTGCCCCGAAGTGTAACCCATTGTCTGATACCAGCTCGTACGGGACCCCATATCGACAGATGATGTTTTTCCTGATGAACTTAGCCACCTTCTTGGCATTCAGAACTGAGTATGACTCGGCTTCGACCCATTTGGTGAAGTAGTCAATGGGTACTAGGATGAACTCATGCCCGTTAAATGCTTTTGGTGTAACTTTCCCTATGATGTCAATGCCCCATGTAGAGAACGGCCAGGGAGAAGTCATGTTGTACAATTCCCGTGGGGGCAAGTGCTGCAGGTTGGAAAACTATTGGCATTTGAGGCATCTTCGAACGTAGACTGTGCAGTCCTGAACCATGGTAGTCGCATAGTAACCCTGTCGGATGATTTTTTTGGCGAGCATATGGCTGTTTGTGTGGGGTTCGCATTCCTGCTGTGGATTTTCTGCATCATTTCTTCAATGTCAGCCCCTGCGATGCAGTCCAAATGGGTCCCATCGAAGTTTCTCTTCAACAGTTGCTCGGTATTTCCTATCAGATCCTTGGGGATACTTACCATATTTAAGGAGTTGCCAAATATCATATTACCAGCAGTCGGTTATCTTGGGATCTTCTTCTGTGCCAAGCTCAATATGGTAGCAATGGGTGGGTTTGTCTTATTTTTGGACAAGGAAAGTAACCATGGTTATTCCCTCGGGTATGCCAATCATGGAGGCTAAGGTAGCAAGGGCGTCGGTTAGGTTATTCTTTGCTTAGGGCAGGTAGTGGAAGGTGATTTCTTTGAATTGGGAAGCCAATTCTTCAAGGTGGGCATAAAAGCGTAGGATTTTCTCATCCCTGGCTTTCTATTTTTTAAGTACTTGACCCATGATGAGGGTTGAATCCTCGTAGACATCGAGGTATTGAATTCCTTTCTTGAGGGCAACTTTGAGGCCTATCGTGCACGCCTCATATTCAGTCATGTTGTTATCGCAAGGAAAGTCCAGCTTCATGGCAATGGGAGTGTGAGAGTCATCGGGGGCAATTAGGAGGATCCGAATGCCATACCCTTTTTTTATTGGCAGCGCCGTTAAAGAACATTTGTCATCGAAGGTCTTATTGGGAGGTAGAAAGGATATTCTCATCAGGGAACTCGAAAATCCAGACATCGGCCTCTTCCATAGGGTAGTCATCAAAGTAGTCAGAGATGGCTCTTCCTTTTATGGACTTTTACGTTACATAAGTAATATCGAATTCGCCTAGGAGCATCAACCAATGGGTCATTCGTCTGGACAGGGCAACTTTCTTGAGCAAGTAATTGATGGGATCCATTCGGGATATAAGCTTGATGGGAAAGGCGAACATGTAGTGCTGTAACTTTTGGGTAACCCATATAAGAGCGACTCGTGCTTTTTCCACGGCAGTGTAGTTAACCTCGTAATCGGCCAACTTTCGGCTGGTATAGTAGATGGCTCTCTTTTTGCGGGTTTCTTCGAGGTATTGGGCTAGCAAAGCCCCAGCAGCAGTATCGGTTACGATTAGGTATAGGAGTAAGGGAAGATCAGGTTGCGACGACATGAGCACCGGGGGTTGGGTTAGGTATTGCTTGATTTGGTCGGAGGCTTATTGGCAAGCTTCGTTCCAGACTTTGGTTGAATCCTTTCGGAGGAGTTTGAAGATGGGTTCACAGATAGAAGTCAATCGACTGATGAACCAGCTGATGTATTGTAATTTCCCAAGGAATCCTCGAATTTCCTTCTCCGTTCGAGGTGGAGGCATCTCAAGTATGGCTTTTAGTTTGGCATAATCTGCCTCTATCCCTTTCTCACTAACCATGAATCCCAAAAGTTTTCCTTTAGTGATGCCGAAGACATATTGCTGTGGGTTGAGCCACATCTAGTATTATCGCAGTCGTTCGAAGAACTTTCGAAGAGAGGGAACCTGGCCTTCCCTAGTCTTGGACTTGATAATTATGTCATCTACATAGACCTTGACTTCCTTGTGTATCAGATCAATGCATAATGATTTAGGCAGCCCTCTTTGGCCGGTAGTCCCTGTGTTTTTTAGACCAAATGGCATGACAGTATAGCAAAAGGTTCCCCAAGGGGTGATGAATGCAGTTTTCTCTTACTGATCTCGGTGCATCTTGATCTGATTATATCCGACAAACCCATCAACGAATGACTTGAGAGTGTGACTGGCCATATTGTCCATAATCACGTCGATATTAGGTAGCGGATTATCATCCTTCGGAGAGGCCTTGTTCAAGTCTCGGTAGTCGACGCACATGCGAATCTTCCCTCCTGATTTCAGTACGGGTACGATATTGTCTAGCCAGGTGGGATATTCGATCAGACGAATAAAGCCCACGTTCAGTTGCTTGACTACTTCTTCTTTAACTTTGAGTGACCATTCGTTACGAAGCTTTCGCAATTTTTGTTTGACCGGTTTACAGTCTGGGAGAGTTGGAATCTCATATTGGGCTATCTTAGGGTCAATGTCGGGCATATCATCGTAGGACCATGCGAAGACATCCACGAATTCCTTTAGTAGTTTCGCGCTCATGCTCATTAAGGGTGGCCCTTATCCTAATCTCGTGCATTTAGCTACTAGAACCGAGATTAATAACAACAATTTCATCTTCATTAACTCGAACGCGGTTATGTTGTTTGTTATTAACCTTATTTAGACCAGTTAAGAAGTATTCATTTGCAAAATCATCATCATCAAGAGTTTTATTAGAATCAAGACAATTAATGTAAGGCACACTGAGATACTCAAAATCTTCATTTATTTCATTGATAGGAAAAACAACATTGAGAAGCTCATCAAAGGAGGTCTCGATTACATAAGAATTAAGGGAGACAACTAAAGGGGAAAGGGGGTAAACATCGGGGTTTGGTTGAATATTAGCAGGTGGCACAGGTGTAGCATGCCAATTGAGAACAGGCACATTAGCATCTTTGATAAGGCATGATGGATTAGATGATGTAGTCCCTGAATGGATCATGCAGAGTGTCAGCCCCAATATCTATAAATTGAAAGAGTCCTCAGAGTCACTGCCCTCAAAATCCCCAGTATCAGTTGTGGTAGTATGAATGAGTGGTTATACACGGTGTTGGGGACTCTCGACCCATGAGTAGTTGTCTTAAAGAAGATCCCAATTCTCGGCTTCGTCCTTTTGTCTATATGGTCATACCAAGGTTCAGGGAAGCCGGAGCAGGGGAAATCTTCACTTTCTCTGATAAATTTTCCATTTAGGGAGTCTCTCGGGACAGTTCTAGTGCATTTTAACCTCTTCTTTAGTCAAGGCTGATGGATCAATCTGGGTTCTTCTTCTGACGGCTGATAGCCCAAGCCATAGGGAGGAAAGGCTTCCTTCAACACAATTGGTTCAATTATTCCTTGTTGTCTTCGCCTTAGCCCCAGTCCGGGTATGGAGTGCATGTTCTTGAACATTACATTGACGTTTCCATGAGGGTCATATTTTGAACAAACCCTATCTTTGAAATCATCCCCGACTGGGAGTAGGAGTAGTTTAACTTAGAATCCTAACAAAAGTATACGATTCACCCCGTATTGTATTTCAAGTACTGGATTACTAGTGCTTGCATTCTCGGTGTTATTATTGCCTTCTAAGATGGTAATAACCTTTATGTTGATGAATAACTTCAATTTCTGATGAAGGGAAGAAGACACCCCTTTAATTATATGGAGACACGGTCGTCCGAGCAGAAGAATGAAATAGGCTGGGATGTCGATAACTTGGAATTCAATAACAGGATTTATAGGGCCAACCCCTATTGCAAGCTCAATATATCCCATTCACTGTTCTAAAAACCCGCCTAGGCTCCGCCTAGCCACGCCTAGGCTTGAGGCTTGGGAGAAACGCCTCGCCTTAAGCTTTTCATGCCTTATTCTTGATAAAACCCTTAGGGCGCACTTTTTTCTAAAAACAACAATGTTTTAGTGAAACGATAGCGACTTTTAAAGAATTTTTTTACTAATCAGGCCATTATCTCATCCAAAATAATCAAATAGTATTTTAATTTGCATATATTCAGACATATTTTTATGATATATACAATTTTAGTGTTTTAATAGCCTTGTTATGGTTAAAAAAAATATTAAGAAGGCCTAAACGCCTTTTCGCGCCTTTTTACGCCTAAGGCCCGCCTAGGCTTCTAAGGCTCAAGGCTTGGCCTCCACGCCTCGATCACGGCCTGCGTTTTTTCGAACCTTGATCCCATTACTTCTCGACGGGTGTTTGTCGTAAGCATGTACGACAATAGAGGTTGGAGTAAGGCCGCTCACTTTCAATCCCAGACAATTTAGGGTTCTTAACGGTCAAATATTCAGAGCTGATCCGTTGTCGACGAGAGAGAGGGGGACAGTTTTCCCCATAACTGTAATAGAGATTTTAAGATCATAATAGTGGTTGGGACCAGTATTAGGGATTTCTTCATAAAAGGAGATCATTCACGTAGAGGTCAAGGATCCGACTAGGTTCACCGCTTCTTCTGGCGTGGTTGAGGGAGGAACTGTGAGTCCTATAAGTAGCTTGATTAAGGCATTTCGGTGCAGTTGGGAAGACATAACGAGTCCCCATAAAGTGATGTTGGCTTGGGTTTCCTTCAGTTAATCGAGGACCTTTCTTTCTTCGAGGGTCATTTCTGGCACAGGGAGATTCTCAACACTCTTCCCTTTGTTGCTTGCTGATGGTTGTAGACTTGGGATTTGGTAATATCTTCCTGACCTAGTCATGTGGTTCACAGAAGAAGGGAAAAATAGAAATCTTGTTTCTTCATCGATATCAGGTTGTTCAACCACCTTGTTGATTTTTCCTAGCAGCTCCTCGAATGATATCATCCCGCATATGTCGGCTATCAAACTAGTCTTTTCTGAATCTTGCCCTTCATCTTCAAAATCGTCCCCCTATCCAGTGGCAACGATATTGTCTTTTCATGCAAAGTCAATGCACTCCACAAATTCCATGACCTCTTCGTATAATTCCTCCCATTCGATAAGGAACTGCAGAACTGAAGGGACCAGGCACCCTTGTAATTTTAAAGCATCGAGTAGCTCGGATATACTACAAATATTACCAGTCTGTAGAAAAAAATTTATCATGATCTAGACCATGTAATCTAGACTGACTTCATCGATTGGCACAACCCAACTGTCTGACTCTCGGGCCTATTTTCGAGCTTTTAACAATAACCCACTGAATCTCTGATAATCGATGGTCATCTGAGAGGGTAATTTCAGCTCGAACTCTAAGAGTTGGTTCAACACTTTTGATAGTTCCATATCTTTACCTCCAGAATGGGTGCGGACAGCGATGCATGCTCGGGTGAGGAGGTATAAGTCTTGATCGACAAAGCTGGTAGGGTGTAAGAGAAAATATGGGCATGTTTGGAGAGGTTTAGGAGAGTATATGGGTATGACTGGTGATTTACTCGACATGATTTGGGTGGATGGGTCAATTTCCGAGTCTTCTTCTAGGAAGATGGCATTTGCATGATTCGGGAGTGGATTCAGGGTAGTGTTTGGTTTGGAATTAGCTGCTGGGGTAATGACACCTTGGTCAATTAGGCCTTGGATCACATTTCGAAGACAGAAACATTGGTCAGTGGTACGACCAGTAGTTTGGTGAAAGTCACAATGGGCATCGGGTTTAATGTTTTTCGAAAGTGGGTTTAGTAGTGGACGGGGGTATAAGTGTTTGATTAGATTTCGGCGCGAAAGGTCCTGGTAGACTTTAGAAAGAGGAGCGTGAAGCTCGATGTATTTCTTCCAAACTGGGGTTGGGCGACTTTTTGGTGCTCATGAAGCGGCAGGCTGAGAGATGTTGTTGATGGTAGAAACCGTGGTACTAGCAGGTTTTTTCAAACTTTCTAGGAGCAAACTGTCCAGAGGTCTTCCTCAATTCAACTTCTGTCTTGATAAGACTTTCTTCGATCTCCACTCCTACTTCTCGAAAGGCTCGGAAGTGAGGGTAATACTGTCCTCCCATTGTTGCTAAGACATGGGGTAGGAAGTTCTTCTGTACGATACTGACATGTTCTTCTTCGGAAGATCGATTGGACATGGTAGCTGCTTTTTCTTCCCACCTTGCTATGAATGTGCTGACTGATTCACCAGGGTTCTGCTTAAGTAGCTCTAAGTCACGACGGGTAACTTTTAGCTCTTCGTTGTACTTGTATTGTGACATGAATTCGCGAGCAACATTTTCCCAACTACGGATTCTGGATTCCTCAAGGGATAAGAACCAATAGAAAGCATTATCTTTCAAAGTCTGCTGGAACATCTGGGCCATTATTTCTTCAGAATCCCCTAGGAGAGTTATGGCTCGGTGATAGCTGCGGAGATGAATGATCGGGGGTCCATTGCCTCCGAATTTCTCGATATTAAACATCTTAAATTTTTTTGGTAACCTGGCTTTAGGATAGGGAGACATGTACGTGTAGTCTATATAGTTCCCAAAGAGTCTGACTTGGTCAACATCTTGAGGTCTTCCTTGACCTTGTTCAATTTTTCCTCTTTTGGGTCAACAGTCACGGGTAAGTTAGCCCTTGGTTGAGCAAGGTTGGGCATAGGAAGATGGGCTGGCGGCAGCCCATTAGCAGGAGGAACACGGTGAACATGCTGGTATTCCTTGAGAACCCAAATAGGCTCGGGTGCAAGCGGACACATAACGCGAAGGAAAAGGACCTTGAGCTCTTCGTGGAGTCCCAATTTCTTTGCATCTCATGAACCTCAGTTTGAAGGTTATCAAGTTTGGCAGTGAGCTGAGCTAGAACTGTCAACAAATCCGGTTGTACACTCGGCACTCGATCCGTGTTCTCCATGAAAGGCGGGTGAATCTCAAACTTGGAAGAAGTAAGGGGACTGACAGAACTTCGGGGTGGTTCGACTGAAGATCGAAGCCAATAGGGAGCCAGACCAAGGGTATGCGATCGACCTGATAAGCAGAAAAATTGGGATTTATTTTCGGACAAGAAAATAAGGGGAATTTGTTATTTTTATAAGAGGAGGAAAATATTTTTGACATTTTTGGAAAACACGAGGACAAATTTTTTTTTATATGAGAAGAAAAGAAAATATTTTTGGTATTTTTGATAAAAGAGGAAAATGTTTTTGGACAATTTTTGAAAGGGAGAGAAAAAAGACGAGAGAGGAATGTCAGCATGATTATTATGCTTATTAGGTTCTCACTTGTATTAAGTTTGCCTAGATGCGACAAAAAAATGTCGGATGGGATCCGAGCCTGAAAAAATTGGGTTTTCAAGGTACGTAAAAACTAGGGTTGGACTTGTTACCAGGCTCATGGGCAGGGCCCCGTTAAAAATTGCGGCAGATCGACCCAGAATTTCGGCAAAGTTTCAGGTCGAAACCGATAATTGACACCTATATGCAAGTATGTAGTTGTTGGGTTAATTGAAAGGTGTTCCTCCCTTTGGCGTGACTTCTACGATATACATCTTGCTTTTGAGGGCAATCGGTACATATGGACAAGCACTTAGATAAACCCGAGTGTACGTGAATTACCTCACTATATACCTCGTGGTGACGGTACGTGCAAGAGCGAATTCGATATACTCGACGTACGTGAACGAGTTCCCTATGATATAGCTCCCATCATAACTTCGGTCAAGCGGTATGATGAGGGGGAACCGTTCGATATACGTCGAAGGTACTTGGGCAATGAAAGGTGGAGTAATATCGCTTAGGTTAATTGCGATCTGCCGGACCAACACCCATCACAAAGTAACTCCCCAGTTACGGGACAAAATTTAGTCAATATTAATGCTCTCTGGTGATGTTGTGTGTGCCATGCATAATTCTTTGATTAGTATCTTATGGAGAGAGTATCTTTATTGATCATGCCCAGTCGAGAATGAGGTACAAGTATAAACAGTAGAGCTAACAAGTGAGAGTGGTGGTGTGTGCAACATGTGGATATACATGATCCTAGGTGCACGTGGTGTGAAGTGTAAATGGAATTTTTCTACAAGTGTGTGAAGAGTGACATAAGCATCGGGTATATGTGTATAGAGAATAACAAGGGGGACATTAAATATAGGGGAATATACAAGAAAGTAAAACACCCATGTAAATAGAGTTTAACCCTCTTAAAAGTAATCCCCAGTAGAGTCGCCACTGTGGCCGTCCCGGGTCGGCGCCTGGGGGAGGATAGAGAGATATAGATAGATACATCTCCCCCTCAGGAAGGCTGCGCCGCTGTCTCACACCCCTCTTGGGAAGGTTGATTCGGTCGTCGTCGGTGTAAGAGTAAATGTGAAGATATAGAGTTCCCGGCCTATTTTGCACAAAACAGGCAAAAGAACATGTTGCCACTTCGAGAGAGCGGCATCAAGAACAAACTGATGCATACGAAACCAATAGTTCGAAGGTCTGGGGCTAAGTTACCAAATGGAAAGGTGTTAGGCACCCATCCCGCCCTTCCGGTCTCTCATGGACTAGTGTTATTATCTTCCTTTATATCCCCGTGACGTGTGGGCGCGCGTTTATATAATTGAGATCGGATTTATTCAACTCGTACCATGGACGAGGCAGAGTGAGGTCATCCATAGGAATATTTCTAAAATAAGATATGTAAAAAGTATGATTTGTTCGTTCATAATGATATTGATCGTTATTATGGAACGATAATATGTGTTGGACGAAACGCAAACAAATATGATATATATATATATATATATATATATGGGGGGGGGGGGGAGGTTTTAGAAAATTAGGGAGTTTGAGAAATTGAGAAAATTGGAAAATTGGACTCGAGTCTCAGATTTTAATCCGAGATGCCTACGTAGCCTAGGCATCAAATCCCATGTAGTTCAAATGTAGCATAGTGGTGGAGCTTATCCAATAAATTCGAACGGAATTTTATTACATGTGTATGTGTAGAAAGTGTGATGTTTTGATTTTTGAAAAAGTGTGATGGATAATTCCGTTCGGACTTTACGGGTGTAACCCTCTTTTATTTCTTTTGGGGATTTTTGTAGAAAATAAAGTATGTGCAATATACTAATAAAAGTGTAGATATTAATGCGTATGAACTAAAGTAAGAACTAGATTGTGAATCTAATGTTTATTATGCAAAAAAAAAAAAGGAATTTAAAGAGAGAGGCAAGGAATTGGACATTCTTTGAAGCTTGATCTTTGATCTTTGATGAACTACCTTGAGTGTTGATGAATGTTTATGAGAGAGAAGGATATTTTGCCGAATTGGGTATGGAAATAATGAGAATGTAAGCTTGGATGGAACTCCACACGAGGGATTTCGCTGACTTTGAGGGAGTGTTACTAAGATCACTAATGTTGATGGATATGTTGTGTCTTTCCTGGAGTGAGTTGATAGCCCCTATTTATAGGGTCAGGGGGGTGCCTATCGGCATGTGCCCCCAAACACAATGCCGATAGGCAGGGATCAGGACCCACTCTCGTGCAGATTTTATGGGAAAACGGTCTAGAACACAAACCGTTGATCCAAATCATGCACGGGGTATACCGTTAGAAAGGTATTTCCGATACCTTTGAGAATCCTTTGGATTGCTCCCAGGTCCGAAAGTTGACTTCGAGTCAAATGTGGCTCGGAACCGCACATTGATCCCTTGGACGGGAGAACGTCTGACGCAAACAGATCGTTCATCTGCATGGTAAGTCATAATCGCCCACGGAACGGACAGTGGAAAAGTTTAGGAGGTGTACTTGGACATGCCAAAGATTTTTGCTCGATTTGGAAGGTTGACCTTGGTCAATCGGGGATCGAAAGCGCCTCAGGACCTCTTGGAGTAAAACAGACCGTTCGTCCGTACCGTAGGTCGGAATTGCATACGGGACAGACCGTTAGAAACGGTATTCATTGCCCTTCGGAGATTCGTACAGTCTTGTTCAAGCTGAAGAGTTGACTTTGGTCAAACGGAGCCCAGGAGCTCCCGGTGGCCTCCGGATCAATTTTCGGGAGAAAATTGATCATTCGACCGAATGGCTATGCTGTTTCACGCACGGGGATGACCGTTGGAAAGGGGTTTCAATTACCTTTGAATATTTAAAGAGCTTTTGCTCTGACGGTGAAGTTGACTGGGGTCAAATCGGGGCCTAAGAGTGCCCGGTGGCCTTCAAATCGATCTTCGGTAGCAAAATGGTTCGTTCGTCTAAAAAATCGTTATACCGATTCGCACACGTGGTGGACTGTTGGAAAGGGTATTCAGAGCCATTCAAAGATTCAAATAGCTTTCGCTCTGATGATAGAGTTGATCGGAGTTAAACGGGGCCCGGGGGCGTCTGGTGGGTTCTAGATCGGTACTCGGAGTGCAACTTAGGGTTTACGATGAGATGGGGAGGTGTTAGGGACTTAAGGGGAGACCTAGGGGTCCTAGAATGTGGTGTATACACATAATTGGAGGACATTATGCATATACCTCCGACACAAAATATGGTATAGTAATACCAGTGGTGGGCATAAGGA
Organism: Sambucus nigra; assembly: GCA_949130495.1. Taxonomy (NCBI): domain Eukaryota; kingdom Viridiplantae; phylum Streptophyta; class Magnoliopsida; order Dipsacales; family Adoxaceae; genus Sambucus; species Sambucus nigra. The sequence goes on from OX422210.1 coordinate 659,652,316, forward strand.
AAAAATATAGCAAAATTCAAACCAAAATGAGAAAAGTGGTGATGCTCCCAAACCCTTATCCTATAAAGATTTGGTCTCAGGTAATAGAGATGAAGACATTTATTTTATTAAGGATGTTGGGATGTGATATGATGAAATATAAGAAAAAATGGAAATCCAACCATTTAACTTAAACACCAACCCAATGGAGGCTGACCGGGTATCACCGGTGGTGAAGTTCCCACCTAAAATACTTGAAAAGCTCATAAATATATGGAAGGATTGCATTATTACGAGGACACTAGGAAGAAGGTTACCCTACCTCCCTTTAGAGTATTACCATGAAAGGGCCATATTGAACATTGCAAAAAGTGATTGGAAAAATCCCATCAAAATTAACTTCACCTCAATTATAACCACAAGGAGGAATGCATACGAGTATGCATTGAGGTAGAACTTGCTAAAACTTTAATTCCTTTTATGATAATAAATGGGGATAGATACAAAGTTGAGTATGAGTTCTTGCATTATGTATGTTTTTTGGTGTGGTCGTATTGGCCACCGGAGTGAACTATGCCCTTATTTTGTTATGGATTCTGGTAATACTCAACTGTTAATGGCTAGTTCCACTAGGAGCCAAACAAATAACGGTAATATTGTAGACCATTGTAAGTAATCTAATGGGTCGGATAACGGGGTGGGAAGTCCATCAAATCAAAATATAGGAGATGCCTTGTCTTTTGGGTCGTAGGTGTTAATACAACTCAAATAAAGGAAATACAATTACCAAGCACAAAAAACTATTGAATAAAGTCAACAAAAAACAACCTACCAACGGTAACCGATTTCAAGCATTAAGTGGGGATCATATGACACAAAGTGACAATGGTAAAAGGAAGCTTAGTGGCCCAAATGATGATAAGTCCCAAGAAGCTGCAAATAAATCGCAGAGGACACAATCTTGAGTTTTAAGGAATAAAATAAAATGTATGGCTAGACCTAGATTTAAAGATCCACATGCAAATGATAAAGAAGAAGAGGTAATAAATGTTGATATACCGGCCCAAAGTGGTTGTCAAGATGGGTCTCATTTTATGGTTGATGTGTCATCAAAGGCTACACAAATGTAAGGCCTAAAGATTCTCTACAACATATATCTAGCAACGCGACAACATCATATCTTAATGGAAAATGCAGCATATTATAGCAATTGGAAAAAATCCCAGAAAGTCACATGAACCTTAAAAGCAACTCAACAACAATTAATAAACCGCATTGTTATGCCTTGTCCGTTGCCCTATACTTCTACATGCCCCAATTCAAATATAAAAAATCCCAACCCATCTATTTCTTCCTCCCCCTATATAAATAATCCAAAAATATAAATCCAGTTGACATTCATCCCCAAACTAATAAATCTATATAAAATGCAAAAAAAATCACCATAACTTAGATAAGGGACCTTTGGATCCGACCCTATCACATGATGGCAACTAAAGAAGATATGTGGGTGAGGAGCGAAATGGAAGATGCAACACTTTTAGTGACAAAGTGGCAAGTGGCACATACATGTATATTAATTCAACTGTTGTGTCTAGTGGAAGAGGACGTAAAAATGCATGCGATGAGGGTGATATCAACGACCTCAACCAAGAAGCACAAATGCGAGCAAAAATGAGACTCCTCTGGCCTGAAGAAGAACCTCTCCCCATATCTATTTTTTTTCTCCATGATATTACTCCTTTAAAACTGTCAAGGATCTGACAAACCTCTGTTTAAGCCTACCATAAAGGAAATGTTATAAACTCCTACAACCGTGAGGTTGTTATCATCCTAAAGATGCGTGTTATAATAGGAAATACATGAAGCCTTTTCTCAAACTTGGGATTCACCGGAAAAGCTATTAATAACCCAATTGGGAGAACACGAGGTATTTGGGTTTTTTAGGATCCAACTAAGGTGGCCATCCAAATTATTGATATTTATGGACAAGCCATCTACCTGCTCATAACAAAGATAAACTTATGAAGATTGGCTCCTCACAGACGTTTATGCTAGTCCCATTTAATATCTCAAAGAGAAACTATGAAATAATTTCAACACAATAGTTAATGACTCAAAATTATCATGGTTATTGACAGGAGACTTCAACGATCATATTGACCCATCAAAAAAGAAAAAATATATCGATATAACCTCATCTAGTAGGTGTAATAAATTTGCAACCAACATTGATGCTTGTAATCTCACGGACCTTGGGAACACGAACCCTTTCGTGACTTCGACTAATCGCCTAGAGAGACTTGCAAATACCCTTTTTAGTTCAGATAGCTCCCTTACAAATTCGGGGTGGAGGTTGGTTTCCCGGAGGCGATTGTCGATAATTTACCAAGAATCGCCTCAAATCATTATCATATGGTAAAACATATAAAAGATAAACTCTGCCCTACTACTTATCCCAAACCATTTAGACTTTTTGAAAGTTAGTTTTATAGACCATATTTTCACGACATGATAAATAATTCCTGGAATGATGACAATAACTTCCAAACTAATTTAAGACTCTACACTGAAAATGCTAAAAATCGTACTATAAATGTCTATGGGAACATTTTTAGAAATAATAAAAGGCTTTTAAGAAAATTTCAGGGTATACAAATAGCTCAAGAAAAATCATTTTCTCATAACCTAGATACAATTGAAAATGATCTTAAGAAGGAGCATAATGATATTTTGAAACATGAGGAGACGTACTCACTCCAAAAGTCTAGAATCTAATGGTTGTCTGAAGGAGATGTAAACACTAAATTTTATCATGTGTCCACAATCATTCAAAGGAAAATAAACAAAATTCACAGGCTTAAAATTGATATTAACTATGTGGATAGTCCCTCAGATATTTCGGAGCATATTTTCAACTTTTTTTCAAATTTATTTGAAGTTGATATTGATAGAGACATTGAAGGGTGGGAAACTCCAAACTTATGTAGGTTTAATAAACAATACAATAGTATGCTACATTTTCCTATCTCACATATGGACATGTAAAAACTATTTTTATCATGAAGCTCCTTAAGGCTCCGGGCCCAGATGGAATTCAATCTATTTTTTTACCAAAAAATTTAGAACAAAATCAATCCATACCTAGCTCGATTTGTTATTTTTTTATTTTAAATGAATATCCTAGTCAACTTAATGCGAGCCGTATTACTCTTATCCCCAACTTGGATAATCCGGAATCCATAACGCAGTTGCGACCTATAACTCTTTATAACATGGTGTATAAAATCATTCCTAAAATTATTGTTAACTGATTAAGACCGATCCTTAATAAAGTGATAAGCCATTTTCAAGTTAGTTTCCTCATAGGGAGACAAACCACGGATAATATAATAATATAGCAAGAGATAATCCACACTATCGAGAAGAAAAAAGGAAAAAAGGGGGGCATGATTTTTCAAATTGATATAGAAAAGGCCTATGACCGTATAAGTTGGGAGTTTCTTGAAAAAATGATGTTAAGCTTTCATGTTAGTAAGAAATGGTGAAACTTATAATGAGTCGCGTTACTAGTAGTAACACGACCATTCTTTGGAATAGCACCCCACTTCCAAGCTTTAAACCTTTTAGGGTTCTTAGAGGAGGAGACCATCTCTCACGTTTTTTATTTGTTATGTTTATGGAGTATCTCTCCTCTATAATCTATGAGAGAGTCAATAGGAAAATCTACAAGGGACTTAAAGCCTCTCCTAAAGGCCTGTGTATCTCCCACTTATTTTCGTTGATGACCTCATCCTTTTTGCCGGGGCTAACCTTAATTATTATATGATTAATTTTGAAACCTTAATTGATTTTTGTGAAGTGTCTAGACAAAAGGTTAATTTTAACAAATCTAAACTCTTTGTCTCACCTAACATGCTTAGGAGGGAGGCCTTAATACTGAGTTATTTTAGTGGTATGAGCCTCACTTCGAATTTAGGGACCTATTTGGGTGCACTTCTCATCCACGGTAGAGTCCATAAAAAAACATTTTAAAGATTTTATAAGTAAGGTTAACAAGTGATCGAGGCAAAAAACGAGCGTCCGTGTAATATGCTAATCGTTGTTATTGGCTTTCGACCGTAATACAAAAAAACCTAAACTTTAACAAAACTCTTATGGAGTATAGCGGCTAGTATGGGTATAGAATCCATAGGGAATGCTTGATAGATTTTAATTGATTTATTACCTCTAAAATAATATTGTAAAAGATGATGATGGTTGAAAAGGGGGTAAAATAAAGAAGTTTAATATGCTAATTAGAATTAAACAAAGAATAAGAAACGGTATTATGATCACATCCCCCGAACCGTCGGTAAAGTCGTTGGAATATAAAAGGTTCAAAAATTATATTAATAATTCGAAGAAAACACTAAATCTTCGAAGTTCTAAACATATGAGAATTTTACTCATCATAATATCTAGTCAATAAACAATTTAATATGAATGACAAGATTGTCGACACATGTAGTATACCTTCAAACACTCCGGTTACCTAGGGCAAACGAAGTTAAGATCCCTATAATACTCGTCTCGACAAAATATCAAGCCTATGACTTATCTCTACAATTTCATCCAATTTTATATCCAACCCATTAACCTAGGTTGGGTTCATGTATCCTAACCCCCTAACTACCTAGACCGACATGATATTATAAGTCTCTATGTAAGAATTCATTACTATGCATGAAAAATAATGAGATAATAATAAAAGTGTTGGAATTTAATGTTACCAAGATAGAAGAACATAAGCATGTAAGAAAAAAAATCAAAGATTGAAGAAGAACCGGAAAAGCTCTTTAATTAAATGTACAAAATATATAAATTATTCTCCTAGATGTTCCTCATTGTTTATGAGTTTTTCCATGAATTAAATCTATCTTAGAAGACTCCTAATATGAGTGTATATAAGTCTTGTGCCGTTTAGAAGAGTCCTCAAAACATAAAACTCTCTAGGGTAAAAAATAGGGCCAAAATAAAAATCCCATTTCTAGCAATTTGTCATGCATTTAAAGCATGACTGATATTTGTCACGATTATGGAGCGTGAATAAAGGCTAACCGATTCTCCTTTAACCGAACCGGTTCTCCTTTAACCAATTCGGTTCTCCTTTCTGCCTTCCTTAGTTTTGCCTCATTGATTATTCTCATATTCGAATAAGCATAACTTATTCACCGTAACTCAGATTGAGGTGTCATTTTTTCCAGTATTCTTGTAACTTCAAGGTCTTTAACTTTTCAGTTTGCCCCACCTTCGGACTAAGGTTTCAAAATTATGAAAATGCCCTTCAACTTCTCATTTCTTGGTCTCTTTCACTATTTTGAGTTTTCTCTTGCACTATATTGCATGAAATACCTGTAAAACACATAAGAGATATACAAAACATAAAATATTTTCCAAAAATAGTTAGTAGAATGAATATGAGATAAGTCGAGTCTATTTACGATGCACTGAATCATAAAAATATCGAAATTAATAGGATAAATATGAAATATTTATGCTTAATCAAATCCTCCTAACTTTGAACATTGCTCGTCCCGAGCAAGGTAAAAGCATAAGAGCGTGAGTTAAAGACATTTGCAAAAATTTTATTGGTATATAATACCTCTTTCGCGGGTAAGCGATTGCATTTAGCGTACGCAATAAGTCATTTAACCCCTAGGTTACTCTAGTAGGACGAATTGCGTCTCGTGAGGGTTTGTAGTGAATATACCCACAAAATTCATTTTTCGACTCAAGAAAAAATCAGAATGCTTAAAAATTGTACAATTTAAATTCCTAAAAAATAGTTCCCGTAAATTGATATTCAATAGTCTAAATTTGTTGTTTGTGTGTGCAAAGCCGATAATTAAACCGCTAACTTCCACCTATTGATCATTACATTACTTTTCGAAAATTCATTTTGATTCAATTTCTCATGGATGCACTCACAAATGAATCACTCTAATTGTGGCTAATTCTCTCGGTATGCGTGATTTATAAGAGTAACTATAGTGGACAAAAGGTCACGCACACAAATTTCAAAGACGAAATTTTTATAATGAAAAGATCTCATCATCGGATTATGGTCATTGAAAACGGGAACCATCATTTCTTATTCACACCAATTAATCTTTCTTATTATCTTTTCGTATCTTAGCTCTCCACGCGGTAATTAATTTTGAAATTCGGACTCGGTTATGACTTTTTCGGCTTGTAAGGTGTAGTGGGTAAAATTGAGAATGGTTGAAAAATTCGAAATTGGAAAATTTTCTTACGATATCCGTTAGTGCTTTTTTGGGCTTTTGCATGTTTTTCTCTTCTTTTTTTTCTTCACATTTTTCTTTTCTTGCTATTTTTTTTGAGCATTTTATTCTATTTTTCTTGCCCCTTTTTGTGCACTTTTTCGGACGTAATTGATTATTGTTCAATTTTCATAATTTCGGGCCAATTTTTTTTCCCGGGTTATCAAACGAAAAAGATTTTTTTTTATTCGGCTCAAAGTTGCGTTGCAAAGGGATCATTTTTCACTACTTTTTCTATGGCTAATATTTTCGGGTAAACAGATGAGGACCTAGCTTCATTATCCGAATTACTCAATATTTTACCATATGTGTCTCGGGAATTATTTTTTTAGAGATATTTGAGCGCATTTTTCGAGATAATATCTCGCTTGTTTCCCATAACCGATCAAAATAAAGGAATTAATCTTCAATGACTTATTTAAACGTTAAAAAGAACTTTGAGTTAATTGCTAACTCGGATTGATTTAATTACTAAAAAAAATGATAGGTTCGAAATCTCACCGGGTTAATTAATCTCCATATTTATTCGTTGAGTCGTTATTTTTCTCTCAATTTATATCTTTGGTCGACTTCAAACAAAAATTTAGTGACATTTTCGAAAAATTTAAATTTAAATTTTTATTTATTTTGAAGAAAAATATTTTTGATTTTTCAAAAAATTTCATTTTTTTGGAAAATTTTCTAAGAAAGCACACTTTGAACGAACATGTGATATAGTCAATGAAACTAAACAATAAATGTGAAGAATATCCCCACACCCCCTAACTTAAATGTTGCATTGTCCTTAATACAAATCAAAAACACAACATAAAGAGAGGAAAAGAAAAATATTACCCAAATGGAGCGATCATCGAGTTCATTGAATCTACAAAATATGTTAGAACCAAGCACAACAAAAAGAATAACATAAAGTTTAACTAGTTACTCAAAACTATAATTAAAAAAAAAAAAAAAGGAAAGAAAAAAACTAACTATGTACAACCTACGATTTGAACTTCTAATAAGTTATTCACTAGAAAGTCGAAAAATTTAAGGGTTGTGACACCCCGCCAAATAAAATACCGGGTGATCAGTCCTATACCAAATTAAAACAGGAATCCCAGTTGGTTCATCCTTAGCATCATTGTCGAAAACTTTTTAAAACTTAATAACCACCTAGTATTCCAAAAGTTGGTGCCAAATTTTAACTTTTTAATTAAACAAAACAGTACATGCGGAAATAAATATAAACCATTCACATAACTGAATGAAAATCAACTGAATCATTAATTAAACAATTTTCCGAATAAACCATCGGCCACCAAAGTGAAATCCAATACAAACATCCAACACCTGAATAAGTACATCTAAAAACTGAACTGAAAGTCTGGGCGACATGCCCTAAATAAAACTGAAATTGATAAATGATTCCTACTCTAGGAATGAATGAATGATGCGTCTAATCCAAACTCCTGCTAGCATCCACATATGCTGCAGCTTCGTGTTCCTGGAATAGAATATCAATTCTCGCGTCCCTGTGGCTGGACACTTAAAAGGTTTTGAAAATAGTTTTATAGCAAGGGTTAGAACCCAAAATATTTTGAAAATATTTAGCAAGTGAATTAACTGCAATAATTTAAAATGCATGAATGCGCTTCATATTTAAGTTAGTATCGCACTCCCTTGTGGACATTCTCACCCCTCCACTAATGTGCACACCTAACGGTTACCTTAACCCCACCTAATTGTACTACCCCATCCAACTAGTCCTGGTATAACCTCCCCTTGCCATACTACTCTAACCCGAGTATAATGATTCTTGAATTATAAGTTATCTCACAATTAACTTAATTAATTCCTCTTAAATAGTAGCATATAACCGTGTCACAAGTTATATAAAGTAAATACATCACACACTGTATTATTACCCGCATATAATATTGAATACCATTATATACGTACCTTTACTAAAACATTCACACATATATCCATCCCTCTGGGTATACCCTCGTCGGATGATTCCCTCTAAAGTGTTATCTCACTAGGTGTGCTCACATAACCTAGTTACCCACGTTGGAATCGCTTACCAACCTGGCCCAAAACATAAACGAAGTGGAGGCGGTCATATTACTTCCCTGAAAGTGAGATAATCTCCTCACTCATATACCAGATGCTATGACCTGGGGATATACTACCTTACTCCTCAAGCTAGGGGATTCACCCACATCGCGCAACCTCCCTTGATAGCACTAGAGTATATAAATTAAGTAAATATCTAATCACTGATATTAATAGCCCACACAATATATACACGCATATATATATATACTATCACTACACCGTATATATATAAAAAATAAATCCCGGCTTCACCATGTACTCACAACCCGTAACACTAGCCTGTAATTTCCCGAGTCTCTGGCCCGACTCAACTTAATTAATTTTCTCACTTAATAATTTCCATCTCCCTGAGTCTGTGGTCCGACTCTAAATAATAATACTCTACACAATAATTTATATGAAATTTTCCCGAGTCTATGATTCGACTCTTATTTAATTAATTTACACATTAATTAATTAACACAAATCCGAGTTTGTAGTCCGACCCTCATTTAATTAATTTACACATTAATTAATTAACACAAATCCGAGTCTGTAGTCCAACTCTAATATAATTACTTCACACCTCAATTAATATGCTATTTTCCCCGAGTCTATGGTCCGACTCAAATTAAATTAATTAACACACCTATTAATTTAATACCTTCCCGAGTCGATCGTTCGACTCTAATTAAATCAATTAACACACCTATTAATTTAATATCGATCCGAGTCTGTGGTCCGACTCTAATTAAATTAATTAACACACCTATTGATTTAATACCGATCCGAGTCTGTGGTCCGACTCCCAGTTAATTAATTTACACATTAATTAATTCATACTAAGCCGAGTCTGTGGTATAACTCTCATTTAATTAATCTATACATTAATTAATTTATACCAATCCGAGTCTGTGGTTCGACTCTCATTTAATTAATTTATACATTAATTAATAAATGCCCTTCCCGAGTCTACAATCCGACTCTAAATTGATTAATTACAACATCAATTAATTTATTACTTTTCCGAGTCTACCTTCCGACTCTACTTTCATTAATTAACACATCCATTAATCTAATAACTTGGTGTCACCCAACCATTCTCCCCGGGCTCGCTTACTTGGCCCATACCTTAATATTTCCCGAGTCTATGTTCCTATCACAAGGAAACACACAATAAGCATTCACAACCCAAGTAATCCTATAAAACAATAGGTACTTACACAACCCAATTATTCATACGTGTACATAATATATTTCTCTCTAATATTCACCGTACTTGTTTGCTTTACTAATTTATTTCACTTTCGTATTAATTCAAGTATTCACACAACTCTAAGGGTCCTAGTTACCCCTTGTTATATCAATTCAGTAGTTACCCTTGTTAACCCACTGACCTGACGAATTTAAGCTCGCTCACGCTTTTCCGTAATTATATTCTTATCATCTCGAATTAGAGTACGTCACAATCAAGCCTACGAATCTCCACTTTAACTCTCTCACAAAATTAAAGTCCAACACTCAATCATAGACCTACTTCCATATCATTATTCCATAAATATATTTCATCAAGGTCCCAAACACTTCCCCGATAAAATTTTAGACATTTGAGGCTAAAAAAGAAAAATCTCAAATTTTCTGGCAGATTAAACACCCTCTAGTAAAATTTCGATTTCTCCCTCTACAGAACTCCGATTGACCTGATTCCAAGTTCATTGGATAGCTAAGAGAAATACCTTTCCAGGAATGTATGGTTCACACTCTAATTCGAAGTACAACACAAATGACATACGTTTAAAGTTGTGTTAAAAATTATGGCAGATTGACCTCTTGTGTTCATCAAATAAACCTTAAGTCATTCAAGATTCATGTTCTTCATCCAATAACTCATAAACATTCCATGTTAATCATCAAATATATTCAAATTTAATTTTATCTTTACTTAGGGATATATAATACACCTATTTCTTACTTTAAATCTCAGCCAAGTATTCCATTAACAAAATCCCATTTTGTACCCATTTATCCCCAAAACGAATTTTAGTTTACACATCACTAAAATATGAATTGGATATCACCATTTACACATTACAGCAAGTTAACCACTTGCCTGAAATCGTTCGTAGGGTCTGATTCCGTTGGTGTAGAGAATGGTTGATGAAGAACACCCCAAATTAGCCCCTTAATTTGGCTCCAAAAGATCCTCCAATTGACTTCTTGATTAGCTTCCTCTAATCCTCTCCCAAACCCTAGGTTTTGGATTTTCTATCTGCCTTTCTTAGTCCCTCAATAAGATTAAAAACACTAAATCCCGTTTTTATCCTAATGGGCCTAATTAAAATAGCCCAAATCACCCCGTGTGACCCGACTATGCCCAAAAATACCTCGAGACCCAATTACTACCCCCGGGTACTCTTTTCTGACTATCTCGACCCATCCAGACTCAATCGCGCCCTCAGAATTGCCATCCGAAATACTTTTTGACATTTCCAAATTTGACCTCAAAATGCGACACACATTAATTCGGACAATTAAACTTAAAGTCGCCAATTATAAATAATTCGTCTCACTCAAATAAATTCTCCAACTCATGAATTTAAGTTTTTCTAATTTAAATATTTTTATAACTCCAAAAAATAATTAAATATTTAATCCTCAAAATTACGGGGTGTTACAAGGGTCCACCCAAAATACGATATGGCTTTGAGGGATAATCGGTGCACCCTCGTTTTCATGTATGCCTCCCAAAAAATAAGAATCTTGTTTGAACAACGGAAGACATATGTGGGATGGAAAAAATGAACCATCACCAATTAAATTTTTTAAAGTGATGATGGAGAATTTGGATGTTAGGGGAGATAAGTACAATTGGGATCCAAGAAAAATAGAACACCTCTCAAAGATTTTTCAAGTAGTATGGGAGGCGGGGCACACAAAAAGGAAGAATCCATCTTGAAAAATATTTCAAACAAAGAGTCCTCGTCAGTAAAAGGTTTAAATGTGTCAAAAGTTTCAACCGTCTCATAGGAATCTAGCAGTATTGTAATGGTTCAATAACAGAGAATGAAATTGGTGATAAAATAAATTCAATCTCAGGTGATTCGTTGTCACTTAAAGATTGAATTTCAAGAGAGCACGACTCACTTTCAACGAGATGCTCTTTAAAAATTTGAGGTGAAACATAAGTCTCAACCTCCTATTTTTTTTCCAAATAAGAACTAAGATCCTTGAGAGTTTCTTCAAGTTCCGACCTCACACAATGAAGGTTAGCCGTGCCTTGAGTGAAAATAAGGAAGAGTTATTCCAAAGTAAGCTTCCTTGGTTCTAGAGCCTCGAATTCCTCATTGGGTTGAAAACATTCTTCAGCTTCTACAATATCGAAAGAAAAATCGTCATTGTGTTTGAATAATGCATCAAACTCTTGCTCCCCAAAATGATTTTCTTCCCGATATTTGTTTTCAAGTTTTACATTATCAGGAATTCGAATGGCCTAATCAATGGTATTAGGTCGAGCCGCAGATTCTTGCACACAAAAAGCTAGAGAACTACTCCTATACAAACGTGAGTTTTAAGCCTTTCATTCTCAATAATTCGAAGGCCCTCACCAATGGTTATAGGTCGAGGCGCGAATTCTTGAGAATAAAAAGTTTGAAAATGGTTCCCATATGAGCCATTATAATTACCGAACCCACTATGAAAAGACATGATTATCGAATGGTTTGTAGATGGACAATTCCCATAAAGATATGTGTGGCCGATGATTCAACGTTTCTTAGCGCTCAATTGTGCAAGCCTGTGAAAAAGGTTAAAAAAATAAAAGAAATAAAACTTATGAAATAGTAAATCAGTTATAATCTATAACAAAACACTCACCGACAACGATGCCATTTTGATGGAACCGAAAATCGAGCGTCCGTGTAATACGCTAATCGTTGTTATTAGCTTCCGACCGCAATACAAAAAAAACTTAACTTTAACATCACTCTTATGGAGTATAGCGGCTAGTTTGGGTATCAAATCCACGGGGAGTGTTTGATAGATTTAATTGATTCATTACTTCTAAAATAAAAGTGTAAAAGACGATGATGGTTGAAAAGGGGAAAAAAATTACTACGCTAATTATAACTAAACAAAGAATAAGAAGCGGGATCAGGATCACATCCCCCGAACCGTCAGTAAAGTCACTGTTAAAAAATTATATTAATAATTCGAAGAAAGCATTAAATCTTCGAAGTACTAAACATATGAGAATTTTACTCCTCAGAATATATAGGCAATAAATAATTTAACATGAATGACAAGATTGCCGACACGCGTATTATACCCTCAAACACTCCGATTACCCAGGGTAAACGAAGTTAAGAGACCTATAATACTCGTCTCGACAAAATATCAAGCCTACGAATTATCTCTATAATTTCATCCAATTTTATATCCAACTCATTAACTTAGGTTGGGTTCATGTATCCCACCCCCTAACTACCTAGTCGGACATGATATTATAAGACTCTATGTAAGAATCCATTAATATGCATGAGAACATAATGAAATAATAATAAAAGTGCTGAAATTTAATGTTACCAAGATAGAAGAACATAAGTAGGGGTGGACAAAAAAAAGACCGACCCGAATGGACCGATTGGACCGAACCGGACCGAACCGAAAATGAAGGCTATTTTGAAACCGGTCCGAAATTCGGTTCACAAAAACTAAAAACCGATTAAACCGGTCTGGTCCGCGGTCCACTATATTAAAAGACCGATTTGGACCGGACCGGACCGATTCCCATATATATATAATAAAAATAATGTTATTGTGTTTCTTATGTATAGTTTTTGAATTAATGTTTATAACTGATGAATTTAATTTGGAACATTTTATATATGTATAGACATTTTTTTTATTTGGGTTAAACAAACCCATGTAAATATCACTTGGAGTTTCGAGTATTTTTTTTGTATATATATTTGTGAGAAAAATAGATAAAAACATTCATAAAATGTACATATATATAAAATAGGGCCAGGACCGAATTTTACCCTGAACCGGACCGAAAAAAGCCTGGACCGAATTAGTAGGTTAACCGAATTAATCGGTCCGGTTTCGGTCCAAAAAAATTGAGGACCGAATATTCGGTTCGGTCCAAAAAATAGGCAAAACCCGGACCGGACCGGACCGTGCCCACTCCTAAACATAAGCATGCAAGAAAAAAAATCAAAAGATTGAAGAAGAATTGAAAAAGCTAGTGAATTAAAGGTGCAAAACATGTAAATTATTCTCCTACATGTTCCTCCTTATTTATGAGATTTTCCATGAATGAAATCCATCTTAAAAGACTCCTAATATGAGTATATATAAGTCTTGGGCATTTAAAAGAGTCCTCAAAACATAAAGCTCTCTAGGCTAAAAAATATGGCCAAAATAAAAATTCCATTCCTGACAATTTGTCACGCTTTTAAATCGCGACTGGTATTTATCACGGTTCTGTAGCGTGACTAAAGGCGAACCGATTCTCCTTTAACCGAACTGTTTCTCCTTTCTACCTTCCTTAGTTTTGCCTCATTGATTTTTCTCCTTTCTGCCTTCCTTAGTTAGTACACCTTTACCTCGAGCTAGCCCTAGGAAAGATATACCGATGGGGGTCGTAATACTACTAACCAATTTTTGATAAAATCTTGTTACCACCCCCTCGTGAAATTTAACCTCAACACTCCACATAATGAAGTTTAACATATAATACGAAGGCTTAAAATCCCACAAAACTTTGAATTTTCATTTGACTTGTGTTTCAAGAAAATATCTAAACTAATCACCAAAGATTAATAAGAGGCCTTACCAACAATGCAAATTGTGAGTTATGTTATTCCTAAGAGGACAAAGACCATATGGTGATAATGTGCGAGAGATATATGGAGGTTTGGCTAAATCTCATCCCTCCGGATAAATGGCAAAAATGTATGGATACCTTCATGATTGGCTCATTGATAATATTTAACATGGTAGAGGGGATATGTCGAAATGGTATGTATTGTTTATGTCCAGTGTTTCGAATCTATGGAAAGCAAGAAATCTATATGCTTTTGATAGATGCATAACTCCCCCTCATTTGATTGCTCATTTTAGTCATATGCTCGCACATGATATCGAAGTTGCATATGACCAAAATGAAAATCAAGTAAGGGCAATAGACAATGGATTGATTTCTTGGTGTTTCCCTTGTGCAGGAGGGATAAAAGTCAACATTAATAGTAGTTGGGATAAAGCTAACAAGAGAGGAGCTTTTGGTGAATTGGTTCGAAGCGATCAAGGTGTTTGGCAAGCGGGTTTCTACGAAAGAATTAATAGGGAAGCCTCAAGTCTAAAAGTGGAACTAGAAGGAATATGTCATGGGCTGAAGTTAATAAAGGAAAGTGGCTGGACAAATGCTCAAGTTGAGTCGGACTCCCAAGTGACTGTACAAATGTTTAGCGAGTAAGCAATAAACCATCCATATGCCAACACAATTGAAGATTGTGTGGATCTAAAGAGGTTGACTAAAATGACGATCATCCATAAGTTATAGGAAGGAAATAAATGTGTGGAGCAAATGACACGAGTAGGAAGTGGACATGAGCAAGAGTATGTAGAGGTGGTTAAACCGCTGAAATCGGGAGATAACTCATGCTTCGAGTTCGAGACAAGGGGTTTGTTGTTGTTATTTTCTCTTTAAAAAAAAGTGAAATGAAAGTAATATTTGGGATAGTGGTGGAATAGAAAAGTGAATTGAAAGCACGTGGGGTGGGTTTGCAGCGTAGGATAGTAGCGGTGAGTAGCGCAGCAGAGAATCTGGGAGGAGGCGGGAAGGAAAGCCTTAAAACCCTACTCGTTCCAGACCTATATTTGCAAAACTCACTTTGATTTCTTTCTGATTCCTCCTCATCAGTAATATTCTCTCGTCTGTGTAGAGAGATGGGTATAAAGGTACACATACTATACAACGAGAGACATTTGGTTTTTGAATCTCCTTCATATTTATATTTATTTACCGAAATGTGGTTTTAGGGTTTAACGAAGCTTCTGGCGGACAATGCTCCAAAGGCCATGAAAGAGCAGAAATTCGAAAGCTATTTTGGGCGTAAAATCGCCATCGACGCCAGCATGAGCATCTATCAGTTCCTTGTTCGTCTCTTGTTGCATATCTCTTTTTAATATCATTTTAAAATGAAAATGAGAATGAGAATGAGAATGAAAATGATTCGATGTAGATTGTTGTTGGGCGAGTCGGCACTGAAATGCTGACCAATGAGGCTGGTGAAGTAACTAGGTAGGTACCTACTTACACTTGCTCATTCCAATTCCACCTCATTACTGTTTTAATTTTGTTCCTCTCTTTATCTAGTCATTTGCAAGGAATGTTCAATCGCACTATTAGGCTCCTCGAAGCTGGATTGAAACCTCTGTAATTACCTTCTTTCTCTTTAATTACATCTACTTTCTGTTTTACCTATACTCAATTTCCTTTCCTTTAGTTATGTTTTTGATGGGCAGCCTCCAGATTTGAAAAAACAAGAGCTTGCAAAACGGTATTCTTCATCTTATTCATCTATAAATAATCACTACTGCATCACTCTTCCCATTTTCATATTCACATCTTTGACACAGTTCTTCAAGAAGGGCAGATGCCACTGCAGGCTTGAACGAGGCCATAGAGGTAAAATATTTATTCCTTTTCGCAATTGGCCACCTTCTTCTTTACCCTGCTCTTCTTTTTTTAATTTTTTATTATACATTAAATGTTTCACTACATAATGCTTTTGTTTGACATTGCAGAGTGGCAACAAGGAAGATATTGAGAAATTTAGTAAACGAACAGTCAAGGTGGGCTCCTTGGACATTTTTCCATTTTCCCAAGTTGTTGCTTAACAACTCCCTGCACAAACCTTAATATTTTGTCATCTTAGTTAAGTCAACGACAGGGGCTGTGGAGAACTAGTGGCGCCGTAAAGTATGGCATATTTGATATACCTTGTAATCAGCAAGTTTGATTGATTCTCCCTTCTGGTTTTGTGGTGAAATGCTTTGTGATTATGGAATGGCTGTTTTCTGTTGTCCCTACAATAGAATGCTACTGTTTTTACATGTCGTTCTTATTCACTTATGCAACTTTGCATCTGTTTATGTCTATATGATACCTAAAGGTACAATTTTTTTACCTCGTTATGTGAAGAATCATGGTGCGATTCTTAGTTCACTGTTAGTTTGTAAATAAAAATTAGTGACTACCCTGTTTCTTTGACATCTACTTGATAACTAGATGCAACAATTCCGACATTTAAGAACAATAGTGAAGTTGAAGAGATAGCTGAGAGCAAACTAACCCATTTTAACATGGGTTGACTGAGATTGGCTCTCATATGAGTAAAAATACAAACTCATTCTATAACAAGGAAAACTGCAGGCCAAAACGAAAAAAGTCATTTGATAAATTGTAATTTTGTTTATACAAGGTCATTTAGTAGATGCTAGAAAATCCTGAAGGCATCGAAACCACTTTTTCATAAGAGAGGGCGCAACTGTTGACAAAGTATACAAAGAGATGTGGTCAAATTAAGGTGTACCAAAATTGGAAAGTCCCTAACGCATTGATATAATCTAGAGATGTCAATTAAAACGGAACCTTCTGTACACACTGAAACTCATAACTTTCAGCAAAGAGAACTTCTCATGTTCCTACAGTGACAACTTTTTTTGATATAGAACAAAACTCACTACATAACACATAGTAGCCTATCTAATTAATCCCAACTTGTAAAGTTAGCAGATATTGTGATACCAGTGATTCATGTGGTTGTTTAGGACTTTATTTTCCTTTGTTATTGCACTTGAACTGGGAAGCATGTAAAAATAATTTCATGATGTTGAGGCTTTTTTCTTTGTTTTGCAGGTGACAAGGCAACACAATGACGACTGCAAAAAACTTTTAAGACTTATGGGTGTGCCTGTAATTGAGGTGAATTGATGATTAAGTTTTTAATGTGTTAGCTGGTTGAATCTGTTTATGTCTATATTTATAGGTACAATTTATCCTCATGTTCACTGTTAATTTGTAAATAAAAACTAGTGTCTACCCTGTTTCTTTGACATCTACTTGATTACTAGATGCAACAATGCCAACTAGTAAGAACAATAGTGAAAGATAGATAGTAGGTAGTAGTAGCCTACTTCTGGCAAAACTTGCCCAAAATACATAAAACAGCCCATATGAGACCACTCATGAACTCACTGGTCCCCTTTTTTTAACAATTGGGTCAAATTTGGGCCACCCATGTATATGTCTTAACGTTCAGTTAAAGCTACCAAATAGAACCCTAAAACCCATTCTCTCTCAGTCCACTCATCTCATATTTTCTCTCTATTTTTCTTACACTAAAGCTGGGATATTATTCTCTTCAATACTTGAAGCATTACTCTTCTTTCTCCGAGCTACATCTTTCATCGTGTTCCAAATAAGTCTCTCTCTCTCTCTCTCTCTCTCTCTCTCGCCTTAAATAACCCAGAATTTTGATGAAGGACCACCAGACTAGTTGTCCATCTTTTAACCTTAGCGATTGCTACAAGTTGCCAATCTCCTTAAGAATTTCACTGAAGAATCTATTCATTTCCAGGACAGTGATGCTTTATTTTTATTTGTAAGAAGACCATGTTTGCTTAATGGTGCATAAATTTGTCTGTTTCATACTATGTAATGAAACTGATTTTTTTTCTGGTCCATATTAGGTAATAAACAAATAATTTTCCGTTCAATATTACACAATCAAACTGTACAAACAGTAGTCTGACACACAAGCGCACACACCTGCACAATAAAAACGGGCCAGACCGACTGAACCCGATTCCATCTTTAACTCCCCCAGATTTGGCCGCGCCCAAAACCTCTCCATCTGCTCCCCCCGTCCCCTGAAAGAAAAAAATAACAAAAGAAACCAGGGTAAGTAAAATCTCTGACATATTCTTTATTTTTTTGGTTGGATTGCTTAGGCTCCATCTGAAGCGGAGGCACAGTGTGCTGCACTTTGCAAATCAGACAAGGCAAGTCTTTCACCCTCTGTGATACTTTATTATTTTGGGGTGCATCTCCTGAAAATTAATTTATTCGATCATAATTATCATTTCTCGTGGTCATAAACAAATTCATTATTTTCCACACATTTGACTATAAGTAATTTTGTGATTTGCGGACTTTATTTTCAACATAATCATGAAAGTAACTTAGTTTATGTATTTGACTGTTCTTTTTAATTCCACTGGAAAAATTAATTCCTTTCTATTGGCGATTCTGTATTTGTAATCCCTTCATTCTACGTGGTAGACTCGTAATGCATTTAAAACTTCCCTTAAAAGGGACAACATCCTGAAAGCTCACGTCTAACTCTCAATGCATATTAGGTTTATGCTGTAGCATCTGAAGACATGGATTCCTTAACTTTTGGAGCTCCTAGATTTCTTCGCCATTTAATGGATCCTAGCTCAAGAAAAGTCCCAGTTATGGAATTTGATGTTTCGAAGGTGCTTCATACAACAATTACTAAGAATAATTGTAGGTACTTAATAATTACTTCACTGCTTCAATTACTGCTTTTGTTTCAGGTTTTGGAGGAGCTGAATCTTACAATGGATCAATTCATTGATTTGTGCATTCTTTGTGGCTGTGATTATTGTGATAGCATTCGAGGTATTATTAACCCCTCACATGATTAGCGTCAAGTTATTTGACTCCGTCTTAATATCATGCAACTATAGACAAGGCAAGTATCTTATGATGAATGTGGCCATTGTTGTTTAAGGTGTAAGGCGCAGTCGCAAGGCTCAAGGCGAGGTGCACCTGATAGAAGTAGGCGCACTTTTTTACAAAAAAATTGAAAAGTTATGTTTCTATCTATGTGATTATTATGACATCAATAATAACATTATATTAGGCATACATCTTTTATATAATGCAAAACCTAAGATGGAATAATAAATTATAATTAATTACAATTTACATTACAAGGGCACTAAGGTGCCAATGCCAATGCGTAATCACTCATAAATTTTTTTATTTAAATATTATTATTATTATGATTATTATTTTGAATACCTTCTTAGTAATCCGTTTTGACTTTAGAACCTTTTACTAATTGAGTTTGGGTTTGGTAACTTTACGAGTTAGTCCTTTAAATTTAACGATGCTAAAATAAAAAATAATTAGAAATTAGAAATTACAAACGTAAATGAAAACAAATTAGAAAATAGAAAAAAACATCAAATAACCCATCCAACCCAGCCTCGCCTCCCCCCCCCCCCCTACACTTCGCCCACCCCCCACCTAGCCACCCACAATCACAACCAAAATCGATCCGAGTGTTGCAGAACCCCCAACCAAAATCGGATTGGAGCACCTACCCAAACTCAGCGTTGCAGAACCCTTCAAAATCGTATTAGCATTTTAAATCCGCGCCATGTCAGCGTTTCATTTTTCTATATAAGTTCAATTTTCAATGCCAGTTCGTAATTAAAATCAATTTGTCCAGATCTACAGACTGTTGGAGGGTTTTGTCCGTATCGGTATTAGGGCTTTGATTTGATTTGAAGGTGTTGAAGAAGTTATCGACAATTTGGAATGAAAATTCAACCGTGTGCGAGAGAGAGAGAGAGAGAGAGAGAGAGAGAGATTGTGGGGAGCGGGGGTGGGGGGAGGTGGTGGTGAGTAATTACGATTATTTCTTTTCTATTTATCTATTTATTTTATTTTCCCCCATTTTATTGTTCATTTTATTTTTCCCGATTGTATTTGTCATTTTATTTTCATATAGTTTTCGTATTTTTTTGATTTTTTAAATTATTTTCCTTTTCATATGCAAGTCACATGATCGTCAAGTGTAACGGTTCAGTAACAGAAGATGTACTAACCTCAAACTCAATTAGTAAAAAGTAGCAACGCAAAATTGAACAATTTAAGTAAAAAAATTCCTATATTCAAATATAACACTTGATCGAGTTTCCAGATATCACAATTATATTAAAATAAGATAAACTTGGGAATATTTAACAATTGCAAGTCTTAAAAGACAACCACCATCATGGAGTACGAGTCTAAAAATAAAATAAGAAACCAACACCAAAAAGGGACAAGTCATAAATAAAATCAAAGACGCAAACATCTTTGCAGCAACTTAGTCTAAAAGATATAGAGATCCTCATCCGTCTCTTCAGCCAGAAGATCGAAATTAGTTTCATTAAAATTAGTCTTCTCTTCAAATTCGTCTTCCTTTTCCTCTTAAACTTCTTTAGTCTCATCGTCTTCATCATGGTTTCAAGTGGTGGAACACTTGATTTTGAAGTACCAACTGATATTTTCTCTTTGGTTGTGTTAGGCAGAGTCTCTGGCGACACACCCAACCACTCCCAGTGTGAATGCATCAACGTCATAAAAACAAGTTCGTTGTCTTCATCTGAATCTCCATCAATTTTGGGAGTAGACCACTCGTTACTTTCATCAATATCTTTATGGCGACGGGGTCAATGATGTCGCGTGATTAATATCTCAGCCTCAATGCTCGATTATACTTGACAAACATCAAATCATTCAACAAATATTGATCCGTACTATTCTTCTTTTAATATAATCCCCACTAATCATATATAATTAATTAGTATAATACGACATTCATTAGTCGTTAATACCAATATACTTTTATGTTTGAAAACACTCCAATTTATTTCAAAACCAGTTGCGTTACAATTGATTCTTATTTTTTAAAAATCTTACTTGGAAATGTTTGCAAATTTGGGGTTGAACCTTCATATGAAGCCCACCACTAGGCTGCTACTTATAAATAATATGTAAATATCAACTTTAAGCAATATGCAAATAGCAATATATGTACTGACATATACGAGGGTCCCGAGAATCAATTGTGTTTTTGTTTATATTTATTTTCTTGTTTTATCAGGTTAAAGGTGACATTGTTTTTTAACGCCTTTAGTGTGCCTCTTTAGTCATTTTACACTTGTTGGTTATCTTGGCTAAAAAGATACCCATCCCCATTAATAAGGCCTTTGACCACTTTTTGTAAACACTTACTTTGGGAAATGAAAATTAGTGAGAGAAACTAGCCCATTATTCGCGAAACAAGTGGTGCTGTGAAAATGCTTCCTCTTTGGCATCATAGCTCCGTTCACGCCTGATATGGTTGCTAAGGTTGTGATTGTAGAGCCATCGAGTGGATGAACAAATGATCCGCTCCTCCAAATCTTACTCACCGCCAATGGTTTAACGACACCGCCCTATATCTAACCCTCCAAATAAGCTGATCCGCCCCCCAAACAACTACCCAAACCATCTCAAATCCTATAAGGATGGCTATCACTCCCCTCGCTTGACTACGACGACCCTCATTGTCGAAAACGAACCCCGTATACACCCCCACCCTCCCGCGTTCAAATTTGGACCCACAATCCCCCCAAACAAAAAAACTAGCAAACCCCAACCCTGTATGTCTGGCCAACCCCGCCCAGTGAAAGAACCCCGACCCCAATTTCATATAACCCCGGCCTGTGAAGAAACCACGAGGGACCCCTGAACGCTCCCCCGAACCTGCAAAAAACTAGAAATGGAAGATGTTTAACAACCCAAAACAAAGCAGCTTTACTTTATGCATTAGTCAGTGAAGCAAAACATCATACACATAGTTCATCTCCCGAACACATTAGCAAAGAGATAGAGTATGTGGATATGGCGATGGTACCGTGGTGATAACTTGAGCTAACAAACGACCAGTGTTCTAAATGGCGCACTTAAGCGTGAGGCTTTTTAGAAACGTTCCGCATAAGGCATAGGCGTGGCAAAAAGTGCGATCAACAGCCCACGCGAGCCTACGCGCGGTAAGGCATAAAAAGGCCTGAAAAGGTGCACCGTTTTTTTTAAGTCGAAGTCTTTTTTTTATTTTTTATTTTTATTCTTATCAAAATCCTATAAACAAACAAAATAAAACCTCTCAACCAATTTGGTATAGTATTGATTCTACTTCATGATGTTTCTGCTTATAATTTTTTCTTATTCTACTTCATGATGTTACTGTTTATTTTTCTTCTTCTTATTTTGTTATAGTTTTTTGGTTCTGCTTATGTTTCTTTTCTTCTTATGTTATATTTGAAATATATTGTTTACTAACTTATTTAATATTATATTTAATTATATTATATTATAATATATTTGAAATATATTATATTTTATTTTATTGCATTTACACTATATTTGAAATATATTTACTTATTTTGTTACTAACTTGTAGTGAAATATATTGTTTAGTAACTTATATTATATTATATTTGATTATATAATGGAGCATGCATATGGGAAAAAAGGGTTACCAAATATATGGATATATTTTCAAATTTCAAGGTATGCACCCTATCAAGCGGATCGAAGGCAGGTTGACTTGAGCAGCCTCGCCCCCATATAAATAAACCATATGAACAAATTAGAGCAAAGAGCATTCGGAGCCTAGAACTGTTGCCCAAATTTCCTTACACCCGAGAATCATTGCGAGAGCATTAACCCCTCATACACATTTAATACGCTCATGATTGGGCATTAACTGAGTTTGAAGTTCCTGCCTTGCTTTTATAGTGCCTGGAGTGCTTGTCCTTTCTTCCTCCGACCACATTCATTTATTGTGCTTGTCATATATCTTCTGTGTTAATATGCTCCTTAATGCAAGCTTGAATATTAAATCTCTTTGTCTCTGAGCTACCGGTGGTTATTGCCTATATTGCGTACCTAACGGTGTTAATCCCGATCTTGATAAGGGGTTACACCTCACTTAACACTAACTGTATTTGTATTAGAAGGACCCACATCTTACAGTTCGTTAGTGCTAAAATAAAAAATATTCTAGTGGATATTCATTTAGGGTATTTTACACTGTTTAGCTTCTAGGTTAAGTTGGAGCTTCAGTAGTTAGACTCTTGTAACCATCCATGAATTCTCTCCTTTGAAGGTACAGAAGATTGAATAATGAGCACAGTACTTTTTCTTTTTTGCTCATTTTTTATACTGCCTCAACGTTATCCAACCTAAGGGTTACAGCTTTCCCTTTTCCTTTGACTATTTTATGTATATGTCATTTTCTTTTGCTTGCATTGAAAGATACATATTCTGCATCAGGTATTGGGAGCCAGACTGCTTTGAAGCTCATCCGTCAACATGGCTCGATAGAGAATATACTGGAGAATATAAACAGGGAAAGGTACTATTTTTTCTTTAATTGTGAAAGATTAGAAACAGACTGGAGAAGATATGGAAGTTTTAATATATGTCATAATTGTTTGCTTATTCCCCCCCCCCCCCCCCCCCCCCCCCCCCCCCCGGGTCTCCATGAAACCCCTTTAACAGATAACTTATCTACTGCCTATTTTTAAATACTCAGGCACACATTGATTCCTATCTTTGTGTCATCATGCCTATGGATATCAGTTTTTGGTAGTGGTAATTTCTTGGGTTATTATATTTTTCTTCGGGTGTGTTATAGGTCTTCACATCAAGTGTCACTTCCATAATGGGGGTGGTCTATTGCACCATACATTATCCCTTATTTTATTGTTTTCAAGAGATACAACCTCAATTAAAGGCATGATAGCCTCGCTGAGAAGAATGAAGTGGCTATATGGACTCTATCCTTTCCCTTTTTTTCCCCACAAGAATATATTGAAAAATGTAAACGGGAGCTGCATCCCATGTACATGAAAGGATACAACGATAACTTACTATATGGTGAGCAACTCTTTAAAAAGGGCCACATGCACAAGATACCCCCCCTCTTAAAAAAAAGAACATGGGTTGTGACCCCAAATGCATTTGAAGGCATTTTTTTGCTGAAGAAGCAACTAATCTGAGAGTTTGGGTGGAATAAAATTAAATGTTCGTAATTCTCCTATTCTGGCCTATTGAGATTATACACGACAGTGTTTTAAAAGGCGCGCATAGGCGGCGCATATGTTCGCCTATGTGTGATGCTTTTTAGAAACGCAACGCATAAGGGGTATGCATGGAAAAAGGCGTGGTCAACGCTTTTTTAGGCGGTTAACGGGGTGATGCGCGCGTAAGGCATGCTTTTTTTTTTTTTATTGCTGAAATCATTTTTTTCTTATGTTTGAGTTGGAATGACGTCGTTTTGGGTAAAAAGCATACAATTTTTTTTATCTTATCTGCTATACTAATCTAACCCTAACATAACAAATTACCCCCCCCCCCCCCCCCACACACACACACACAAGAAAACCCCGACCAGACAAAACAAAAGAAAAAAACCCCAAGAACCCTAACTTCTGCCACTGGTCATCAACCCTAACTCTTTGACGCCGACATACCTTCCCGTTCCTCTCAGTAAGTGATGTGAATTTGGGTGCGGAAGCGTAAAAGAAGAAGTTATCTACACAACAATTAACTACACAACAACTACACTACATAACAACAACAATAACAGCTAAACTAAAGAAATGAAATGAAATGGGTTTCTTTCTCTCTCCCTTCTCTATTCCCAATATTCAAAGTTAAGTACAATTAAGGGCCAAGGGACCTATTTATAGTGTTAGCTTGCTAATCAAGCTAATACCCAAAAAGACTAAAAAAGGTAATTAAAATATCTAAAAATGACATATTAGTCCCCGACATACTTGGAAACTAATTAAAAGACAAAAATAAAGGGAAAATAACAATAAACCCTGATTCCCATCATTCTTCCCTACGTGAGAGAGCTCGTCCTGAGCGAAAAAAAATGCGTGTTAGGGCATTATCCGCGGGCACCCCTACTTGAAAGGGAAGTCGTCCTTTGAAGCGTCCCGCAACGATTCGCAAAATAGCCTTGAAGAGAAATCACAAATTTACTCCATGGCTGATGAATAGGAAGTCGGTCGCTAATCCGTCCAAATGAAGAGCCAACACAAGATCGATGCGGAGAAGGCCATTGATGCCAAATTTCATCCAAATTGCTCGTGATGAGCCTCCGTAGCATCAAATCATGTAAATGCGTCATGGAGCGCTCCTCATAAGTAACCCAAAAGGGGTCCACAAATCCCGCATCAATCATGATCACCCCACGCAACATATACTCCTCATAGGAAACAACCACCGAAACACCATCACAAAACTCTTCATCGTGACCAAAAATGGGAGAAAAGTCCATCAAATCAAATATTTCCACCTCGCGATAGTGAGTGCGAGTCTCCCAACCGTCTTCAACAAATAAATCAAAAAAATCACATGGAAAGTACCCATCATCTTCTACCCCAAAGATAGGAATAAAGTCCACAATCTCAAATGTCTCGAAATCCCTATATCGAGTACGAGTGAGCCATCCATCCTCCTCGAATATAGGAAAAAAAGTCACTATCAAGCATCGTCTGGGTCTCAACAACCTCGGAGACATCCTCGTGAAGCATATCCGAAGGGATAGTATCATGGGTGTGCACGGGAATGACATCGAATGCAGTAGGAGGGGCACCGGTGGACAATTACTCCAAATATGGGACCAAATACCTCGCTCGTGCACGTGCCCATTTTTCACGTGCCATCTCCATCTCAAAATACTCTGTTCGACACCTATTTAGGTGTTGACGATACATCTCATACTCCACGATGGAATAAGCACTATACGCTAATGTGTGAAGTTTTTGAGATAGATATGAATTCGTCTCGGCCCAAGAATCTTGAAGACTTTGGAGTTTCTTGATGATGACACAACTAACCTTGTCGAAATCGGCACATGCATTCAAATCAAACCCGTATTTGGTACTATCCCACGATAATTTGGAAGAAAGGTATTCGTCGGGTGGGGGAGGGATGAAATCGTAGGGTCTTGGTAGATTTTGGGGCAGATTTGTAATTTTTAGAAAATACAGGGGATGAATTATAATTTTCAGAAATTGTTAGGGGGTTAGTGTGTTGAAGATGTCCGGGTGGGGGGAAAGTTTGATTAGGGTTTGTGATGTGGTGGGAGGTTGCCGGGGTTGAATATGAATGTCTATGAGGGTTAGGGTTTGTTCTTGAAAAATTATGGCTCACAATTTGGTTTGAATTAAATTTTTTTTGTGGAAATTGGTTAGGGTTTGTGGAGGAATGCTTCTTGGATAGTTTCGGATGAATCTTGGATTGATCGGGGGTGAAAAACATTGGTTCTTGGTCATGGGCAATACAATCATGAAAATCCGGGTAGGAAAAAGAGGTTTGGGTATTTGGGTGGTGGGATTTTGAGATGGGTAGGGTTTGGGCAGATTCGGAAGGAGTATCAACGAATTGAGGTTGTGGGATATTAGGGTTTCTTGAATCTTGGGTTTCTAGGGTTTCGATGGTGGGACTCGTACGTAGAATGAAGTAGGAGTGGTCCCATCCTGAATCTGACTCGTATTCGATAATCATCCTCTTGCCAAGAATAAATGCGGCTTTGATACCAATTTGATGTGAATTTGGGTGCGGAAGCGTAAAAGAAGAAGTTATCTACGCAACAATTAACTACACACCACCACCACCACCACCACCAACAACTAAACTAAAGAAATGAAATGGGTTTCTTTCTCTCTCTCTCGTCTCTATTCTCAATATTCAAAGTTAAGTACAAATGAGGGCCAAGGGGTCTATTTATAGGAAGCGTTAGCTTGCTAATCAAGCTAATACCCCAAAAGATTAAAAAAGATAACTTATATCTAATTATGACATATTAGTCCCAAACATACTTGGAATCTAATTAAAAGACAAAAATAATTGGAAAATAACAATAAACCCTAATTCCCATTAGCAAGTTTTTTTTTTCTTTTCATTTTTGTAAAAATTTATTGTCATTTGTCTCCAAATTTGTTGTCGCCACTGGTCGAATTTGTTTCTTTCCACATTCTTTTTTGTTTGTTCAATTAATAATGTCCTTGCTTTTACCTTCAATATTTTGCAAGTTATGTACAATTATTCATTCCGAAACTAGATGGACTATAATATAGTAATGGGACCATATTTTGGGGAGACATTCATATTATATTTTAGTAATGAAAATAAAAAAATTTCTTTCCACCAAACTGTGACACCCCGCCTAATAAAATACCGAGTGATCAGTCATATACCAAATTAAAACAGGAATTCCAGTTGGTTCATCCTTAGCATCACTGTCGAAAACTTTTTAAAACTTACTAATCACCTAGTATTTCAAAAGCTGGTGCCAATTTTAACTTTTTAATTAAACAAAAACAATACATGCGGAAATAAATATCAACCATTCACACAACTGAATAAAACTCAACTGAATAATTGAATTAACTGCAGTAGGTTTTGAAAATAGTTTTATAGCAAGGGTTAGAATATCAATCCTAGAATAGTTTTATAGCAAGGGTTAGAATTAACTGGAATAGAATATCAATCCTGGCGTCCCTGTGGCTGGACACCTAAAAGGTTTTGAAAATAGTTTTATAGCAAGGGCTAGAACCCAAAATATTTTGAAAATATTTAGCAAGTGAATTAACTGCAGTAATTTAAAATGCATGAATGCGCTTCATATTTAAGTTAGTGTTGCACTCCCTTGTGGACATTCTCACCCCTCCACTATTGTGCACACCTATCGGTTACCTTGACCCCCCCACCTAGTTGTACTACCCCGTCCAACTAGTCCTGGTATAACCTCCCCTTTGCCATACTACTCTAACCTGAGTACAATGATTCTTGAATTATAAGTTATCTCACAATTAACTTAATTAATTCCCTCTTAAATAGTAGCATATAATCGTGTCACAAGTTGTATAAAGTAAATACATCACACACTGTATTATTACCCGCATATAATATTGAATACCATTATATACGTACCTTTACTAAAACATCCACACATATGACATACGTATATTCATCCCTCCGAGTATACCCTCGCCGGATGATTCCCTTTAAAGTGCTATCTCACTAGGTGTGCTCACATAACCTAGTTACCCAAATTGAAATCGCTCACCAACCTGGCCCAAAACATAAACGAAGTGGAGGCGGTCATATTCCTTCCCTGAAAGTGAGATAATCTCACCCATATACCGGACGCTATGACCGGGGGATATACTCAACCTACTCCTCAAGGGATTCACCCACATCGCGCAACCTCCCTTGATAGCACTAGAGTATATAAATTAAATAAATATCTAATCACTGATATTTAATAGCACACACAATATATAAACATATTTATATATATACTATCACTACACCGTATATATATATAAAATAAACTCCGACTTCACCGTGTACTCACAACTCGTAACACTAGCGTGAAATTTCCTGAGTCTCTGGTCCGACTCAACTTAATTAATTTTCTCACTTAATAATTTCCATCTTCCCGAGTCTGTGGTCCGACTCTAAATAATAATACTCTACACGATAATTTATATGAAATTTGCCCGAGTCTATGATTCGACTCTCATTTAATTAATTTACACATTAATTAATTAACACAAATCTGAGTCTATAGTCCGACCCTCATTTAATTAATTTAACCATTAATTAATTAACACAAATCCGAGTCTGTAGTCCAACTCTAAATAATAATTAATTTACACATTAATTAATTAACACAAATCCGAGTCTTTGGTCCGACTCTAATATAATTAATTCACACCTATTAATTTAATACCTTCTCGAGTCTATCGTCCGACTCTAATTAAATTAATTAACATACTTATTAATTTAATACCGATCCAAGTCTGTGGTCCGACTCCCAGTCAATTAATTTACACATTAATTAATTCATATTAAACCGAGTCTGTGGTACGACTCTCATTTAATTAATTTACCCATTAATTAATAAATACCCTTCCCGAATCTACAATCCGACTCTAAATTAATTAATTACAACATCAATTAATTTAATACTTTTTCGAGTCTACCTTCCGACTCTATTTTCATTAATTAACACATTCATTAATTTAATAACTTGGTGTCACCCAACCATTATCCCCGGACTCGTTCACTTGGTCCATACCTTGATATTCCCTGAGTCTATGTTCCGACTCCAAATTAATTTAATCTCTCAATAATTAATTTAATACTTTGGTGTCACTTAACCAACATATCCGGACTCGCTCACTTGGTCCATTTTTACATCTCAGAATCTCATTCCCACATATTCGCCCACAATGTGTCACACATTCATCTCCATCAAATCTCCCAATTATATTTACCTATAATTATCAACATACCCGGACTCGCCCACTTGGTCCATAATTAAATATTTCACCTCAATTCCTTTAATAATGTAGCGTCACCCAACTACAATACCCGAATATTATTCCTCGGTCCAATATCACTACTTATGAATTATTTCCCCAAATTCGTTCATCTCATGACATACCGTTCACACCCTCCTAAATCCAATTATATCACCCCATAATTGTTAAGGAAATATGTGCCACATATGAATTTATCACTCAATAAAAGTAAGGGATTAAATCTTAAATAAAATCCTCTTTATATACAACACTGGCCAAACTGTCAAATTTCTGGGACCGTCGATCGATCGATCCCCCTGGGTCGATCGATCGATCGAGCAGGTGATCGTCTTCCCCGGCTTGCTGTTTCAGCCATTAACGAACCCTCAAGCTTTTGGTTTATTCCCAAACCTTTACCCAAATCACAACCAACATGTTCTCCACACAAGAAAAGGTTCTAAACACCCTAGAGACCTTAATCCATTAACAATTTGTCCAAAACCCTAAGTACATCCGATTTGGGGTTTTTCACCCGGGTCTGTTCTACCAAATCCGACCCCTACCATATTCAGTCCATGTAATCACTATACATATTGTAATCCACTCTACCATTTAATCTTAACAGACTCAAATCATAACTTAACATCCATTGAGTAATTTAAATATGCCCAATTACTCTAAATTCATAAAAAACCCAATTTTAATTTTGGTTGCACACCCAAAACGAATTTTCATATACACACACTATGATATGAATTGATTATCATCACTTTAGGAATCACAACAGCTAACCACTTGCCTGGAATTGTTCGTAGAGTCTGATCCGTTGGTGTAGTCCCATAATTTGGCTCCAAAATTCCCCAAATTGGCTCTTGATTTGCTTTCCCCCAATTTCTCTCAAACCCTAGGTTTAGAGTTGTGTTGACTACCGTTCCCTAGTCTCTCAATTTGGTTAAAAACCCTTAATCCCGCTTTTGGCCATCTGGGCCTAATTAAAATGGCCCAACTCACCCCGTGTTGGCCCGGCTATGCCCAAAAATACCCGAGACCCAATTACAACCCCCTGGTACTCTTTTCTGACTATCTCGACCCATCCGGACGCAACCGCGCACTCAGAATTGTCATCCGAAATACTTTTTATCATTTCCAAATTACGACCTCAAAATGCGACACACGAGATTTCGAACCATTAAACTTAAAAGTCGTCAATTATAAATAATTCCTCTCACTCAATTAAATTCTCCAACTCATGAATTTAAGTTTTTCCAATTTAAATATTTTTATAACTCCCAAAATAATTAATTATTAAATTCTCAAAATTACGAGGTGTTACATACTCCCCCCTTTACAAAGGAATTTCGTCATCGAAATTAAGATAAGCGTAATGTTCCAAGCTTCGCATATTACTCTCTAGTCATGTGCCTCCGAGCCCGCTATATCTATCCCATCCGCTTCTAACCATACGTTACACAAGTATGCATTTAAATTAACCAGGGCGCCCGTACACCCCTATACCCGTGCTTAACCGCACAAAATTTGCCTTAATTAACCCGGGTACCCATACACCCTATCCTCGTGCTTAACCGTACAAAATTACCCGACTATGCTAGTCGTAACCTGTAATATAACTTTAAACCCGTAGTCATATCACATATATATATATATATATATATATATAATGCCCGGGGTACCCAACCCATGTACTAACGACCAAACCTCTTCCCACTTTTCAATGTTGCGCTAAGTTTCATGCGTGGGATGTCTCGCAAAGCGAAATCCAAACAAGGAACCCCCCCGATACACTACTACCTAACACTGTCGGTCGTTGAGATCCGTTAGACCCTCAGTCCATAGCATGTACCCCTAAATACTTGTCTCTTAACACAAAAGTATGTACGCTTACCCTCATGCTATCAAAGACAACATAAAATACCGCGCCCTTACTATCACTAGCCCTTGCGGAAAATAAACTCCGAGCTATCTCTCTTTGCTCGAACATAATTTTAACTACCATGATTCACTTTAGTAAACACCCCTACTTACTGGGATAAAATGTGAGAACACAAAACCTCACTTTGTGTCTATCACACCACACAATATAACATATATACATAGGCTAAGCGCCCTCTCAAGTGATACCTAGTACCAATCATATCCTGGTGTCGCGAACACCAAAACTTACCCCCACTATTCACAATAGTTCAAACCCATCGCTATCAAGCCGATATTTACGAAATATTATCAACCTTACTCCCATAATTCTCGAAAGTAGTAACTCTTCGCATAATTCAAACCTTCACTCAGTGTACACCTCCACTCTCCCGTGAAGAACACCACAGAACTCCGCTACCCCACGGAAAGTTTATCCACTTACTATGGCTGCTACAACCAGCACACCCACTAAATTCGATTCACCCGCGAACTCTAGTGAAAATAAGTCTTATATTGTGACATCCTCCTTGTCACGCAAAAATATATCCCATGCCCATAGGGTAAAAATAATTACCTCCATACTCCAGCTGCAACGGCTGATCCTCGGGTTCCGGAGCATCTTCTCCCTGCCCGAATGCGCCCATGACTTGCTTTAGTGGCTGTACATCCAGGACCTCGTCCTGTAGTTGACCCCTGCCTCGCTTAAGATCTCTTCATGTGTCTCGCTTCCCCCACGAACGAAACATCTTCTAATACATTCACCCTGCCACAGCTCCCTTCCATGCCGACCTTGTTGGAATTTTTGGCCATCCTGCCGATAGCCTCCAGTTCTAAATCGTTTGGCATGATTTCCCTGTCGGAATCCTGCCCCTGATCTCCCCCTGTTTGCTGTTGCGATACCCCACTGGTACTGTTCCCTCCAGCTTTATCCGACTGTCTGGTTTCCACTCCCCTCTTGCTTCCTTTCACGTGGAAGCGATCTTCCTGAATCCTGACAGTGCAGGAGTGCTGCGTTAACGACATCAGTATAAGCTACTAATGCGTAATTACCAATTAAATGTTGTCTGATTCTCCAGACTAACCCATCTATAAGCCTTGCTTTCTTTCTCTCTTCATCGCTTACCTCATCCGGTACCAACTTTGCCAATCGACTAAATTCTTCCTCGTAATCGACCACTGAACGGTCTCCCCGAGTCACCTCTCTAAATTTTCTCCTCATTTCGGTCTCAACCGCTGGAGGAAAATACTTGTGGTCGAACCACAGCGTATCCCTTTCCTCAACTGTGGTGATCAACTCCCACCACTGTAGCGCGCGTCCACTAAACTAAAAGTGGCTTGCATTTGCTTCCGCACCTCATCGCTATCTCCTATGCATAGGTGACGCTGGATATCTCTCTTCCTTGACACGCTAGCACTACACCTGAACCCCTCACAACTCTGGTGGATGCCCACTCTTGAAAAAAATCTCTTACCCCCTGCGTGAGTCTGAACATCCGATGCCACTAACACTTGTGGCTGATCCCGTGAAAAGTACCCTGCCATTGCGACCAGCGTCGCTTCAACTGCCTGTGCCACTAGTTCAGTTATCTGTGCTGCCAAAATCATCTCTGGCCGTTGCTGCGGTAACTCTTGCTCCTGACGAGCCTCCCTAGTCTAATCTCCCCCTGCTGCCCTAGCTGCTCTCTCTCTCCTGGACGGCATCTGGAATGAGAATCGAATCGTATGAGTTCACTCTCAAATATAAATTTGGCAGAAGAACGTAATTGCGCATACGTATTGAGAATATGACAATCATATGATAGGGCTCTATATCAAAGATTGCTAAGCTGAAACGTAAAAAGCCGCACAGATCCTAAGGACACTAGAACCTAATGCTCTGATACCATCTGTGACATCCCGCCTAATAAAATACTGGGTGATCAGTCCTATACAAAATTAAAACATGAATCCCAGTTGGTTCATCCTTAGCATCACTGTCGAAAACTTTTTTAAACTTACTAACCACCTAGTATTCCAAAAGCTGGTGCCAATTTTAACTTTTTAATTAAACAAAAACAGTACATGCGGAAATAAATATGAACCATTCACACAACTGAATAAAACTCAACTGAATAATTGAATAAACAATTTGCCGAATAAACCATCGGCCACCAAAATGAAATCCAATACAAACATCCAACACCTGAATAAGTACATCTAAAAACTGTACTGAGAAGTCTGGGCGACAAGCCCTAAATAAAACTGGAACTGATAAATGATTCCTACTCTAGGAATAAATGAACGATGCGTCTAATCCGATCTCCTGCTAGCATCCACATATGCCGCAGCTCCGTGTCTCTGGAATAGAATATCAATCCTGGCGTCCCTGTGGCTGGACACCTAAAAGGTTTTGAAAATAGTTTTATAGTAAGTGTTAGAAACCAAAATATTTTGAAAATATTTAGCAAGTGAATTAACTACGTACTTTAAAATGCATGAATGCGCTTCATATTTAAGTTAGTGTCGCACTCCCTTGTGGACATTCTCACCCCTCCACTATTGTGCACACCTATTGGTTACCTTGACCCCCCACCTAGTAGTACTACCCCGTCCAACTAGTCCTGGTATAACCTCTCCCTTGCCATACTACTCTAACTCGAGTACAATGATTCTTGAATTATAAGTTATCTCACAATTAACTTAACTAATTCCCTCTTAAATAGTAGCATAGAACTGTGTCACAAGTTATACAAAGTAAATACATCACACACTGTATTATTACCCGCATATAATATTGAATACCATTATATACGTACCTTTACTAAAACATTCACACATATAACATACGTATATCCATCCCTCCGAGTATGCCCTCGCCGGATGATTTCCTCTAAAGTGCTATCTCACTAGGTGTGCTCACATAACCTAGTTACACAAATTGGAATCGCTCACCAACCTGGCCCAAAACATAATCGAAGTGGAGGCGGTCATATTCCTTCCCTGAAAGTGAGATAATCTCCTCACCCATATACCGGACGTTATGACCGGGGGATATACTCACCCTACTCCTCAAGCTAGGGGATTCACCCACATCGCGCAACCTCCCTTGATAGCACTAGAGTATATAAATTAAATAAATATCTAATCATTGATATTTAATAGCGCACACAATATATACACATATATATATTCTATCACTACACCGTATATATATATATAAATTTACCCCCGACTTCACCTTGTACTCACAACACGTAACACTAGCCTGAAATTTCCCGAGTCTCTGGTCGACTCAACTTAATTAATTTTCTCACTTAATAATTTCCATCTTCCCGAGTATGTGGTCCGACTCTAAATAATAATACTCTACAAGATAATTTATATGAATTTTTCCCGAGTCTATGATTCGACTCTTATTTAATTAATTTACACATTAATTAATTAACACAAATCTGAGTCTGTAGTCCGATCCTCATTTAATTAATTTACACATTAATTAATTAACACAAATCCGAGTCTGTAGTCCGACTTTAAATAATAATTAATTAACACAAATCCGAGTCTGTGGTCTGACTCTAATATAATTAATTCACACCTATTAATTTAATACCTTCCCGAGTCTATCGTCCGACTCTAATTAAATTAATTAACACTCAATAAAAGTAAGGGATTACATCTTAAATAAAATCCTCTTTATATACAAAACTGGCCGAACTGTCAAATTTCTGGGACCGTCGATCGATCGATCCCCCTGGGTCGTCGATTGATCGAGCAGGTGATCGTCTTCCCCGGCTTGCTATTTCAGCCATTAACGAACCCTCAAGCTTTTGGTTTATTCCCAAACCTTTACCCAAATCACAACCAACGCGTTCTCCACACAAGAAAATGTTCTAAACACCCTAGAGACCTTAATCCATTAACAATGTGTCCAAAACCCTAAGTATATCCGATTTGGGGTTTTTTACCCGGGTCTATTCTACCAAATCCGACCCTGAAGTACATGTAATCACTATACATATTGTAATCCACTCTACCATTTAATCTTTACAGACTCAAATCATAACTTAACATCCATTGAGTAATTTAAATATGCCAAATTACTCTAAATTCATAAAAACTCAATTTTAATTTTGGTTACACACCCAAAACGAATTTTCATATACACACACTATGATATGAATTGATTGTCATCACTTTAGGAATCACAACAGTTAACCACTTGCCTGGAATTGTTCGTAGAGTCTGATCCTTTGGTGTAGTCCCATAATTTGGTTCCAAAACCTCCCAAATTGGCTCTTGATTTGCTTTCCCCCAATTTCCTCTCAAACCTTAGGTTTAGAGTTGTGTTGACTGCCGTTCCCTAGTCTCTCAATTTGGTAAAAAAACCTTAATCCCGTTTTTGGTCATCTGGGTCTAATTAAAATGGCCCAACTCACCCCGTGTGGGCTCGGCTATGCCCAAAAATACCCCGAGACCCAATTACTACCCCCGGGTACTCTTTTTTGACTATCTCGACCCATCCGGACGCAATTGCGCACTCGGAATTGTCTTCCGAAGTACTTTTTGTCATTTCCAAATTTACGACCTCAAAATGCAACACACGAGATTTCGAACCATTAAACTTAAAAGTCGCCAATTATAAATAATTCGGCTCACTCAATTAAATTTTTCAACTCATGAAATTATGTTTTTCCAATTTAAATATTTTTATAGCTCCCAAAATAATTAAATATTAAATCTTCAAAATCACGGGGTGTTACACAAACGTGGCAGTATCTAGTTTAACTGTTGTAATTTTTTTTGCTGTTATAAAATAATTGCTGTAATTTTTGACTTATTCCCATATTTATAAAATAACTGTTGTCCAATATTTCTGTTGTGAACTGCTGTAATTTTTTTTTTTTTACTTTTATATTAGTATTGTTGAATTTTTTTACGAATATAATTTCAAATTTTAATGTATGTTTTATTTTATTCGTAATTTTGATTGCATGGTTATGATTATGTTTTTTTTTATGTGAGTTATTGACGTAAACCACCTTTCAAAAGGCTCCTAAAAAATATCTAACACACTAGAGAGATACTCTTTTCTATTGTTAAAATTCAAGACTACCCCAAATGAGGCTTATAAGTGAGTATTTAAAAGGAAGGAGTAGCTTAGGCTTTAAGCTAAGGCACTAATTACAAAAATGCCACTCATCCCCCTCCTAGCGTTTAAATACTAAAACAAAACAACAGAAAATGCTATAAAGAAAAATAACAAAAAGAAAGTAAAATGCTTATATTTCCAAAAATATTCCAAAATTGGCAATTGAGCCCTCAATTAACATCAATCTCCCCTCCTTGAAAAGAGTTCGTCTTCGAACTCAAAGGGGAGGGTCAAGTGAATCAGCCTCCAAAACGGTGATCAGACATGCGTTGGAAGCTCCTCAGACGCATCCAAATAGTCCGGTGGATGATCCATCGCCAATAATGCGCGACGTCGGGGAAGAGAGCAATCCGAAGCGCGATGCCCAATAGTGCTACAGTTGTAGCACCGGAAGGTAGGAGGCCCTGGCTGTGGAGCAGCGGGAGGAGTGGTGGCAGGGATTGAAGCTGTCGCTGGAGGCGGTGTCAGAGCGGAAACCGGAATAGTGGTAGTTCGAGAGACCGGAGGAGCTGCGGGTGCTGTGTGATAGGCCTCAACCTTGGTTTCATACTCAACCGCCTTCAGAAAGGTCGGTATCTCCCTCAGGTCGAGATTGTACTGAATATATGGCTGTAGCCCCAATATATAACGGCTGATCCGCTGTTCCTTCGTCTCTGGGAGACGGGCTCGGGCGCACATCAACTGAAACTGCTCTGTATACTCCACTGAATAGGTGTCCTGTCGGAGCGACTGAACACGAGCAAAAATGTCGCGCTCATAGGTGGGAGGAATGAACGATGCTTGGAGGGCGCCCTTCAGCTCAGCCCAAGTCTGAATAGGGGTAATCCTGTTGCTGTCCGGCGGTAGGTGAGGTCGTTCCACCAAACCCGGGTGAATTCCTGAAATTTGGTGGCTGTGAGGAGAACACAAGAGCGGCATTGAACCGGCTTGTAGTTGAAAACTGTCTCGCCAACCAATCAACCAGGGAATCCGGGGAGAACTGCCCGTCAAACATGGAAATGTCAATACGAACATCTCCGTGGAGACTCTGGGAAAGCAACTGAAGAGCCATAAAAAGCGGGCCCTCATCCTGATGGACATTAAGGCCCATCAACATTAGCAGGAGGAGGTGGTATCTGTACAGGTGGTGGATGAAAAGGTGGAGCATGCTGGGGCATGGTTGGAGTTGGGGGAATGCGGGGGTAGTGAGGGAACGTGCCAATCAAATGGCTAAGCTCGCCGCAATAGAAACAACGCCGGTCCCGTCTAGATGCTAAACGGTGGACATCCGGTGGTGGTGGGGGTATCTATTCTAAAATGCTGGGGTGGCCATCTCCGAGCTTGGAGGTGGATGAGGAAGTGGAATCTGAGTGGTGTAGGGACATGGCGTGGGGGGAGGGTGTATGATGTGAATGCGGTGGAAGGGTCGATTAGGAGTCTCCCCAAGGTGGTTGAGGGCTTCTGGGTAAGGGAATGTACCGTGGGGGTTTGGATGTAAATCGGGTCGAGGGTTTGGGGTAAAAGTGGAGTGGGTAAATGCTATGGGCGGGTGAAATGGGGCCGGAGGGTGCAATGATCGGATGGGGATTTAAAGTAGGTATGAGGCCCGAAAAAGGATGTGGGTCATGATGTGGATCGGGTGGACGAAAAGAGGTGGATCCATAAAAAAAATTGACGGGATTGGGGACTGTGTAGTGTGAGGGTTGGCTTGGGCCCGGGTGAGGGTCGAGATGAGGAGGCGGGTAAAAATTTTCAACCCGACTAGGGTATTAAGGGTCGCCGAGTGGTTTGGGGTGGGTATATTGAGTCTGGGGGCCCAGTTGGGATGGGGGAGGGTTTTGGGAGGGTTGGCCAAGGGTTGAGGTGAAACCGAGGGGATTTGTGGGTTTTTCGGAGGGCAGAGGGTATGGGCTACCCTCAGAGGAGGGGCGGGGGACGACGGGGCTCCAGGGGTTGTCCCGAGTCAGAAGTAGGTCGGGATGGAGTTTCCTTGGGTTCGGAGGTTACGTTGGCAGTAGTGGGTGGGCTAGGCCTGTTAATGGATCAGATTTTATCCAAATCCGAATTCGATCCATTTAAGCGGATATGGATCATGCCTAAAATTTGATTATCCGATTACCGGATTACTCGTTTATTAAATGGAGCGGATTTGGATTCATATACTCAAATCCGTTAATAATCTGATTAATATTTTTAATAAATAAATATAAATTATATATAATATATTTTTAATTAATATAAATTGTATTTAATAATATTTTAAATATATATTATAATTGGTCTTTATTTCGTTATCAATTTTTTGGGACATTTGCAAAATAAATTTATGAAATAAGAATTGAAAATAAAAATGTTGCAAATCAAGTTTAACATAAACAGATAATCGGATCGGATCCGAATCCGTTTAACACAAATGGATATGGATCTGGATTTACCTAATCCGATTAATAAACGGATCGGATCCAAATCCGTTTAACATAAACGGATATGGATTTAGATTGCCTGATCCGGTCCGAATCCGATTCGTTTACAGGCCTAGGTGGGCCAGTGGGTTGGACTTGTTCGCTGGGGTGAAGTGGGGCAGCGGGTTGAATCGTGTAGCGTTTGGAGATGGCCGTAGGGGTTGTAAGGGGTGGCGTTATGGGGAGAAATTAGGGTTGGGGCAGCAGGTATGGGTTGAGGTTCGGTGGCGGTGGGTGGTTTGAGGGCGGAGAGAAGCTGGGCCATTTGATGCTTTAACTCCCCCATCTCGACTTCTTGTTTCTTGGTCCATTCTTCGAATTGATTTTTCAAATCTTGATTGCCCTCTTCGTGCTGTTTGGATTTCTTGTGAGCCATTGGAGAGTAGAGAATGATTTTTTTTTGAAAAGGAAAAAAAAAATCACCAATACACTGGCACCAATATAGAGCTTCACCTAATTTGATGTAAACCACCCGTCAAAAGGTTCCTAAAAAATATCTAACATACACTTAGAGAGAGAAATACACTTTTCTATTGTCAAAATTCAAGTCTGCCCCAAATGAGGCTTACAAATGGGTATTTAAAGGGAAGGAGTAGCTTAGGCTCCAAGCTAAGGCACTAATTACAAAAATACCACTACTACTCCTAGCCTTTAAATACTAAAACAAAACAAAAGAAATGGCTATAAAGAAAAATAACAAAAAGAAAGTAAAATGCTATTATGTCCAAAAATAGCCCAAAATTGGCGATTGAGTCCTCGATTCACATCAGTTATGCTTATATTTATGCTTTTATTATTTTAGAAACCTGGTTATAATTAAAAATAAATAAAAAAAAGGCAAAACGCCTTTTCACGCATAGGCTTCACCAAGGCGTGCCTAATGCTTGATTCTTGACCTCGACACATCGATCACGCATCGCACCTTTTAGAACCTTGGTACACGATTGAGCGAGAAAGGCATTTATATGACGAAAGTTGTAGACGAGCGTATAGAGACTACAACTGCAACCCATTATAGTGGAGAGTTGAATTTGAGTCTCGTTGGATACACTGAAACGAATAGCTGGCAGGAAGCTGATTATACATGACATAAGAACAATATAAATACAGATACAAAAGACAAGTCAGTTATGCCTCGACAAAAATTAACCAACAGACTCGAACGTTCTGATTGGATTGCCTTGTCTAGTCATTTCTGTCTAGAACTTCTGTTTCTATAGTTAGAAATAATAGTTATATTTTACTCTATATTTTCAGATACCAAATACCCGAGGATTGGCCATATCGAGAGGCTCGGCGCCTTTTTAAAGAACCACTAGTTTTTACAGATGATGAACAACTTGAGCTTAAGTGGACTGCTCCAGATGAAGAAGTGATTGATTTTGGTTCAAAACATGATAGAAAAATATTGGGCCTGTTTAGTTATAGAAAATTAGGCTGTTTTCCATTTTTTTTAAAAATTTTCCACAGAAATGAAATACTGGAAATTGTGTTCCAATTTGATATTTTTCCAAGTAGAGAATGCGAACAGTTTTTTGATTTTCCAATTTTTCTGAAAATTTATAAACTACTTTAACATGCATTCAATCAATATTCTAAACATCATTTATCTTTGCAAATTACATTTAGACCCCCAACTTTTTGCAAATTACATTTTGACCCCCATAATTCTAAAAAATACATCTTTACGCCTAAATTTCAAGAAAGAAAATGAGATGTATAACAATTTCTGTAAATTACATTTTGCCCTGAAATTTCTGTTATTTACATTCTGCCCCCTAAACTTTATGCAACATATATTTTGGCCACTATAATTACTGTAATTTACAGTTTGGCCCTCAAACTTTTTGTGATATATATTTTGACTTTCAAGATTTCTATAAAAATCACTTTTTGGAAACTACGGTTCATTTTCTAACAAATGTGCATGTTTTCCTAGTTTTCTAAATATTTTATTGAAAATGAAAAGTAGAAATAGAAATGAAAACTGGAAATAGAAAGCAGAAAACAGAAAATAGTTTTCTACAACTTAACAGGCCCATGTTTTTGTTGTTTTTCCTAATTGCATTTTTGGTACTGGTTTTCAATGTTATTCATTTTTTTATTCACTTTTAGGGGTTGATAAACTTTCTGGTGAATGAAAATGGCTTCAACAGCGACAGAATTACAAAGGCATGACCCAGTAGTTGATCTTCATGTTTCTTATGCTGTTCGTGTGGCTTTGTTCTCCTTTAGAAATGGTGTGCATTTTCCTTCTAATTCTGGGTTATGATGTATTTCAGGCAGTAGAAAAAATCAAAGCATGCAAGAATAAGTCATCACAGGGCCGGTATGTGATTCTTAGAAAAGCTAAGAAGAGTTTAAATAATGTTGTTCTTGTATGGATCCATGATGCTTTGTTCCTCTCTCTCTCTCTCTCTCTCTCTCTCTCTCTCCAGATTAGAATCATTTTTTAAACCGGCTGTTAGCACATCTGCGCCCATTAAAAGGAAGGTATGTTTTCATTTTGCACTTAGAGTATATGCTCTTTACGTGGTT
This sequence comes from Sambucus nigra, assembly GCA_949130495.1. NCBI lineage: Eukaryota > Viridiplantae > Streptophyta > Magnoliopsida > Dipsacales > Adoxaceae > Sambucus > Sambucus nigra. The sequence continues at coordinate 659,693,979 of OX422210.1, forward strand.
CCATGAACACAAGATAATCATACATTATAATGAAATAAGAACTTGATATTTGAAATTTAAATATGGTAGAAGTTTAATGAAAATATTTTGTGGATGTTGTGTGGAATCTTGTTCATAATAATTGGTCTGTGACACTAGCATTCCTTTCGTTGACTGAGTTTGTTATTGCCTATGCTAGTAATGCTACCTTTCTTTACTCTCGATACAAAGGGTAATAAAGTATAAGAAAATACCTGCTGTTCCAATGATTGTTAAGATGTTCTTGGAAGTCTGGGGCTCTACCATAATTTTGGAACACTGGCTGACAGGAAACTAAATGCATTCTTGGATCTTTAAAGCCAGTAATGGATCCTAAGATGTTCTGTGTACAAGCATCTATGCAATCCAGACCCACGGGCATAGGCAGCCTAACCCTGCCAACTCTAGATACGAGTTCCAAGCACTCCATGCAGTTATCCAGAGGTGTCTGCTTCGGCACATGAAGCTGAAAACCCTGGTGAACCTTCAGAGTGAACCTGTGCTTACTCCTTTTTTTTCCCTTCATTTATTTATAATTTATTTAACTTAATATTTGTCTTTTCTTTTGTTGGAAAAGTTGAGTTGAAATTACTGATATATATATATATATATATACACACAATTGGTACCTTAGCATTAATCCAAAATTCACTAACTATTGCTTCAACAACCCATTTGAGTCATAATAGGAGTAAGTATTTGGGACCCACACGGAGAATAAAGTTCATTCCAAAAGCCACCACGGACAAAAGAAGTCCATCGTCCCATTTCAGCTAAAGACCTTAATATTGTTTCCAGATCGTTAATTGTATTTTTTCTAGACTCGAGTGCAGAGGGATTTATTTTAAGCATGCCCTCCAGTTTTCTTGTAGGTTGCATTGCTCTACATCATCTGGAAATTTTGAACACGCGGACAAGTCAAGTTTTTGGCAAATGTCACGGACAAAAGAAATCCACGGGGTTTTAATGCCAACAATGGCACTATTTGTCCTCAAAGTAAATCTCGAAAGTGTATCCCAGAAGTAAAACTTCTTGTGGTTTGATTTTCATTGTATGTTAATATTATCATGATTAAGGAAAGAGGTCTGCCAAATCAGCAGTTTTTGCTTTTGCGATGCATTTTTGGTATTTACTTTTGGATAAGTAGCATAATCCACTCGTATGCCATATAAATAAAATATGCTGAGTAAGTCCCTATTACAGACTTAAGCGCCACTAAGTATTTACTTCAAGTAATGTAATTACCAAGTAATGACCGCCTGGTTGAATAAATTACAATTAAAAGGGAAAAGATATTGAGAAGTTTCTAATGGCAATCTATCGACATGACATACTCGTAATAAAATTTGGACCTTTGCAGTTGGCTTCATACATACACTAAAATAAGTTTATCTTTGTTAGAGCTTAATATGGTAATGGCAGGTATCCTTGAGGGTATTTGATGGGAACCCGTGTTATTTTTCTTTTATTTATTTTCCATTCTTTTATTTTAACTCTTATATTCCTTTTTCCCCTTTTAATTGGTCTCGGGACCAATTAGGTATTCTTTTGTTAATAGTTGTCCTTTTTAGTCATTTTAGCAATTACTTGGCTAGCAAGTAATTCTCTTCATATAAATAGTCATGTACTCCTCATTTGGAGATAACTTTGATCTTGAAATAAGAAATTCTTAGTTTTTCTCTCTAGAGTTGGTGTTTGTTTAGTTTTTTGGACATTGACGTGTAGTTTACGTCAAATTGGTATCAGAGCGGGTGTCGCTCTAACATTATGTTTATTGGTGTATCGGTGTGTAGATTATCAAACAAATCGTATGCTATAATATCAATGGCTCCAAAAAAATCCAAACAAATACAAGAAGAGATTCAAGAAATGAAAGAAAGCATTCAAGAATTGAAGGCAAGTAATCAAGATCTCAACAATAAATTCGACGCCCTCTTCCAACTCCTCTCTATAAATCCGCCTCCTACCACCACGGAGAAATCACCGGAATTCATCCAACAATGACCTGGAAAGGAGATAGTGGTTGAAATTCCATCACCTGTCTAGACCCATCCACTGCCCAAAAAAAACTCGTTGACTTCAGGGCTATTCTAGTCAGCATTAACCTAGCACTCGTTTCCCTTGGAAGTAGTTTGAATCTCAACTGTCGTCGTGGGCAATCAAAACCAGGAGATACACACGTTGAAACTGTACTTGGAGGCAACCCTGGCCGTTTTGCCTCAGAACAAGACGGTTAACCCCTGATCATCCCGGATCCACTCGCGGAATAGCCCTTCAAGGAATTTGGGGAAATTCGAAATTTTCGGCGTGGCCGACTAAGTCAGGAAGCCCTCTTTGCCCAATCGAAACCCCGAACCATGTCTATACCATATCTCGAGTTAGATTCCTCAACAAATGCACACTTATTTTTGGCCCTTTTGGAATTGCCAGAACACTCGGCCACACACCTGCAACCCTCGGGAGGCCACCCGATCCCGTCCCATTTTAACCATACAACCCTACCATCCCTTTTGACCACCTTGGGCAAACTCATGGGTATCTTGACATTTCTGACCCCCGACACATTGATCCATGGGTGCTTCCCCCATCTTCACATCATACACCATTCCACCATGACCTTTCCCTACTTCATTTCGTCTCCTCTTCATCCTTCGACACCGAGGACATCCAACATAGTGTTTTGGAGTGGATACCTCCTCCCCCACCCGACGCTCATCCCTTTGCATCATTACGGGACCGCCATTACTTTTATTGTGGTGAGCGTGGCCATTTGATTAGCACGTGTCCCCATTATCACCGTGGACCCCTAGCACTCCCCGCGAACTAGCATATTCATCATCCTTATCCATCACCTGCCCAGATACCGCCATTACTTGCTGATTATGCTGCATCTGTGCCGGGGGATGTGATGGGCCTTGATGCTCATCAGGATGGAGACCCACTCTCTATGGTGCTTCAGTTACACTTTCGGAGTCCATGGGGGATATACGCATCGACATACCTATGTTTGACGAACGATTCTCCCCAGATGATATGATTGATTGGTGTGGGCTTCTATGGAGACGGTTTTTGATTACAAGCGGGTTCAAGGTCGCTCTTGTGTTCTCCTAGCTGCCATTAAATTTTAGGAATTCGCCCGAGTTTGATGGAACGACCTTTGCTATCGCCAGACAGCTGCGGGACTTCCTCCATCCAGGCATGGCCCGAGCTAAAGGCCGCTCGTCAGTCTTCATTCATACCACCGACATATGAGTGCGACCTTTTTGCTCGCATTCAGTCCCTCCGACAGGATATATCTACGGTGGTGGAGTATACATAACAATTTCAACTCCTTTGCATCCGGGCTCGCCTCCCAAAGACTGAGGATCAACGGACCAACCGTTATATTTTGGGACTTTAGCCATATATTCAACATGATCTCGGCTTGAAAGAGATACTGACCTTTTTTTAAGGCAGTGGAGTATGCTATCAAAGTTGAGGCGTGTCACGCGGCACCAGCAACTCCTCCGGCCTCCCGAGCTCCGTCTCCATTAGTTTCTGCTTCCGTTCCTCCTCCAGTATCGATATCGACCTCTTCGACCACTACTCCATATCCACCACTACCTCCGCAGCGCCACATTCGGGTCTTCCTGCATTCCGGTGCTACAATTGTGGCAACGTTGGACATCGAGCTTTAGAGTCTCTCTCGCGTCGCCGTGCCCTTTTAGCGATAGAGTGTCCATCAAAGTATCTTGATGAGTTCGAGGAGCCTACCCAGCATGCCTTGATTACTATTTTGGATGGTGACTTAAGAGGGCCTTCCTCTTTGAGTTTGTGGACCAACTCTTTTTGAGCAGGGTAGAGTGATGGGTTTATTTCTATTTTTTATTCTTTTATTTTAGTTTTTTCTTTTATTTTAGTTCTTTTATTCCCTTTTCCCCTTTTAATTGGTCTCGAAGCTTGTTTGGGACTAATTAGATATTCTTTTGTTAATAGTTATCCTTTTTAGTCATTTTAGCAATTTACTTGGCTAGCACGTAATTCTCTTCATATAAATACTCACGTACTCCTCATTTGGAGATAACTTTGATCTTGAATATAAGAAATTATTAGTCTCTCTCTAGAGTTGGTGTTTGTTTAGTTTTTTGGCCATTGACTTGTAGTTTACGTCAGTATTCATAATAAATCCCAACAATAATGAAGTAATATTCCAAATCAATTTCTTTCTCCATTTTTTTTTGTTTGGGGTACAGAGAATTCATCCAAGTGAACAAAGTAGATTATTCATTTTTAAACACAGTTATTATTTTCTATGTTTTTATACGTCTGATTTTTCATTAGTTGTTTGTATCTCATCTTTGTTATCGGTTAGTTGTCAAAATCGTCCGATTCGCGATTCGAATCGGACGATTCGATTCCATACCAAAACGATACGAATCTGCCTTAGAATCGGAAATGCCTAAAAAATCGGGCGATTCGAGACCGAATCGGACGATACGATTCAGAATCGTGAATCGGTAGCTTTAACGATTCCAAGAAAAGTTTTTTTTTTTAACCTATTGCAGCGTACGTGTTATTTTTTTTAACTTTAAAACTTACAAAACAAAAACAAATAAAACGAAAAACCCAAAACCTCTTCTCGTAACCCTTCGTAACCCTATTTCTTTGCCAAAACCTATTCCGTAACCCTATTTCGTTGATGTTTCGTTGAATCAAGTTCAAAGGTAAGTATTTTGCTGTTTTTTTTTAGTTATCTTTAGTTATTTTGCTATTCCGTTGCTGTTTTTTAACTTATTTTGCTGTTTCGATTATTTTTTTTAGTTATTTTGCTGTTTTTTTTGTTTTCATTTCTCAAACAATTTGATTTATTGTTTTCGTTTGCATTTTTTTTTTCTTTAGCTATTTTTGCTATTTTGCGTTTTTTTTAGGTTATAAAACCCTATTTTGCTCTTTTTTTTAGGTTATTTTGCTATTTTGATGTTTTGCTGTTTTTATTTTGCTATTTTTATTTTGCTGTTTATTAAATAAATTGATATTGATTTATAGGTTGTTTGATCTTTGACAATTGATATTTATTTTGCTATTTTTATTTTGTTTTTTACATTTTCAAGCTTAAAACGATTGAGAACATGTGCTCTACGGTTAATTTTTAGTCTATATTTCGGTATATTATCATGTGGTACGATTAGTTTTTTGTCATATTATGCTTAATTACTAATTCTATAGTGCCAAATCCCATTTACGTATGTTTTATTTCATTTTTATTATTTGATTCCGATTCGATCGGTTCGATTCACGATTCGCGATACGATTCGCGATTTGACAACTATGAGTTTACTCTATTATTACTCGGAGAGGTCATGGTTGCAAGACACATTACACTCCTGTTTCTCAATAAGTTATTCAGTTCCATTAGCAATAAAATTCAAAAGAAAATATTTTTTTGACTTCCTATAATTATCTCCTAGGGTCTTCCCTGATCTTCATTGATCTGTCGCTAGTTACATTTCTTCCATAAGACCCTGACCTTTTTATCATGTCAGCTAATCTGAAATTAGTAATTGTTGCGCATTTCTTTCAAATATCGCTTTAGATTTGCCATTGCTTGCAATATCTGCTTCCGATCATATAGTTAGTTTATTGTTTTGTTTGCAGCACTATATCTCATCTACCATTTTTTCCTCCTCCATTACAGGAAACAGCTGAGAAGGCTGGAAAGGAAGCAACTTCTAATAAGAAGTTAAAGGCTGGTAGCAGTAAGAAGAAGAAATAGCCGATTTGTCATTGAGGGTTTTTAAGTTGATTGATCAACTTGCACTCTTCAGGTGAGAATGTTCTTGTGTATGGTTAAGTTATTAATTCCTCTATCAGGGTGCTGCTATCTTTTACAACACTTGTTTCACAATAATTTTTATATATTATTAGAAGAGTGATTCTACACGTACAGACCACGTGTCGTGTATGTATTGGTCTGTGTCTGGACCTACTTAAAGCACGGACAGAATCTGTACAGAATCCTCTGTACAAATAGAACTTTTGAATGATCTTTGAACATGGTTGGTAGCGTCCAAGTAGATTGTGTTTCTGTAGGGCAATACATTCCAAGAAAAAGTTGCTACTTCAGTTATGCACGGTTAACTAGTCATTGAGGTTGTAGAACCTTTTCTTGTGTCACGTGGTCATCTAAGTTGAGAAAGGTCTCTCCAGCTAGGTTTGTAAGATTTTTCTCGACTGCAGATTCTATGGGAAAGCTAGGATTTAACTCGACTGTAGATTCTATGGGAAAGCTAGGATTATCCTGTCAAAACAGCTCACTAGTCCGATACAATCACGACATAAAGTGAGTTCGGGTTGAGCTTTAATGGGTATTAGTCATTGTGGGTTCATTAGGTCCGTAATGAACCTGTAAGTCAAAAGGAAAATTTTACGGGACGGCTATTAGACCCGCCATGTTATATGGGACAGAGTGTTGGGCAATAAAAAAACAAAATGCGCAGAAAGTGTGACGAAGATGCGAATACTAAGATGGATTTGTGGTAAAACTCGAAAGGATAAAACTAGAAATGAGCAAATTCGTGAAACGGTAAAAGTAGCTCCTATAGTATTGATGGTAATGCAAGGGGTAGAGATAGACCTAAGTTGACTTGGTGGGATATTATAAAAAAAGACATGATATCATGTGGTTTAACGAAGATATTGTATTGAACAAAATGAAATGGAAAAGTAGGATTCATGTAGCCGCCCCCAAATAATTGGGAAAAGACTTTGTTGAGTTGAGTTGAGTCATTACGGGTTCACCTGTAGACATGTTTAACAAATGGGTGCCATTGCTATGGCTATACACGACTTGGACCTACAGACACGTCTTATTCCGGACACAAACCCAACATGACACACCCTGACTACAAATGAGCTGGGTATGGGTGGAACCAGACTTCAAAACATACGGAAAGAAACACAACTGTAACGAACCATTGCCAGGTCTACGTTAGACTCGTGATAATGAATGGTTTATATAATGTTTTGCTTTGGTGGGTTTTTAATTGCAATTAAATGTATTTCTAGCATGCTCTTGTTATTGATGATGATTAGTTTTCTGCCGTTGCACCTCTTGGTATCTGTTGTTTTCAGTGATTTCAAAATTTTGATCCACCTTGTACAACCATTGCTTTTGCAGGTTTGTAATTCTTAGAATTGTACAACAATTTTTTTGTTCGTGCCTACTTGGAAAGGCTAGGTGAATTGCAGGGATGTGGATGGTCGTATCTTTTTCGTTGCGAGTTTCTAGAAATGGACTTGATGTATGTGATTTGGAGACTTGTGCTCTTTCTTTTAGTAGGATTCAGGACCCCTGTTATGGTTATGTGAAGTTGTTGAACTGGTTGTCTCTTTCTCTCTATGTTGAGTGTTCCCAATGCCTCTTTTCATATGTGCAGATTTAATTGATAAAGTTAAATCCCTCTCCCACCCACAAAGCCCACGCATGCTGTCTCCCACAACTGATAAAGTTATGCCAATGCTATTTTGCTTCACCCTTTTGAAACCTTTTGCTCTCTGGGCAAATTAATAAAGGTGCTTTGCTCCTGATTTTGCTGGTTTACAACAAACACAAGGAAATTTCGCACGGCAAACCAACTGCCATGGGAAAGCAACGCACGGCAGTTGGAATGCCATGGGATGGTATTAAAATATTGCCCATCACCGTGAACTTGTTACTGCCGGGCTTTATATAGTACACTAAACAGTAAAATAGATATGGCGTTGTGGGCACGACCTCTAGGGTGTCTTTAGAAGAGATTCGTTGTCCTTCAATCTTGTTTCCAGTTTCCATTGCATCTGCCATGCGTTTGTCTGTTTGGTAGGAATAATGGAAAAGTGAGGAAAACGAGAAGTTAAGATTTTTGATCCATTAAAAGAAAGGAATCATCTCTCATATTTGTTTGGTAGGAGAGAACACACAATTCTCGTGTTTGGTAAGAAGAGAGTGTATTATGCACAATTTAATTAGTTAAATATCTACCAAAGCGTGTCATCATCGTGATTTTAGGTGATTGACCAACTACTATGTGAAGTCCTTTCGGTTTTCCCATAAACAAGTTGTTGGAAAAGTGGACTAGTGACTAGTGCCAGCTTATAAACTCCAATGAAAGACGTGATCCAAAACTATTTATAATTACACTCGTATTATCTCTCTTGAAAAAAATTATACTTGTATTATCAATATGCTCGTACAAGGGTTTTTGCCTCAAAATTCTAGATCTCGTAGTGAGGCAACATTTCGTACGAGATTCTCGTTTGATAAAAAAACCTTGTACGAGCTTCATTGTGTTGAGCGTTACTTTTGACTCAAATGCTGGAATGACTTGGTAGTTTTTTACAAGTTTTTTTCATTGTGAAGGCTTACTAAAAAATCTAAATTTTCATGTTTTAAGAAGTAATTGTTAAAAATACCCGCAAAGTTTTCAAAAACGATTTTTGTGACTTGAAAAACTTTCCAGAACAACAAAAAATATTTGTTCATGCGAAATCAAAATCAAGTGAAGACTAAACATAAGCATAATACACTTGGCCATTCATTTTTATGTTTTGTCAATTTGGAATAAAGATAAAACAAATGATGAATATAATATGTGTTCTTGTAAATCTCCACATTTAACTATTACACAACTTAATTAAAAACATGAGAAAATTGGAATAGGTCCAAAAAATACACTCGATCAAAATATACATCGAATTCCACTCGTATTCCAAACCTCGTCAGACTCTATACTTGTAGAGGCTTCAAAATCGATCCCAAATATAATGTACCTTTGGCAGTACTTACAAATCTTATGAGTAAGCACACTCACGACGTACAAAATATACATTAGAACAATAAATCAATGTGTATAAAAATGCAATGCATGAACTTACACACTCAAATACTCCCCTAGATCAAATATCTCCCCCTTAATAAGTCTCTCTCTCCCCCCCACCACATCCCCTTTTTTGTCCCAAACAGGTGAAGGAAAACAACACGAAAACATGCAAGCAAACTATAACTAAAACTAGTACCAACATAAATATATCGATTTCAAATATGTGCACATTCTAAATAGAGACACCAAATAAACTTCATGAAATATGAAAATACGAATTAACATGAATAAATCAATCTGATACACAGAATATATATCTCTAAATCATCAACTGAAAAAATACAAAAACCAAATGTGTGTGGTCACGTATGCGAGATACCATCCAATTTTAGGAATCCCACATTATCTATCTAATTAAAAAGGGGTTTGACTCAAAATTTGGAAAATAGTTAAATAAACCATACTTATGTTATGTATGAAACTTTAGATTCAATCCATTGTTGAAAGCATTAAAAATCAACCATATTAAAAAATATTGAGTTTACAAAGGTTCATGTCGATTAGGACCTAAAATTAACCTCATGAGCTAACAGTTCGTTAATGCCAAGAAAATCACATACTTAATTAGTATGTGCAAATCCGTTTATTTTCATCTTATAACACCATCATAATTGTGTTTTTTGGATTTTTCATTTTATGATTGAGAGTATGCATTTGCGTGATAATTCATTTCTCTCTTCTTATTAGAACATAAAAGTTTATTGCCAATGCTAGCTGTCACCCCTTTTGGTAGCTCTTACGCTTTTATTCATCATTTTTATTTAAGCTCTCATAAGCAATTGTTCTTACCCTCACATTTAAGAAATCCAATGAAGAAAATATGACCTGATTAAGTGAAAACAAGTGCAGTTTTTTTTTTTTCGGATTGAAATAAAAAATACACCCTAACTAGTGAGTGTGCGTGCGTTATGGTAAAGACCACTAAATAGTCAACATGAGTTGTTTTCGAGGAACTGCATAGGAATTTTTAAGAAAAACATTCATAGGCTCGAACTACTTCTTAATTTTCTAATTTAAGAATAAGAAAATAGATAGTAAGATGCTTTCCACAAATTTCAATCATCTCAGCACTAGGTATCCACAAACATCACAAAATCAAAAACATCTTTGTATTCTTCATTTTTAAAATATAAAAAAAAAATCTCAAAGATTTAAACATTTTTTTTGGTTTCCAATAACACATGGAAAAAAAATGATACGTATTCAAATAGGGATATTAATCATCATGCATTAAAAACAATCCAATACTAAAAGAAAACTCGCATGACTAGGAAAATAAACTACTATATGCACACTTGGCCTATGGAGTGACACAAAATATTCACTCGTGATAAGAAACCTATCTTTTTAGTAGAGGTTTGGAACTATGGGAATCCAAAAGGAACAAGATGATCATTGCTACCAATCGATTGAGCTATCAATTTAGATTTCCTAATCTAAATATATACAATAATGGAAACATGGGGTTAGGTAATCGGTTTGGTTCTATCCCTAAAGGGTATCTTAACCTTTATATTTGAACTTACATTCCTAGCTTTAGTCATATCATTGACTTTTCTAGAGTGGGTCCTAGTTCTTTGACCTCTGCGGTTCAACTTTAAACTACGTTTAATGAAACGGTTAACTCTACGCATCCTAGGTACTATCTTAATATCATAACATATATCCCTAAGGCAAACCTTCCTGTGATAATAGGTGCAAATGTATAAGGTGTTTACCTTCTTCGTATTAGGAGTGCTCTTATGTGGGGGTGAGTAGGAGTCTTGTTTGACCTTTTGGTAAAAAATGATCTCAACTTTAGGTTCCGACTCTTTTGAATGGTAATAATTACGTTTGTCTTGTCATTGGATTGTGAGGGTGCAAGTAGCATCTTCCCTAACTTCCTTAAGGTCAAACTTCACATTCGTAGACTCCTCAAGGTCCTTCTCGTATCATTCTCATCCACTAGAAAGCTTTGAGCCCAGGAAGACTTAAAAAGCTCCATCGTTAGGCTAGCAACCCATTGTGTAAAAACTCATACTCCACATTCCTTTACATATGCATCTTAATAGGAGTAACGTCTTGAGCCTTCAATTATCTATGAAGTTCCTCATCATCCTTCATGACACAAATCTCCCCCTCACACTTCTTAAGCTCCACGATAAGCCTTTTATTTACCGTCATTTTGAGGGACATAGAAAGAAGCTAATAAAAAAGCTTGTTCAATTTCCACCTGCCACTCTCCATATTTAATCTTTCTCCTATAAGTGTCAAGGGGTTGGACTCAAAACCATCCTCCTCAACCCTTGTCTTTAACAAGGGGTGTGGGAGGAATAAACGTATCTTCAATGGCGGTGAAGGCAGTAAAGTTATTTTCAAAGGGATACCATCTAATTTTGAGTCATTATCTGTAAGAGAGTAGTTTAATCTCGGGTATTTAGGACAAACCCGTTTAACAGTGAGAGACAATATTATTGAGATAAAAGCATATATAAAAGGATTTTTTAGAAAATACAATAATGATCAATAAATACAAAGGTACTTGACAATAAATAAGGGCACGTAAGAGCGCTGATTTAGAGTGAGAGAAGGAGAGAACTCCAAACGCACGTGAGTAGGCAGATGTAAGCTCTAGTATATGAGTGTAATAAATGTGGAATGTTCTCAGTAGAAATGCAGTACTTCTCAATGATTTTCCTTAGATTGATTCTCGTTCGAAGAGGTGTTTTCACTTTTAAATGTGTTTTTTGCTGTTTGTAATAAGGTCATTCAATGAGTAATAAAGATGACGATCACTGATTACTTACACTTTCTTGTAGAAGATTAAAAAAGGGTTGGAATGACCCCCACGGATCGTTTAGTGCAAATGCTGTCTATCACACCTAACATGTCAAAAGCATCAATGAGGGAAATATTAATGGAACAACCCCTAAAGTTAAGTGGAACACTAACATGTTAGCCTGTTTTCGTCCACTAGACATGCGAGTGGTCAATCCAATGTATAGTGTTGATTTTGACATGTCAGGTCTCTGTGAAAGACTTTATTGAAAAATATTATATTTTGGCACCAAAAAACATGTGGCTGAGAACGTATATTCACGAGCTGTTTGTAAAGACCTTTGAGCGGGTCCTTCGAACCACTATGGTGCCTTAATTGGTGCCTTTTAAATGGTTATGTTAATAGCTTTAATGAGGTCTTGACCTCTATCCTCCAATCTAATTCCATTTAAATGTCCTATGGATGAGTTCCCTCGATAGAGAATGTAAGCTCTCCCAAGTCCTGCCAGACTTGGTCCATCGTTGATTCCAAGGGATCTCATGTAATACCCCTTGACTTTGAGGCTGAGAAATTAAATTTTTGGGAGAAATAAGATATATTTAAATTGGAGAATTTTAGAATTCGAAAATTGAGGTCCAAAAATTGAGGACGTTATAAAGTATTCCGAATGATGATCCTGAGTGCACCATTGATTCCGGATAGGTCGAGATAGTCGAAATGAATGTCCTTGGGTTTTGTTTCGGTTCCGAAATATTTTTAAGTTAGTTTGACTCGAATTGGAGTAAACGAGTCATTTAAAGTGTGTATTATTATTTAAAACTGTGAATTATGTTTTAAAGGTTTAAGAGGCTTATGAAATCAGCCAATGTCATTTGTGAAAAAGAGAGAAAGAGAAAGAAAGAAAGAAAGAAGAAGAGAAGAGGAAAAGAAAGAAGAGAGAGGAGAAAGCTTGGAGCTTGGGGATTTTCGGCCCGTACACGATCTTGGGGATGATTCAACCTCTACAATTCTGAGGCAAATGTTTAATCTTGCTAAATAATTCATTTGTGTATTTTATTTCATAATTTGTGGAAAAAAGAATTGGATTTTGGATATTAATGTCAAAACCTAGTTTTTGGGTATTTTATCTTGCAATTGATGTTTATGCATGGATTTGAGGTTGTATAATGAGTGAGGTTGATTTCTATATGAGTTTTGATGTTGGAAACCTAATTGGGTGGAAGATAAATGGTTGGAAGTGGATAAATTTGGGTGTTTGGAGAGTTAGGGTTCGTTCAAAATGGAAAAAGGGCCAAGATATCTGGTATGGCCGGTCGACCGCGGCCAGGGGGCTGGTCGACCACGCCCTAAAGGAAAATCCTACTGCATTCTTCGTAGGGCAAAATTTAGAACCGCGGTCGACCGGGGGTTAGGGGCCGGTCAATCGGTCCTCTGTTTTTAGCCCAAAAATGGGATTTTATTTTACCCCATTTTCTTATGGGTTTTATTCTTAGGGGACTTCTTAATGGACTTATTATGGAGGGTTATGATATAATATTAAGGGATTTGTGCCTTAGGATGAATAGGGGCTTTCGAACTTGTGTTAGAAATGGATTATGAGGGTAGGATGCCTCTTTTAGTAAGGAAATGATTGTGGGGCTGAATGATAGGCGGATAATATTAATATGATGGTGGAGGGCTATCATGAAATAGTTGTAAACTGTAGAGATAGTCCCTTTCTGTTTATGTGCATTTGAAGTCAAGAGGTATTGCGGTATATGCTTTAGATTATTACCGAATAAAATAGTTATGTGTGTATTTCTAGCCGAGTCAGTTATTACATATTCATGTGCAATTAAAAATAGATATTCCGAGGAATGTTGGGGTTATAAGAAATGAATTGGGAGCTCGAAGATTATCGATTAATATGTTGTGTTTATACTTATAGCCGGAATGATTATCGTATACGGGTATGCATCTGGTTATATATGGCATGGGTATGATAAGGGATATGTACGTTCGATGTTAAGGTTTTATAGTAGCAATTGAACCGTAGGCAGAATTGAGAACGATTGGACTGTACTATTAACTAGCATAGGTTGTGATGTAATGTTCGTCGGGATAGTTACTATATATCTATGTGTGATTAATAATGGAGATTACCATATTTGATGGGATCATGGAATAAATCTAGGATGAAGCTTGAGGTTTACATACTATTAGTTAGGTGTATACTAATAGTCGAAATTATTACTAGATATATTGATGTGCTTTCAGATATAGATGGGATGTGTAGTGATTGTTATATACATTAAACTTTGGGTTGATAACCTTAATGTTGGATATATTGGAAGACTATTCATATCATAGGGGTAATGCATGAATATGAAGTGAGGGATCGTATTTATATAACGAATTAAGTTAATACGCTTGGAAGGACGTCTAGTATATTGAGGATTATGTACACTTATAGCCGAGTTTATAAATTTCATACATACGGACGAGAAATGGTATGTGTATATATATATATATATATATATGTGTGTGTGTGTGTGTGTGTGTACTTATGGAGTGAATATCTATACCGTGTGTGATGGTTTGATTATATGATGTGATCATATGGATGTATATATATAGTGTGAATGATATATATAGACTTAATGTGTGAAGCATACCGGGCACATGCTGTCATGGGAAGTTGAGTGATGAGGGTGAGCCCCTGGCTTGAGGAGCAGTGTGTGGATAGTCCCCAGGTCATAGTCGTCCATTTTTATTTATGTGATTTTATTTTGGGGGTGAGAAGTCTTGGGTGAGTCGTTCTCACTTTTTGATAGGAACTATGACCGCTTCCCATACGTTAGGTTTGATTTTGTCGCCATGGCGGTGTGATAATAGTCCGATATGTGGTGACCCCGGGAGAAAGTGAGTAATTCCTGGAAGATGATAGCATGGTGCAGTATTTTTTTATCCTATAACCGTTTATGTTATGTGTATTGCAAAGTGTACATTATGTGTGTTATGTATACGTGGTTATAGGAATGAATGATTATTTATTTGCATTTAGAGTAAATATATATTTATATATATCCTATAGGTGAAGAGGATATGGAGTTTCTCTGGTGTACATCTTGTGTGATTTCGGTGTACTAGTTTATCAGGGTCGAAGGATCGTACTTAGAGACAATTACGGTTATATTGACCCCGAGGATTTAAATAGAGATGGTATTATATAATTAGGTAGTTGCAGTAGTAGGATTGGTGTGGATGACATAATGGATCCCTACGATCAACATTATCAAGGAATAGTGTATCAGGGAGGTTCCTTGTTTGGATTTCGCTTTGCGAGACGCCCCACGCACGAAACGTAGTGCAATGTTGGGAGTGGAGAGAAGTTATGTTTTTAGTACTAGGATGTATGCTATTTAGAGAATGAATTCTTTACATGTAACTTATGTTAATGTGTGTCGTGCTAAGACTAATAATTTTGTTTAAGCAAATAACTAGATTCAATACCGCCTGGTAAGGCATATACATATGTGTATATATATTTAGTGGGATTAAAGAGGAAAGGATTCTTGGGTTATGTTAGGATGGCAAGTCATGCGAGTATAAGCCGTGCGTATGGTAAGGTAGGTTGTCCTTAAGTGGTTGGGGTAACTTAATTAAGGTTTCAGGACACGATTACGTGTGCGCTGTAGATGAGAGGTGAGTTGGGGGTTTCACGAGAGTGCGACTCCACTTTAATTATGAAATACTGCATTTATATTTATTATGCACGGTTAACATACTTGCTGCAAACATTTTTACACCTCGGGCTCTGACCCATTTATATATCTCTTTTGCTATATACATATATATATTGTATTACAGGTGTCCCACCACAAGGATACTGTGGATGCTTTCCTATCCAGTGTCTTGGGAGCCGTAGCAGACGCGGACTGTTGCGGGATTTAAATTGTAGTCTCTTTCTATTCCTTTGTAAATCTAGATAGGATTCACTTTGAATATAGGGTTTACACCCAAGGGTTATTTGTAGCGGTTTATATTTCTTCTTTATAGATGCTGTACTGTTTGTGACCCGACAACTTATTCGGGTATATTTCCTTGTATGTACTCGTTTTATTTTAATGCTAACACTTTCTTTTCTCATGGTAATTGTGTGCATTCGACTCTTGCTAGTAGTTGTATATTAATGGTTTAATTTCCTTGTTATGTTTTATTTAAATTTTGGCATCCGCTTTTATAGTTTCGGGTAGTTAGCCTTATCTATTTTAGCATAGTCTATTGATGCTGAGAATGAGCCATCTGAGATTCCTGATTTAATGTAGTATAGGGATGGCCACCCGTTATTATTTTAAGCGGGGTGTCACATCTCATACCTTGCAAGAATAACTTATTTATTAAAAGAAGATTAATCGTTGTTGATTCGCTTGTGCTTCTCTACAGAGGCTTACAAATGGTTGATTAGGCTCTATCTTGACCTAATCTTATATTAGTGATTTGATAAGAAGATTTAGTATTAAGCCCCTCCTAGAGTTGTGATATGTTTACTTAACCTAACTTAAGCGAATATAAGCTATTTTCATAGTTCTACCTTGATCTGTTTTTAGAACCTTCTAAAAGGCACCATAACAAAACCCAATTAAATCTAAACTTATACAAATATGTTACCAAACCACCGGTTCCAATTTTATATAATTTTTACACTATTTGGGTATTCTAAACTCGTTTCGAGTCTAACATAAAATTCCAACTTAAGTCCCAAATTGACCTCGCACTCTAATTACTTGATAAGAACCACAATTCCATTAATATTATTTTTACTCCATTATTAATCCACAAAATTAAATAATACAACCCAAATTAATTTTGTATTACATTCTCCCCTACAACACATGCATTTCGTCCTCAAAATTTGCTACATCCTTATAATTCTTATATCTCAATGTGTAGTGAGATCATTACTCTACAACGTCAAATACCATAACCCAACAACGTTGGACCTACGAACAATCAACCCACAACTTTGTTGCCCTACATACATGCGGACTAACAAATAATCCACATATCATCACCCTGCATAAGGATAATAAATAATCAACAGGAGATGATATCACTACACATGCAACTTAACAAGTGAGAAACAATAGGTTGTTGAACCAATAGCTCAAACCCTATTAGGAACTCACGCATCGAACATGTAATACAAATAAGGAAACCCTAGTATGAACTCGTAGCCTACCTATTTGATCACTATACCCGATAGATTATGGAATCTTCAACACAGGTTATGAACGATTACCTGAGGTCCCCCCACCAGCGAGCCTTGTATTCGCTTTTATATGAGTGCCACCTCTCACCGCCAAAACCATATCCTAGTGAATCCCGACCTCCTCACTAGTATCTAATTCACTCCCATATATTTTTCTCCATAAGCCACACTATACCCCATTGAATAACATGAGATATACCTATGCGAATTGCGTCAACAACCAATCCACATATAATAAACCATTTTCCTGTCGCGTATAAAACTTTGTCATTAATTAGTACACGTACGATGTCCCGATAAAGAAATCGCGTGCTTCATCATATCCTCGATGAAAGAATTGTGTCATTAGCTAGTCTGGTATCTCAACATGCCATAGTTGGTCAGTAGACTCATTCGTCATTAGCTAGGCTGTTAAGCACTTCTTTATCAACTATAAAATGCCTAGGCAATGGAATTGTGCCCTCATACCTAAGACCTCTAACCCCTATTCCATGAGAGACTTTAGACCTATTGCCTACTGCAATACTATATATAAATGCATCTCTAAAATCATTGCTTCCAGGATTATGCCCCTCATGAATCACCTCATAAGTGAGAGTCAAGCAACCTTTGTTAGAGGGAGATCCATTGCTGATAATATCCTTTTACTTCAAGAGATCATGAGGAACTATCATAGAGGCAATGGTGTGGCTATATGTGCTATTAAGGTGGACATTCTGAAGGCTTATGGCACTGTGAGTTGGGAGTTCCTTTTTGATGTCTGAAAACAGGTCAGATTTCCTCATATCATGATTAGGTGGATTAAGGAGTGTGTGACCACTGCTTGGTACTCCATTAGCCTCAATGGGGAATCCCATGGGTTCTTTAAAAGCTCTAGAGGCCTTAGACAAGGTGACCCTCTATCCCCTTATCTTTTTCTTCTGGCTATGGAGAGTTTTTCCTGTCTTCTGGACCAGCATTGCAACAACATGAACTTCAAATACCACCCTAAATGTAAGGAAATTGGTCTTAACCACCTATGCTTTGCTGATGACCTGATGATCTTTTGTGGGGGGGATGAGCAGACAATTGACTGCATCAATCATACTATTGAGGAGTTTGCTCTTCTTTATGGGCTTTGTCCCAATATGGAGAAAAGCAACATTTACTGTGGGGGAATGGATGTTCTTCAAGCTCAGGCTTTGGCTGACAAAATTGGGTTTCAATTAATGAAGCCTCCTTTCAAATACCTCGGTGTGCCTTTGATATCTACGAGACTTAGGAAGGAGGACTGCTTGGATCTCATCAATAGACTTACTAAGAGGATTAAAAGTTGGACCAACAAGATGCTCAGCTATGCTGGCAGACTTCAGCTTGCTCTCTCTATCCTTTTCAGTATACAGGTGTATTGGGCCAGTCTTTTCATCATGCCCAAAGGAGTCATTAAAGATATTGACCAACTGATTAGAGACTTCATCTGGCATGGTTCTGACCTGAAGCATAGTGGGGCCAAAGTGGCTTGGAGTAAGGTATGTAAACCTAAATCCGAGGGAGGTTTGGGGATTAAATGTATTGAAGAATGGAATAAGGCTGCTATGATGAAACATATATGGAATATGTGCAATAATAAAGAGAGTCTTTGGGCGAAATGGTGTCACATGTATAAAATCAAGAGAAGGAGCTTCTGGGCAATTGCTATTCCTAGTGATTGCTCATGGACATGGAGGAAAATTATGAAAATGAGGAGGGAGAGCAGACCTCTCATTAAGTCTATCATTGGTAATGGTAACAACACTTTTATTTGGCATGATAACTGGCACCCTCTTGGGCCTCTACAACCTTTATTTGGGGATAGGACCATTTATGATGCAACCAACAACTCCTATGCCAAGGTGGCTGATTTCATTAGTGGTACGAATTGGAGGTGGCCTTCCACATTTACGCGGGAGCTTAATGACATCCAGACAGCCACTCTTCCAGTTATTTCTCATCATGAGGATGTGGTAAGTTGGGTACCTTCTACCAATGGGATATTCTCCATTCAGTCTGCCTATAAGGCTATTTGCAGTCACAACACTGAGGTGGAATGGAATGGGTTGGTATGGAACCGTGCCAACATACCTAAATGCTCTTTCATCTCTTGGCTGGCCTGCAGAAGAAGTCTTATTACCAAAGATAAACTGATGGAGTGGGGGATAGTGGACAACTATAATTGTCTGTTATGCACTAATGGGAATGAAACTTTATCGCACATACTTGCTGACTGCCCATACGCTAAGGAGGTGTGGATGGAAGTTCTTTGCAGAAACCAATGCTACAGGAATATAGGGACTTGGAAGAGAGAGCTGGAGAGGGCTGTGGAGTATGCTAACAACAACAAACTCATCAACAAAGTCAGAACTCTATCTTTCACTACTACCATCTATTGTATTTGGATGGAAAGGAATGACAGGATTCACAACAGAGGGGCTAGATCTCCTGGTCAGCTCATGAATGAGATTAATAATATGATGAAGATCAAGATCAGTACTTGGAAGAACACTGACAGAAGTTACACCAATTGGATGGTCTGCAACCAATGGGGGCTTCCTGAATCCATGTTGTACCTCTAATGTTAATTTCTTTTGATTTCCTTTGTTGATGTTTTGGGGTTGTTTTGTTTTCTTTTGATTTCCTTTGTTGATGTTTGTTGGGAGGGGGGGGGGGGGGGTATGCCCCACCTTCTGGTTACTAGCCTTTCGGCTTGGTGTTTCTACACCTTGTATATTTCTTTCTTTTCAATATATTTAGTTACCAAGAAAAAAAAACATGCTATAGGCTCCCATACACCCATGCGTCCTCAAACAATAACTTAAAATATGCATACTCTAGGCCTATATATCAACACATCACGTTATGCATACACATATCTATAATATAGGCTCGTATCTCGACCTATGCAATAATAGGTACCAATATCCACTTATTGACAACTGATTGTGTACTCACAAGCACTACATACCCTAGGTTTAAATATAATATCTAGTTAACCTAAGAAACTCATAATAACTCCATGTTTTTCAGCCTTAAAGTCTAGATATTTACAATTTTTCATCATATTCTCAAACTGAGCGTATCGTCACTACGCTGTCAGTTCCTACAAGTTACATTGGGCCCATGCGAGGCTTGCCTCACACAGGACCGTTTGCTGGCTGTTTTGGGTTTTTGTCCTGTAACAATATTTTATTAAGTGTAAGTCTAGATATTTACAAATTTTAATCATCTTGTCAAATCGCGCATCTCGTGACTACGCGTTCAATTCCTACGAGTTACATTGGTACCATGTGAGATGTTCGTGCCCCTTACGGGGCCGTTTGGGGGTTGTTTTGAGTTTCTCCCTCTATGACAATGTTTAAGCCTAAGTATATATATTTGCACATTGTCGTCATATTCTCAAACCGGGCATCCCTATGCAGTCAGTTCCTATGAATTCAATTGGTCCCATGTGAAGTGTTTGTGCCTCTTACGGGGCCATTTGGAAGATGTTTTGGGTTACTGATATTTGTAAATTTTCATCTTATTCTTAAATCAGGCGTCCAGTGACTACGCGATCAGTTCTTACGAGTTACATTGGTCCTGTGCGAGGTGTTCGTGCCACTCACAGTGCCGTTTGGCGTCTATTTTGGGTTTTCATCCTCTAGTGGCATGTTTTTAAGCCCAAGTCTCGATATTTACAAATTTTAGTCATATTCTCAAACTGGACGTCATGTGACTATGCGGTCAGTTCCTACGAGTTACCTTAGTCCCGTACGAGGTGTTCGTGCCCCTTAAGGGGCCATTTGGGGGCTGTTTTGGGTTTTCACCCTCTAGCGGCATGTTTTTAAGCCTAAGTAAACATATTTGTAAATTTTAGTCATATTCTCAAACCGATCATCCCGTGACTATGCGGTCAGTTCCTACGAGTTACATTGGTCCCTTGCAAAGTGTGCGTGCCCCTTACGGAGCCGTTTGGGGGCTATTTTGGGTTTTCGTCCTCTAGCGACATGTTTTTAAGCCCACGTTTATATACTTGTAAATTTTAGTTATATTCTCAAACCGGGCATCCCGTTACTTCACGGTTAGTTCCTATAACATACATTGGTCCCGTACGAGGTGTTCGTGCCCCTAACAGGGCTGTTTGGGTTTTTTGCCCTCTAGCGGCATGTTTTTTAGTCTAAGTCGAGATATTTGTAAATTTTCATCATATTCTCAATCTGGACATCATGTGACTACTCAGTCAGATCCTGCGAGTTACCTTGGTCCTGTGCGAGGTGTTCGTGTCCCTTAAGGGGCCATTTGGGGCCTATTTTGGATTTTCGCCCTCTAGCGACATATTTTTAAGCCTAAGTCTGATATTTACAAATTTAGTCATATTCTCAAATCGGGTGACCTGTGACTACGCAATCAGTTCATACGAGATACATTGGTCACATACGAGGTGTTCGTGCCCCTTACGGTGACATTTAGGGGTTGTTTTGGGTTTTCATCCTCAAACGACATGTTTTTTAGCATAAGTCTAGATATTTACAAATTTTAGTCATATTCTTAAACTGGGCACCAGGTGATTATGCAGTCAGTTCATATGAGTTACATTGGTCCTTTGCGAGGTGTTCGTGCCCCTCCCGAGGCCGTTTGGGGGAAGTTTTGAGTTTTTTCCCTCTAGGAACATGTTTTTAATCCTAAGTCTAGATATTTTCAAATTTTCATCATATTCTTAAACTGGACATCCTAGGACTACGCGGTCAGTTCTTACGAGTAACATTGGTTTCGTGAGTGGTGTTCGTGCCGCCTATGGGGCCGTTTGGGGGCTGTTTTGGATTTTCATCCTCTGACGGCATGTCTTTAAGCCTACGTTAAGATATTTGCAAATTTTAATCATATTCTCAAATCAGTCATCTCGTGACTATGTAGTCAGTTCTTATGAGTTATATTGGTCCCGTCCGAGGTGTTTGTGACCATTATGAGGCTGTTTGGGGGTAGTTTTGGGGTTTTACCCTTTAACGACATGTTTTTAAGCCTAAGTCTAGATATTTGGATTTTTTGTCACATATTATCAAATTGGGCATCCTGTTATTACGCGGTCAGTTCTTACGAGTTACATTGGTCCCGTCTAGTGCGAGGTATTTGTGCCCCTTACGGGGTTATTTCGATTTGTTTTGGATTTTTTCCCTCTAGCGGAATATTTTTAAGCCTACGTCTTGAAAATTTCAAATTTATGTCATATTCTCAAATCGGGCATTCCGTGACTACGCGGTCAATTCGTACGAATTACATCGGTCCCGTGCGAGGTGTTCGTGACCCTTACGGGACCCCTTGGGGGCTGTTATGGGTTTCGCCCTCTAGCGATAAGTTTTTAAGCCTAAGTTTACATGTTTACAAATTTTTGTCATATTCTCAATCCGACCCGTGACTACACAGTCAGTTCCTATGAGTTACATTGGTCCCGTGAGAGGTGTTCGTGCCTCTCACGGTTGTCTGGGGACTGTTTTGGATTTTCGTCCTCTAACGACATGTTTTTAAGTCTAAGTCTATATACTATAAATTTTAGTCATATTCTCAAACAGGACGTCGCGTGACTACGCGGTTAGTTCCTATGACTTACATTGCTCCCATGCGCCCCTAACGGGACCATTTAGGATTTTCTCCCTCTAGGGGGGTTTTCGCCCAATTCTAGATATTTGTAAATTTTCATCATATTCTCAAGCCGGGCGTCTCGTGACTACGTGTTCAGTTCGTTCAAGTTACATTGGTCTTGTGCGGAGTTTTCGTGCCTCTTATGGGATCGTTTGGGGGCTGTTTTGAGTTTTCGCCCTCTAGCGACATGTTTTTAAGCCTAAGTCTGATATTTGCAAATTTAGTTATATTCTCAAATCGGGCGTCCCCTGACTACGCGATCAGGCCTACGAGTTAAATTGGTCCTGTGTGAGGTGGTCATGCCACTTATGGGACTATTGAGGGGCTATTTTTGGTTTTCATCGTCAAGCGGCATGTTTTTTAGCCTAAGTTTAGATATTTGCAAATTTTAGTCATATTCTTAAATGGAGCTTTAGGTGACTATGCAGTTAGTTCATACGAGTTACATTGGTATTGTGCGAGGTGTTTATGCCCCTTACGGGGCCGTGTGGGGGATGTTTTGGGTTTTTGCCCTATAGTGGCATGTTTTTATCCTAAGTCTAGATATTTGCAAATTTTCATCATATTCTCAAACTGGGTGTTCTGTGACTACGCGTTCAGTTCCTATGAGTTACATTGGTCCCATGAGTGCTGTTCGCCTACGGGGCCTTTGGGGAGCTATTTTGGGTTTTCGTACTCTAGTGGCATATTTTTAAGCCTAAGTCTAGATATTTGTGAATTTTTGTCATATTCTCAAATCGGGAATCTTGTGACTACGCGTTTAATTTCTACGAGCTACCTTCGTCCCGTGCGAGGTGTTCGTGCCTCTTTCAAAGTTGTTTGGGGAATGTTTTGGGTTTTTGTCATCTAACAGCATGTTTTTAAGCCTAGATATTTGAATTTTTTTGTTATATTCTCAAGCCGATCATCCTGTGACTACACGGTTAGTTCTTACGAGTTATATTAGTCCCTTACGAGGTGTCCGTGACCCTTACGGGGCTGTTTTGGATTTTTGCCTTCTAACGGCATATTTTAAGCCTAAGTTTAGATATTTACAAATTGAAGTCATATCCTCAAAACGGGCATCCCGTGACTACGCGATCAATTCCTACGAATTATATTGGTCCCGTGCGAGGTGTTGGTGCCCCTTATGGGGCCACTTGAGGGTTGTTTTGGATTTTTACCCTTTAGTAGCATGTTTTTAAGCCCAAGTCTAGATATTTACAATTTTTTATCATATTCTCAAATCGGGCGTCCCGTGACTACGCGATCAGTTCCTATGAGTTACATTGGTCCCTTGTGAGGTGTTTGTGCCTAGCACGATGCCATTTGGGGGTTGTTTTGGATTTTCACCCTCCAACGACATGTTTTTAAGCCCGTGCCCCTATATTTACAATTTTTCATCATATTTTCAAATCGAGCATCTCTTGATTACGCGGTCAGTTCCAATTAGTTATATTGATCCCGTGCGAGGTGTTCATGACCTTTATAGGACTATTCGGGGGTTATTTTGGGTTTTCGCCCTCTAGCGACATGTTTTTAATATAAGTCTCGAATTTTGCAAATTTTTGTTATACTATCAAATTGGGCATCCCGTGATTATGCGATCACTTCCTACGACTTACATTGATCCATGCGAGGTATTCGTGCTCTTTACGGGGTTATTTGGGGGTTATTTTGGGTTTTCACCCTCTAGAGGCATGTTTTTAAGCCTAACTCTATATATTTGTAAATTTTATCATATTCTCAAACTGAGCGTCCCGTGACTACACGATTAGTTCCTATGAGTTAGATTGGTCCTGTGCGAGGTGTTCGTACCCCTTACGGGATCGTTTGGGAGCTATTTTGGGTTTTTGCTCTCTAGTAGTATGTTTTTAAGCCTAAGTTTAAATATTTACAAATTTTAGTCATATTCTCAAACCGGGCATCCCGTGACTATGGGGTCAGTTCCTATGAGTTACATTGGTTTCGTGCAAGGTTTTCGTGCCCCTTAGGGTCATTTGGGGCTGTTTTGGATTTGCTCCCTCTAGCGAATTTTTTTTAACCCCAAGTCTATATATTTATAAATTTTCATCATATTTTCAACTCAGGCATTCCGTGATCACGCGGTCAGTTCATACGAGTTATATTTTCCTGTGCGAGGTGTTCTTGCCCCTTATGGGGCCGTTTGGGGGCTATTTTGAATTTTTTTCCTCTAGCTTATGTTTTTAAGCCTAAGTCCAGATATTGACAAATTTTCGTCATATTCTCAAACCGATCATCCCGTGACTTCACGATCAGTTCATATGTGTTACATTGGTCTCGTGCGAGGTGTTCGTGGGGGGTGTTTTGGGTGTTCTACCTCTAGTGGCATGTTTTTAAGCCTAAATCTAGATATTTGTAAATTTTTATCATATTCTCAAATCAGCCATCCCGTGAATATACGATCAGATCCTATGAGTTACATTTGTCCCCTGCGAGGTGTTCGTGCCCCTTATGGGGCCGTTTGGGGGCTATTTTGGATTTTCTCCCTCTAGCGACATGTTTTTAAGTCTAAGTCTAGATATTTTCAAATTTTTGTCATATTTTCAAACCGGGCGACCCGTGTCTATGTAGTACCGTGCGAGGTGTCCGTGCTCCTTACGGGACCATTTAGGCGCTAATTTTTACCCTATAGCAGCATGTTTTTAATCCCAAGTCTAGATATTGGCAAATTATAGTCAAATTCTCAAACTGAGCATCCCATGATAACGCAGTCAGTTCATTCGAGTTACATTGATCCCATGCGAGGTATTCGTGCCCCTTAAAGAGTCGTTTGGGTTTTCGCCCTCTAGCGACATGTTTTTAAGCCATATTTAGATATTTGGAAATTTTCATCATATTCTCAAACCCGGCATCCCATGAGGTCGTGACCAGTTCCTACGAGCTACCTTGGTCTCGTGCGTGGTATTCGTGCCCCTTACAGGGCCGTTTGGGGGTTGTTTTGGATTTTCGCCCTCCAGCGACATGTTTTTAAGCCTAAGTCTTGATATTTCTAAATGTTAGTCATATTTTCAAACCTATGACTACGTGGTCAGCTCCTACGAGTTACCTTGGTTCCGTACGAGATGTTTGTGCCCCTTACGGAGCCGTTTGGGGGCTATTTTGGGTTATCTCCCTCTAACGATTTGTTTTTAAGACTAAGTCTATATATTTTCAAATTTGTCATATTCTCAAATCGGTTATCTCGTGACTGCGCGGTCAGTTCGTACGAGTTATATTAGTCCCGGGCAAGGTGTTCATATTTTTGGGTTGTTTTGAGTTTTCGCCCTCCAGCGGCATGTTTTTAAGCCTAAATCTTGATATTTGTAAATTTTAGCTCAAACCGGGCGCCTTGTGACTACACGATCAGTTCCTACGAGTTACATTGGACTTGTGAGATATGTTCGTACCCCTCACGGGGCCGTTTGGGGACTGTTTTGGATTTTTGCCCAAGTCTAGAGATTTATAATTTTTTGTCATATTCTCAAATCGGGCATCCCGTGATCACGCGGTCAGTTCCTACAAGTTACATTGGTCCCGTGTGGGTGTTCGTACCCTTAACGGGGCCGTTGGGGGGCTGTTTTTGGGTTTCGCCCTCTAGCGGCATGTTTTTATAATTCAAACTAAACGTTCATAAGTCAAAATAGACATTCATAAATCAAACTAAAGCGCCAATATAGTGCCAATATCATAATATGATACAATTTTTATACAAATAGGATTGTCAAGGGTAAAATAATGTTTTGATGCTTAATCTTCCTCTAAATCAACTAAAAGATCCTTCAAATTAGGGTTGTCATCCAAAGCAAACTGAAACTCTTTAGGATCCTTTAATGCGTATGCTTAAGTAGTCATACCCTTTGGTGCATGCACAACAATTGACCAATTACTATCGTTTATGCCCTTTGAGTAGAATACCTTCTTTACGTTCTGAAAGGCATAAATAAAGGCTCGTCGACTATGAGATCTTTACTTTTCATCTTTGATAAATCTACCATGATAAGTTTTAAATCAGGATCAACTTTACAAGCATTCAATATGTCCTTCACCATCACCCAGTCATAATAGAATACAGTTTATGTGAAATTTAAATATTCAAGTTCTAAGATTTGTTGAACAATCCCATAATAAGTTAGCACCGTATCTTTTGATTTTTATCGCTTTTTACTAGAGACATAGGTTGTGAAGGCAGAAATTAAAATTTCACTGTTTTTGCGTCAAAAGATTTTCCTTAAATGGCTATGAAACAAAATAAAAACCCTTGGTATGGAATTTCTTAAACTCTTTACACGAAATTTGGGACTTTTTCTAGGCAAGGAAGAGACATCACCTCTTGTTAGATACTATATTTATTAATGAATTTGTATTAGGGCATGTTTTTACCACATATGAATAAATAACCGTACATATAAGAGGTGGATATTACCTCTTTTTATTTCCTTACCCTAAAATCATTTGTCGTGCAATTTCGCCTCTGATTTTGGGCAATTCATTCTCGTACTTCCTAAAGGTAAATTCTAGAGTTTAGATAATAATATATAGAATGCACATAATCAAACAAGAACAATCCAGTTAATTATGTAGATACTTACTCTATCCAATCTTCAACTTCATCTTACGATTCGAAGACATAATGAACTGGTTACTCGCATTGTATATTAGTGAGTCTCACCTCTTTAGGGTTCCCAAAAGGCACTTTATTCTCAAACTCGTTAGGTTCCTCGATCACTTGTTCTCCACGAGTATTGAACCTTCTCAGCTCTTATTTCAGCATATGTTCCTGAGTGTATAACGATGATTCCACAGTTACATATTCTTTAACAATTGACCCTCCAATATATCGTGTATTCTTAACGTAATCTTTAAAGGTTTTAATCAAGCGCTCAGAAGGATACATCTAGATATACCTAATGGGAACACACAACAAAGCGCACCGCATAAATAAATAAGAAGGTGGATGCTGAGATCGAAGAACGACGAAGGAAAATATTTCTCTTATACACGAATTACCTTGGCCAAAGTTAATTTAATAACTTTATTGTGCTTTCTGTTTACCAGTTTTGCACAAAGTAGGGTAAAGAAGAAACTTTTTTGCATAATTGCTCGACGACGATCTTTGTACTTGGAGAAGCAATGCCGAATCAACAGTGGAATTAGTTGAATGATGACATGCGATTCGTGAGACTTACACTGTTTCAGGTCATTTTATTCGTAGCTTACTACCCTGTGAAAATTACCGGAATAACCAGTCGGAGTCTTAAAGTTGAATAATGTGTCTAAGAGGATTTTTTTCACTAGTAGTTAAAGTGAAAGCAGACGGGGGGATACAAATTCTTCCTATTGTAGGATCATTTTTTAACCACAATTTCTTATTTATTTTCATCTTCTGTAGATCGCGGTATGCCCGCTCTCCATCGTTTGAATGGGATCCACCTAAGAAAGTTCTTATCAGATGTTCTGTAACATTTTTCTTCGTGTGCTGATCCATCAATTACATGCCTTACACGATAATCTTTCCAATATGACAAGTAAAAACTATTGATCGTCTGGACCATGACTTCGTTTTACTAAGGTCATTCGGATCCTCCATATCTTTACGCTTTAGGTTTACAAATTGAGGGTGTTTGCCTACATCGTCTTTTCCTCGATCTGCTGGCTAGAAAGCCGAGCAGGCTCCGTCCTATGCTTGTGATCGATAAGTAAAAAATTAGACTTGTCGTTCCTAAAAGGGTGACTGGTCTGTAGAAATTTACGATAACCCATATAACTCATCGTAGCACTATGATATAGTCAAGTGGATTCAGTTTCCTCCCCACATATGGAATATCCATAATAACCATAAACATTGCAATCAGATAAGATCCCATAAGCAGGAATGTGACGACCCGGAGATGATTATGGTAAACCATGTTTAAATCATGCTTACCGTATGGGATGGGGATAATGTGTTATTAGAATAAATAATGTTAACTTATTGTGTTTAGTCTAATCCTACCTTCATAACTTATGAAATATTGAATTAGTTATAAACACAAATTTGTGAAGTCTTCGGTAGGAATGTTCGAGTTTGGGACTAGTTTTGGCTACTATAATATAATAATTGACTTGAGGTGAAAACTAGATAGTTGTACATATATGAGTTAAGTTTGTAATATAACAAACGGTGTGTAAAACAGAGGTCCGAGCAATAAGTTATGCTGGAATTACGAAGCAGGGGAAAATCTGTCCATTCGTTAAGTGGTATTTTGTCTTATATGTATAACAAATGGATGAATTTCATTGGTTGGAAGGGGGGCAAGCTTGGACGACTTAAGCCCCTTGAAATAACCTTCTTCTTTAGCCAAACTCATCCATTAGAGAGTTTGACCTGAAGAGAGAGAAACGGGAAGTTTAAGAAGAAAAAGGCGAGGAAAAATTGGAGAAAAAACCATAGGAAATTATGAAAACATCCCTAAGGTAATTCTACCTGTAAATCTTGTATATTCTTGGAATTATTCATTTAAAATGATATAAATAATCATTTGTTTACTAAACTTCCGTGTTTTGAGGTATACGTATGGACAGATGCGGGTTTAAGCAAGGTTGAACGTGTAAATCATGTATATTAATTCGATTGGAAACCCTGTGTATTCAGACTCCTATAACTTTTTGTATATTTATTAGAATTGAATAATTCTAGTTGGATATGAAAACAGACTCATGTATTTATAACATATCCGAATATTATATGAAAATACCAAGAAATGAATCTTTGGTGAGAGTTTGAAGTTCATATATCAAATCTTTCCCAAAGGTGTAAGTATGCACACCAGGTGTTATATATTTTTCTTGACATAGCAAATGAACCTTAAAAATTATGAAACTTTAATTTTGTATTTTTCAATATGTTTATGTATGTTGGGTGAAATATCAAAGGAATTTATGATGCATAAAAACTATGAAAATTCTTCGAAGTTGACTGAACGATAAAAGAGTCCATAGGGCAGATTTGATTTGTAATAAAGAAATGGACACATCTTGCTCTAGGTAACTTGAAATGATGTGTTTTCTTTAATATTGGGAACCTAATATGATAAGAATCGTATTACCAAGAATAAATTAAAGTATGTTTGGGCTATGGATTGGATATGTTAAATATTTTAACATGAATTTATCTGAGACTTCATTTTTGATAAATGATTAGAATGGGATGATATGATGCTTATGAATTCCGTTAAGGTTAAGTTATTCTTTGGATTTTTAATATCCTTATGATGATACTAATATTTTAAGACTTTATATGTGAAAGGGAAGAAGAACCGGTTGAACAAATGCCAGACAAAGGCAAGGAAAACACACACGAAGTGGCCAGGGTGAGTGTCCTCACTGGAAAAAGATGTATTATACATGGCTATGGAGATGATTTGAATATCACTCATGGGTAAGATGTATTACACATGGTTATGGGTATGATCTGAATATCAATCACTGGTAAGATGTATTATACATGGTTACGAATATGATCAGAATAATATTGAATATGAATTTGTTCATTTCGGTTTACCGAAAAGGGAGGTTACTCCCCGACCCCGAATGGGGGAGATTTGTCTATTAAGGACAAGGGGTTACTCCTCGACCAGGAATGGGGGAGAATTGTCTATTGCAGACTTGATATATGAATCATGATTCGGATAAGTTGGTCATTCTATATGAATGAGCCAGATAAGTATATAATTGGTCATTCTTTATGAATGATCCGGATAAGTATATAATTGGTCATTCTTTATGAATGAGCTGGATAAGTATATAATTGGTCATTCTTTATGAATGATCCGGATAAGTATATAATTGATCATCTTTATGAATGAGATGGATAAGTATATAATTGGTAATTCTTTATGAATGGGCCGGATAAGTATGCATATATCATCATGGGGATATGATTTATTGCATTTAATTTTATGCAATAGTAAAGTTATGATGCATTTGCTGAGCTATTTTGCTAAT
The DNA here is from genome assembly GCA_949130495.1 of Sambucus nigra. Classification (NCBI taxonomy): domain Eukaryota; kingdom Viridiplantae; phylum Streptophyta; class Magnoliopsida; order Dipsacales; family Adoxaceae; genus Sambucus; species Sambucus nigra. Next base: position 659,724,499 of record OX422210.1, read on the forward strand.
GGTTCCTATGTTTATGTTTTTCAGGTATTGTGATATCACTGCCAAATCTAGGAGTTCGGTGGGGTTAGCAGGGGATGCATAAAACGATGATTTGGTCAAACGTAAATGGGGTAATTTAAGCCTACTTATCTTTTCAGTAAGTTAGAATAAGCATAATTACCTTAAAAATGTGAAAGGCTTTTAGCTTTATTGATTCATGTTAATAATTGAATAAAGATACTCGTGTTTATGGTTTGATTTAGGTAATTATGATTTGACTCACGTTGACTTTCAAACTTAATTATAAGTAACAGGGTTGGGGTGTGTCAAGGAAGGTCATGGATTGGACACATCACCATTGCTTTAAGTGTGAACTCCTAAAGAGAGTCAAACACCGTCACGCCTTTATCACAAAACTCTTTAAGTTCTTCAATTAATGGGGCTAAGAATATATCAATTTCGTCGCTAGGATCCTTCGGCCCGAGTATTAATAAAGACAATAATTTGAACTTCTTTTTCATACATAGTGTTGGAGGGAGACTTAAAGGCACCATGAGAACTGGCTAATAACTCTGATTGGTGCTTAAATTACTAAAAAGGTCAAACCAATTGGTTGATAAACCAAGACGAACATTGCGCGGTTCCTCTACAAATTCATGGTATCGTGCGTTCAAAATTTTCCAGATGAGTGAATCAACCAGATGAAGCATGAGATTCCCATCCACCTAGCATCGAGAATGCCATGTCACGGCCTCTGCTATCCATGATATAGTGAAAAACTATTTTAACCGTGCCTCGAGGGGAAAATACTTCAAAACCATTTGTGGAACTTGCGAGCACTTGCAATATTTTCCAGTCTTGTCTTTTCCATTATCACAAGCCAGATATCTAGGCTCACTGCATATAGGACTTTCATCATTCTCTTCGTGCTCGTTGCGATAAAATATGCAATCATACTTGCATGCATGGATAGATTTGTGCTTCAAACCCAAACCCTTTGACAATTGTCTGGTAACATGTTCTCTTTTAGGAGAATGTCTTTAACCCACTTAAGAATTTCGATTACGCTATTGTCCGGCAAACCAAATTGACTCTTTAAATTATGCAAACCAATAATTGCATATAATACGGAGTGATATTTATCGCAATCTTTATAAACGGTCTAGACGCGTCTGCTTTCAACCACATGTATTCCCGATCTTTTGGTAATTCAGCATCAACTTGTTCATTGACTTGGTCATAATGCACATTATCCATAGGTTGGTGGTTTTGATGGTAGTGTATTTCGTAATCATCATCAATTAGGTCTGTCAAAGGATGATGCAAAGGGATGTAAATTAGAACCGTGCGTATGAATGTTCACAAAACCAATTTTCTTGTCCATTTCATTAGTACATTGCAAACCACTACCTATCTTCACTTCTCTTATTGTGCGTTGATCAATATCCTTAAATTATAGTTATATGTCAAAGAGAAAGGAGATCGAGGGTGGTTAAATGAGACATGATTACTTATGATTCTATAAAGATAAGAGCACAAAACTGTGAGGAAGGTAACATGTAGATGACCGGTATTATTAGATATATAAGGTTCATTTTACATTGAGTTAAGACTATACTATAGTCATTGATAATCATTAAAAATCCTTAGCCATATTTCACTAGTGAGTTTAACTCCTTCTCGATTAGTTTTGCTTTGTTACCATTCAATGGTGTGAATGTTTCCAAATTTAAATGTCAAAAGGAAAATCAAGATTAAACGTTGGAGTGATTTTGCTGAGCCAAATAAGTTTACACAATCAAAGTTATAAGAAGGTTTCCTAAACATCTTATTAGCATGTTGATTGAGGAAAGAAATTCAAATTTTACAGATAAAATTAATCAAATTTGATGTAAACACATAGGAAGACTAATGAAACACTCACACAAAAATCGTAATAATCCCTCTCAATCTCCATTGCCAACTTACTAATATTGATAAGTTGATTATGAAGATATGGGAAAATGCCTATATTAATAATCCTAAAAAATCTTGCTCTTAAAGACACTAAATAAGGAATATAACCAAAAAGATAAAGAGATGTTTGGAATTACCCCTTATTAAACTTGCACCACTAATTCACTAATCATTTCACTTAACCCATATTTTTTAGACATCAACCAACCACTAAAAATCTCCATACTTTGTAATTGGACATACAGTGGGGAATTAGACATACAGTGGAGTCCTAACTTTTGGTGTGTCGATTGCTTAAATTTTCCCCAAAATTTTAACTTGAAAATTATAATCCACATCTTGGACAATTTTTACAAATGTTTTTAACTTTTTCCACACTCTACATGACAGACATTCACACACTGCACACACACAATTTCTACATCTCACATTTCTACACATGAAAGTGCTGCACAAACATACAGTCATAGGCAGTTTCTAACATATTTCACACATTACACCATAAACATTATTTAGTATTCTAATAAAACTCCAAGTAATTTCCACATAAAGACCAAATAATTGAGTTCTAAAGCCATAAAATCCAAATTCAAATACAATTCCTAATTGAATTCCAATACTAGTGCAGTGCATCTAACTTGTTTAATTACATAAAAAATGAAATTTGGGTATTTTAACCCACACATACATACACATACATATATGTGACACCCCGCCTAATTAAATACCGGGCGATCACTCCTTTATTAAATTAAAATCAAGGTGAACAGTTGGTTCATTCTTAGCATCACTGTCGTAAAAATACTTTTCCAATTTAAACACCCTAAATAATTAAGCTAACTGTCAAAACCATTTAAAACCTTATTCTCATTTTATTAAATCCGGTTATAAAACCTTAAACCATTAACATCTAAAGAGTAACACATTAAGAATAAAAATAGAATTGAACATACACGAATTTAATCATCAATAATAAATCCCAACATTTACAACACTAAAGGAAAACATCCTGACAGTAATAAATCCCGAAATAAAGGTACTGAAAGTAAAAATTTCAATCTCTAACAATACAACCTAAATAATAGAAAGAGGGCGACACATGCCCCTGCTGGATAAAACTGAACTAGGAGTAGAATCAAATGGATGAAGTCGTCTAAACAACAGGCCTGCAACTCCCACCTAAGCTGCAACACGTTCCTTCCAAAGGATCCTAAGTAAGACGCCCCTGTGGCTGGGCACCTGTAATACATACATATATATACAAGAGAGAAAAGGAAATAGAAACGGGTCAGAGCCTGATAGTATATATGATTTAAAAATTCGTTTAGCAAGTATTTAAATTGATTACAGGCTAATGCAACAACATATTAGTGCGACACTCTCTTGAGAAATTCTCACCTCTCTTCTAATGTGCACACATATCGCACTAACCTTCCCAATGGTCTATCTCGTCATATACCACACTATCTTTCCCCAATGATTTAACTTATCTTAGGTTATTCGCAGGATTTACAACTGAACAACACAAGTATTTAAAACGTAAGATTTCAATTTGTAACCAAGGTTCTCCTTTTAACTTTATTAATCAATAAAGTTTTCCAGTGTCATATTATACTTTCTCAAAACAATTATTTATAATTTGAGTCATCAACCATGTCCTACATATCAAATCACAGTAGGCAGTTCCAGATTTCAGAATTTCATATATATATTAACTACTCGTATAATATATATATCATAACAGCACCTCAAATAAAAACTATGGTGCGGGCATACTCTGCCATCCAATGCCCGTATCAATCGTACTAAAGGGAATACAAGTTCGGAATCACTCTCGAACTGTATAAATACATACACAAATAATATTGAGGCGAAGCATAGTTTCCAAGTCCAAGAGGTCAGTACATACCCTCACATCTCTTAGGACCGTGACTACCGATTCGATAGCCTGTACCTAGGATTCCTATCTTCTAGGGTACGAGTCAATATCCCCCATAAGGCACACGAGATAAGATCGTTCCAGCGCGGTAACCTCAGGGATAGCAAGTAGCGCGGGCATGATTTTCACAAGTATATAATATATGCATACACAATCATATAAATATACCACTTTTATTATATCAATTTAGGTTTATCCAATAACCCACATTCACAACATTTATCCTTATTTTCCCATTATTATTTATCAAGTATAATGGTTCGTTTCTAACTTTAATTCGAAGGGTTTTTTCAACTTACTACGTAACCCTCATGGACTCTATTCTTCCAAATGTACAATTCAGTAGATATCTATTTATGTTCCAATGTAACTCTCTCTTACGTGTCTCTCCCCTTTAATATATACTTACATTATCCCTTATGCAAAATATCCCAAAAATATAGATTTCGCCTTACGTTAAAGGATTTTGAATTTTATTTTCAAAGATGAGAATTTCAAACGGTTTTGAAATCGGAATTAAAATGGAGTTTTAATTGAATTTTTATTATCTCTAAGAGTCCTCAAAACATAAAACTGTCTAGCAAAAAAAATATAAAAAAATATTGAACGGTCCGATCGAGCTGAATTTTTTTTCTGTAGCTTCCTCTCGTCTTCAGCTAATTCTCTGTAAAATTTCATCCAATTCCAACGTTCCGATCGTCCGGAATAAATGTTTTAGTGTTTGTATCTGATTAGAACTCTTTTCTTAATCAAACTCTTAATCCTTTACATGACAAAGGGTTTCCAGAATATCATATAAATCATCACTACATGCAATTTCCTATCTCAAATTGGGTTTTTCTTCCATACAATTCATCCTAATCATTCCTAAACCAATATGAAAGATGCATCAACGAAATAAGAAAAATAAACACTTGCCTGGGATTTTCAGAAATCTGGTTTGGTGTTGAATTTGGTGTGGTTGCGTTCCCCGTCTCGTGATCTGCGCGTTGGCGGTGGCGGCGGTGCAAACGGGTGAGTTTTGAGCTTTGGAATGCCTTGAGAGCTCTCTCCTCTCCTCTCCAATGTCCGTTCTAGTGTTTTGAGTTATCTAACCCTAGGAGATAACCTAAACATCTGATATAACCCCTTTAATTTTCGTGGGTTTAATTACTCAAAAATACAAAATGACTAAAATGCCCTCCCGAGGTACTAATTAGGCCTAAAAATGCCCCGAGACCCAAATCAAACCCCCGAGTATACTTTTCTGACTATCTCGACCCTTCCGGACGCGTTGACACACTCAAAACGACCATACGAACAACCTATAAAATATTCACTTTTATTAATCCACATTTAGTCCCGACACGACACAGGCGCGTCCCGACTTAAATTTTCACAATTGTCATTTTATTCACACGTGACAATATTATAAAAATAAATCTCATATATTACTATACTCATCCAGTAATATGCAACAAATGATATATTCCCAATAATTACTAACTCTTGTCACGCTAATAAATATTTAAAACAACATTTCGGATTAAAATTAAATTAATTTATCTCAATTAAATTTAATAAATCCTTAAATTTAAAAGCCATGAAAATATGGGGTATTACATACTTCCCCCTTAATAACGGAATTTCGTCCCGAAATTCGGAAAATAAGGCCTACCAGGTAGCACAATTCTGGATATCCTTGTAGTACGCAAACTATCTACATAGTACGGTGCTCAAACACTATAGCTTTTTCCTCACAACAACATTGTTTTACATTCTCATTGGAGACACTTCACATTGCACTCCCAACTGACAACATTTGAATAGGTTACGTCTATACGTTATAAATTCCATTATCTCACTATCATTAGGAGGCCGCACCTCACTACATGACAACTACTCGGATTTATTCATACACAAAATTTCCATTCTGAGAAGATCATACGAACATTTGACCACTCTTGACTGCCTAAAACAGTCGTGGAATTCCACCATAGTTATCGGATATTTTCTCGACCGATCCAAAAATTCTGATTATCTACTCTCCTCTAAACATACGGAAGGAGAATAGTCGAGGTTCTTCCATAACAAAACCTTAATAAGTACCTCGTACGCGACAAACATGTACGAGTGCTTCTACAGAGAATTCTTGAAATCATCGTACCAAGATTCCAAAATCTCCTTCACGTGGCTCCACTAATCTTTAATCACCATGCGCTTATTCCCTGGCTAAGGGCGATACATCCTACTCGAAACGAAATCTTATCTCCGTTAGTTCCTGAAATCCCATATCAAAGGTGGGATTCACCAATCTCATCCTGATTCAGAAATTTATACTGCGCCGGACCATGCACTGGCGCGATCCTTCCTTTCAAAGGTAGTCTGGGGCATACTAGTTAATATTGTAAGCCAGCCCAAAGGAATATCAATCACTTCCTTCTCGGCGACTTAATTCACATGTTCGGGATAAACCCTTGATCTTGTTTTGAGGATGGCAACCCATCCAAGAACTTTACCGACTTTACCAACCTCTTCCAATTTTAGGAATTTTCGATAAACACAAAATTCTTTGGTTGATTCTCCTCTTTCAACCAAACCTTACCTATGGGCAGTGCATGTAGAGACCACTCACTACGTCTCGCTAAACATCGATTCTTCCCTTGAAACGTCTCACATTAAGTGACATGTAATACTCCCCTTCCTTCCTTGAAGTATGCCGAAAGTTCCGACCCGTGCTCTTCTCTCCACGAAGCGCACTTCTGGATCTCTTATACTATACTAACATCATTACTCTTTGTATGCGCAAGTCTCTCTCACACTTGACTAATAATAACTCCGCTCCGGGTGTGCTTCATAACAATTAAATTCTACTCTATTCAAGGAATACCAATTCTTGAATGGCTTCCCACAACCTTCCAATCAAGTTAGGGCGTGCTATTCTAATTGCACACTTATGTATGGATTATCGCCCCTCATGTGATGTTTAATCCACTCTATCACTTCCACTTCGTTATACTAGTCCCACAAACATATATTTCACTCGTCTATTACCACGTCCCTTCGACTCGGACTATTTTAACTGTAGTTAACCAAGATGCCCACATTTTTGCAACACTCCGACCGCCTTGGGAGAGCGAACGACGTGCTACTCATCTGTAGGACTAACTAAATTCAACGGAATAGAAGGAATAGGGCATTCAAATTCCATGACAATAAAAGAGGAATAATAATTCTCAACCTTCCTCAGATAAGTACACCAATTTTCCCAAATAGGTACAACAACCAAAATAAATCACTAACGCTCTATTCATCAAAATAATTACAGGTCATCTCTTTTGTATAATATAAAGTTCTTTCCAGATAATCCATGCTAAAAATCATTCCAACTCTTTATTCACCTTGTGTTCTGTACGCAGTTATGACATTTGGGTACTCTCAATCACCCTAGAAATCAAAATTCCTAAATTCTCCTTATCATCGTTCCACCCCTCAACTCGTGGGGATAACTTTCAATGCTTTCCTACCACAAAAATCTGGCTCCAATGACCTTAAAACAAAATTCAACTTCCAACTTACATACATAATTACTTGATCCCATTTCGATTAGGGTACCGAACTCATGGAATAGTGACCAAACGTCTCCCTATTTCCAACCTTACGCTAAGTTTCATGCGTGGGATGTCTCGCAAAGCGAAATCCAAACAAGGAACCCCCCCGATACACTACTACCTAGCATTGTCGGTTATCGAAATCCGTTAGGTCCTCCGTCCATAGTATATACCCCTTTATTCCGTCCCTTGACAGAAAAGTTACAATTTCTCCCGTAATTATGCTTAACAAAGAATGTTTCACCAATTTCACTATCGTCCCGTATTGGTTGATGGTAATTACATTCTGTAAACCTCGGATACATACGATCGAAATTCTCTAAATTTCCTTTTTCTAACATTAGGGGTATAACTCTTAACTCCCACATCTCTTAAGGATAAATATAACACTGCACTCTTCCTATCACTAAGTTCGGAGTGCTAAACATAATACCGAGTCAAGTCTTTTCGCTCAACGGTAAATCCCGGTACATACTGAATCATACTGACAAAGTCTATACATACATTGGTATCGAATATCTCGAGCCCACTATCTCCTCCGAAGTCTCTAGGATAGATAATATAAGTGCGAGTCCAACCTTCTTACAGGTAAAGCCTCGCCAAAACAAAACGTGTTGCACTAATGTAACTACTCCGATAGCCTTGCAATAAATGCCCACTATCATACTACCCATTTCTATAACATTTTAACAAAGATAATATCATACTCGTGTATCGCATCACTACAACGAGTAACCTCAATAAAGTATAAAACACTGTTAATACACTCATTCATCCCCCGCGGATAGCACCAAAGAAAAATCCCGCTATACTAAGGAAAAATATTCACATAATGGTAACATTTATAATGATATGCATTAAGTTCGTCTCACATGCTAATCTAGCAATGAACAAAATATGGTGACTCGCTCGTGTCACATAAACACGCCGCATCCTCTAAGGATACAACTTATACTTCCATCCTGGCAATCGTCTTGACTGCACAAATGGTTTTCGAACGTAACACGTCTGCCCAAACCAAAACAAAATTATTTTTAATCGTCGTCCTTTACTAGGCACCGTATTCTTGTCCCTTTTTCTCACTTTGGAACATATTATCGCGAGCAATTTCACTCCGCACCAAAATACCTCAACACATAATCCACTTATCACCTGTCCTACTAACCAGGTTAGGATTGTCCTTCTCTCGAACTTTAGTAGACTCGATTCCTGTTAGCCATCCCGGTTGTTCCCTTAGCTTTTTAGGCCATAAAGATCATGTTACTATCTATAATAGTACTTACTGAATTTACCATCACTTGGTAAGAATTTAACTATCTGAAGCATTTAAATGGTTTTCCTGATGTGTATCCACATCCTTTTGTGGTGCTATACCATCACCGTTGTATTCAGTCTTATTCTCGACTAAATTCTTCGATTTCCTTTAACTTCCCCCACAAAGAAGCGTTATCATCTATATTGACAAAATATGACATTGTCAACCTCTGAATCGGTCGTCCATCAGAATTTCCTCCTCGAGTATTATCAACTATTATTACAAGTTGGTCTCCCACTTGGAGTCGTTTCCTCCACTAGTATCTACCTCTTTCGATACAAAATTTTCTAACAATTAGGATTCATATACACAATTGGACTTCTGTCATGCCCTCCTGCGATGAGTTCAGAATCACGTTTACTTCTCATCCTGAACAGTTGAGGAAGGGACATACGGTCAAAACTGTACCTAAGGTTCTCCTATAGGCATAGCATTCCACTTCTAAAATTGGTGGTTGACTCCAACCATTATAATTTCGTCCCGAAAGCCAAGAAAATTTTCTCTAAATTTTCACTTTCAGTTTGCCACACTCCGTCCTATATTTAAGCCTTTGGGTACTTTACCTCCTTTGGTAAACACATACAATTTTCGCGTTTCTAAAATTTCCCACTGACAGTCTCTACACGTTTTTGTAATACGTTGGGTCAGTTTACCCTCGCACCTCATTTGACTATAACAGCATTTGAAAATCATTGCTGCACCTTAGTCGCCTTTCTAGTCGTGTCTTCTCGTGGCATAATGGAGGTGACCTCGACTACGGTCATCATCCTCGGATATATTTCATAATCTCAACTAAGCCCTGCCTCCTGATGTACGCTTAACGGTCCTCTTCTGACATCCGTCATCTCTCGGCACACGCACACATCCGAATGAAATTAGAATTCACTAGTGTATACATATTATAGCAGGAGAACGAAATCTCGTCAAACAATTGACAATCCTAAACATAGGGCTCTATAACAAACAAAGCAACACTGAAAGCATAATAAGCCGTATAGATCCTAAGGACACTAAAACCTGATGCTCTGATACCACCTATGACACCCCGCCTAATTAAATACCGGGCGATCGTTCCTTTATTAAATTAAAATCAAGGTGAACAGTTGGTTCATTCTTAGCATCACTGTCGTAAAAATACTTTTCCAATTTAAACACCCTAAATAATTAAGCTATGTGTCAAAACCATTTAAAACCTTATTCTCATTTTATTAAATCCGGTTATAAAACCTTAAACCATTAACATCTAAAGAGTAACACATTAAGAATAAAAATAGAATTGAACATACACGAATTTAATCATCAATAATAAATCCCAACATTTACAACACTAAAGGAAAACATCCTGACAGTAATAAATCCCGAAATAAAGGTACTGAAAGTAAAAATTTCAATCTCTGACATCACCAACTAAATAATAGAAAGAGGGCGACACATGCCCCTGCTGGATAAAACTGAACTAGGAGTAGAATCAAATGGATGAAGTCGTCTAAACAACAGGCCTGCAACTCCCACCTAAGCTGCAACACGTTCCTTCCAAAGGATCCTAAGTAAGACGCCCCTGTGGCTGGGCACCTGTAATACATACATATATATACAAGAGAGAAAAGGAAATAGAAACGGGTCAGAGCCTGATAGTGTATATGATTTAAAAATTCGTTTGGCAAGTATTTAAATTGATTACAGGCTAATGCAACAACATATTAGTGCGACACTCTCTTGAGAAATTCTCACCTCTCTTCTAATGTGCACACATATCGCACTAACCTTCCCAATGGTCTATCTCGTCATATACCACACTATCTTTCCCCAATGATTTAACTTATCTTAGGTTATTTGCAGGATTTACAACTGAACAACACAAGTATTTAAAACGTAAGATTTCAATTTGTAACCAAGGTTCTCCTTTTAACTTTATTAATCAATAAAGTTTTCCAGTGTCATATTATACTTTCTCAAAACAATTATTTATAATTTGAGTCATCAACCATGTCCTACATATCAAATCACAGTAGGCAGTTCCAGATTTCAGAATTTCATATATATATTAACTACTCGTATAATATATATATCATAACAGCACCTCAAATAAAAACTATGGTGTGGGCATACTCTACTATCCAATGCCCGTATCAATCGTACTAAAGGGAATACAAGTTCGGAATCACTCTCGAACTGTATAAATACATACACAAATAATATTGAGGCGAAGCATAGTTTCCAAGTCCAAGAGGTCAGTACATACCCTCACATCTCTTAGGACCGTGACTACCGATTCGATAGCCTGTACCTAGGATTCCTATCTTCTAGGGTACGAGTCAATATCCCCCATAAGGCACACGAGATAAGATCGTTCCAGCGCGGTAACCTCAGGGATAGCAAGTAGCGCGGGCATGATTTTCACAAGTATATAATATATGCATACACAATCATATAAATATACCACTTTTATTATATCAATTTAGGTTTATCCAATAACCCACATTCACAACATTTATCCTTATTTTCCCATTATTATTTATCAAGTATAATGGTTCGTTTCTAACTTTAATTCGAAGGGTTTTTTCAACTTACTACGTAACCCTCATGGACTCTATTCTTCCAAATGTACAATTCAGTAGATATCTATTTATGTTCCAACTTAACTCTCTCTTACGTGTCTCTCCCCTTTAATATATACTTACATTATCCCTTATGCAAAATATCCCAAAAATATAGATTTCGCCATACATTAAAGGATTTTGAATTTTATTTTCAAAGATGAGAATTTCAAACGGTTTTGAAATCGGAATTAAAATGGAGTTTTAATTGAATTTTTATTATCTCTAAGAGTCCTCAAAACATAAAACTGTCTAGCAAAAAAAATATAAAAAAATATTGAACGGTCCGATCGAGCTGAATTTTTTTTCTGTAGCTTCCTCTCGTCTTCAGCTAATTCTCTGTAAAATTTCATCCAATTCCAACGGTCCGATCGTCCGGAATAAATGTTTTAGTGTTTGTATCTGATTAGAACTCTTTTCTTAATCAAACTCTTAATCCTTTACATGACAAAGGGTTTCCAGAATATCATATAAATCATCACTACATGCAATTTCCTATCTCAAATTGGGTTTTTCTTCCATACAATTCATCCTAATCATTCCTAAACCAATATGAAAGATGCATCAACGAAATAAGAAAAATAAACACTTGCCTGGGATTTTTAGAAATCTGGTTTGGTGTTGAATTTGGTGTGGTTGCATTCCCCTTCTCGCGATCTACGCGTTGGCGGTGGCGGCGGTGCAAACGGGTGAGTTTTGAGCCTTGGAATGCCTTGAGAGCTCTCTCCTCTCCTCTCCAATGGCCGTTCTAGTGTTTTGAGTTATCTAACCCTAGGAGATAACCTAAACATCTGATATAACCCCTTTAATTTTCGTGGGTTTAATTACTCAAAAATACAAAATGACTAAAATGCCCTCCCGGGGTACTAATTAGGCCTAAAAACGCCCCGAGACCCAAATCAAACCCCTGAGTATACTTTTTTGACTATCTCTACCCTTCCGAACGCGTTGGCGCACTCAAAACGACCATAAGAACAACCTATAAAATATTCACTTTTATTAATCCACATTTAGTCCCGACACGACACAGGCGCGTCTCGACTTAAATTTCCACAATTGTCATTTTATTCACACGTGACAATATTATAAAAATAAATCTCATATATTACTATACTCATCCAGTAATATGCAGAAAATAATATATTCCCAATAATTACTAACTCTTGTCACGCTAGTAAATATTTAAAACAACATTTCGGATTAAAATTAAATTAATTTATCTCAATTAAATTTAATAAATCCTTAAATTTAAAAGCCATGAAAATCTGGGGTATTACAATATACACACAGATACACACATATACATATACATATACACACATAGTGCAGACATAATATACACATCATTAGAAAACAGAGACTGATCGCCCCAGAGAGAGAGAGTGTGAGAGAGAGAGAGAAGGTAGGGTACACAAAGAGAAAGTTTCCTGAAATGAAATAAACACCACAACTATTTATATTTATAGGATATAGTCACGGCCCTAGGCCGTGACCACTTCCGTGACTACTTTAAAATGGTTATGACCCAAGACTGTGACCAAACTTAATGAAACCCTTATATTGTCATGCACCTGGTCACAGTCCGGGGTCGTGACCAACTTTGGCCAGAGTTTGGTGCCAAGTTGGTCACGAGTTGGTCATGGACCATGGCCGTGACTGCAGCGCCCCGATTTTTGGGGGTCAATGCAAAAAACATTTGTACTTTGATTCCATTCAAGAAACTACTCTTTCTAAATAAAATATTGTTTTCACATTTTTATGTCGTAGAATTCGTTTAATTTAATTAATGAAATAATGTCCAACTTATGAAGTTTATAAGACCACTTGAAATAAAAGAGTTTTATTAAATAAATAATAATTAAAGAAAATCCACATCATCCTCTCTTATTACAAATCAAATTTAAATGCTTCAAAAAAGTTCCAAATAACGTAGTCAAAGTTTCATTTAAATAATACATTTAAAATAAATAGTAAACAAAGCTCTACTTGCGAATAATTCCTTCTATGCCTTTCACTTTTTTCTGGCCTTTATATTTTCCCTAAGTACCCGGGGGTAGGTAAATGGTGGGGTATGAGCGTGCGTTCAACAGGAGAAAATACTAGCACAGTAATACGTGCAAAGAATATTTATACATATAAAGTATATTTTAGCAATTATGAAATTCTAAATCATTTGATTAAATGTTCTCATGCAAAATGCAATGTGAAATGCAACTAACGTTTTGACCATGTAATCCAGACAATAAACCTACTCACACTTAATCTTTCTTTTAACAATACCTATATCCCATTAATTTAATAATTAATGCAATTCAATATTTTTCCCAAGTTATTTCATAAACATGCATTTACATTAATGAGCGCCATGCTCAACATTCATCTTTTCACTTTCTTAATCCCTCCAATCCATGAGTTTCATACGACCTTTCATCGACTCGCACTATGTTGGAATATGCTACTGATCAGTTATTTGGGGTTTAAGTATTAAACCGCACCCTAGGGCTCTAGGCCCTTCTTAAATTTTTTGGTTACCTCCAAGTGCCTTTTATTTGTTACATATTTGTAACCCTTTTTCCTTTCTTTCTTTCTTATTCACTTTTAAAGCTTTTCCCCTTTGTTTCCTTTATACCGATCGATAAGGCCAAATACCCGAGACGAGATAAATCTCAACACACTTTATGTCCAAGTTTTGCACTTTATAAAAAGTTTGTTTTCATTTTACATTTGACTCAGTATTCATCTTTTGAAAACAACTTTAATTACAATTTCTTGTGAAACTTAACTTTTGCGTTCAAATACCCACTTATACACTTTAATGTGCTTTTCACTATTCACGCACACTTGTAAAACTCGCATTTTATACTTTTTGCCAAAAATGCTTCTTTTCATCTTTTCTTTACAAAATATGAGTTTTCACCACGTAAAATTCAACTCTTGTAACTAGAGTTCTTTAGTTTGGAAGGTATACTCATAAGTTCAATTATTTCATAAAAACATCACTTTTGTCATTTCAGGACTTACATTTCCAACTTATTGACTTTGCACCTTTATATTACTTCTTATTATTTTATGTGGTCTTAATAATTCATTTAAAACTAACTTTTCAAAACAATACTCATGTTTGAAAAAATTACTACTAAAGCTATACTTTACATAAAATGACACTTTTGTACTAAAAACTATACTTTTGACATTTTAAGATTTATTCTTACAAATTGATAACTTCTCATTTTAGACTTTTTATCCATGTCATTTTATGTGTAAATATAACTATATTTACTATTTTAACCTCATCACTTTACTATTTTCACTTTTGATCCTTTAGTTTTTAAACTTCTTGAACATTAGCCACATAAAGTAGCATCATTTAATGTGACTAATAAGCTGATTTTTTCAATATTATTATTTCATATTCCAAGGCTTGTTTAAATTTATTTTCAACTTATTAAACCCATTTTCCCAACCACATGAGTTTATATTCATAAATGTAAGGTTTTATACCCAGAAAATCCATATATGCATCCTAGAATTTCTTTATCAAGTTCATCTTTAACATTTTAGGTGAAATAAATAGTTTAAACATGGTTTATTCCGAAATTTCAACTAATTTTCAACTTTTAACTATTTTTATCACATCTTTCTCATTCTATATTCATATATAGTGATAATAAGCATAAATAGTCATGTAAATTATACATATGTACACATATAGCTTGATTCTTAACTTAAAAATAGTGTAGAGCCCCTCCCACTTGAAGATATTAATTCCTATGATGATGAGGTTGAAAGAAAACTCAATAAAATCCTAGCTCGTTTGTAATATTTTTCCTTCAAAAATCTCCTTAATCCTTGATAATGAAAAGGTTATGGAGGTCTTGCAAGCTTGATGTATAGCGATATGGGACTTTAGGCTACTAAATTCAACCACGAAGAAGCCTAAAAATCTTGATTATGGGGGTGTCCAATAACTCAGTAGAATTTGAGACATTGTGAGCTAAGTAACTCATTCCTCTCCTTTATAAAGTCTCCAATTATATCCTAATGACCCCTCACTAATCAATAATGGTTCCACTTAGTCTAATGGGGTAGGGATCCAAGTAATAAGGCCAAAAATCAAATAAGGTTTGGTTCCTTTGCCCCATCAATTATGCAAAAAAGTATACTCATAAGTCCAACTATTTCATAAAAACAACCCTTTTTCACTAAAACATCACTTTAGTCATTTCGGGACCTACATTTTCAACTTATTGATTTTGCACCTTTTATATTACTTCTTGTAATTTTATGTGGTCATAACACTTCATTTAAAACTAACTTTTCAAAAAAATACTTATATTTGCAAAATTACTACTAAATCCATACTTTGCATAAAATGATACTTTTGACATTTCAAGATTTATTCTTACAAATTGATATCTTCTCATTTTAGACTTTTACCCTTGTTATTTTATGTGTAAACATTACTGTATTTACTGTTTTAACCTCAACCCTTTACTATTTTCACTTTTAGTCCCTTAATTCTTAAACTTCTTGAACCTTTACCACATAAATCAACGTCATTTTATGTGACTAATATGATGATTTTTTCAATATTATTATTCATATTCCAAGGCCCATTTAAATGTATTTTCAACATACTAAGCCCATTTCCCCAACCCCACGAGTTTATGTTTATGAATGTAAGGGTTTATACACATAAAACCCATATATGCATCATAACATTTCTTCATCCGGGCATGGAGAAGGAAACGCCAAACACTTTGGCCTAACGGGAATGATCAACAATGAAATGATAAGATGAGCTAGAAATAAGAGTAAAAGTTTTTGGGCCTGTAGCTTTCCCCGTCCCCCCTTCGTTGGGCAGTATTGTGTGGCGGGTGCACCACCAGAAATCGGGCTTGAAGCTTTCACCTTACCAACGAGCTGACAGCTGATGGATGTTGATCATGACTACTACAAAAAAAGTTTTACTTTAACATTTGATACGAAATATATAGTTTAAGCATGGCTTTCATAAGGAACAACTTCCTTAAACATTCTGAAATTTTAATTTAATTTTTAACTTTTAACTATTTTTATCACAACATCTTCATCAACCTATATTCATATATAGTGATAATAAGAATAAATAGTCATTTAAATCATATATATCTACACATATAACTAACATGCTTAATTTAAACTTGCAAGTAGTGTAGAGATCCTACCTCTTTTAGGTATTAATCCATTTGATGAAGAGGTTGAAAGAAAATCTAATAAATCCTTGCTCATTTGAAAGCCTTTTCCTTCAAATAACACCTTCAAAACCCTCCTTATTCCTTGATATTGGAAGGGTGTGATGGAGGTCTTGGAAAATTGTTGTATAGATAGAATATAAGGGACTTTAGGCTAATGAATTGAGTAAGGAAGAAGTCTAAAAACCTTGATTTAGGGGCTGCCCAAAGACTTTGAGATAATGTAAGCTAAGTCACTCATTCTTCCCCCTTATAAAGTCTCCAATTCTATCTTAATGACCCCCAAACTAATCAATAATGGTTCCATTTAGTCTAATGGGGTAGGAAGCCAGATAGCATGGCCAAAAATCAGATCAGGTTGGTTCATTTGCCCTCCTCGATTGGGGAAAAAAGTTGACAATTCAAAAGAAGCCAATCGAGTAGGTGGCAACTTCAGAAAGAAAATACTCTTAAATGGGTATATATATTTTTTTTGACGTCGCCGAAGATGGGAAAGTTGTCTAAAATTAATTTTACGTCTCATTGAATTTTTTCTGAATACTTTTATGTTTTTGACGAAAAACCCATTAATATATTTATTATTATTATTATTATTATTATCATTATTATAATTATTATTATTATTGTTGTTGTTGTTGTTGTTATTGTTGTTGTTGTTGTTGTTGTTGTTGTTGTTGTTGTTGTTGTTATTATTATTGTTATTATTATTATTATTATTATTATTATTATTATTATTATTATTATTATTATTATTATTATTATTATTATTATTATTATTGTTATTGTTATTATTATTATTATTATTATTATTATTATTATTATTATTATTATTATTATTATTATTATTCTTTGAATTTTATTCTTTTATCCTCATGATATTATAATATATAAATAATTATAAATATTTAAATTATTCCAATTAATTTATTTAATTTGCATTAAAATTCGTAACTCAGTTTAACACGCGTAACGCGACATTTTTTTGATTTTTTTTCTTATTTTTAATTACATGATTATTATAATACAAGTAATGCCGTATTTTTTCATAACTCAATTTTTCATTAATTTACAAAAATTCGGGCGTTAGAGTGACCATATCCGTTGGATGTCATTCTTTGACTTGGTCACGACCATTGTCATACGAGGTTTGACTCTAGTCACGGTCCTGGGGTCACCATTCTCAATTTGTGGTGTAGTGTACGAGGTTTCCTAAGGCTCAGGGACAACATAGCCAAATAGTTTTAGCTCAGGAAGCATCGAGTGTTGTTGCACTACTTGCAGTACACGTAGAGCAGATTCTGCTAGAACCTAGGCGTGACTAATTGGGTTTGTGCTGGATGTTATTTTAGCTATCATTATTATTTATATTTCTTGATATTGTAATGTACGTGAACAGTGGGATTGGGTGTATGGGTGCCCTAAATGTGGCGTAGTATATTAGGCATATATGAGCCTTAATTTTGTTTCATGATGTTTTATGGGTGTGTGTTGATAAGATTTACGTTCTGATGGGTAGGCATGAGTGAGCCTATAATGATGATATGATTTACGATACCACTATTGTGATTTAATGAACTTAGAGGATTATATTCACGCGCTACTAGGGAAGAATGCACTACATTGTACTTTTTAATTAATGAATTTAACTAATTAAATTTCAAGTGAGAATGTAATTAATTAGATTTGTGATTAAAGATATTAAACTAAGTGAAGAAAGTCTAATTTATATTAACTTTGTAATAATTAAATGGATAAAATGGTCTTTTATTTAATTATGGTACATTGTGGGAATTAGATGGAAACCTTAAGGATAAAGAGGTTTTTGGATGATCTTGGGTACCAAGTGAGGGCATGAAGGAGTTTGGATTTCATGTATAGTGATGTATATGATTAAGTTGTAAAATAAGAGGAAGAAAGATAGTGAATTATAGGTGGGTGTGGGATACCCGGGACCGTGAGTAAACTTAACTGCGACAACGGGTGTATATTGCTCGACGACGACCAGGAAGGCTCCAGAATAACTCGCGGCCCAACCACGGGGTGGTATGTTTTGATCTTTATATATAATATCACATGCTCGGGATTTCTTTTGTTTTCATTAATTCCTCTAAAAAAAACCACAACCCTTATATTCTCTCCATCCTTAACCTTATAAACCCTAAAACTCCATTAAAAGTAAACTTTCAAGCTTAGATTTAGGGAATTTTATAAGAAACACCAAAATGATAACTTGTAGATCTTGGGAAGGAGGACAAGGATTCACATTTAGATTTTAAAAATTCACACTAAGGAAAAAATACTCTACTTTTCCCCTTAAGTGATGTATGAATTAGATATGGCCTAAACCAGGTTTAAGATTTGACTAAAAGTGATTAGAGGAATAATTAGGGAAAGAGAAACCTAATATTTTTTGTTATTCATTTATGGTGGGAAGAACTCATTTAATTCATATAATAATGCAAAGTTTTGAGAAGTTGACTATGTGGTTAATTTATGTTATTTTTATTAGAATTGATAATCTATCATGTTAAATAGGTAAGAACACCAGAAAATGTAATACTGTTTATAGATTCTATGAGAAGATTAATTATGAGTATATAAATTGACTTGTCCCTTAAAAGTATGATATTTATAATTGTGCGCATCTTGAACTACATTTTAAATTGATGGAACCTCAAAGTAAGTTATATGGAATTATGCCATATGACATATGAACTTGTAAATAAGATTATGGAGCTTGGAAAATCACACGAAATTAGTAATGAACGTAGCAATTTAGTTATTTATTATGGTTGAGAGGATTTATGTTATTGGTTATATGCTGATGCCATTGGGATTTATGAAGTTGGGTATATATTGTTCTCATCGGGATTATGTTATTGGGATATACATGTAGAGGTTAGAATGCGTAAATTATGGTTGGACTACTTATGTTATTATTAGGAATTACCTAATACTTTAACGTGATAGGTAGCATGCTAAAAGATTATTAAAAGAAGGAATGTCAAGATGCGATAAAAGGCTATGGAAAATTATGAACTTATAAGTAAACCTAATATTTGAGACACAATTTAATGACTATTACGAGTTAATTGTGACACCCCGCCTAATTAAATACTGAGTGATCAATCCTTTATTAAATTTAAAACATAATATCCAGTTGGATCAGTCTTAGCATCACTGTCGAAAACTTTTTATTAATTACTAATCACCTAGTATTTAAAAAGTTAGATCTCAAATTTTATCCTTTTAATATAACATGCAAGCAATAAAATGATTAACTAAACATCCACCAACCAATAACAATCTCATAGGAATCAAAATGAAATAATGAAATAAACTGAGTCTGGAGTAAACACTTCTAGTTTAAATCCCAAATACAATAATTTAAAATGAAATAAACCCCAAAACTGAAATATAAATGAATGTCTGAACCCAGAACCTCTAAATAAGAATGGGCAACATGCCCTGACTGGAATAAATAACTCTGAATGAATCAAGGATAAATATGGATGCATCTAGTACCGAGGTCTTGTAACTTCCACAACAGCTATAACACGTCAACTGAATGGAACTCCTATGCTTGACGTCCTTGTGGCTGGGCACCTAAAAACATTTTACAAAAAAATGGATTTGAAAGCAAACGGGTTAAAGCCCGAGTTAAAAACAACAAGTATTTAAATGCATAAATACCAGATAATTATATACATGTTAGTCACGTGCTCTCACTTGAGATTCTCACCCATCAACTATTGTGTGCACCTAACATATAATTAATATCCTTCCTAGTTACGTTACCCCACCTAACTAGATTTTAACAGTCTCCATAAATGCCAACTAACCTATTTTGCCCACCCGTATAATAGAAATATGCGTTATGTGGTTCCTCATATTTTGTTAATTGATTCCATGTATCTCATTAATCTATTAAGTTCTTACGCACTTAATATGTATTGGCATCATCATTCTGTTCTACTAAATAACATAGTAGAATAAAGAAGGTGTGTGTATATATATATATATATATATATTCACTATTATAATATATGCTAATATCGCACCCCACATAGGCGAAACTAACGGTCCGTACATGATCTGCTATTAGGTCCCGGTACCTCACGTACATAATAAGGACTATCGATTCTGAATCTCTCAGGAATCGTAATAAAACAAATCACACACAAACTGGAGACAAACATGGATCACGGTGTAATGGGTCATGCACATACCTACGCACCCATATAACCCAAACTTATCCACTCACAGATAAGTCCTCCTTAGATCCTATGCTCAGAGGTACCAACCTATAATCCCCCCCGAAGGGCTCCTCAAGACAAGACTATCCCCTTCAAGAACTCTCGGCGATAACAAGTATGGTAGGTATGTTATACACACAAAAATCCATACAATAAGTATTCACACAACCTAAGTATTTATATGCTCAATATTGGTATTCACACATCCCATATTACAATCTCACACGTTGTATTTATAACTCGTATATCATACATAAATTTAATTAACGCCATAACTCTCGTCGTATAAATTGAAGTACTTTTCCCTATCCCAAAGGTTTATGAAGTCACCCAATTATTCCTTAGGTTAATTAAGTACTATAGTGTCCCATTACTACTCGTATCCTAAATCATCATTTATCCTAATTAAACCCCAATTCATAAAATTTCCAATCGTAACGCATTCGAAAAACACTCGTAAATCTCCCCATTCAATCCCATATATAATGATACTTTTCGGGCCTTAACTATAACCCTAATGACATTCCGTATGCCCATTATATTCAATTAATCAATATTAAGGGTTCTTAAAAGTTGGGGTTGCATCGAAACTAAAGAGTAAAATAAGTCACAAATTTCTGGGGAATCGATCGATCGACATTCTTGGGTCGATCGATCGATTGAACAGGTACCGACTTGTTTTTTCTACAAATTAAGGGGCTACGGGTTTCCTCAACCAAAAACTCTAAAATCTTCTTAATTCATTCCCAAACTCCAAAACGAAGGTGATAAACATTAAATTAACACATATAGATAATTTCTAATTTACAAGAATCATTTAAACATTAAGATTTATTAACTTTTCAATTGAATTATAATTTAACTCCCTAAAACCCTAGTTTATGGATTTTCTTTAAGAACATGATCAAAACTCCGAATCCTCTACATAAAGATTCCCAAAATGTATTAAATTTAATTTTCCATAGCCATACTTCAATCCTAAACATGAATTCTACCCAGAATATGATTTAATCCAAAATTTATCCTCTACATGCATGAAATTTAATTCTTAATCATATTCTACTAACATGGATAATTTATCTTGATGAATTTAAGCAAGAACAATACTTTCCGTATAACAGTAGGTCTGATCCTTTGATGATGAGGGGTAAGGCTACATTCCTCGTCTTCCGATCTACACTCCGACGACGTTAATTGTAAAAGAGGTGCAACTATGGGTGGTTTTTGGCTTGGGATCTCTTCTCCTTCCTCTTCCAATGGCCTCTATTATTTTTATGTTTGATAACCTTAGAATAATTAACCTTTTCAACTGATATAGCCTTAGGAAATTCGTGGGTTTAATTAATCCAAAAATTAAAATGTCTAAAATACCCTCCCGGGATGCCGGTTTGGCGTAAAAAATGCTCGACACCCAAACTAAACTCCCGGGTAGACTTTTCTGACTATCTCAACCCTTTCAGACACTTTGTCACACTCAAAATGACCATATGAGTGACTTATAAATAATTTACTTTTATTCCATAAATTTTAGTCCCGACACAGCTGACACGCGCATCCCGACTTAATTTCTCAAAACTGTCGTATTATTCACTTGACTATTTGAATAAATTCATAATTATATATTACTTTACTCACTAAGTAATATTCAACATAATTCACATCTATAAATACTAGCTCTCGTCATGCTAGTAGTTGTCTATTTAAATCCGGATTAATTTAAAAATAAATTTCTTATTTTTAAGTCAATCAATTCCATAATTAAAATCATTAAAAATACGGGGTATTACATTAATATACTATGTTGTTTGGTATTTATAGATTGAATCATGAAATTTATGTAATTTACGTGAAACTTGGCATAGATGGAGTTAAGTTACGAACGAAGATATTGGTAAGTGAAATTATATGTTGTTGTCTTTAAACATGTCTATTGTCAGGATTATCACATTGGATTGACTTATAGGTTGTTAGATTTGATACACAATTGTTGGGATATGCAGCTTGTGAGAAGAGCACGCTGATTGTTATTGGGATTATAGAGTTAAGACATTGATGCGAAATGAATGAAGGAGTATTACCTTTAGCTTGGGGTACGTAATGATATGTGTCTTTTTGAGTGATAACATGTAGTATATGGGTGATGTTAGGGTTAGATGCACTGGGTTGTAAAAGGATAGGTTTAGCAGCTGTTAGATCTTAACGACTACCTAATCAATATAAAAGTGTATGAGGAGGGTCCTCATCTGGATTTCATTTATGAAATGTTCCACGTGTGGAGTCTAGCGAAGGTTAGGAGTTGGGAAGTTAGGTAATGCCAAAATGTGTAGATATTCCAGGTTTGGAATTTAAGAACAATACTTTGATGAATAAGTGATATTTAAATATGAAACTATAAGTGGATTTGTGTTTGTACCGGTTGATTCGTGATCTCTAGCGATGTTGTTGTAACACCCCGCACTTTTAGGGATATTTAATTTGTATAAATGAATATAATTTGGAGATTAGAGGAATTTCTCTGAGAAATAATTTTTGGAGTTTATGAGGGTTATATGATTTCCGATGGGCGTTGCACTTACTTTCAGGATTAAGTAAATGAGTTGGACCATTTTGATTACATGTCGCAGTTGGGTAAAGCGATAAAGGATAATATTTTAATTGAAAAACCCATATTGAGATATGTTGGGTTTAATTAGTGAATTGTGGTCAAGTATCTCGGATGGAGATTTCGAGTGTGCGATTGGTTTCAGAATGGACGAGATAGTCAGAATAGAGTATTCGGGAGTTGTGTTTGGATTTCGAGAATTTTTGGACTAGTAGGGACTTGCAATTGAGCAAACGAGTCATTTTTGGGTTTAATAGGGATAAACCCCTTTTTCTTCTCTTATAAAGCATGAGAGAGTGGGAGAAAAGGGAAGAAAAGAGAGAAAAGAAAGAGGAGAGGAAAGGAAGAGAGAAAAGGGGAGAGAAAAAGGAGATTTCGACCAAACTCCGCGGGATTCGACTTGCGGTCGTCAGATTTTATCCACGAGGCAAGTGTTTACTTGCTTTATTTCTTTAAGCATAAAATCTCATATCGTAGTTGGTATATAAAACCACAAATATTTTTGGGTTGGGTTTTTCGTGAACCAAAACGGGGTCTCGAAAGATTTAACGGATAAAACTCGGTTAACATTCGATGTGTGAAACTTAGAAAAAAAATTGAAATTGATTGTTGGTAAATGGTTTTAGGATGATTAGAACCTCTTTTATACGTGTATATATAGTTGGTTGGGGTTATATGTCGGTGGGAAAGAAGATAAAAAGCTTGGTGGGTTGTTAATGGCCGAAATAGACTCTTTGGAGAAGAAGGAGAGTCGGATGCCCTGTTTGATCGATCGATCGATCGACGACCAAGAGTCGATCGATCGATCGTACATATATTTTGGCAATTTCGACTTATGTTGTGTATATGGGATAAATTCCCAAATTAATTATTTCTGGATTGTTTATTTGAGGAAATAAATGTCCAACCAGGGGAATTCATACCTAGCCAATTAAGGGAATTTATTTGGACTAGGAAAGTGCAAAATGGTATGGCACTTAATGTGGGGTTTTGAGGAAAATAAATTGTGGAGATGGATGTTTGGGGTTCCCAAAAATAGAATGGGGACCTCTCAATTATTATTGGAGTAAGATATATTAGTTGGGTTAATTGAATAAAGCCCAGGGCTCACTAAATTAGGGGTGTTTGAAATGAGGAACACTCGGGGTACTATTTCGGCGGGCGATTATATATACATTATGCGAGTAGAAAAATATTTATATACCGCCTATATGTTTGGAATAAATCTTAGGATAAGAATATGATGGAAATGGAGAATAGAGGCTAGAGTTGCATGAGCGACTATCCGGGGTCGGTTGACGACTATGATTATAGGTAACACGATACCTATAAGACTAATATAAGTTTATACTTATTTGATTTTTACAAATTGATATATTTGGGAATTTATATAAATCCTTAGACGTGATTAAGGCGTGAGTCATATTTCAAGTGACAAAATACTTATCGGTTTAGTATTTTCATTTTGCGAATACTTATATACTATTACGAATGGGAACATTCGGGATTAATGGCTATCGCTAGGAAAGTTTGGAAATTATAGCCATATTTATATTGGGAAGCGATACTATAAATATATATACGGAAGTTGTTAAAGTATATATATGTGATGATCTGAATAAATATATCTGTGCGTGATTGGTGTATTTATATCTTAGAGGCTGGTTCCACGGGCTTTCCTTTGGCGTAGGGTTGGAACAACCAGATTATATTTTTCTTTAGTGCGATTCGGGGAGGTTGCGCGATGTGGGTGAATCCCCTGGCTTGAGGAGCAGGGGGAGTATATCCCCAGGTTATCTCGTCCCGCATTCGAGTGTGATGTGTGTGTACTACACTTGTAGAGGGAATGTGACCGCCTCCACCGTTGTGTATATTTTTTACCATGACCATGAGAGAGTCTGGTTTGGTACCGAGGTATAGTGAGTAAACCCGGGTTCGGATAGATACTATGAGACTACATCCTCGAGTTATATCCCCGTGGGATGGTTATTATGCTTGTGATTGTAATAAGTATAATTATATTAGTTGATATATATATATATATATATCCCGAAAAGGGGATAATACTATATATATTCGAACCTATATAAAGATGAATCAGAGGTTATAGTGTGACCTATATATTTTTGTATATAAGTTTTATATATATGCGCTATGTTCTGAGGGCCTAACTAATGAATCCCGATGATCAGCATTTCCAGGTAGTAGTGTATCGGGGGGGAGGGGGGTTCCTTGTTTGGATTTCGCTTCGTGAGACACCCCACGCACGAACGTAGAGCAATGTTGGGAACGGGGAGAAGTTTAACCCTTAGTACTCGGGTTTTAAAATTTTGAGATGATGGGTAACGAATTAGTTAGGCAGGGTAGCTTAACTAGGTTAATTTAAAGAATGCGTTAGGTGTGCACTACTAGAAGAGGGGTGAGAGGTATTTCATGGGAGAGCGATACCAATTTAAATATGAGAGAAATCATATTTTAAAATAAAACATTTATGAACTTGCAAAATATTTTCACAACTCGGGCTCTGACCCGTTTATCTATTTTTACCATCTTTTGCCATATGTATTTATAGGTGTTAAGACACAGGGATGCCTAGATGATGATTCCTTCGAGTCAGACGCTTACTGCTGCAGCAGTGGATGCATGCAAGTTTACAGTAGACGCTTCTATCCTTGTAATCTAGATAGGAGGTACTGTAGAAACATTTGGGCCGATAGCCCAATTGTATTCACTTATTCTTTTACCGCACTTTGATTTACGGATATTCGATTTGGTTGTGTGATGTTAAACTGAGTGTTCGGTTATTTTATTTCCTCTTCAGTTATATATATAATTTGTATGGATGTTTTATTTGAATGGGTTGTTTAAAAAGATTAGTTAAAAATAAATAAATAAATAAATAAATTTAGACTCGAGCCTAATAGGTTATTAGTAATTAAATTGGGTTTCGACAGTGATGCTAAGACTAAACCATATGAGACTCCTGTTATAATTTGGTACAGGATTGATCGCCCGGTATTTTATTAGGCGGGGTGTCACAGTTGTGTAATCGGTGATGTGTTTGTTCTGTTTTGAGATTAATACCTGGGAGATGATGAGTACCAGTGATTAGTGATTATGTGGGGATAATTATATGAGCGGGGTGTAGTGTCTGGATATGGAGTTTTCATGTGTAGGATCTATACTAGCTAACTACTTTGACAAGAATTTATGGGTGAGCACTACTGTATGTGCGGGTATAGTGTCGACTAGCTATAGTGTATGTATGTGCAGAACCTAGGACTTCATGCTATATTAATGGGGATTTGTATGTGCATTGTTGTATGTACGAGTCTAATGTTGGATATCTATAGAGGTTGTATGTGCAGGACCTAGACTACTAGGCTATAGTGACAGAGAAATTGCTTTGAGTGCATCACGAGTATGTACAGGGCCACGAGAGAGATCGATTAGTTATAGTGATGTGACTATTTGTACTGACACATTGGTACGAGTGGTACATCATGTATGTGAGGGGACGTAAAAGAGACCAGCAGACTATAGTGATGTAGGTAATGATAATGGTACATTTATGTACGTTAGGGCACATCACGTATGTATAGGGTTACTATATAGATCGTCTTGCAATAGTGATGTGGCTTTTATGTTTGTAAGATAATACTTATTGTACACTATGATATGGGTGGGGCCGCGTAGGTGGCCGATAGGTTATGATGAATTAATCAAGATAAAGGCATTATTAATAAGTTATGAAAGTAGAAAATGGTTAAAAGGCTTCTAATGAATTAATGAGTTATGAAAGTATATAGTTGTTAATATTTGTTAATAAACAGATAGTCACTGATATCTATTATTAATTGGATATTTTTTGATGTCTATTAAATGGATTGTTATGTTATTAAATGGATAGTTTTTTACTGATATCTATTTTTAAAAGGATCATTGTTGATATATGTTATTAAATGGATCGATCATTGTTGGTATCCGTTGTTAAATGGATAGTTGTTAATATATTGATAAGTTGATAATTATCAATATATGTTATTAATGGTTTGTTGTTGATACCTATTACTAAATAAATAGTTGTTGATGTTTGTTAATGAATGGATAGTTGTTTATTTTTGTTATTGTGGAGATAGTTGTTAAAATTTTATGATTAAATGTTTATTGCAAAATAAAAGACCCTACTATCATATTTACATCAAAAAAATTCCCTTTCACGAAAACCCAACCCATAATAACCCCCCATATCCTCTTTTTTTATCACTTTCCTTTAAAGTTATTGTCTATTTCAGGGAGGTGGTTGGGCCATATACAGTTGAAGTAAGATTGCTAGCGATGGGGATTTTGGGTCTTATTAGTGAAGATGATGAGTAGCATAGGAAGCTTAAACTCTATGCAAAGTGCCAAAAGATTTTTAAAATGAGGGGATAGTAAAGAAAAGGATGCAACTACTCTAGAGAGGAATGAGCATAGTGCACCTAGCAATGCGGATAGGGTATGAGTAATTTCTTGTAATTATAGTGTTTCATTTGTTTATTGATCAAATACAATTTAGTGATGAGTATGTTAGGAATGTAGTGTCCCATTTTTTTTATATAAACAATTTTCTCATTCCCTTAATAAATAGATTTGCAGAAATGGGTTGTGGTAATATGTTGGTTTGTGATTTTATCTTCCTATTAGAAATGTGTAGCAACACTACTAACTATTTTCTTTTGAGGTTATAGTTGGTTGTCTTGATAACACGTTATCTATGTATATATAATTAGGGAAAGTTCAAATTATACCCTAAAGTTTGGGGTGAATTTGACATTCACACTCATATATTGTTATTTTCTTTTTTGTCATGTCTTCTTTTTATTCAACAATAGGGTTATTATATTGAATTGTATTTTTTATATATTGGTCGAGTTTTGAAAAGAAAAGGAGACCGTTTGAGCTAGGTCATAATATCTCTTGATATTTGGAGTAGTTTAAAAATTATTTATGAAATTTAAGGATTTTAGAAAAGTAATATTAGCATTACGATAATATAAGTTTTTTTTAAAGATTTGTGTAAGATTGGATTTGGTGGTGATGATCTCACCGTTAAAGAAAGTAGAACTATTTCCTGTCACCTTGACTTTATAATGATAATATTTTTTTAAGAGAACACGTATGTTTTTATTCACGTACACATAATCATATAACTCGCGCATCACGCGGGTTTACAACTAGTATATAATAGTTTTCCATTCCATCGTTTACTTTAGATGAAATAGTTATAAATTGGTGGGTCATTTATGATTCCACATTTTTTTGGACTTATTGGAGAATACTGTTGTGATCGTTTGTATTGGAGGTTTTGATATTGTTGGATCTTATAGTTGGTGGTTATTCTTATTGTCATTTATTCCATCTTGTATCATTGTTGAAAAAAAGTTTTAAATTATCTCATATTTCTCACATGCTTAGAATTGTATTTTAGTTGTGTAGTAATTTTATATTATAATATCTGGACTTGATCAACCCTAATATCGGAGCATGCAACTCTCTACAATACCTGACCTCACCCATACTAAGGTATATACTATCTAGATGCCGAACTACACTAGACATAGATACAATGCGTGAATTCCAGTCACAAGACTAATAAGTAATCTACATGATCTCACACCAAGGCTACAACATAGTAATGTAACTCTAAATAAAACTAAGAGTAATAATCAATCTCTGACACCCCGCCTAATTAAATACCGAGTGATCAATCATTTATTAAATTAAAATCAAAGTGAACGGTTGGTTCACTCTCAGCATCACTGTCGCAAAATAATATTTTCAATTTAAACACCCTAAATAATTAAGCTAAGTGTCAAAACAATTTAAAGTCTTATTTTCATTTTATCAAATTCCAATATGAAAACCTTTATTAATAACCAATAGTTTAAGAATCACATAAATACTAAGGATGGTAATTAACACACAAGAATTGAACCATCTAGATAAAACAAACCAATTTTAAGACTCATAAATGAAATCATCCTGAAAATAGTTAACTCCCAAGGAGTATTGAATACTGGAAATATAAGTAAACATAAATCTCTGACAAATCCAAACGGAATAGGAAAACAGGCGACACATGCCCTAACTAAGCAGAACTAAAGGAAGACCATAATCAATGATGAGGTCGCCTAAGGAAAGGGTCTGTAACTCCTACATAGGCTGTAGCATGTCAAATCGAAAGAACCTATGCATGGAGCCCCTGTGGCTGGGCACCTGTAATACATACATATATATACAAGAGAGAGAAAGAAATGACAGAAAACGGGACAAAGACCGAGTGTAAAATAGTTTAAAAATAGTTTAGCAAGTATTTAAATTGCTTACCGGCTAATGTGACAACCATGTTAGTATGCGACACTCTCTTGAGAATCCTCACCTCTCATATAGTGTGCACGCCCACCGTACTACTAATCTTATAAGTCTATCTAACTTATTCCCATGAAGTTTATCTCGAGAAATACTAAGGCCATGATATTTAGTTTTTGAAAATTAATCTCTTCCATTTTCTTACGTTACTTAGAACCACTCAGTATTGTTACAAAATTCACGAAAACTTGTTATAAAGTTGAAGCATTTATTCATTACTTAGCTACTTATACGCACAGTAGAAAGTTTCCATATATATATCTGTGGTGCTGGCATACTCTCCTATAAAATCCCCGTACTCATACCAAGGGAAATACTAGTTCGGAATCACTCTCAAACTGTATTAACACAATACACAAAAAATGGAGGCGAAGCAGAGTTCCAAGTCCTAAGAGGTCAGCACATACCCTCATGTCTCTTAAAACTATTTGACTATCATTTTTAGATAGCCTGCATCGTGGATACTACTTCTAGGGTACGAGTCAATATCCCCCATAAAGGTCCAATCGAGATACGACCGTCCCAACGCGAAAACCTCCGTGATAGCAAGTAGCTCGAGTATGATTTTACACAAATACACAATATATGTACAGTCACACAATCATATATATAGATATTCACATTCCAAATTAGGTTCGCCCACGACCCATAATTATTATTATCGGTTCTTAGCACAAATTTTACTCAATTATCTCGCGTAACGGATTCGTCTCTTTTATTCTCATTTACAATTTATTTCATACTTCTCATCTCTCAAAGTTTTCTTTCCCACTAAGTATAATTTCAGTAGGTAAACCATCACTTACCTTCTGGTCTAAATCTTTCACGAGTCTCAATTCTTAAGTGAGCGTACGCACAATTTTCAATGTATGAATAACTCCCCGTTAACCCACAATTCTATCCCATATTAAATTTCACTCAACGGAGTCTACTTGGACCCTACTGGTCCTCTTCATAACCCATTATACTCTATAAATAATAATCAAGGGTTCCTTCACATTTTAACCGGATTAAACAAAAAGGGGTAAATATGCAGTTTTTCAGGGGGGATCGATCGATCGATGGTCTTGGTCGATCGATCGATCAAGTAGTTCTTGCCCAGAATCTGCAAAATTCATCCTACGGGTTTCATAAAAAACTTTTCTTCAAAATGCCATTAATGATCCCCAAACTTCCAAACAATATTACTAACAGTCATATATACCTATATACATGATTTCCTACGTGAAACATGCCCAAATTCATCAAAGGTATTGAATTAATGGGGTAAATTAATATAAATATCAAGAACCCTAATTTTTCATGAAACTTCCATTCTTTTTAATTCTTTTCTATATTTCTTGCTTCTAAATGCATAAAATTTCATGGGTAATCCTCTACATATGATTGAGATGTCCATATTATATCTATATCCTCTAAAACATGTGATTTAAAGTCTCTAAGTTATCAAATTCTTCCATAGAACATGTTCTTAACAATCCTAAACTAACATGGTTGAACATTAACTAAAAACAAAGCAAGATAGATACTTGCCTAGGATTCAAGGGTCTGATTTGTTGAAGAAAAAGATATGGTTGTGTTCCTCGTCGTGCGATCTACGTTTTAGTGGTGGTGGTGGTGGAATTGAGTGAGTTCTAGGCCTTGGATTTTTTGGAAAACTCTCCACCTTCTTCTCTAATGGCCGTTATTAGATTCTATGATTGATAACCCTAGAAGACAACTCCAAATGGATGATATATCTTGGGAAATTTCGTGGGTTTAATTACCCAAAAATGCAAAAATGTTCATAATACCCTCCGGGATGTCAATTAGGCCTAAAAATGCCCCGAGATCCAAACTAAACCCTCGGGTACTCTTTTCTGACTATCTCGACCCTTTCGGACATTTTGGCGCATTCAAAATGACCATACGGGTGACTTATAATTTATTCACTTTTATAATAATAATTTAGTCCTGACACGACACAAGCGCGTCTCGACGTAAATTTCCATAATTGCCATTTTATTCACTCGTGTCAATTTTAATAAAAATCAATCGTATATATTACTTTACTCATCTAGTAATATTCAACAAATTCCCAATACTTACTAACTCACATCACGCTAGTAAATATTAAAAATAAATTTTTGGATTAATATTAAATTAATATCTCAAATTCAATTTAATAAATCCTCAAATTAAAACCCATAAAAATACGGGGTATTACATACTTCACCCCAATAACGGAATTTCGTCCCAAAATCCGAAAACTAAGGTATACCTGGTAAAAATAAATCTGGATATTTTTCGCGCATATCTGCCTCGCGCTCCCAAGTGGATTCCTCCACATTATGATGCTCTCACTCGACCAGTACAAGTGGAACTACCTTCGACCTCAATTTCCTCTCCCTGTGTTCTAGAATAGCCATTGGTCTCTCCTTATAAGAACTCTCGGGCTGTAAGTCATCCTCCTCTATTGTGATGTGAGTGTGGGCCATAACATCCCGAAGATATCGTCTCAACGACGAGATGTGGAATACATCGTGAATACGGTGCAAGTGCTCTGGTAACCCCGATCTGTATGCCACCGACCCAATCCTCTCGATAATGGGAAATGGGCCCACGTTCCTCGGAGCCAACTTTCCTTTCTTCCCGAACCTCATTACTCCTTTCATAGGAGATACACGCAATAATACTTGGTCCCCCATGCTAAACTCTTGGAAGGACCGCTTCACATTGGCGTAGGTTTTCTGTCTCACCTGGGCTACCCGAATGCGACTCCTGATAAGTTTAATCCTAGCTGAAGTCTCCTGAATCACCTCTATCCTGAGCAACTTGTTGTCCCCCACCTCTAGCCAACAAGAAGGAGAACGACAAGGCTTGCCATACAATGCCTCAAATGGGGCCATGCCGATCATGAACTAATAGGTGTTATTATAAGCGAACTCCACCAGTGGAAGATAAGGCTCCCAACTTCCTCCAAAATTAAGGACACACATGCATAGCATATCCTCCAACATCTGATTGGTAGGCTCTGTTTGTCCATCTGTCTGTGGGTGGTAAGCTGAACTCAATCTCAACTCTGTACCCATGGCCTCCTGAAAGCTCTTCCAGAAGCGCGGCACAAAAATCTTGTCTCTATCAGACACAATATCCAGAGGCACCCCATGTAGCCTAATGATTTTGGCTATGAATAACTGTGCCTACTGGCCCATGATGTAGTCTTCCATACTGGTAGAAAATGAGCGACCTTGGTCTACCGATCCACTATAACCCATATGGAATCGTGACCCCGCTGTGATGTAGACAACCCCATAATGAAGTCCATGGAAATACTTTCCCATTTCCACGTAAGTATCTCCAACGGCTGAAGTAACCCTGGCCGTCTCTGGTGGTCCACCTTTACCATCTGACAGGTAGAATATTTGGATACGAACTCAGTAATGTCCTTCTTCATCCCACTCCATCAGTACTACCGCCTCATATCCTGGTACATCTTATCCCCTCCGGGATGTACCACAAATCTAGACCCGTGTGACAGTGTCATCACTTCATGATGTAAGTCTTATCCTTCTAGGACCACCAATCTCCCATTAAGCCTCAAACCCCCATCAGAGCTCACTGAATCGGATTCAACATCCTCAGCTAAAAGTCGTACAATCTGCTACTGGTAAAATGTATCCGCTGCCTGTGCCTGTATCACCCTCGTGATAATCTCAGGTGTGACTGACATAACCGATATAAAGGAATGGGCTATCGCGTCTTGGTGACCCAATTCTTTCCACTTCGCTCTCTATACTTTCGCTACGTCACCTTTCGATCTATGGCTTAATGCATCAACAACTACATTAGCCTTCCCCGGAAGGTACTGTATCTCAAACTGGTAGTCTTTCACAAACTCCAACCATCTGCGCTGATGCATGTTTAACTCTCGCTGAGTGAATAAATATTGCAGTGACTTGTGGTCTATGAACAAGCGAAACTTCTCCCACAACAAGTAATGTCTCCAAATTCGCAATGAAAATACGATCGCTGCTAGCTCCAGGTCATGGGTGGGTTAATTCCTTTCGTGAGGCTTAAGCTTACAAGAGCCAAAAGCTATAGCCTGCTCCTCCTGCTGAAGTAATCCTCCGAGTCCCTATAAAGAGGCGTCAGTGTACACCAGGTACTCCAGTCCCGGCTTGGGTAAAGCAAGAACTAGCACCGAAGTCAACTTATCTTTCAGCTCATCAAAATCCAATTGACAAGCATCATCCCAAACATACGGTACTCCCTTGCGAGTCAGATTCATCAATGGACCCGCTATCTTCGAAAAGCCTCAGATGAACCTCCTGTAGTACCCGGCTAACCCCAAGAAACTATGCCCCTATGTTGGTGTCATGGATTGTCCCCACTCCCTCACTGCCGACACTTTACTTGGGTCAACCGATATCCCCAATTCCGACACAACATACCCCAAATATTGTACTTCACGTAGCCAAAATCCGTACTTCTCATACTTAGCATACAACTGATGCTCTCGTAGAGTCTGGAGAACTTGCCTCAAGTGCTCGGCATGCTCCTCTTCAGTCTGTGAGTAAATTAGGGTGTCATCTATGAAGACGATGACAAACTGATCAAAGAACTCTTTGAACACTCGGTTCATCAAATCCATGAATATGGCTGGAGCGTTTGTTAGCCCAAACGGCATGACTCTTAATTCATAGGATCCATATCTCGTTAAGAAAGCAGTCTTCAACACATCGTGCTCCCTAATTCGTAGAGGATGATATCCGGACTTCAAATCTATCTTTGAAAAGAAGGTTGCTCCTCTCAGTTGGTCGAACAGGTCATCGATTCGGGGAAACATATATTT
The DNA here is from genome assembly GCA_949130495.1 of Sambucus nigra. Lineage (NCBI taxonomy): Eukaryota > Viridiplantae > Streptophyta > Magnoliopsida > Dipsacales > Adoxaceae > Sambucus > Sambucus nigra. Next base: position 659,759,212 of record OX422210.1, read on the forward strand.
ATTCCGTATTGTGACCTTGTTCAACTCTCGGTAATCCACACATAACCTAAGTGAACCATCTCTCTTTTTACAAACAACACCGAAGCTCCCCAAGGCGGGGTGCTTCTATGAATGAAGCCCTGGCCTAATAGCTGCTCTATCTGATCCCATAACTCCCTCATCTCCACTGAAGCCATACGGTACGGTGCACGTGCTATTGGTCGAGTGCCTGACATTAAGTCAATGACAAATTCTATCTCTCGACTGGGGGTAGGCCCGGTATCTCCTGAAATACATTCAAAAATTCACTAACGACTGGAATCGAATCTAGGGGAATCATAATCTCCTTAGAGGATACTCCTTTATGTAATACAAGTGGTTGGAAGATCCTCCCTCTGGGTGAGGCATCACCACCAAAAAATCTCCTGCCCCAGAATGGCAAAGATAATACTCCTACCGAAACAATCTATCATGGCCCTATACGCGGCGAGCCAATCCATGCCAATAATGACATCGTGCTCATGCATATATAAAACTAGCATGTCTTCTGGTAAAACCAAGATACCAATCCCTATACCTACACCCCAACATATAAAGAAAATCAAAGACCCATCCCCAGTGGTAAGTCTACGCATGTCACTGTACTCTTTGCCATGTCTAATAACCCTAAAGCCCGTGCAAAAAGAGTAGCTATAAAATAGTGCGATGCCCCAGTATGTAATAAAATATGACCCATAGTACTAGGAAGAAGAAAAGTATCCTCAATGGCCAATAGTGGTTGCTGAATTTTAGTATGCTGGACGTTGTACACACAACCGTACTATTTTTGTCCCTGCTGCTGTGGTATCTTACCCTTATTTGGTCAATCCTGCCTCCTATGACCCATCCTGCCACAATTGAAGCATCTGCCTCTAAACTGCTTCATTTTACGACTCTGTTATCCAGTTTCACATTTTCCTTGGCCTTGTTGGCCTTACTGAGCATCTTGATGAAAAACGATATTAGGTTGAGGACAGTCCCTCCACTTGTGACCCGGTTGCACACACTTATAGTAGAGTCCTGAAAGTTCTCACTGGTCGGGTCGGAGTTTCTCTCCAGTCTAATCTGGACAAATTTAACGTTCATGGCCATCTATTCCACATTTTAAACACCTTTTTATGACTTCATTCTGACCCCGAATTGGTTGGCCCTGACGCTTTTGGCTCTCCATGCATATTTTGTTACCTTTGTGGCTTTTACGGTCTTGAGGAGCTTGTTGTTGCAATTTTGGTGTCTTCGCACAATTATTAACCCTATCCATGTCAGATTGACTAATCTCTCTAGGTCTTTTTCTTCCTATAAGATGCATGCTGCGATCTTGGTACTGCAAGACTGCAGTGGTAACTGCCTGTGCCACAATACCTGCTAATTGGGCGATTGATACCTTCTCCGGAGCACCTGAGGTGTAAGCTGATCTTGCTTATTGACTCCCCCAACAGCAATAGCTTGTTCTTCTTGATGAGCAATCTGAATGTTTAAATATTATGGATAAGTTCAACCTTAAAATAAACAAATCGCAGAAGCATAAATTTCCAACGCATAAAGATGAATACAACATTCCTAATATTAGGGCACTAAATCAAAGGACGCTAAACTGGAAACAAAATAAGCCATACAGATCCTAAAAGACACTAGAACCTGATGCTCTGATACCACCTGTGACACCCCACCTAATTAAATACCTGGTGATCAGTTCTTTATTAAATTAAAATAGAGGTGAACGGTTGGTTCATTATCAGCATCACCGTCGCAAAATAATATTTCCAATTTAAACACCTTAAATAATTAAGCTAAGTGTCAAACAATTTAAAGTCTTATTTCCATTTTATTAAATTCCAATATGAAAACCTTTATTAATAACCAACAGTTTAAGAATCACATAAATACTAAGGATGGTAATTAACACACAAGAATTGAACCATCTAGATAAAACAAATCAATTTTAAGACCCATAAATGAAATCATCCTGACAATAATTAACTCCCAAGGAGTACTGAATACTGGAAATATAAGTAAACATAAATCTCTGACAAATCCAAACGAAAAAGGAAAACGGGCGACACATGCCCTAACTAAGCAGAACAAAAGGAAGAACATAATCAATGACGAGGTCATCTATGGCAAGGGCCTGCAACTCCCACATAAGCTGCAGCACGTCAAATCCAAAGAACCTATGCATGATTCCCCTGTGGCTGGGCACCTGTAATACATACATATATATACAAGAGAGAGAAATAAATGACTAAAAACGGGTCAGAGCCCAAGTGAAAAACAGTTTAAAAATAGTTAGGAAGTATTTAAATTGCTTACCGGCTAATGTGACAACCATGTTAGTATACGACACTCTCTTGAGAATCCTCACCTCTCATATAGTGTGCACGCCTACCGTACTATTGATCTCATAAGTCTATCTAACTTATTCCCATGAAGTTTATCTCTAGAAATACTAAGGCCATGGTATTTAGTTTTAGAAAATTAATCTCTTCCATTTTCTTACGTTACTTAGAACCACTCAGTATCGTTACAAAATTCACGAACACTTGTTTAAAGTTGAAGCATTTATTCATTACTTAACTACTTATACACACAGTAGAAAGTTTCCATATATAAGTATATATATATATATATCAATCACTCATATAATATATATACTATCTGCACCCCACATAAATCTATGGTGCTCTCCTATTAAGTCCCCGTATCACTCATACTAAGGAAAATACTAGTTCGGAATCACTCTCGAATTGCATTAACACAATACACCTACAAATGGAGGTGAAGCATAGTTCCATGTCCTAAAAGGTCAGCACATACCTTCACATCTCTTAGAATTATCTGACTATCATGTTTAGATAGCCTGTATCGTGGATACTCCCTTCTAGGGCACGAGTTAATATCCCTTATAAAGGTCCAATCGAGATACGACTGTCCCAACGCGGAAACCTCCATGATAGAAAGTAGCTCGGGTACGATTTTACACAATTACATAATATATGTACAGTCACACAGTCACATATATAGATATTCGCATTCCAAATTAGGTTCGTCCATGACCCATAATTATTATTATCCGTTCTTAGCACAAATTTTACTCAATTATCTCATGTAACGGATTCGTCTCTTTTATTCTCATTTATAATTTATTTCATACTTACTTCTCATCTCTCAAAGTATTCTCTCTCACTAAGTATAATTTTAGTAGGTATACCCTCACTTACCTTCTGGTCTAAATCTTTCACGAGTCTTAATTCTTAAGTGAACATACGCATAATTTCCAATGTATGAATAACTCCCCGTTATCCCACAAATCTATCCCATATTAAATTTCACTCAATGGAGTCTACTTGGACCCCACTGGTCCTCTTCATAACCCATTATACTCTATAAATAATAATCAAGGGTTCCTACACATTTTAACCGGATTAAACAAAAAGGGGAAAAATATGCAGTGTTCCAAGGGGAATCGATCGATCGATGCTCTTGGTCGATCGATCGATCAAGTAGTTCTTGCCCAGAATCTGCAAAATTCATCCTACGGGTTTCATCAAAAACTTTTCTCCAAAATGCCATTAATGATCCCCAAACTTCCAAACAATATTACTAACAGTCATATATACCTATATACATGATTTCCTACGTGAAACATGTCCAAATTCATCAAAGGTATTGCAATAATGTGGTAAATTAACATAAATATCAAGAACCCTAATTTTTCATGAAACTTCCATTCTTCTTAATTCTTTTCCAGATTTCTTGCTTCTAAATGCATACAATTTCATGGGTAATCCTCTACATATGATTGAGATGTCCAGATTATATCTATTTCCTCTAAAACATGTGATTTAAAGTCTCTAAGTTATCAAATTCTTCCATAAAACTTGTTCTTAACAATCCTAAACTAACATGGTTGAACATTAACTAAAAACAAAGCAAGATAGATACTTGCCTAGGATTCAAGGGTCTGATTTGTTGAAGAAAAATATATGGTTGGGTTCCTCGTCGTGTGATCTACGTTTTGGTGGAGGTGGCGGTGCGATTGAGTGAGTTATAGGCTTTGGATTTTTTGGAAAACTCTCCACCTTCTTCTCTAATGGCCGTTCTTAGGTTTTGTGATTGATAAACCTAGAAGACAACTCTTAATGGATGGTATATCTTGGGAAATTTCGTAGGTTTAATTACCCAAAAATGCAAAATATCCATAATACCCTCCCGGGATGTCAATTAGGACTAAAAACGCCCCGACACTCGATCTAAACCCCCGGGTACACTTTTTTGACTATCTCGACCCTTTCGAACACTTTGGCGCATCGAAACGACCATACGGGTGACTTATAATTTATTCACTTTTATAATAATAATTTAGTCCTGACACGACACAGGCGCGTCCCGACGTAAATTTCCATAACTGCCATTTTATTCACTCGCGATAATTTTAATAAAAATCAATCGTATATATTACTGTACTCATCTAGTAATATTCAACAAATTCCCAATAATTACTAACTCACGTCACGCAAGTAAATATTAAAAATAAATTTTCGGATTAATATTAATTAATATCTCAAATTAAATTTAATAAATCCTCAAATTAAAAGCCATAAAAATACGGGGTATTACACAATCGTAGTACCCATATACTACCTCGTATTCAATAAGAAACAAAACCACAACAAGAATAGTATAACAATCCAAATTGTCATATGAATATGTCCATCACTAGACCAACTACACACACACACACACACACACACACACACACACATATATATATATATATATATATATATAAGCATCAAACAAAGGCTCTAACCTTTCGTGCCTATATCGGGTCAATCCTTAGGTACTCCTAATGGATTCAAAACATACGCACATAAAGATAAGGGGAAATCACTATGTTGTCACGCCACCCTGTAATCATACTAGCGTCTAATCACATACCAAGATCATATACATATCTTTTGAAACAATCTAATCAAAATCCCACCGATATATTCCCAATAAAAAACACATCTATGGTATGTTCAATCGAGGTACAGGAAAGGCCGATCGAATGAGCCAGTTTATGGGAATTTTTTCATGGGTTTAAACATAAGGCATTGGCATGATGGTAGGTTTTGGTCTCGGGATTTCCAGTGGGTAGTACATAAGACTTATGAGATACGATCCTAAATAGATACATTAAATATAATTTATGGGATTAAGGGAGACGTTTTGTAATACCCCACCCTTGAAAGATATGTCTTGATAATAAATTGGGTTGATTTATTCGAAGAAGTATTTGGAGAAAATAGATGCACAAGTGAATATGTTACTATTGCACATAAAATGACGCATTTTACGTGATGTCTTGGCATGTTTATCGTGCATAGGCGCATATAAGAATGCGCGATGCTCATTTTAGATTAATATAAATAAATTGGTGATACATCGATATCAAGTTATATACGTAAAAATGTGAATTGAGAATCTAGTCGGCGTACGACCCGTCAAATTGTAACTTTGCACGATTTTTATTGAATACCCCGTTGGTAAGAAAAATTATTTGACCACTTTTTAAGGGTAATAAAAGTGAGGATAAAAAGATCATGGGTTAAAATTAGGAAAATAAGGGAGTTTTTGGAAATTAGTTGATCGATCAATAAAATTAACCCTTGGGACTCGATTGATCGAGACGTCAATCGATCGATGGATTTGTGACACCCCGACTAATTAAATACCGGGTAGCTACTCCTTTATTAAATTAATTCAAAATGCCAAGTTGGCTCAGTTAATAGCATCACTGTCGAAAACATTTTAATTTTACTAACCACCTAGTATTTAAAAAGTAAGTTGCCAAGATATCGAATGAAATCCCTTTTCGTTAGCAGCGACTGGTCAACTCGTTAGAAGCTCATTCGAACGAGTTCGTTCGAACGACCTGGGTAGGGGCTTCTAACGACCTTCCAATTTCGTCCCAGATTTTTCCCCATCTCGTTTTTATCCATTTTATCACTCCTAATGTCTTCCAAAGTTCATCCCAACAACGTTTTAGGGTCTCTAATTCATCCTAAACATATTCAAGTCAACTCCTAACATGTTTTCAAGGATTAAATCTCTTTAACATCAATCAAAATATAAATCTCTACACTTTTTCCCAATTATTTCAAGAACACGAACCCTAACTTTTGAATCATGAATTAACTCACTATAAATCCATTTTAATTCCTTCCTATCACAGATATCATGAGAATAATTATCTACCTAACATTCTACATGCAATTCTCCTCAATATTTTCAAGTTCTAAGCTCCAAACTACATGGGTTTTCATTATCTCTCAAGAACAGTTATAATTCATCAATTTTCTAACATGGAAGAAACATTCTATGAATTTAAATATGATTAAAACACTTGCCTTGATTGGATTTCTGATTTTGGTGTTGGTTTGGTGAAGATTTCTGCAGAATTCCCTCTCTCCAAGCTTCTCCTCCAATGGTGGCTTAAGGTGGCTAGGGTTTTCTTTGGGAGAGTTTGTAAACCTAATGATAGCCTCCGTAGCTTAATGGGTTAATATGGGTTGGTTAGTGGGTTTAGTGGGTTAAATCCACATCAGATTAAAATTCCCAATTTTCGTCACTTTTAATTCCTCTAAATGTAAAATTACCAAAATACCCTTTAAGTTGCCGGTATGGCCTAAAAATACCCCGGGACCCAAACTACACCCCCGGCTAGTGTTTTCTGATTATCTCGACCCTTCTGGGCGCGTTGGCGCACTCAAAATGACCATACGGGTAATAGAAATAAAAATCACTTTTTATAATTAAAATAATATACCATGACGCGACGGTCACACGCGTCTCAACAAAATTTTCAAATTGCCGTATATACATCTCACGACAAATTTCATAATTCCAATTTCATATATAATCATATATGCACATAATCAAATACCAACTCGCATCTCGCTAGTATTTTTAACCCGGATTAATTTCCAATTAATACGCATTTAATTAATTAATCCCAAAAATAAACATAGTCAAAAGTACGGGGTATTACAGGATTTTTCTCGAGCAATCGAGCGAAACAAGTCTGCCAAAGTTTCCCTTTATTTTATGTGCTATCTCAATTGTAACCCTTGATTATTTAACGTGTCAACCTCTTAAAAGACTCAAACTTTGATCACTTCGAGTTTTCTTTATTAACGGGGCTATGGGATTTCCTCTTGTGGTAGGGTAGGGTTTGGGGTTTGATTTAAAAGCATAAGGAAAGAGGGGCGGATGGGGGATTCTATTAGATTTGTAACCTCTCTCTCTCTCTCTCTCTCTAGCTTGGGCTACCCTTGGGATAAACCTTCTTATCGAGATTTTTCCCTCCTATTCCTACCATTTTCATGCCCATTTTCCACCATTAAAGGCCACAACCAATCTCTTAAACACTTATAGAAACCCTAAGACAACTTATTAAGTGAAAAAGGTGATGTTCTTGATATATTTGATGGGTGTTTGAAATGGGTATTCTTGATGATGAAGAGTGTTTTCCATAAATATGAGGTGTAGATTCTTTGGAGCATTATTGGAGCATGCTAGAGGAAGCTTTTGGTAACCCCTTGAGGCCACCTTTGGAGGTGGGGGTTGATCCTCCTACACCACCATTTCCACCATTATTTTGGAGAGTTTAGAGGTGGGAATACTAATCTTGGTTTAGGTCTAAAGATTTCAGCTAGTTTATCTAGATATACTAATAGATGTACAAATATGTTAGTTTGAATCTATGAGTTAACTAGATGCATTCTATGATTTTTTTATGTAAATGGGTTTCAAAGAGATGATTTAAAATGGGTTTTGAAAATGAATAAATTTCAGAATGTGTATCTTCAATATTTTATGAAATAAAATGGGTTAGAAAGATGTTTTAAGGATAGATAATGTGATTTAATGTATAGAAATGCATTAGGCTTGTTTAAGCCATTTTATGAGATTGAAATGTGATTTTATATTTAAATAAAGAAGATGAATGTGAAAAGGAAACTTTCACTTTAATGAGTTGTTTAAAGTGGGTAAAACTCCTGTAGAAAGCAAAATGGGTATAATGTGTAAATATGAAAAAAATAAGGATTTTCCATAAGTTGTGGGTTAAAAGTTAATAATGGAAGTTAAAGGTCTCAAATGTGTAAATAGTAGCAGAGTGGGAGTTAAGATGCAAAATCGTACAAACAAAGTGTGTATTTTAAATGTCTTGAAAGTGGCACTTTAATATGTAAAAAAGGTGTTATTTATATATTGAAGGTGTTAAAGTAGCAAGTAAGAATGTTGGGTTAATTATGATATCGAACAAGTGTTAAAAATGGCTAAAAGTGTTTTAAATGTTAAGTTGGAAACTTAATAACCAATTTTGGAAAATAACACTTGTTAAAGGACTATAATGCATATTTTGGCAATGAAAGTGTAAATTGGGAAATGTACTTAAAGTGGAACATTTTTTTTTGGTAACTAAGAAATATATTAAAAACAAATATGTACAGCCAAAACGAAGGGCATACCCTTCAAAGTAACAGAAATCTGGGAGGAAAACTCAACAAAGGACATGAGTAAAAAAAACATACATATATGAAAGAAACCCAACAAAGGCACCCTCTACAGGGTTAACAAGTTATTTACATCTAATCCCCAGTTCATGCATGTGAGCCAATTTGTGAAGTTCCTCCTGGATTTATTCCATTTTTTGGCTTTGCACTTGACAAGGAAGATAATATCCCCAAGGATGTCATCATAAGTGGACGCTTTGTTTTCGAAGATTCTGTTGTTTCGTTCATTCCAAATGCAATAAATGGCCGCAACAAAGGAAGCTCTTCTGATCATGTCAGTGATAGTTTTCCCATTGAACTGGTTGGACACCTCCATTAGCATCGTCTCCGAAGAGTTAGCAGAACAGTTGAAAGAATTATAATAGTTTATGTCCATTCAAATGGCTTTAGATAGGCTGCAATTGAAAAAAGATGGTCACGAGTTTCAATTTCATTTGCACATAGAACATAATAATTTTCATTTGATATACCCCAATTGAGTGTCTTGTCCTTGGTGTTAATAGCATTCTTACAGACCATCCAAGCAATGAGGGAGCATTTGGGAATCAAACTGCTGTTCCAAATGAGCTTAGACCAAACAGGCGGGGGAGGTTTGCATCGAAAGGTGTTCCAAGAAGACTTGATGGTGAAGTTTCCATTTGGCATAGGGTCTAGAAAACGTAGTCTTTATTCAGGGGATAATTAATTGATGGTGCACCATCCTTGATCTCATTTAGTTCCCAGGTAATGGTAGAAACCCATGCCTAGTTTCCATTCATAATGAAGTCAGCGACTTTTGCCTTATGGTTACTCGCAGCATCATATATCATTCTATCTCTATATATTGGCCAAAGAGGGCCATTAGGATGCCACTGATCATGACATAAAGAATTGCTTTGGCCATTACCCCATATGGTTTTGATGTAAGGTCTGACATTCTCCCTCAGCTTCATGAGTTTAGTCCAGGTCCAGGATGCATCTGTAGGAACAACCATGTGCCAAACGCTTCTGCCTTTAAGTTTATAAATGTGGAACCATTTTACTCAGAGGTTATCTTTTTTGGAGCAAAGATTCCATATGTGCTTGGCCATGATTTTTTTGTTCCACTCATGCGTGTTTTTGATCTCAAGACCCCCTTCAATCTTTGTGGAGCAGATATCGCTCCACTTAACTTTTGCTCCAGTGGTCTTCATGTTTGGACCTGACCAAAGGAATCTTCTAAGCAAAGTATTAATATCAGTTGTAGTTCTTTTAGGTAGTATAAAAATACTGCCCAATACACCTGCATGCTGAAAAGAATCGAGGTAAGAAGGTTAAGTCTTCCCGCATAGCTCAGGATTCTGTTGTTCCAGCTCTTAATTTTTTATGTGATCTTGTCAATGAGGGGAAGGCAGTCTTCATGCTTCAATTTGGTGGAGATTAAGAGGACCCCCAAATACTTAATAGGGAATCGATCCCTTTGGAACCCCATAAGGTTAGCCATGGAAGTACTGTCACTGTCATCAATCCCTGTCGTGAAAAAGAGGCACTTAGACGGGTTTGGCTGCAGCCTAAAAAGGACACTAAACTCATTTATGGCAGTATTTATAATGGAAAGAGAGTTCAAATCAGCCCCTGCTAAGATAAACAAATCATCAGCAAAACAAAGGTGATTGATATGGAGATCCTTGCACTTTGGGTGGAAGGTAAAGAGTGGAGAACTAGTATGCAGGTCAAGAAGGCCAGCAAAGGCTTCCATAATACATAGGAATAAAAAGGGGGAGAGAGGGTTCCCTTATCTTAGACCACGCTTGGTAGGGAAGAAACCATGGGAAGCACTATTGATAATGATGGAGAACATAGGAGTGGTAACACATTCTTTGATCCAACCAATAAACATATGAGGGAAACCCATGTGGTGAAGGACTTGGAAAAGGAAATCCCAGTTGATAGAGTCATACGCTTTAAGGATATCGATTTTTAGGGCGCATCTGGGAGGTCCATGGTTTCTATGGTAGTTTCTCATTAACTCTTGCATGGTAAGGATATTATCCCCAATGGATCTGCCATGAACAAAGGCAGATTGCATATCATTAATGAGCGATGGAATTATTAGTTTCATTCGGTTGACAATGACTTTAGAGATGCATTTGTAAATGGAATTGCAATAGGCTATAGGTCTAAAGTCCTTCATGGATGTAGGGGACTTAGATTTAGGAATAAGCACAGGTTAGTGCAGTTCCATTGCTTCATAATTTTTCCACAGTTAAAGAAAGAGGCCACAACAGTCGTGACATCCACTCCCACCAAGTCCCAGTTTTGCAAGAAGAACTCCGTGTTGAACCTGTCTGGGCCAGAGGGCTTTATCTTTCCCAAGAGATTGAAAAGCCTTCCTAATTTCTTCAGTGGTGATTGGGGTAGTGATTAGGCTAGCTTGTGCATTGGAGATCTTTTTGGTGATTGCATGATGGAGGATGTGAGGGTAGGGAGGGTTAGTTTGTTGATCCATAAGGTTGAAGAAATATAGAACAACCTCATTTTCCACAAGTTCATGCCCCTCCACCTTTTGGCCCTGTTGATTTAGGATGCTTAGGATCTTATTCCTATTGATGTTACCTCTGACTCTGGAGTGGAAAAACGAAGTGTTGAGGCCCCCCTCTTGTAGCCACCTAGTTCTATCCTTCTGTTTGAAATGAGCTTGTTCAGCTAGGCAACAATGAACATAATCAGCCCTAGCATTTTTCTCCTCCTCTTGCAAAGTGTTGTTGCTACCCATAATGTTTAATTGACTTTGAATGTTCATCAAGTTATCTTTTGCCTCAGTTGTTCTCTGGGATATGTTGTTGTAAAACTTACGATTGAAACCCTTTATAGCCAATTTTGTCCTATTGATCTTTGCAGACACACGAAACATAGGGCTATCATGGACATAAGCCTCCCAAGACTCCTCAAGGATTGGAATGAAATCATTATGAAGCATCCAATAGTTGAAGAACTTAAAAGGTTTAAACACGTGAGGGTCTTAGGGATGATAGTGATGATAATGTAGCAATGGTCAGACATACCTTGACAAATATTTTTGGCTTGGGATTATGGTAAATCATTCTCCCATCTATCATTTATGATCACTCTATCAATCTTAGACTGGATGGTGGTTCTCTCGTCAAGGTTTTTAGTCTAGGTGAAATAGAGGCCCCTGGTGATTTGTCATCCATATAGATATTGTAAAGGCACTGATTGAAGTATTAACTACATTAACATCAATGTTTAGGATACCTCTTTTCTCATTTTGGTCCCTAACCACATTAAAGTCACCCATGCAGATCCAACTATTATCAAGGAAGGCCTGGGAGCAATCAACAAGGTATGACCATAAGGGGGTTCTTAGGGAGAGAAGGTTAAGGGCATAAACAAAGGTGGCAATGAAAGATTTGTCAAGGCTTAAGGAAGTAACATGAAAGGTGATGGCTTGGGGGTTTGAAGATAGGGTGGTAAACTTAAAATGGTTTGGGTCCCAACCCACAATAATTATAGACACCCCTCTCTCTACGGGGTATTTATGGGTAGTCTCCCAGTAAGGGAAGCAACCTCTAGTGACATTAGGGATATTATTTTTTCTAACTTTGGTTTCAACTAGACAAATAAGGGAAAGGTTATGGGTTTTAATAAGCTTCCGAACCTCTTGTTGTTTGAGGGGGTTGTTAAGTCTCCTTATGTTCCAACTAGCGATTTTAATCATTAAGATTTAATGGTATGAGGGGGGGGGGGGGGGGAGGGGGAGGAGGGATTTATTATTAGCCGTACCTTGATTTTCCTTTCTGAGTTTCTTCCTTTGCTTATGAGATGGGTTTTGGTTGTGAATACCGCCTTTCCCATTAATGTCAATGATCTTTAGGGCAGTTCCAGTAGGAGCTGGTGTCAGGCCGGTTCCACATTCCTCCTCTAAGGTTTTAAGAGCATCGAACCTATTGTTTGTGGTGGGTGTATCAGCAGGTGTTTGATTTGCTACAGGTATTTGCTCAGTTGGAGTTATGGTTTGGTGATCCACCTTCTGGCCATCAATCTCCACCGTCTCAACCCTCTGGATAGCTTGCCCAACATGGGTCCATTCATCATCATGGGTGACTAGGGTATCTTCCATGGTTTTAGTTTCTTTGGGTTTCCATACTCTAGTCACATGGGGGCATTTGGATATTTTATGGCCAAAAACAAGACAGTTAGAACAGGATTATGGCATGCCTTGATATTCCACATTAATCTCAATAATGTCCCCATCATCCTGCTGCAGGTAAATGGTTTTGGGATAGTTGGATTTAGCTTACACTTCTATGCATATTCTGGCGTAGCTTAATCTGTTCATCTTCTCTATGGCTCCATTAGTATAGAGGGGTCTTCCTATTACACTGACAATGTAGCGAAGGCCTTCAGTTGACCAATATTGGATGGGCATGTTATGAAAGCGCACCCAAGTGGGAATAAACTTGGTAAGGTCTTTATTGGTTTTGAAGTTGGGTTGCCATTTCTTTAGGATAATGGTATTACTTGCAAAATGCCAAGGGCCATTGGAGATAATGACTTCTTTCTCTTCGTCAGTAGATAATTTGAATAAGAAGAAGCCGTTGTCATGAGTAATATGCGTGAGGCCATGATTATCCAAAAGTTTGTGGACAATGGTATTAACGAGAGAGAAGGGGAGTTTTATACCCAAGAAATACCCTACCGCACTATTGTTCTATTTAGCTTTACCAGCATTTGCCACTTCAATCGGTGGTTTAACAAGCGATTTTCCATTTACCACTTTAGGTTAGTGAAAAGTGAGATTGAGCGTGGGTGTACGTTTGGGGGCTACGACCGTACTCCACGATTTGGTCGTACTGTTACCTTGCGTAGGTGGCATCTATGTAACCTCCACTTTTGTGGTTTGATAAGCCATTTGTGTCCTATCGCATTTATGTAGGGTTAAGCCTGTGTTTTTTGGTTGAACAATAGCCTTGGTTTTGTCACCTTGATTAGAGGAAACATCTGCAAAACTTTGCAGATCACAGTTCTCACCAACCTCCATATGGGTTACCGTCTTCTCCATTTGGTGGTGGTTTTTGATGTTTCTTATAGCTTCCTTAATCGTGAAACCTTTGTAAAAGAGGAAGTTGAGGAAGATATTCCTTTCTTTATTTAACGCCTGCATGGTCTTCATATCATCATGCCCAATGGGATGGCCGGTGCTCATATCCAGTATTTGTCCCTCTTCAAGATCCACAACCTTTTCAATGGTTTGGTTGACAGCAGCAGGACCTGTTGGAGAGAGTGGAGTTGGAGACCGGTCAATAACACCCTCGTTACCACTGGGTGTGACCATATCTCCCAAGGTTGGGGGGAGTAATGTAGCTGCCATACCTCGTATAGTAGTAGGAGGGGTAGCGATAGAGGTTGAGGGTTGGGAGGGCCCTATCACCGTGGTGGCTAGACTGGGGGTGGCCATAGGGTAGTTAGTGGGTGTTTTGGTGGTGGTAGTATGTGGAGGGGAAGAGAGGGATTCTAGAGAGAAGGGAGAGCATTATTACTATATTAATCTCATAAAAGGGCATTACCTGTTAAGATACTAAAGTGGAAAATTTTTATGTAATAAAAATGTATTCAGAAATAGTGTTACACTGAGATGAATGACATTGGTATAAGTCCTTGAACGTAAATGGTTTTGGTGTAAAATCAACGAATAAGTGCGAAAGAAAAGGACTTAAGAAAGAAATAATATTCAAAGTGTGACACGGGTAAAAAAGGGGTGGTAAAGTCCTGAGTTTTGGCTTCAGACGATAAAAAGGTGAAAAATGGTTAAGTAATGTGGACATTTGTAAAATGTTAAAACACATAAAAGGAACTCGGATGACACCGAGATAATTACGGAGGGCCCGAAGCCCTAGGGTGAAAGACCCAAAAGCACTGGCCAGAGCATATGGTGGCGTGCCGGTGGTGAGGAACCTATTAAAGTACGCAGTTTATTGGAAGATTCCGAGAATAAGATAAAGGAATAAGGAACATGTTAAGAAATAGGTTGTTTGGTAAAATGTGTTAAGATAACCTAACTTGAATGAATTAATGAATGTTCCGGTAAAGGAATGGACAAGAAATCTGTAAATTTATTGTGAGTTAAGCAAGCTAAGAAGGTGTAACTCGTAATTAACACAAGAGTGTGTGGAAGGTTTTCAAAGGTTGAAGAAGAATTTTTTAACATGGTGTTCGCGTGTGTTGAAAGTGGTTATTTTCAATGAAAATACTAATGTGCATCGTTTTAAATGGAAAGGTTAATTTTGGTAAAACAATGGTTTCGATTAGACAAAGTGTAGTCGTTTCAAGTATTTAACCGCGTGTGTCAAACAGAGGTATAAATGTCAAGTTAAGAAAGAAGAAGTCTTTGTTGAGATTAAGGTAAATTCATCGTACTAAATAACATTTTCAGAAGTAAAACGGATTCATGCATTAAGTACATATAAGTAGCTATATATGTACAAGGTAGTTGCATGTGCACATAGGCATAACGTGAAGAGTCTTCTTTCTGTTGTTCGTTTCTATACTGTATTTTGTATATTCCTACTGGGAATTGGCTCATACCTTCGCCTTTGTGACAACAGGTTGGGTGCGGGTTCATATTTTGAGAGCATTATGCAAGTAAGTATTCTATTTAAGTTTAACGCCCCAACCCGGATTTAAAGGCTAATAAAGGATCAACCTGATCCGGTCCGTACGTTAATTGTGAAGTGCAATGGCACAACGTAAATAATGTTTCTAATCCAGTTTTATTATTATTATTATTATTATTATTATTATTATTATTATTATTATTATTATTATTATTATTATTATTATTATTATTATTTAACGTTACTCTTGTTAGCATACGATTCTAATTATTATCAACTATGTGATAGGACCCTAATGAAGTGCCCCCAAGGCCAAGTAAACAAAGCTACTAATCGTAAAAGCAAGTAACTACTTACCTGTATAACGCTCTCAAAGTACGGAACATCATGCAACCTGCCGTAACAAAAGAGGGACGTGAGCCAAATGCTCCGTGGGATTATATACAATGCAATATAGAAACGAACGATGTAAAAGAATACTCACACTCTACATCAAATGCATGTGAAAATACGTATATATCTACATATATATTGTAGGAAAATACATATCCCAATGTATTAAACCATTTTATTTCGAAAACGTTGTTTGATACCCTTTATCCTCTTTGTCTTTACAAGAATTGTTTTGCCATTGTGCTTAAAGGCTAGCATTCTCTCCCATTAACTCACATGGTTAAATAATTAACAATTGTTGGGAAAATCTTCCATTTACTTTCAAACGTTTATTACCCAACGTTCATTAACTCACGCCGAGTTATTAATCATTACTTAAGACTTTCTTTCAACGTACACACACCCCTTGTTTAGAAAATACTCATTTTCCTTTGAAAACCCTACATAACATATGCTTGTGTTCATTACAATTCAAACCTCATTAGGTAGATTAAACATCATTATATCATCTTATTTAACCATCCCTTGTTTCCACATGAATATTAAACATTTAATGCATTATTTTTGCGTTAGTAAATCAATAAAAAATGCCATTCGTTTATGCCTCTTTCATGAATATTCAATTCATTACTTAGCATTTTCTTTAGGAATTCCGCTGACACACACACACACGTCACTACACACGCACATCCACAGTTTCATGAAATTTCACCGCCCGACATCGAGTGCAAAGTAAACTGCAGTTGGCTTGGGGTCTTTCACCATTAGGGACAACATAGCCCTGCTAAATTATTTAACCAGACATCATCCAATATCCTTATCTTTCCAACATGTTCAACATTTTCATAATATTTACATTAATTTACCCCTTTTTCGGCCGAAGCCAAAGCCTTGGACTTAACCGTCTATTTTTCCATTATACTTGGACAATTGCTACTTTCTCCTCGAGTCCTTTATTCACACACGTGTTGATTTTATACCGAAAATCATTCACATTTTAGGAATTAATTCAATTTTATCCATACTAGTATAAAAACATTCATTGACATTTTTATTTCATAAAAATGTTCCACTTTAGATAAATTACCAATTTACCCTTTATTTACCAAAACCTGCAGTGTAACTCCCTAACAAGTGTCATTTCTCAAAGCAATCATTAAGTTTCCAACTTAACATTTTAACGCTTTAGCCGTTTTAACACTCGTTTAACATCGCGCTTTTGCCCAACTTTCATAGTTGTCAATTCAATAATTTTATTTCATGAAATAACATCCCTTTATATTTATTTTATGTTTAAACCCAATAAGACCTCTTCTAAACTCTCTCACATATTTTTTCACAAAATACTACGAGTTTATACGAGATGGGTGACTCCCCCACCTCCAAAGGTGGCCTTAAAGGGAGTCACACAAAGCTCCACCATGAAATCTCCAAGAAAAGCTCCAATAAATACTCCAAAATTCTCAACACCCATCTCCAAAATAACCCCCTTCAAACCCTCATCGAACTCTAAATATTATATCTATTACAACCCAACAAACAACCCCACTATTTCGTATCATATTTTTAACACTAGATGTGTAGGCAGTCTAGTATACTTGTTAGGGCCTTTAGTGGTTGACCGTAGTGTACCACACTATGGGAGAATTATGAACTCTTTAGGAGAGAAAAGATATTGGCCATGGATTCCTCCCCACACAACTCTTTTATACATAGAATGAGGTTTTAATATCAGATCTCTAAACACTTTTGGTCAATGGTTGCAGCATCTCGTGATTGATAAGTCATATTCGTCTATTTTGATTTAGGACACAGGTCCGTGTACCAAAATGTGTAGCAGTGAAGATGCATATTTGGTTTCTTCCTTTATCCCTAAAATAAAAGCCAAAATCGTGACATATGCATTTGCGTTCCCTGATTTTATCCCAAGACAGAATTTTAGAATTCAAGCTCCCTTCGAGCTCAGCGTTCTACCTCGCTAGCCCATCTCGACTGTGGCGGAGGACGGTGTAGTCAGACATAAACTACAAGAAGAAACAGATGAGAGTAAAAAAATACGAAGAAATTATAAAAGATAGATAAGAGAGGAAATGGCCTTACCAAAGCAAGCCCCTAATCTGCCTTCAGGGCTAAATGGTCTGGACCCATCTTCGAAGACCGTTCATGGTCCGCCATCAGTATTGCTCTCTCGAGCATCATCAGAGCAAGCTGAGGGGCTAGAGCCACGGAGGCCCCCTCAGCAGGGATAGCCACACATGCACAAGGGAGGCATGTGCTTTCTTTGTTCATTTTTCTCCTATCCTCCTCTCCTCTTCTTCTTATCCTTTTCTCTCTTCTCTCTTCCCCTCTTCCTCTTCCTCTTCCTCATTCTCTCTCTCTCTCTCTCTCTCTCTCTCTCTCTCCTCTTCTTTTTTCTTCTTCCTCCCCATCTCTTTCTCATGAGCTACTGTCTGGGAACCATAAGAAGTATCCCCAGACCTTGTCTTCTGAATCTTCAACCTCTTGGACAATATGACATCATCACCATTATCATTATCATCATCATAATCTCGGATCAGTTTTTTTCTTTCTGGGGGAGCCATGTCCTCCTTGTTAGAGCTCTTCGACTTGGAACCTCCTGAACTAGAGCCATCCTTGCTGGACCTCTCTCCACCAGACTCTTCTTCGCTAGATCCTGCCTCACCACTACCACCTCTGTCACCTACAGCAACACCAGACTCTGAGTTTCTCTCCTCTTTGTCGTCTAGCTCGATGGGTTGGAGACCACCTTCTTCTGGGATATCAAGATGAGGTATGGAGTCTACTGGATGGGCGAAAAAGATGGATGTAGTATTATTATACTCCAACAAGAAGGCATCCGACCTAGGGTACTCACCTTCTACGATTGAGTCCCTTATCTGTTAGGCTTTGATTAATTCAGCAACACGAATCTCGTGGAGAGCAGGTTCTTGATTCTTGGACTTCGCTAAAAAAGAAAAGAAAATATTAGACGAAGGACACAGTAGAGAAACAATAAAAAATCAACAAGATTAAACAACAACCTGTGTATTCCTCACCATAAGTAGGGATTCGAGGTCCCCTGTACCTTTCTCCCCCTACTTGGGGAGGGAATTTCCAGTTCCTAGCAATAAATCCCCCAGACCAGTAGTTTTTATGGGAATCAGGTAGGTTCACTACCAACAGCCTATCCGGACTCCTCGCTTTCAAATAGAGAAGACCAGAGCTGGTACGAGAAAAGGTATAACAAAAGCAGATTTCAACTAAACCTCAATTAGTGCAATAAAATTGGTTTATTTTGTGGACGCCAATTATAAGTTTCCAAACGTTTGGAGAACACTGGGCTGGGACTATATCGAAGTACTGAAAGAAGTGTAAGAACAGGCAATTTGGGGGAAACGTTAAACCCCCTTCAGACAACTAAAGTACGTGAATCCGGTGGCCATCCGCAATGTCGCGAACATTACAAGGGATAGGGGCACACTTAATATCCACCCAGTCAAGAATATTATAACATTTTCTAAATTCTACCAGAGATTTGTTGTCTATCCTATCCATGAACAAACCCTAACTACAGTAGAAAGAAAAATAACGAAAGGAAATACAGAAAAAGAAGGGACTAGGAACTTACAAGGAAGAGAATGAAGCTTGAAACGATGAAAAACCACAGGTGAATGAGGATGAGAAGGAGAAAATAACTTTTGAACGATGAAGAACTAGCTTGAAAGCAAGAGGGAGTTTGAGAGCAAATGACGGTTTTGAAGTGAGAGAAAGTAAGAAGTTGAAGGACGAAGTTAATCGTCCAGCACCTTGGTTTATACCCCTCAATGATAGTGCACAGGAATCGAAGAAGGTCTTCCACCTAAACTTACTGCAAAATGGCGATTCACGCTCCTATCTATTCCGAAAATAACAACAATGCCATCAGAGCAAGACCGAAGATGTCATTTAAAATTTGTGAGCCCACTAGTGGACCCAAAATTTTTTAGGGATAATTGTGGGTACCCCTTTTGTCGAACAGTCCCATAAAAGTAGCCGGCCAAGCCCAAATAGAAAATAAAAGGCACCCGACCCAACTTGTGTCTTTTGAATGACGGTTAGGATAAAAGGATAAGACTAAGTCCATCCCTAAAAATCTTGAATGAGTTATTCAAGGGATACTTGATTAACATGTTGTTTACCAACATTCTCTCTCTCTGAGCTGAGTATATATTGTACCCCTAGCCCGGGGCATAGGGGCATGTGAAAAAAATATTCTCGAGAGTTACTTAATATAACAGTAGACCTCTCCGTGGACATAGGCAATTTTGCCGAACCATGTATGTTCCTTTGTTGTGTTATTGTAATTGTGATTATTGGTGTTCTTATTATTCTGGTGTTTGTTTTCCTTCATTACTTATTTGTGTTGAGATTTTTGTCACCACAATTTCTGACAAGGACCATATAGATTCGTTCTTAATTTACCCTGAATCAATATGATTTCCTAAACCCAAGTCATAATCAAGCCATCTAGGAATTCTAATTTCCATAGAATTATTCATTCACAAGTGACGCTACTTTGTCACCTAATCCTGTAGATGAAACCACAAGTATACTTGCTAAGATGCAACTGAAATCATTAAGACTTTCTAATTGTCAAACTTCCACACGATACATCTCACACAAGCCTAAGGTGCCACCACCTAACCGCCTACACCAAAACCTCCTACTTACTAGCTAACACTACCAGAACAAATTCTGCGAAATAAGAATGGCTATTAATTTAGCCGATTAACAACTCAAAAGATAATGACACAACGTGCTCAAGCCCTCGACTTTTCCATCAAGGTACAAATCAAACTGTCACCAGGTAAGCGTGATCAGGTCCAACTAACAATGACGCCGAACGTTCCACTACCGACCTCGCCACATCACACCTGAAAGGAACATTGAACCTAAAGTTTAATAAAAGGAACATTTCCTTTTATCGTAACCGTCATTCAAAACAAAAGGATGATATCTACCATAAAAATGCACACTTCTGATTTTACTAGAAACTTATCATTTTGTTCATAGGAAACCTACTCTCAGTAGTCAACAGTAATAAGACTACTATATACACTAAACATAGCGTCAAATATAAAGAGTAGGTTTATCCCACCTTAAAGACTCCCAAAATGGTGGTGGTGTTGAAGAAGATGGGTGACTCCCCCACCTCCAAAGGTAGCATTAAAGGGACTCACACAAAGCTCCACCATGAAATCTCTAAGAAAAGCTTCAATAAATACTCCAAAATGCTCAGCACCCATCTCTAAAATAACCGCCTTCAAACCCTCATCCAACTCTATATATTACATCTATTACAACCCAACAAACAACCCCAATATTTCGTATCATATTTTTAATAGTAGATGTGTAGGCAGTCTGGTATATTTGTTAGGGCCTTTAGTGGTTGACGGTAGTGTATCATAATGTGGGAGAATTATGATCTCTTTAGGAGAGAAAAGAGATTGTCCATGGATTCCTCCCCCACACAACTCTTTTGTACATAGAATGAGGTTTTAATATCAGATCTCTAAACACTTTTGGTCAATGGTTGGAGCATCTCGTGACTGATAAGTCCTATTCATGTGTTTTGATTCAGGACACAGGTTCGTGTACCAAAACGTGTAGCAATGAAGATGCATATTTCGTTTCTTCCTTTATCCCTAAAATAAAAGCCAAAATCGTGACATACGCATCTGCGTTCCCTGATTTTATCCCAAGATAGAATTCCAGAATTCAAGCTAGCTTCGAGCTCAGCGTTCCTCCTCGCCAGCCCATCTCGACTGCGGCATAGGACGGTGTAGTCATGAAAACACGATAGGCCCTAATTTTGTAAAAGCTTATTACCACAAAAAGAGTAATTTCCTATTATGAGATGCGGAAGCATAAGATGGTTCAATTAAAGAAAATTTTTTAATTCCTTTAGAAATTAAAATTAAACAAAGTGAAATAAAATTAAATCCAAATTTTTTTTAATTTCCCTTGAACCAAATTAATTCAACCCAAGTCCTAGAAATTTGCTTAAGTTATATTTTTAATATTTCCAAATTAGGCTAAACCAAATTTTATCAAATTAAATTAAATTACTTGAATTAAATATACTTAAACATTACCCAATTTCAAATTAGCACCAATTTAATTAAGTAGTGATTAAACCAAATTTTAACTTTTTACCTAAGCATGCGTTCTATGTGAGTATTGCGAAAGATAAAATAAACAATGAATCATTACGCCGCGATGTACGAGGAAAAACCCACAATGGGAAAAAACCTCGGACGACCCTAGCCTTAAGTCCACAAAGTATGGTTTTACAATTACAAGACAAATGACTTACTTCCTCGACTCGACCCCTTTCAAGCCTTGACGCGTCTTCTTGTAAACGCCTCCGCCTAGTCTACAACCCGGAGCTCCACCGGAATCTTGGAATCCACCAATGATACAATAGGTACACCGTCAACCACACATGGTGCCTTTCACCATGTGAGAATGCCGCAGCAAAACAAACTTCTTCTTTGTGGGATTTAGAAGCAAACCCAAACTTCTCTTCAATGTGGTAGAGAAAAACTGGTGACAAACTCCAAGCAAAGTATATATATATATATATATATATATATATATATATATGAACTTGGATAAACAAACTTTGGGTGTAAACAAAAGTGTTTTTAAGGATTTTCTTGAAAGAATTAACACTTTCAACAATGAACTTTTCTTTGGAAAGATGAGCACTCAACAACTCTCTCTAGGATTTGGAATAGTATGAAAAGTTAAGTTAGGAAACTTGGTTCCCGCACATATTAAGTCTGCCCAGAAAGTTAGTGGGAAAAGAAGCGGGAAAGTGGGAAAAACTGCTCAAACTACCAAATAAACTGTTCCCGCCAAAACTCGTTCGAACGACATTTTCGTTCGAACGACGTCCCGTTCGAACGAGCCTTCTAACGAAGTTCTAGTGTGAACTCATTACAAATCTCGTTCGAACATCATTCTCGTTCGAACGCCATTCCAGTGGCCAATGTGGGAACTCATTGGCAAACTCGTTCGAACGACATTATTGTTCGAACGACAAACTCGTTCGAACGACAATTTCGAACGAACTTCTAGAAAGTATAAAAATTTGATTTTAGCCTTGAAACTTTATATACTTTATTTTAAAGTTTTAATAAAATCTTTCTAAAAATAAACAACAGTTTTAAAAACAAAATACACCCAATATAAATTGTTCCAAGCTCCTATGTATATATATTAAAATGCATTCATACCTTAGGAGCAATGGAACCATGTTGATGACGTAGAAATGAGGGACAATAAACTCGGCATTTTGATGAAGCTTTAAACTTGGCCGCTACGTCTGTAACTTTATAATGTCATAGTCTTGAAGGATGGTCAATAACTCTATCCTATGACTCAAACGTTTTTGTCCAGAATTTAGCCAAAACTACAAAGGACTCAATTGGAAATTTGTGTCTTTTCAAATCTCCCCCTTTGGCTATTCCGGGACAAAAACCAACAAAACTCCTAAAGGGACGTCAAGTTCTACTAGTCTGACAAAATGTCCCATCCAAAATAAAAATACAATGCCTGACTCAAACAACCCAAGGATCAATATCTTTGCCGATGATGAAAGTTGCCATTTAGAAGAATTCCTGCACACTTAAGCAAACTATCAAACGCATAGGGAATATCAAAATATGAAATGCAATTAAAATAAGTACTCCCCCTAAATTAATTCTCCCCTCTATCAACTATGATCAATCTAAGCAGATAGCGCTCTCCCCCAAAGTAAAATCTCCCAAACAAAAATACGATGACAATAGGATTAGATACCATTTCTCCCCCTATCATTCTCCCTTTTTTTGTTCAGGAATAGACAAAGGCTAAAGAATCAAAACATTCACTTATCTTCCCCAATTAAAGCAAATACACCCTTTAAACTAAACAAGGGATAAATAGAATGAGTGCTTAAAGTGATGAGAACATTAAAGCACATATGCAACAAAATCATAACTAATCCATATAAATGAATACCGTCTATGATGCGAAAACAAAGGATACCAAAATGACAAATAAGATTCTAAACATGTGATATCAAACAAACTACGCAACAAACAAGGTACCAATTATGAATTGAAGCATAAATGGACTAGCTAAACATGGCAAAGACTTAAACAAAATAACATATATATGTATACACAATAGATACAAGCTAAGCATAAGTACACACATATAGATATAAACACCAAAATGACACAAAAGTAAATAACATTAGATTTTCCACACTCTTATAGCATAAATGTGTCATATGGAAACGAAAGTGTTGGGGTGTGAACAAGATACCAATTAATTAAAACCCAATCATTTAAATGTGTTCACGTAGTTCACATTTGATTGCAAAACTTTATCAACTACAATTTAGCCTCTATGTGACAGGATAAAGTTAACTAATGAATAAACAAACACAATGCATACAAGCCTAGCATGTTGATGATTCTACAAATCAATAGAGTCATGACATTGAAAGCACAACTAGGATAAACGGACATTGTGCAAACCATTGATATACCATCAAATCTCCCTCAATAAGCATATATATTTGAATGAATATATCAAACAAACAAATTAGGCATTGGAATTTTTTTTTTAATGCCATATTTTCTTTTTAGGCCTTTGGACCACGTATTTCTTTTAGGTCCAAACAAACGGTGGCTTACTATTCTCAAAGGATAATAAATCCTTTCGGAGCCCTTCCCCATGCACAATTATATATATTAATTTTTATATCACACAAATCTCACGTGCAACGGATTTTGACATGCACTAGTCCTCCTAGGTCACAAATATGTAGATGACAAGATTGGTAGGAGAACACCTCACAAAGCTCAAATATAACATGTGACGTTAAGGTTCAAAATGCTCGTGCATGTGTGTAAAGGCATATAAAAGTGAATCCATTAAGCAAGTCAAACTTAAGCTACTCCATGTAAGCATGATAAAGAACATTTTAAGGATTAAAATTCTAATCAAAACTTCTAGTCACATGGAAGCGAAATGAGGATTCAAACACAAACATATGCCACAAAATGTGTATAAAACAAAAATACACACACAAAAAAATCTTTTTGAGTTTTTGAAAATTATAACCAAAAATAAAAATATATATACTCAAAAGACAAACAAAAATCATTTGAATTTTTCATCAAGCTTAAATTACCAAGAGATAAAAACCCAAATGATAAACAAAAATCTTTTTGTATTTTTCATTTGATGTAAACAAAAATGAAAGAAATATAATACAAAAGATAAACAAGTCATGATTTCTAGCATTAGATATGTAATATAGCAATGACTAGAAAATGACTAAACATGCATACACGTAGCAATGATATATAATATGAAGCACAAAAAGCTAGTGTATGCAAACAAAACTAACACATTCAACTTTTAGATTTAGCAAGGGAGGTTTCATGTGAAAACAAATGAGAATCAACAAATCTAATATCTAGCGCGTCTAAAAATGATTTCCTAACCCATATAGATGTATATTTAAAATGATGGGATTTGGGAACTAATAAAATGCTAGACATAGACTTCCTTGGACTTCTTTTAAGATCAAAACAAAATGACCTAAGGTGACATTTCCTACCACAATACAAGCATGTCAAAACACAAGGAATGATACCTACGGTGTGACCTTTTCTAAAGTCCTTGGATAAAGTTGACACTCTAAAACAAACAATGGGTTTAGCTTTAGCAACGGAAGCATTTGAACAAGATGTGCTAGAACCATTACTACAAATACTCGAGTCTTATAAATCATTTTTCATATTTAAAATTTTGGACTCAAGTAATAAATTAGACTCCTCAATTTTACGGGACTCCTTCTTTAAATTTTCAATTACACCTAGAAGGTTATCACGCTTCCCCTCAATGTGAGCAAACTTGTCCCTAAGAGTCTTTTCTCGACTATCACTCTCTTTCTTGGACATTTCTAAAATATTAAAATTGTGATTTATGTCAATGAGCTTTTCACGAAAAATATCTTTTTGAGACAGGGAGATTTGCAAAAACTCAACTTTAGTTTTAAAACAAGAAATTTCATTTTCAAGAAATTTAATTATTTTTTCAAATCTCAAATTTAATTCTCTTAATTTTTCATTACACTTATTAAGCTCATTAAATTCCTCTCGAATAGCAAAAATTTCATTATTATTAGAAATGGACAAATAATCATTAAGGAGTCCCATCGAGAGATACAAAAAAAATTGAGAGTGAGTAAAAATTGAACCACTTAAAAATACAAGGGGCACAAAAATAATAAAGGCCTAAAAATGGATCTTTGACACGATAAATTAGTGCTTCGGCTCTGATACCAAATTTGAAAACGCGATAGGCCCCCAATTTTTTAAAAGTTTATTACCACAAAAAGAGTAATTTCCTTTTATGAGATGTGGAAGCGAAAGATGGTTCAATTAAACAACAAATTTTAATTCCTTTTCAAATTAAAATTAAACAAAGTGAAATAAGATTAAATCCAAATAAATTTTAATTTCACTTGAACCAAATTAATTTAACCCATGTCCTAGAAATTTGCCTAAGTCATATTTTCAATATTTCCAAATTAGGCCAAACCAAATTTTATCAAATTAAATTAAATGACTTGAATTAAATTAACTTAAACATTACCCAATTTCAAATTAGCACCAATTTAATTAAGTAGTGATTAAACCAAATTTTATCTTTTTACCTAAGCATGCGTTCTAGGTGAGTATTGCGAAAGATAAAATAAATAATGAATCACTACGCCGCGATGTACGAGGAAAAATCCACAACGGGGAAAAAACCAAAAATGGCCCTAGCCTTAAGTCCACTAAGTATGGTTTTACAATTACAAGACAGATGACTTACTTCCTCGACTCGACCCCTTTCAAGCCTTGACGCGTCTTCTTGTAAACACCTCCGCCTAGTTGATAACCCCGGAGCTTCACCGGAATCTTGAAATCCACCAACGAGACAATAGGTACACCGTCAACCACACATGGTTCCTTTCACCATGTGAGAATACCGCAGAAAAACAAACTTCATCTTTGTGGGATTTAGAAGCAAACCCAAACTTCTCTCCAATGTGGTAGAGAAAAATCGATGCCAAACTCCAAGTAAAGTATATATATATATATGAACTTGGATAAACAAACTTTGGGTATAAACAAAAGTGTTTTTAAAAATTTTCTTGAAAGAATTAACACTTTAAACAATGAACACTCAAAAACTCTCTCTAGGAGTTGGAATAGTATGAAAAGTTAAGTTAGAAAACTTGGTTCCCGCACATATTAAGTTTGCCCAAAAATTTAGTGGGAAAAGAAATGGGAAAGTGGGAAAAAAATGCTCAAACTACCAAATAAACTGTTCCCACCAAAACTCGTTCGAACGATATTTTTGTTTGAACAAAGTCTCGTTCGAACGAGCCTTCTAACGAAGTTCCAGTGTGAACTCGTTTGAAATCTCGTTGGAAATCTCGTTCGAACATCATTCTCGTTTGAACAACACTTCGAATGACATTCCAGTGGCCAATGTGGGAACTCATTGGCAAACTCGTTCGAACGATAAACTCGTTCGAACGACAATTTAAAACGAACTTTCAGAAAGTATAAAAATTTGATTTTAGCCCAGAAACTTTATATACTTTATTTTAAAGTTTTAATAAAGTCTTTTTCAAAATAAACAACAGTTTTAAAAACAAAATACACCCAATATAAATTGTTCCAAGCTCCTATATATATTAAAATGCATTCATACCTTAGGAGCAATGGAACCATGTTGATGACGTAAAAACGAGGCATAATAAACTTGGCATTTTGATGAAGCTTTAAATTGGACGCTACGTCTTCAACTTTAGAATGTCATAGGCTTGAAGGATGGCCAATAACTATATCCTATGACTCAAATGTTTTTGTCCGGAATTGAGCCAAAACTACAAAGGACTCAATTGGAAATTTGTGTCCTTACAAGTTTGACAGAAACTACAAGAAGAAAAGGATGAGAGTAAAAAAATACGAAGAAATTATAAAAGACAGAGAAGAGAGGAAATGGCCTTACCAAAGCAAGCCCCTGATCTGCCTTCAGGGCTAACTGGTCTGGACCCATCTTCGAAGACCGTTAATGGTCCGTCATCAGTACTGCTCTCTCAAGCATCATCGGAGCAAGCTGAGGGGCTAGAGCCACAGAGGCTCCCTCAGTAGGGACAACCACGCAGGCACAAGGGAGGCCTTTAACATAAAAGTGGTGATCCTGAAAGTGTAGTAGCACAACATTGAGTACATCTCTATAGGATTGCAATGAAAGATTATCCAGAAGATGTTGTCGAATCCTCCAGGTTAAGCCATGCTTTAACATCTGAATCTTTTTCTCCTCAGTAAGCTCCTCAGCTGGTACTAAGTTTACTAGTCTAGTAAACTCCTCTTCATACTCGGCTACAGTCTTCCCCTCTTGGGTGAGGTCAAGTAGTTTTCGCCTCATCTCAGTTTGAATGACGGAAGGGAAATATTTATGATCAAACCGCACTCAGAAGTCCTGTATAGTCATAACGTCACACTCCTATATAGTAGTAGTGGACTCCCACCACTGTAACGCTGCTCCTACTAGATTGAAAGTAACTAGTATCTTCTTCTGCCCCTCCGTGCACTCATACATCCTCAGATGCCTCTGTATTTCTTTCTTCCATTGGCTAGCTGTAACACCATCAGACCCCCTTGTGAACTCCGAAGAATGCGCCTTCTAGAAGGCATCCTTGACTCGCTCCCATGTGGAAAGGAATGCATGAGCTGGTGTTGGTGCCACCGCCTGTGCCTATAGCGAGGTCTGTTGGACCACATCTAGTGCTACGTTAACTGTTTGAGCAACAATGGCAGTAATCTCAGCAGCATTCACGGTACCCTGAGCTGGTGCTGGCTGAGGCTCAAGTTGGGTATTTCTGGCCCTAGGTGCACATTTGGGAGGCATCTCAAATGAGAAAGAATTTATAATTCCACAGTTATTAAATCTCAAATAGTTGAAGACGTAAACACATAATCAAGAATGTAACAATCCTAATAATATGACTCTACATCAAAGAATGCTAAGCTGAAAGCATAATAAGCTGCACAGATCCTAAAAGACTCTAGAACCTGATGCTCTGAAACCACCTATGACACCCCGCCCAATTACATACCGGATGATCAGTCCTTTATTAAATTTAAAATAGAATGTTCGGTTGGTTCATTCTTAGAATCACTATAAAAAACATTTAACCTTATTAATCACCTAATAAATAATTAAGCTAGTGTTAAAACATTTTCCATTTTAAGTTATATCCAAATAATCCATTAATCATTTCCAATTATTAAGACACAAACCATTTACCACACACATGAATAAAACAAAAACTGGATATGAATCAACTACTGAAATGAAAAGACTGGATAAAAACATTCCAGTTCACAGTCTAAAACCATAAACTAATATACTGAATCCAACTAAATACAGAAATGAAGTAAGTACAATCTCTCTAATAAAATAACTGAGGATGGGCGACACATGCCCTAAATAAAATGTCTAAAGAGAACTGAATGAAATGAGAGTGGAGGCATCTAAGCGCGACGACCTGCAGCTACCTCAACTGCTACAACACGTCAAATAGTCTGAACATCTATGCCTGACGTCCCTGTGGCTGGACACCTGATATAAATAGTACAAGAGAAGAAAAATATGCAAGAGACGGGTCAGATCTCGAGTTGTAAAAATATTTTAGCAACTATTTAAAATTTTCATTAAAGCAAATATTATGTGCATGTTAGCTTTTCGTACTCTCACATGAGATTCTCACCTCTCAACTAACGCCTAACGTAAATCTAGTCCAATCTAGCTATCCTAATCTCATTTAACTAGATTCTAGACTTACACCACTAACTATATCTCGAAGTAGTATCTCCTGCATTCCCAAATACTTATATTAACTATCTCAACATTTATTAATTCATTTAAGAGTTATCACGCTAAAGTTAAGTATTCACATCTTAAGGTACTTAGTATTTCATTATCTTAATCATATACAAATATCACACAGTAGGTAACATCACTAGTGTATATATATAATCATCTCTCTATAATATATATACTAATACGTCTTCCCCAGACTCACCTGCGGTGCATGCATACTCTGCTATCGAGTCCTGGTACATTTAGTACTCAAATAAGGACAATCAGTTTGGAAATCTCCCCCTAACCATAAAATCAATGCACATATTGGAGGCGAACATAGTCCTAGGGCTTTGGGGCTACTCAGATACTAACGCTCCCCAAATGACCGTTCAATACCATCATTCTCACAAATGGCAATCTAACCGATGTACTGTGTTCTGAGGTGACAAATCTAAAATCCCCCCAAAGGCTCATCAGGATAAGACTGCCCTCTATCATTTTCAAACCCTCCCATGATAACAAGTAGCTAAGTATGTCAATACAAAAAATCAAACATACTATAAGTATTCACACCACCCATTAATATAATTAGATATACACACAACCCGAACGTAGGTTCATATATAATATTTGTTTCTCTAAAACTTTCGGTATGCTATAGCTTACGATTTATTCTCTCTATCGAACCTTACGCAACATGATTCAACTATGTGAGTCTTTTGGAGTAGTGTACCCAATTCCCTCACCATTAATCTCTGGCACTAATTAACGTTGAAAATATCACTCTCTTAAATTAGCTAAGACGTATCGTTTAAATCCAAGTTGGGCAAAAATTATTAGTTGTGAAATCTCGTTAGAATTGCCCAGATTGTCGTTCGAACGACCCCGTTCGAACGAACTTCGGATTAACTCAACTCTAAATTTTTGTTCTTAATCTCGTTCGAATGAGGTCATTCGAATGACTTCCCCGGGTCGTTCGAACGAGTTCTACCAGTTTCTTCCCTAACCTCCAAAAAGTCCATTTTTTACCATTTTTAATACTCCAATCCTCTACAGAGTTTACCCAAACACCAATATAACTATACTAATTGATAAACTCACATGTATACTCAATTTCTAATATCCTAATATCTTCATATCATCATTAATCAGTAATAAATTTCGAAATCCCCAATTAATATATAAGAAACCCTAGTTCTTTAATTTTGTGCACAACCTTCAAATCAAGCTCAGATTCGTTCGTTATATTCCATTAAAATTTTGGGATCCCTATTCTACATGCATAGGGATTCAATCTTGGATAAAAAATAGTCCTAACATATGATATAAATTCTCTAAATCTAATAAATTCAATTCTAAATCATGAGTTTAATCCCTATTCTAATATGAACACAACTATTGTTAAAAGGAAGCAAGTATTAACCACTTGCCTTGATTATGATGGTCTGATCCGCCGATGTAGGTAGTATGGGTGTGTTCCTTGTTCTCCGATCTACATGGTGGTGGTCTTAGTGTTGCAAGGTAGTGGTTCTAGGCCTTAGTTCCGTGGGTTCGTTTCTCCCTCACCCTCTGTGACTTGTGAATAAAAACCCTAATTGGACTCATGTAGCATATATGTTCTAATCTCTAATTTTCGTGCATATTAATTACCAAAAAAATGAAATTACCAAAACACCCTCTCGGGATGCCGGTGTGGCCTAAAACTGTCTCGGGACCCAAACTAAACCCCCGGGTAGACTTTTCTGACTATCTCGACCCTTCCGGACACATTGGCGCACTCAAAATGACTATAAGGAATAATTATAATTAATTTACTTCATAATTCCTTTAAATTAGTCGTGACACGACTCACATGCACGTCCCGACTTAATTTTCGTAATTGTCGTATTTTTCACTCGCGATAATTTTACTAATTTCATAATCATATATTAATTTATTCGCTCAGTAATATTCAATATAATACACATCAATAAATACTAACCCTTAACTCGCTAGTTAATATTTATTTTAATCCGGATTAATTCTTAATTAATTCTCAAATTCAATTAAGTTAATCCTGTATTGAAAAATCATAAAAATACGGTGTGTTACATACTTCCCCCCTTATAACATAATTTCATCCTGAGATTCGGAAAGGAGTAAAAATATCAGTATACCTAGTATGAACAACTTTGGATATTATCTTGGATCTCATCCTCGTGCTCCCAGGTAGACTCCTCGACATTATGGTGCCGCCACTAAACTCGTACAAACGGCACTACCTTTGACCTTAATTTCCTCTCGCTACGGTCTAGGATAGCAACTGGCCCCTCCTCGTAGGAACTATAGAGTTGTAGGTCGATCTCCTCTAAAGCAATATGAGTGTGGGTCATGTCATTCCGAAGATATCTCCTCAGCGAAGAAATATGGAACACGTCATGAATCCTATGTAAGTGCTCCGGTAACCCAATGATAGGGAATTGCCCTATATAGCTTGGTGCCTACTTCCCATTTTTCCCAAACCTTAATATCCCCTTTATAGGAGATACTCGTAATAGTGCTTGATCCCCCATAGCAAACTCTCTAAAGAACCACTTGACATCGGCGTAGCTTTTCTGCCTGTCCTGAGATACTCGTATACGACTTCGAATTATCTCTCTTCTCGTTGTAGTCTCCTGAATTACCTCTATCCCTAGTAGTTTGTTGTCCCCCATCTCTAGCTAATAAACAGGAGAACGAAAAGGTCTCCCATATAATGCCTCAAATGGGCCATGCCAATCGTAAACTGGTAGGTGTTATTATAAGCAAACTACACCACTGGAAGGTACTGCTCCCAACCCGTGCCAAAATCAAGCATACAGATCTGCAAAATATCCTCTAACATCTAATTTGTCCGCTCTGTCTGGCCATCCGTCTGCGGGTGATAGGCCAACTCAATTGTAACTCCGTACCCATGGCCTCCTAGAAGCTCTCCTAAAATTTGGACACAAAAATCTTATCCCGGTCGGACACAATATCAAAGGGCACCCCATGGAGTCTCACTATCTCGGCAATGAAGATTTGAGCATACTGCCCCGTAGTATAATCTGTCCGAACTGGAATAAAGGGAGCTACCTTGATCAACCGATCCACAGTCACTCATTTGGAATCGTGACTCCTTTGCGATGTGGGTAGCCCAGTGATAAAATCCATGGAAATGCTCTCCAATTTCCACATAGGGATCTTTAATGGCTATAGGAGCCCTACCGATCTCTGATGGTCCACTTTTACCAACATAAATGATCGGGCAACTGCCTCCTGGTGTCCCAACTCCTTCCATTTTTCCTTCCACACTTCGGCCACCTCAACTTACTGGCTTCCGGCTCAATGCATTAGCTACTACGTTAGCCTTCCTCGGATGGTTTTGGATCTCAAACTGATAGTCCTTCACAAATTCAAGCCACCCGTGCTAACGCATATTCAAATCTTTCTGAGTGAACAAGTACTACAGTGACTTATGATATGTGAATAGGCAAAATTTCTCTCCCACGAGATAATGTCTCCAAATTCCTAGTGCAAACACGACTGCTGCCAACTCTAAGTCATGTGTAGGGTAATTACTCTCGTGGGGCATAAGCTTACGGGAGGCATAAGCTATAGCCTTATCCACTTGCTATAATACTCCACCTAGCCCCTATAGGGACACGCCAGTAAAGACAAGGTACTCTAATCCTGGCCTGGGGAGCGCTAGTATGGGTGTTGAAGTCAATTTATCCTTCAACTCATCAAACACCAACTGACATGCATCATCCCAAACAAATGGTATGCCCTTACGGGTCAGATTAGTCATCGAACCCACAATCTTTGAAATCCCCCGAATAAACCATCTTTAATATCCAGCTAACCCCAAGAAACTCCGCACCTCCATTGGTGTCATGGGTTGTCCCCACTCTTCCACCGCTGACACCTTACTGGGGTCCACTGATATTCCCCTATCCGTTATGATATGTCCCAAGAACTGTACCTCTTGCAGCCAGAATCCACATTTTTTGAACTTGGCATACAACTCATTCTCCCGTAGAGTCTGTAAAACCCTATGTAGATGTTCAACATGCTCCTCCTCGGTCTGTGAATAAATCAGAATGTCATTTATGAAGACAATGACAAACTGATCTAAGAACTCTCTGAACACCTTGTTCATTAAGTCCATAAATACTGTCGGTGCGTTGGTTAGCCCAAATGGCCTAACCCGAAACTCATGGGATCCATACCTCATCAGAAACACAGTCTTAGGCACATCCTGCTCCCTGATCCTCAACTGATGGTTTCCTGATCTCAAGTCTATCTTCTGTAATACCCCGCATTTTTAGGTCATTTAATAAGGGGATTGATTAAATTAAATTGGGATAAACTAATTTAATATTAATACGGATGTTTTAAAATAAATATTTACTTACGTGACGAGAGTTAGTAATTATATGTTGAATATTACTGGATGAGTAAATTAATATATGAGATTGAATTTATTAAAATTGTCACGAGTGAATAATACGACAAATTATAAAAATTAAGTCAGGACGCGCATGTGTCGTGTCGGGACTAAATTAATGGAATAAATAGTGAATTAATTCTTAGTCGCCCGTATGGTTATTTAGAGTGTGCCAATGTGTCCGTAAGGGTCGAGATAGTCAGAAAAGTGAACTCGAGGGTTTAGTTTGGGGACAATTTTAGGCCTAACCGGTAACCCATGAGGGCATTTTGATAATTTCCAATTTTAAGCCTTAATTATGGACGAAAATTGAAGGGTTATATTTGATGGGAGTTAGAGTTCTCGAGGGTTACAAACATTAGAGTTGCAGAGAGGCAAAGGAAGAGAGACGAGAGAAGGCTTCCAAGGAGGCGAGCCACCAACCCTACACCACTCTCACCAATTCCACCACCAATGCGCAAATCGAAAGAAGGGGATCATTCCTATACCACTCTAATTCATCAGATCAGACCTTCGATTTCCAGGCAAGTATCTAACTTGCAGTTCTTTAGTAGATAACACATCCATGCAAGTGTAGGAGATGATAATTTCATGTTTTCATAAAAGATAAACGATATTTGGGAGATTCATATTGAAATTCTGAATAGAAATCATGTTAGGACAACCCTATTGTTATATGTAGATGATGAACTATGAAATTGATGTTCAATAGAGGTTAAATTCTGGAAGAATTAGGAAGATATTGACCATGAGGATAAAAATAGGGTTCTTGAAGTATTAATTTGAATTAACCCTTTAATTGATGGACTTTGCTGAATTCGTATATGTTTTACGTTAGAAATCATGTATGTAGGATGATACAACTGTTGGTTTAATTGCTTGGGAGTTTGGGATGAATTAATAGAGGTTTTGAGGATTTATATTAAGGAAACCCGTAGGTAAAGAATTGCAAAAACTGGGCCAAGAACTGCTCGATCGATCGATCGACTCAAGAATGTCGATCGATCGACCCCTTTTCATCGATCGGTCGACTCCTCCTAGAAATTGAAACTTTTTCCCGTTTTTAATGTTAATCAAATCCTAATGTGCAAGGACCTTTAGACATAATTCAAATATCACAATGGTACATGAGAAGGACTAGTAGGGTATAAGTAGGATCCGGATTAGATGAGTTTGTACGAGATTTAACCGTGGGGTTTCGGGGACTTAAATTGAGTGGGAAATCGTGCGTACGTTAAATTAGGTCTTGTGAGAATTAAGAATAACTTAGACCAGTAGGGTAGTGAGTGTACACCTACTGATTTTTTATTTATAAAGAAGATACACTTCGAGAATCGAGAAGAACTTAAGGACTTGGGTAATTGACAAAATAAAAAAAATGATTTAATTATATGTAGAATTCGGGAGTTGTTTACCACACATGGTTCAAATATGTTATGGGTAATGGGCGTACCTAAATGACTAATGTGAATATATATAAATGGGTGCATGTATATATATATATATTATATTGAATATCTGCGTGTAATCATACCCATGCCACTTGCTATCATGGAGGTTTTCACGTCGGGACAATCTTATCTATATTGGACCTTTATGGGGGCTATTGACTTGTACCCTCGAACATAGGATCATTGATACAGGCTATTTGAGAATGATAGTCAGATGGTCCTAAGAGATGTGAGGGTATGTGCTGACCTTTTAGTGACTGGGAACTATGCTTCGCCTCTAATATGTGTGTTTTGTGTTCATACAGTTCGAGTGTGATTCCGAACTAGTATTTCCCTTTATACGAGAGATATGGAGACTTAATAGTAGAGTGTGCCGAAACCATAGATTTATGTGGGGTGCCCTATTAGTATATATATTATGTGTGATAAATATATATAATCGTGATTAATCTACTGTGCTTGTAAGTAGATACGAATTGAATAATTAATAGTAAATGAATTAAGTGGTTGCAAACTTAAGTCTGTATTGAGATGAATATAACTGGCCTAATATATTCATAAGAAAAGTTTATTTGCTACATACTATAATCATGAGATTACTGAGAACAGAATTTGGAGAGGGGAAATTGGATTAGACTAGCTTATTGGGTTAGACTAGTGAATTGGGTTAGCTTATTATCGATTAGTTCATTAGTACGTTAGGTATGCACACTAGTTGAGGGGTGAGAATTCCTAAGTGAGTGTCGAGGTACTAACATGTATGTAATATTAACTGGTAAGCATTTTAAATACTTGTTAAACTATTTTGAAGCTGTTTTACACTTGGGCTCTGGCCCGTTTCCTATCATCTCTTCCTTCTCTTATATATATATATATATATATGTATTACAGGTGACCATCCACAGGGGTGTCAGGCTTAGATCTTTGGACCGTTGACGTACTGCAGCTAGTGTAGGAGTTGCAGGTCCTTGCAGTAGGCGACTTCATCCTTGTCTTCTTAGACTTCTATGTAGTCATCATTAGAGAGGGCATGTGTCGCCCATTCGAAGTTTTATTTAGTTTAGAGATATTTGTATTCTTGATTTATTTCAGTATTCTGTTTTAGTTGGGATTGCTTTTAATTTATTTCCTTGTCCTACGATTTGGGATATATTATTTGGATTGTTTAATTTAGCTTGTTTAATTTGATTGGATGGTCTTGTTTTAATATTATTATCCATGTTCATGAAAATAATTTCTTATATTAAATTATATAATAGGACTAAATTTATAAAAATCCAATGTTTTGACACTTAGCTTAATTATTTATTAGGTGATTAATAAAGAAAATTATTTTTCGACAGTGATGCTAAGAATGAACCAATCGGACACTTTGAGTTAATTTAATAAAGGACTGATCACCCGGTATTTAATTAGGCGGGGTATCATAAGTGGTATCAAAGCATCAGGTTCTAGTGTCTTTAGGATCTGTGCGGCTTATTATTCTTTCAGTGTTGCTTTGTTTGATATAAAGCCCTATGTTTAGGATTGTTGATTTATATGGTGAGATTTCGTTCTCCTGCTATAACATATACGTATTAGTGAATCTTTTTTGCGTTCGGGCGTGTTTAAACAACGAAGTATGACGGGCGAGGGCCATTGGGAGGACATCAGGATGCATGGCTTAACTGAGGTTGTAGAGTACATTTAAGGATAATGGCCGCAGTTGAGGTCACCCCTATTATGGCACGAGAATCCATGACTGTAAATATGGCTAGGGCGCAACCTATGATTTCCAAGTGCTGCTATAGTCAAAAGTGGTTCAAAATTAGACTCACCCAATGTGGTAGGAGTAGAAGAGAGTCAGTCGAAGCATTGAGGAGAACAATCAGTGGAAGATCTAGAAATACAAAAATCATGTGTGTTAACCAACGAAGGTAAAAAATCCAAAGGTTTGGGCATATGACGGAGTGTGGATAATCGAAAGTGAAAATTTGGGGTAAAATTTTTCTTGGCTCATCGGAACGAAGTTATAATGGTGGGAGTCAACCACCACATTCAGAAGTGGAATGCTATGTTAATGGAAATATCTTAGGTACAGTTTGACCGCACGTTGCTTCATCAGATGTTCAGGATAATATGTGAATGTCGTTCTTAACTCATCACAGGAGGGCCGGACAAAGTTCTATTTGTGAAAATGAATTTAAAACTTCTAGCGAATCTTGTATCGAAGGAAGTAGATACAAATGGAGGAGAAGATTTCAAGTGGGATATTGACTCGTAAGAAAAGTTAACAACACTAAAAGGGAATTCTACTGGACGACCAATCCAGAGGGTGAATTGTCGTGCTTTGTCAATGGCGATGGTATTGCTTCCTTGTGCGAAAAGCTAAAAGAATCAAAGAATTTAGTCAGAGAATAAGAGTGGGCAAAACTGTGGTACTAAAGCACCACAAAGGGGAGACCCATCAAGCGACCCATTTAAATGATTCGAATAGCTGAATTCTTACCAAGCGATGGTGAATTCAGTAACGGCTATTGAAGTCAGTAGCATGTTCCTTAGGGCCAACAAAGCTAAGGGAACGATGGGGGTAGCCATCAGGATCGAGAATACCAAAGTTCGAGAGAAGGACAACCCTAATATGGTCAGTTTGACTGGTGATAAGTGGATCATGCATAGAGGTATTTTGTGGAGAGTGAAACCACATGCGCTAATTTTTCTTGAAGCGAGTAAAGGGACAAGAGTATGGTGCCTAGTAAGGGGCAATGATTAAAGTAGTTTTTGTTTTGGTTTGGATAGGCGTGTTATGTTCGGAAACCATTTGAGCAGCCAGGGCGATTGGTACGGTAGAAGTATGAGTTTTATCCTCGGAGGATGAGGCATGTTTTATGTGACACAAGCGAGTCACTATATTTTTTTATTGCTAGATTCGCATGTGAGACGAGTTTAGTGCGTATATCAATAACATTATGATTATGTGAATATTTTCCCTCATGTAGAGGGATTATCTTTAGTGTTATCCGCGGAGGATAAATGGGTGTATCAATAGTGGTATATACTTTATTGAGATTTCTCGTCTTAGTGATACGTTATACGAGTATGATATTATCCTGATTATGGTTTTATAAATAATGGTTAGCATGATAGTGGGCAGTTATTGCAAGACTATTGGGGTTGCTGCCCTAGTGCAGGATGTTTTGTTCTGGCGAAACCTCACCTGCGAGAGGGTCAGGCTCGCTTTCATATTCATGTATTATAGAGACTCCGAAGGGTATAGTGGTATTGAGATATTCGATCCCGGTGTGTGTAGGGACTCTATTGATATGATTCAGAGTATATTAGTTTTACTGTTGAGCGAAAAGATTTAGCTCGTATTATGCTTAAAGGCGCATTATTATATTACTCCTTTAGAGATGTGCGAGTTACACTACACCAAATCTGCTTAATTTTCACGGTCATTGACCTTGATAAGTTCAACTTGTCAAGGTCAATGATCGTGACAATTCGGGGGGAGATAACTTTTTTTGTCACGGACGTGTCACGATCAATGACCGCGACAATTTCGTTAGAATTGTCATGATCGTGTCACAGGCCATGACCGTGACAAGTTTAGTCACGGTTAATAACCGTGAAAAAGCCTTGACCTTTTAAAAAAAATTGTCACGGTCATTGATCGTGACTAGTCTGTGACAACTTTTGTCACGGACTTATCACGGTCAATGACCGTGACAATTCTGGGCAGAATTTAAAAAAAATCTGTTGGGCAGTATGGCCACTGTCACTGCCCCGCAGTATATTTGTACCTGTTATAGCAACATCACATATACAAATAAACTAAAGATAATGCAAATATATATTCAAAATAGAAACAATATACATGAGGATATAATCCAAATATAATTCAAATGTACCAACTTAAAAATAATGTCACTACATGTCTGGGGTAAATGTGAGGAGGTGAGTAGGCCACACGATATACGAATTGACACACCCACTAATATACATCGTGCCGCATTGTTCGCGCAACCAAAATAGGGAGTTCTCCTTCCCGGGTATCACATGCGTGACGAGCACTTTGGACTCGATCTCTTGAAGCTCACGTCCATGAACTATTCCACCCTCGATGATATTCGGGTCCCTCAACCCCCGCCTTATCCACTGGCCATCAAATACATCCAATATGAACACGCTCGGCCAACCAAGTGTCGACATCGATTTGTTGAAGGGAGCCAAATAGGGAAGTGGATCATTGAAGTACGCACGTGTTGGTGATGGAGCAGCGAGGTCCACATCCTCGTCATCTTGCGCCTCGTCCTCCCGCATCTCCTCCTCCACCGACTTCTCCTTCCCTTTCCCCTTACGGTCTTCGCCCAACGTATGCTTCATGAATGAGTACATATCTTGTACCATCGCCTCCAAACGGGACAACTTCGCGTCATGTGAATCCACCGTTCGAGGCAACCCGGTGTCGCTCGTCTCCAATCCGATGATCCTAGATTTGGCCACCCGCGAGCTCACCCCCTTATCCTCCCCTTGCGATCAGAGCCAAGCACTTGGCTGAGTGCATCTGTGGACAAAGATGCCTTGTCGGCATCAGACTGCGACTCATGCACTTCCTTAAGCTTTGCCTGAAATGACAAAAAGCACATGATTAGTAAAATAAGTAAACTAAAAAATTATAATGTAATTAACAAAAAGTAAACTGTCAGATTACTTACAATCGTGGCCGCGATGCTCGGGGACACCTCCTTGTCCTTCCCCTTCTTCGTTCGAAGAGCCACATAAGTATCGAGCCTATGTGGCTTACCCCCAGGGCCACTCCATACCACCTGAAATAAAATTAAGTAAAATTAGTATCGGCACTGCAAATTAAAATAATGCAGAATAATATATTTCTCTAGTTATAGAAAAATAAAATCTTACCTTCATCCTATGCTCCACCTCGGTGTAAGACGTTCGACCAGAGTAGTGCACGTCCGTCTTTTTTGCCCGATTTTTCCTCCCTGATTGGCGAGATGCCAATTGTCGCTCCCCGATCTCATTGTCAATGAACTTTTGCCATTGTGCCAATGAGATCGGCTCCTTCAGCCGGATGGATTCATGCCATTGGATAATGGACTCTCTTGTTTTCCCAAAGTACCGTGTCCGCATATTTTTCTTCCACGTCTTGGTTGCTCCCTCAACTGCTCCAAGACGGAATCGCGTAGCTTTGGATCCAAGTTGAATTGTTCATGTCCAACAAATACAATGTTAGTTGCGAATAAATATAAATATAAATATAAAATGAAATTGAAATTGAAATATAAATATATTACCTGTAGTGCCTCCCAAACAGCTAACTTGAGCTCATATGGCACCTCCTTCCAACTCATAAACCCCGGGCCGATGATCGTCTTTAGCAGCTCGAGGGATCTCGCTAATAGCTCCGACTTGTTCTCGATGGTAATCCCAAATTTGCCATATTTGGGGAGCCTAGGGGCCGAGGAGCCCTCATCGCCTTCGCTACCACCGAGCCCAGACGACATGATCATAACCAGCATCATCATCCTCGCCTTAATACCTGAAGGAGATATTTGCTGTAAAAAATGTTATTAGTACGGATAAAAAAAATTAGAAGAAGACATGCAAATATGTACAATTACTACAAATAAAAATGAGCACTAATTATTAATTTACTTTCATACACCCCCTCCCCCACCACACACACGCACACGTACACGCACACACACCACCCAACACACACAATAATTATTTTCATCAACTAAACTAACAATTAAAGTATACAATTATTAATTTACTAATTTACAATGAGGGGCAATCCTACTTTCATAATTAATCATATATTAATTTACAAATTTACAATAAGGGGTAATCATATATTAGTTTACTAAAAAAATTAACAATCAATCAATTCTTTTACAAGGGACACTATGCACATACACACACATAGACACACGCAGCCTCCCACCCCTACCCCACCACCCACTCCCCATCCCTGCCCCCTCCCCCCACCTTTCCCCACCACCTTCCCCCATCCCTGCCCCCTCCACCCCACTTTGCCCCACCCCCACCCCCACCACACCTGCACACACACACACACACACACGTACACACCCCACCCCCGCCACACAAACACGCACACACCTGCACACACACACACACACACCCTCTGCCCCCTCACCCCACCCCCACCACACCTGCACACACACACACACACGTACACACACAACCCAACCCACCTTGCCCCACCACCTTCCCCCATCCCTGCCCCCTCTAGAACTAGCTTCTGTGGTAACAATTATATTCCTATAATGGTGGATGATTGTACACAATTTAATTGGGTCACTTTTATGAAAAATAAATCTGACACCCTAGGTGAGTTCTTGAAAATTCTTTTAAAAATTGAGAACGAGGACACCCAAGTATCTCGCATAAGAAGTGATAGAGGTGGAGAATTCATATACTCAGGTGTTACAGAATACTGTGGAGGTAATGGATATAAACATGACTTTAGTGCACCTAAGATCTTACAACAAATCTGCCTAATTGTCACGGTCATTGACCTTGAGAAGTTCAACTTGTCAAGGTCAATGACCGTGACAATTCGGGGCGAGGCAACTTTTTTTGTCACACTATATATTTCAAGTATGTTTTATTTAATTATCATACTATATATATATTGTTCGATATACAAAGTAATTTTCAAAAAAAGTTGAAAAATCCCACCCCCATATGGACAATAATCCAGTGGTCATGCCACTTTTAAAACTAACCAACCCAACATTTACTAAACAAAATAATCCGACATCAATGTCAACAAGAAATGTGTATCCTGTACTCCTTCTTATTCATCTACTCAATTAATTCATTTCATCAATTAAACTAACAATTAAAGTATACAATTATTAATTTACTAATTTACAATGAGGGGCAATCCTACTTTCATATGAAATGGGCACTAATTATTAATTTACTTTCATCTAAAATTATACAATTAAAATTACAATTAAAGCTATACAATTGTTAAGATTGCCCCACCACACACACACACACACACCACCCCCACCCAACCCCCTGCCCCCGCCACACACACACGCACACACCTGCACACACACACCCCACCCCACCCCACCCCCACCACCCAACCCCCTCACCCCACCCCACCCCCACCCCCACCACACCTACACACACACATACACGTACACACACCCCACCCCACCCCCACCACCCCTGCCCCCTCCCCCACCACACACCACCACACACATATATACACACACATATACACATACATATACACACATATATATACACACATACACACACATATAGAAATGAAAGAGAAAGAGAGGAAAAAAACATACCTTAGAGAGAGAGAGAGAGAGATGAAATCGCTTAGAGAGAGAGAGAGAGGGGGAAAACCAAAAAACGGTGGGAAAAAAAGCCTAGGGCTTTTTTTACTGAAGACATTGTCACGGTCGTGTCAAGGTCCTTGACCGTGACAATTATTTTAAGAATTATCACGATCATTGACCGTGACACGTCCGTGACAAATATATTTGTCACGAACTTGTCACGGTCAATGATCGTGACAATTCTTTATCACGGTCTTGTCACGG
Organism: Sambucus nigra; assembly: GCA_949130495.1. Lineage (NCBI taxonomy): Eukaryota > Viridiplantae > Streptophyta > Magnoliopsida > Dipsacales > Adoxaceae > Sambucus > Sambucus nigra. Next base: position 659,802,241 of record OX422210.1, read on the forward strand.
TCAATGACCGTGACACAAAACGCGTGTTTGTTGTCACGATCAATGACCGTGACAAGGGTGACTGACTAAAAGGTGACAATTTGGCCATTTTGGTGTAGTGTTAAGACTTAAAGTTATATGTCCGGGGATAGGATTTCAACAGTCCCAATTGTATGTGTACGAGGTTTATGGAATGTGATTACCACCAATATTGAGTTACAATGCCTTTTGGGGAGAAAAGTTCATCATTCAAATGAAATTACGGAAGGATATCATGCCCCAAAACTTCTCTCTCTAAAATGCTCTCCCTTCTCATGACCAACATATTTAAGACTCTCCTAGGTAATGAAGATGCAAGTGAGACTGAAGCTACACCTGCTCCTTTTGGAATAGCCTTAAAAATCAAAGACATGGATGGTAATGGTGGCAATCTTGCTACAAAACTCTCCAAGAAATAGAGAAAAAACCTTCGGAAAAAGACTTGTGATAGGTTGAATGCCAATGATTAAGCTGGCTACATGGAACATTAGGGGCCTTAACAACCCGATTAAGCAACAAGAGGTACGCAAACTCATCAATAATCACAACCTCTCTCTTATTTGTCTAGTGGAAACCAAAGTGGGAAGAAATAACATCATGAATGCTACCAGAGGTTGCTTCCCTCATTAGGAAACCACTCATAATTATCCCATTAATGGGGAGGTTTCCAGAATTATCATTGGTTGGAATCCCAATATGTTTAAAGTTAGCACCATCTCTTTGAATAACCAAGCCATTACTTGCTTCATTACCTCTCTCAGCCTTGACAAATCTTTATATGCGACCTTTGTCTATGCTCTTAACCTTGCTGCTCAACGCACAGTCCTATGGTCTTACCTTGAAGAAACTCACCTATTTACTCACAGTAATAGCTGGATCCTCCCCAGCGACTTCAATGTTGTCAGAGCTCGCAATGAGAAGATGGGCATTTTGGATATTGATGTCAATGCTGCAAATGATTTCAACCAGTGTATTTATAACATTCAAGTGGATGACATGGTTTCTAGGGGTCTTTGGTATACCTGGACCAGAAGCCATAATGAGGGATCTTTAATTCAAATGAAAATTGACCGTGTGCTCATAAATGAGGAATGGAAGAATGTATCCACTGAATCCCAGGCTGGTGTTATTAGCCAAGGCCATTCGGACCACTGCCCTATTGTCACTACCACCCTTCCCCAACCTCCCTCCAGGTCCAAACCATTTAAGTTTTTCAACTACTGGATGACACATAGGGATTTTAATACTATTGTTGAGGACGCCTGGGGGACTTCTGTGCATGGTACCCCTATGTATATTGTTTCTTCCAAACTCTCCTTCATCAAGCATGCTCTTAAAGGTTTCATTCAACCTCAAGTTCTTCAGTAATCTTAGCAAAAAAACCAGCGATGCCAAGAATGCTCTTAATGAAATTCAAATTCAGCTCAATAGGGATGGAGGTAATCCCTTACTCCAGGTAGTGGAGAAGAATGCCATAACTGCTTACATTGAATACAATGGAGCTGAAGATAGTTTCCTTAAGCAAAAGGCCAGGACTAGAGGGATCAAAGAGGGGGACATGAATACTAGCTTCTTCCACTCTAGAATAAGAAGCAACAGGAATAGAAACAGAATTCTAAGCATCCAGGACCATCTTGGGAACAAGGTGGAAGGACATACTCAGGTTGCTGAGGAGATCATCAGATATTTCTCTAACCTCCTTGGGAAATCTAGTAGCACTTCCTATCCCCATATCCTCAATTATGATATAACAAAAAAACTCTCCTCGGATCAAGAAAATTCACCTATTGCTCCCATTACCAATGATGAAATCAAGATTGCTCTATTTAGCCTTAGCAATGACAAGGCTCCGGGCCCTAATGGCTTCAACACGGAGTTCTTCACCAAGAACTGGAATATGGTGGGGGAAGAGGTTACTGCTGTGGTTGCCTCATTCTTTCAGACCAATACCATGCTCAAATAGTGGAATTGCACCAACCTTGTTCTTATTACCAAAACCAACTATCCTTCCTCCATGAAAGACTTCCGGCCTATTGCTTGTTGTACCACTATCTATAAATGCATCTCCAAAGTTATGGTTAACAGGATGAGGGCTTTCATCCCGTGGCTAGTCAATGAGAGACTATCTACCTTTGTTCAGGGTAGTTCTATTGGGGATAATATCCTTATCATGCAAGAGCTCATGCGTAACTATCATAGAAATCTTTCCCCCCGAGATGTGCTTTAAAGATCGATATTCTCAAAGCTTATGACACTGTCAAATGGAGCTTCCTTTTCCATGTCCTCAACCAGATGGGTTTTCTTCCAAAGTTCATTGGATGGGTCAAGGAATGCATTACTACAACCATGCTCTCTATTACCTTAAATGGATCTACTCACGATTTCTTCAAACCTATGAGAGGTCTAAGGCAAGGGGACCCAATCTCCCCCTTCCTTTTTCTTTTCATTATGGAAGCTTTGTTGGCTTGCTTGGTCTTCACACCAGATCCCCAAATTTTACCTTCCACCCCAAATGCAAAGAACTTAATATAAATCACCTTTGCTTTGCTGATGATCTTTTCATCCTTGCAGGAGCGGATATGAAATCCATTGCCATCATCAATACTCCCATCAATGATTTCAGCGCGATGTTTGGTCTGCAACCAAACCCTTTAAAATGCTCCTTCCACGTTGCTGGCATTTCCGCTGATGATAAATTGAGTATCTCCAACCTTTTGGGGTTTCAGTTGGGATCTTTCCCCGTTAAATACCTTGGTGTTCCCCTCATTTCTACTAAACTGAAGCATGAGGACTGTCTTCCACTGATTAACAAGATCACTAATAGGATTAAGAGTTGGACCAACAGATTTCTAAGCTATGCGGGTAGACTAAACTTGGTCATTTCTGTCCTCTTTAGCACGCATACTTATTGGACCTCCCTATTCATCCTGCCCAAGAGAACGCTTAATGAAATTGAAAAGGAGTGGTTCTAAAGTCAACTGGAGTGATGTTTGCCTACCTAAACTGGAAGGTGGGCTTGGTATCAAGAATTCCCATGAATGGAATGTTGTTGCAATGTTCAAGCACTTATAAAAAATCTGCAGCAAGAAAGATAATCTTTGGGTCAAATGGTGTCACACCTACAAGTTGAAAGGAAGAAGCTTATGGCATATCTAGGTTCCTGCTGATGTGTCTTAGACTTGGAAGAAATTAATGAAACTTAGGTGAAATTTTTGACCTCTATTCAAATCTAGGAATGAGAATAACACCTTCATCTGGCATGATAACTGGCAGCCTAGAGGTCCTCATTGGCTGAAGTATGGACAGAGGACAATATATGATGCAGTTAGCAACCATAAAGCAAAACTTTCTGATTTCATTCTGCATGGGAATTGGGCTTGGCTTGCTACTATTACGTGGGAACTCAATGAGATAAATTATGATGTCTTACCCCTCATAAACCCTCTTGTGGAGGACAAGGTCTTTTGGTTACCTAAGGTAAATGGCCTTTTCTCCAGCAACTCTGCTTAGAATGCCATTAGATACCAGCCAAACCCTCCTACCTAGGCTCCTATCGTTTGGAACAACAATAATATTCCAAAGTACGCTGTCATTCTTTGGCTAGTTTGCAAGGATGCTCTCAATACCAAGGACAAGACCATGACGTGGGACACCTCCCAAGACAACATCTGTGTGCTATGTGGGAATGTACCAGAGACTGGAGATCACCTCTTCTTTAATTGTAGCTTATCTAATGCTATCTGGGAGGACCTTAAATATAACAATTCTTATAGCCTTGAGGCAACCACATGGGAGGATATCATTGATGATGTCACCCATAAGTTCGTTAGGGAAAACCTCACTCAAAAGGTTAGAAGAACCTCCTTTGCAGCTATAATATACTGTATATGGATGGAGAGGAGCAATCGTATCTTCAGTAACAATACGACCAATCAGGCGAGCATCATGAATGAGATCTCCTTCTTTATCAATTGCAAAGATCATACCTAGAAAATGTCTAGAAGAAACTTCAACAACTGGATGATATGCATGAATTGGGGTTTTAATGATAGGGCTTTACTTCTTGATTTGTAGTTGTAATGTTTGCTGTGTTTAGGATTATTGGTTCCTTCTTGCATAGATATTTGTTGTATTTTGGGGGTGATTTTCATCTGTGACCCTCCCCCTAGGAGGGTATGCCCTCCTTTCCATGTATATTCTTTTGTTCTATGATATTCTTACTTTACCAAAAAAAACAAATTACGGAAGGATATGTGACTTTTATGTCGAAAGACGAGAGAATAGGGGTACATGTTATGGACCGAGGGCTTAACGAATTTCCATAACCAACAATGCTAGGTAGTAGTGTATCGGGGGGGGGGGGGTGGGGAGGGGTTCCTTGTTTGGATTTCGCTTTGCGAGACATCCCATGCATGAACCTTAGGGAGATGTTTAGCCATTCGTCATGAGTCCAGTACCTCGGTCGTTATAGAAGTATGTAGTTATAACTGTAAGTGGAAGGTTAAATTACGATATAAGGCTAGTGGAGCTGATTGTGCAATGAGAAAGCATTGAACATTTTATTTTATCACCACGAGTTGAAGGGAGAAACGATGTTAAGGAGGATTTAGAATTTCAATATCTAGGTTAATTAAGAGTACCCAAGTGTTGTAGCCACGTTTTGAGTGCAGGGGCAATAAGGAATTGGGTGTTATGAGTGAAACATATATGATGCTTATGCCAGTATGCACGGTTTATAGGGTATGTGGGTACCCTAATTAGCTGATGTCAGAATCGTCCGGGTAAAAGGGACGTGGGAATAGATGTGTGAAATATATATGTCTGTGGGACTAATATAATGAAGTGGAAATGGAAGAGTAGATTAATCATCATGTGAGATGGACGATAATTGATATACCTGTGCAATCAGAGTAGAACACCCAGATTTGGTTGAAAGGCTATGGAAGCCATTTGAAAAGGGGTATTCCTTGAGAAGGGTAAAATTTAACTATTATGGAAAACACTTGGAGCGGAGTTTTACCTAGTCAAATGTTGAGAGCGACTTGCGCATAGATAGAATGATGATGTTAGTAAGGTATAAAAGGTCAAAAAGTATACATCGTGGAGGAAAGTGGACGGGTCAAAACTTTTGGTATACGCCGAGGAAAGAAGGGAAGTATTACGTATCACTTAGTGTGACATTATAAGTGGAAGTTGATGTTGATCGGGACATAGTGGGTAGTCTCCGTGTGCACCACTCATGGATATAAATCGGTTGGAGCAAGGGGATCAACCAGATAATTTTGTAGCAAGCCGTAAATTTGGTAAATTTCTTTGATGGGGTGCCAACCTCAAGATAAGGTCACGAGTTCCTTAGAATGTGTGGAACAAGTTGACCTAAAAGAAAGTAATTGTTATTCTTCTGGGTGATTTAGACTATTAAACAATATGCCCCAGTCTTTCTTTGAAAAGAAGGATCGCGCCGATAAGAGGTCCTGCCCGGTATTGTTCTGAACTAGGATGAGATCCTTGAACCCCACCTTAAATTCAGGATTTCAGGAAGAAGTGAGGATGACGTATTGTTTTGAGCAGGTTGCGTCACCTATAGTCCGAGGAGTAGGCAAAAGGTGATAAACGACTAGTGGAGATGTTTGAATGTAATTTTGGACTCATTGTGGTCATTCCATTTCCGCAATAATTATAGCTGGTAAGTGAAGTATAGTACGATACTTGGGAGAAGATATTACCAAATGGTAGAGTTGTGTGTAAGAACTCATACCTATTTATTGTGGACAAAGTACTTATATAGGTTTTGTGCAGAAGAACCTTGAGTATTCTCCCTCTGGTTGTTTAGAGGTGAGCAAATAATCAGAATCTTTGATTGGTCGAGTTAGAGTTTGATGACTATAGTGAAATTATCACAGACTATTTTACATGGCTTTTGACTGTCGTAAGAGTTACGTCGCCAAAAATTGAGATTCGATGAATTGACAAGAGTGGTCAGATATTCATATGGTTTCTCTCAGGATAGGAGTTTTGTGTTTAGATAGATACGAGTAGTTAACACGTAGTGAGGTGCGGCCTCTCAATGATATTGAGATAAGGGGAGTCAATGATGTATAGGCTCGTCTTATTCGAATGTCGTCAGATAGGAGTACAATGTGAAGTGCCATTATTAAGAGTGTTAAACAAGCTCGCTGTGAGGCGGGGGCTATAGTGATTGAGCGCCCTACTCTGAAGTTGGTTTGCGTACTAATAAGGTACCCATAATTGTTTTACCAGGTAGGCCTTATTTTTCCGAAGTTCGGGACCAAATTCCGTTATTGGGGGGGGGGGGGGGAGTATGTAATACCCCGTATTGTTATGGCATTTAATTATGGGATTAATTAAATTAAATTGGGATCAATTAATTTAATATTAATCCGGATGTTTTAAAATAAATATTTACTAGCGTGATGAGAGTTAGTAATTATATGTTGAATATTACTGGATGAGTAAAGTAATATATGAGATTGAATTTATTAAAATTTTCGCGAGTGAATAATACGACAAATTATAGAAATTAAGTTGGGATGCGCATGTGTCGTGTTGAGACTAAATTTAATGGAATAAAAATTCAATTAATGTAACACCCCACCTAATTAAATATCGGGTGATCAGTCCTTTATTAAATTAAAATCAAGGTGAACGGTTGGTTCATTCTCAGCATCACTGTCGCAAAATAATATTTTCCAATTTGAACACCCTAAATAATTAAGCTAAGTGTCAAAATAATTTAAAGTCTCATTTTTCCTTTATTAAATACCAATATGAACACCTTTTTAATTCCCAACAGTTTAAGAATCACATACATACTAAAGATGGCAATTAACACACACAAGAATTAAACCATCTAGATAAACCAAACCATGTTTAAGAACTATGAATGAAATGACCCTGACAATAGTTAACTCCCAAAGAGTACTGAATACTGGAGATATAAATAAACATAAATCTCAAACAAATCCAAACGGAATAGGAAATCGGGCGACACATGACCTAACTATAAAGAACTAAAGTAATAATTGAATCAATGAAGAGGTCGTCTAAAGCAAAGGCCTGCAACATCCACATAATCTACATCACGTCCAATCCAAAGAACCTATGCATGACGCCCCTGTGGCTGAGTACAAGGGAGAGAGAGAAATGACAGAAAACGGGTCAGAGCCCGAGTGTAAAACAGTTTTAAAAATAGTTTAGCAAGTATTTAAAATGTTTACCGGCTAATATAACCACCATGTTAGTGCGCGACACTCTCTTGAGAATTCTCACCTCTCATTTAGTGTGCACGCCTACCGTACATCACATAAGTCTATCTAACTTATTTTTCCATAAAGTTCTATCCCGAGAAGTACTAAGGCCATAATATTTAGTTTTAGAAAATCATTCTCTTCCATATTCTTACGTTACTTAGAACCACTCAGTATCATTACAGAATTCATGAACACTTGTTATAAAGTTGAAGCATTTCTTCATTTCTTAACTACTTTTACACACAGTAGAAAGTTTCCATATATAAGTATATATATATATATATATACTATCGGCGCTCCACATAAATCTATGGTGCTTGCATACTCTGCTATCAAGTCCCCGTATCACTCATACTAAGGGAAATACTAGTTCGGAATCACTCTCGAACTGTATTAACACAATACACATACAACTAGAGGCGAAGCATAGTTCCAAGTCACTAAGAGGTCAACACATACCCCTCACGTCTCTTAGGAGCGCCTGACTATCATTCTCAGATAGCCTGTACCAAGGAATCCTATGTTCTAGGGTACAAGTTAATATCCCCCATGAAGGTCCCATCAAGATAAGACTGTCCCGACGCGGCAACCTCCGTGATAGCAAGTAGAGCGGGTATGATTTTTACACAGATACATAACATATGCACAGTCATATATATAAATATTAACGTTTTCCAAATTTAAGTTCGCCCACGACCCATAATTATTATTATCCGTTCTTAGCACAACTTTTACTCAACTATCTCGCATAATGGATTCGCCTCTTGTATTCTCATTTATAATTTTATTTCATACTTACATCTGTTGAAGTATACTCTCTCACTAAGTATAATTTCAGTAGGTATACCCTCACTTACCTTCTGTTCTAAATCTCTCACGAGTCTCAATCTTTTAGTAAACGTACACACAATTTCCAATGTATGAATAACTCCCCATTAAACCACAATTTCATCTCATATTAAGTTCACTCAACGGAGTTGTCACACCCTGACTAATTCTGGCGTCGGCCGCCACCAAAACTAAGCCGGGCGTGAGTAAATAAAATACCATTCTTAGCATAAGACAGATATGAGACATAAATAAATCAGTCCATACGATAAATAATTGAATCAATCTCAAATGATCATAAACAACTAAGCGATAAAAGATCCATCACATGCTAACTCCAAAAAATCCATTCTCCAATAATGATTAAATAAAATCTGAATACTCCCAATAGAAATCCTCCAAACAACTTTGGAACCATATGGCCCAATAAAACTCAAAAGAAGTCTCATAATTAAATACGACTGAAAAGGAAAGTGTAACTAAAGTATGCCATAAAGGAATAACTCGAGCTGCACCTCCAAATGATAACTCCGATAAACCTATGCAGCTTCCCCAATTCTAATCTTGAAAAAGATTAGTCAACGCATGGGTCAGAGCCAAATCCCCGAGCAAGAATACACACTACTCCCCTCAAATAGGATCCTTGAATCCAGACAGTAGCATTATACGTAATAAATATCACAATAGAATATTTTAAATTAAACGGAATAATTTAAACGCGATAAATAGCAATTACTAACTACCCACAGAAATTCCATTTATAAAGGCACACCAATATGATTTTAAATTCCCAAGTCCCACGATGTTAATTTAATTAAATTAACCAACTTTTATTATAACCTCATTTTATTATGGCGGTCCTCCCGCCTCGGGTGATTTCTCCACCAAAATACACATCCCCTCGTAAAAACACCGACTGACCCGTTTAAACTATCGGCCCTCGCTGATTAACGAGGTTCCACACACGACACGACATAAAACGCCGACTGGCCCGTTTAAACTATCAGCCCTCGCTGATTATGTCGCCAATATTTTTTAATACCCGTCTTATTATCTTGGGTATTAGTTCTCAATTTCTCAATTCAAAATTTATAAACACTCCACCCTTTAATCGATGTGAGATCCTCAAAATACCCCTTAGTCCCATACCTAAGGGTCCCCAAGTTATCAATACGTCCTAACCTATGTATAGGAGGATCTTCTAACATAAATCATAACCTAGTCTCATACCTAGACTAGCGTAATGACGATAAAGTAATAAAAATCATCACACCCCCAACACAATAAAACCGTAATAATTTTCCCTCACTAGTCCCATTCTTAGAAGGCATTCTAAAATATAGGGAGAATAATAATACCCAACAGCCCGTCGTCACAATGATATATAATAATACCAACAAGTCACACAATATGCATAATAAATCAATGTTCCAAACTACGCATTATAGTCCAATTCAATTAAATCTTTAATTAAATTATCACAACGTCAAAAATACCCAAATAATCTCATTTAATTATTTTAAATTAAATACACAAAGTGTTCATCATATATACATCAAAAACCAAATTTCATTATTTCTACATGTATTACAAGAGTTATACGCCCCCAAATTTATTTATTTTAAAACTAGGATTTTTCTACATGCAACCTACATCAATAAAACCCAAAATCACTCATGAATCCTACGTACCCAAAGGGTTATGAATATTATTCAGATTAAAAGATTTTATAAAAACAACCCCATAATTATTGTCCACTTTTTCCAATTAAGTTACTAAGTATTTTTAAGAAAACATGTAATTAAGTGTTTAGGCAACACTTAAAATGCATAATACTAAAGGAAAAGAATAGAGTATTCATGCCTGTAAAGATTGTGTTGAAAATCTGATTAGAAATCTGGATTCCTTGCGAAAAATTAGCAAAAGAGTGTTCTTGAACAAACTTGATTAAACCCTAATTAAGCCTCCCAAGGCTTGTGTCAAAAACTTGATAATGAAGAAGGTTGATGATTATTAGTGAGAGGAAAAATATTTAGAAGTGTTCTCTGGTGAAAACTGAAGAAAAAGTGATTATAAGAAGTCCTCCCACAGATTAACATGGTTACATAGCGATTAGGAGTCCTAATCGTACACAAATTCTTAAAAACAGCTTGCTTCTCACGTTTTTTGGGAGGGTCGATCGATCGACCCCCAAGCGTCGATCGATCGATTGCCTCCAAAAACTGACGGTTCGCCCCAAAAAAATATAAGGGACAATTATTTCCAAAAATCATATAAAATCCATTTGAACTCCGATTTTAATTCCGCTTGAAGTTTTATTCTTCTAAAATCATCACCAACATATTTAGCCAATAAAAATCATTAAATTCAAAAATTTATTTTTCCCAAAAATTCCAATTAATTAAATAATAAATAAAAAACACGGGGTGTTACATACTTCCCCACTAGCAAATAATTTCTTCCTCGAAATTAGACGAAACATACACATCAACACGTAAATCTCGCAAAAAAAATAAGGCTCATATATGCCTACCCGTAGAATGCCATAATTAGGCGCCCATACACCTAAACCATCCAAACGTAATCCTTAAAAAAATACAATATATAAATCCTACATATATATAGTTATCTAAGAAGGTATTACGTACCGCGATAATCCACTAGCCACGCAACCTATCCTGCTCTGACTGAACTTGTGGCACATAGCACCTCCCATAAGTGAGATTGCTTGGTGCAGTGACTACCCCCTGCGCACCTGATGCTGTTGGTACTGCTGGTGCCCCCTGAATGTTAATCACTACTAAGACTGGAGGCCTCAGTCCCAGCTTCCCCTGAACTCCTTGCCCGTGTTGCCCTGCATAAATTGCCCTGATTGGGCCCCCGTCGCTTGGCCTTGTTGGCTCTCCCTTTGGTTACATTGAGCTGCTCGATGTCCTATCTTTCCCCAGATAAAACATGCACCCCTGATTGTTCTTGAATTCATCCCCCAATTTTTTTCACCCTGTTGACTTTGTTCTCTGCCTCTTCCAAGCTTGGTCATTGTGACCTTTATTCTCACCTCCTTGACGATTAGACTCTTATCTCTTGCCCAATTTCTTCTGATAATTGGCCTTCTCTTGCCATAGAAACATTGCGACATCCCCTACCTACGCATAAGTAGTGTATGCCAGATTCCCCAACACCATCTGCCTAATTGACCAAGTCAATCCCTTAATGAAACTCTCCATCCTTTTGATCGCAATACTGAACTCATCTGGTACGAACATAGATAAATTTGTGAACTCCTGTTCATACTCGACAATCGACTTTGAACCTTGCTCCAAGTCCATAAATTCTCTCTTCTTGGCATTCCTAATTGTATACGAAAAATACTTATTGTTAAACTTTATCAGAAACCACATAACCCAACTGATCCCTCTCCTCTGATGTGGTGGCACTCTCCCACCATTGCAATGCATCCCCTGTCAACTTAAATGTTTCTAACATCGGCTTTTGTACATCCGTGCAATCCACCATCCTCAAATGCCTCTTCATATCTCTCCTCCACTGGTGAGCAACCATAGGGTCAGATCCCCCTTCGAAGGTGGGAGGATTGCCCTTGAAGAAATCGGTTCTCACCCTATCCCAAGTTGAGACGGTTGTACCCCGCTACTGTGCCTCTAAAGTCCCCCGTCTCTATTTTCCCATCTACAGACCGGTCATTGTGGCCTCACGAATGGTAACCGCTAACTCCTCGACCTCCAAAGTAATCTGACGCCGCCTCTCCTGTCCGCGGGGCCAGAAATAGACTCCTCTCTCCTACTCCTAGTTCTCCTTGTGTTCGCCATCTATAAAGATAGGAAAAAACAACATCAGACTCGGAATGACTAAGAGTACGAATCATCAAAATAGAATCAAAGATAAGCAATGCGGAAGCTAAAATGGACTTATAACCTACGAGACCTAAGACCATGCTCTCATACCATCTGTCACACCCCGTATAATTCTGGCGTCGGCCGCTACCAAAAATAAGCCGGCGTGAGGAAATAAAATACCATTCTTAGCATGAGACATAAATAAATCAGTCCATACGATAAATAATTGAAACAATTTCAAATGATCATAAACAACTAAGCGATAAAAGATCCATCACATGCTAACTCCAAAAAATCCATTCTCCAATAATGATTAAATAAAATCTGAATACTCCCAATAGAAATCCTCTAAACAACTTTGGAACCGTATGGCCCAATAAAACTCAAAAGAAGTCTCATAATTAAATACGACTGAAAAGGAAAGTGTAACTAAACTATGCCATAAAAGAATAACTCGAGTTGCACCTCCAAACGATAACTCCGATAAACTTATGCAGCTTATCTAATTCTAATCCTGAAAAAGATTAGTCAACGCATGGGTCAGATCCAAATCCCCGAGAAAGAATACACACTACTCCCCTCAGATAGGATCCTTGAATCCAGACAGTAGCATTATACGCAATAAATATCACAATAGAATATTTTAGATTAAACGGAATAATTTAAACGCGATAAATAACAATTACCCACATAAATTCCATTTATAAAGGCACACCAATATGATTTTAAATTTCCAAGTCCCACGATGTTAATTTGATTAAATTAACCAGCTTTTATTATAACCTCATTTTATTATGGCGGTCCTCCCGCCTCGGGTGATTTCTCCACCAAAATACACATCCCCTCGTCAAAACGCCGGCTGACCTGTTTAAACTGTCGGCCCTCATTGATTGACGAGGTTCCACACACGACATGACATAAAAAGCCGGCTGGCCCATTTAAACTATCGGCCCTCGCTGATTATGTTGCCAATATATTTTAATACCCGTCTTATTATCTTAGGTATTAGTTCTCAATTTCTCAATTCACAATTTATAAACACTCCACCCTTTAATCGATGTGAGATCCTCAAAATACCCCTTAGTCCCATACCTAAGGGTCCCCAAGTTATTAATACGTCCTAACCTATGTATAGGGGGATTTTCTAACATTAATCATAACCTAGTCTCATACCTTGACTAGCGTAAAGATGATAAAGCAATAAAAATCGTCCCACCTCCAACACAATAAAACCGTGATAATTTTCCCTCACTAGTCCCATTCTTAGAAGACATTCTAAAATATAGGGAGAGCAATAATACCTAACAACCCATCGTCACAAAGATATTTAATAATACCAACAAGTCACACAATATGCATAATAAATCAATGTTCCAAACTACGCATTATAGTCCAATTCAATCAAATCTTTAATTAAATTATCACAACGTCAAAAATACCAAAATAATCTCATTTAATTATTTTAAATTAAATACACAAAGTGTTCATCATATATACATCAAAAACCAAATTTCATTATTTTTACATGTATTACATGAGTTATATGCCCCCAACTTTATTTATTTTAAAACCAGGGTTTTTCTACATGCAACCTACACCAATAAAACCCAAAATTACTCATGAATCCTACGTACCCAAAGGGTTATGAATATTATTCAGATTAAAAGATTTTATAAAAACAACCCCATAATTATTGTCCACTTTTTCTAATTAAGTTACTAATTATTTTTAAGAAAACATGTAATTAAGTGTTTAGGCGACACTCAAAACGCATAATACTAAAGGAAAATAATAAAGTATTCATGCCTGTAAAGATTGTGTTGAAAATCTGATTAGAATTCTGGATTCCTTGCGAAAAATCAGCAAAAGAGTGCTCTTGAACAAACTTGATTAAACCCTAATTAAGCCTCCCTAGGCTTGTGTCAAAAACTTGATAATGAAGAAGGTTGATGATTATTAGTGAGAGGAAAAATATTTAGAAGTGTTCTCTGGTGAAAAACTGAAGAGAAAGTGATTATAAGAAGTCCTCCCTCGGATTAACAAGGTTATATAGTGATTAGGAGACCTAATCCTACACAAATTCTTAAAAATAGCTTGTTGCTCACGTTTTCTGGGAGGGTCGATCGATCGACCCCCTGGCGTCGATCGATCGATCGCCTCCAAAAACAGACAGTTCGCCCAAAAAAAATATAAGGGACATTTATTTCAAAAAATCATATAAAATCCATTTTAACTCCGATTTTAATTCCGCTTGAAGTTTTATTCTTCTAAAATCATAACCAACATATTTAGCCAATAAAAATCATTAAATTCAAAAATTTATTTTTTCCAAAAATTCCAAATAATTAACTAAATAATAAATAAAAAACATTGGGTGTTACAGGAGGCTACTTAGGCCCTACTGGTCCTCTTCATAACCCATTATACTATTTAAAAGATATTCAAGGGTTCCCACGTATTTTATCCGAATTAAATAAAAACGGGAAAAACATGTAGTTTTCCAGGAGGGATCGATCGATCGAGGAATGGGGTCGATCGATCGATCGTTGATCGATCGATGCTCTTGGTCGATCGATCGATCAAGCAGTTCTTGCCCAGTTTTTTGCAATTTTCAACCTACGGATTCAACCATTATAACCCCTCCAAACCTCTATAATTTCATCCCAAACTCCCAGCCAAGTTATCCAAATGTATAAGCAATGTATATAAATAAGTTCTAATGTAACAACATCAATAAATCCTCAACGAATCAATCAAACAGGGGTTTAATCTCATATTTATTTATAAAATCAAATTTTGCATGAATAATCACAAACTTATATTTTAATCCAGATTTTCTTCCCAAATATCATAATAAATTCTTGGGTAATTCTCTACATATGATCACAATTTCAGACTATAAGGATTCTCCCTACAACACATATAAATTCTCTTCCAAAATATATAATTCTTCAATTAAAACATATAATTTTCATTCCTAGACTAACGTGGAAGGAATACCAACTAGAAATCAATAAGATAGATACTTGCCTGGGATTCAAGGGTCTGATTTGTTGATGAAAAATATATGGTTGCGTTCCTCCTTGTGCGATCTACATTTTGGTGGGGGTGGCGGTGCAATCGGGTGAGTTATAGGCCTTAGATTGCTTGGAAACTCTTCACCTTCTTCTATAATGGTTGGGCTTAGGTTTTGTGTTTGTTAGCCCTAAGAGACAACTCCAAATGGCTAATATATACTAAGAAATTCGTGGGTTTAATTACCCTAAAATACAAAATGTCTACAATACCCTCCCGGGATGTCAATTAGGCCAAAAAACGCCCCAAGACCCAAACTAAACCTCCGGGTACACTTTTCTAACTATCTCGACCCTTCTGGACACTTTGACGCACTCGAAACGACTATACGAGCGACTTATAATTTATTCACTTTTATAATAATAATTTAGTCTTGACCCGATATCGGCGCATCCTAACTTCAATTTCCATAATTGCCATTTTATTCACTCGTGACAATATTAATAAAATCAATCTCATATATTACTTTACTCATCCAGTAATATTCAACAAATTCCTAATAATTACTAACTCTCGTCACGCTAGTAAATATTTAAAATAAAATTCCGGATTAATATTAAATTAATATTTCAATTACATTTAATAAATCCCTAATTTTTAAAAACCATAAAAATACGGGGTATTACAATTAATTCTAAGTCGCCCGTATGGTAATTTCGAGTGCTCCAATGTATCCGAAAGGGTCGAGATAGTCAGAAAAGTGTACCCAGGGGTTTAGTTTGGGTCTGAGGACGATTTTAGGCCTAACCGGTAATCCAAGAGGGCGTTTTGATAATTTCTAATTTTAAGCCTTAATTGTGGACGAAAATTGAACGGTTATATCGGATGGGAGTTAGAGTCCTTGAGGGCTAGAAACATTAGAATTGCAGAGAGGCTAAGGAAGGCTTCCAAGGAGGAGAACCACTAACCCTACACCACTCTTACCAATTCCACCACCAATTCGTAGATCGGAAGAATGGGATCAATCTTATACCACTCTAATTCATTGGATTAGACCTTCGATTTCCAGTAAAGTATTTAACGTGATGTTCTTTAGTTGATAACACATCCATGCTTGTGTAGGAGATGATAATTTCATGTTTTCATAAAAGATAAAAGATATTTTGGAGATTCATATTGAAATTCTGAATAGAAATCATGTTAGGACACTACAAGAAAGTGTATCATCCACAACAGTTATTTTATGACATTTAATAAATAAGTGTCATGAAAAAACTATACGATGACTCTTTAATTATAAGTGTCGTTGATAAATCATTGTGACTATAATTGACGACACATAATATGAAAGAGTCGTGAAAATTATATAAGACGACACATTTCAGTTGTCGTATTCTTTTAACGACATTTTAATTTAATTAGTTGTCAAATTATTTTAACAACTAAGCTAAGATGCAGTTAAAAGTGATTTCACGACTATTTTGATGGTGTCGTGGAAGTTAATAATTTTTTGTCCACAAAGTATGAGCAGTAACTTTCTAACTTTTAGTAGGGAGTATTGTTTTCCCAAACTTGTGGTTTCTATTTTCCCCAGGTGGCAACTTTTGAGTTTCCCTCTCTTTCTTTATTACCTCAATCCTCACGATTTAACCTCTCGTCTCCTCATCTTCCTCCATGTGCTAAAAATCAACTCTTTGTTGCTCCAAGCGCCTCCTAAATTTGGATTTCAAGGAATGAAATATTGCTCGTCCACATCAATATCTCACCTGGTAAGTGTTAATGTCCGAGTTTTAATTTCTTTTTTAATTATTTTGGTGTTTTATTATGTATAAGGGTTTGGACCTTCAACTGTCCATTCGTCTGAAATTCGTCGGACACTGCAATATCGGTTAGAGCTTTTAACATTTCTTCTCGCCATTGATTTATTTTGGTAAACCTATTACTTTGAACATTAGCAATTCATATTCATTTCACTGCAATTTATTTAGGCTCCATTTGATTGCACAAACCACTTAATTATGTAAATTGGTTCATTGTGAATTATTGAATCGTAAATGAATGGATTCGAAATGAGTTTAAATATGAGGGTCTGTTTGGCAACCCAAATCCAAGCCATGGAAGTGGAATTGGAAGGCCAATTTCAATTTTGTGGAATTGAAATTGGCCTTCCAATTCCAAGCCTTGGAATTGGATTGCCAAATGGGCCCTGAATGTTTGGTAATTTGAAATTGATGTTTACGCTCAATGAGAAAACAAGTTAAAATCAAATGGAGAGAGAGAGCTTACGAATAGGGATGAGTATATGAGATAAACTTGATGTGAAATGCTCCTATTTCAAATGGATGCATTCACATTTTTGTGAAATGCGCCCATTTCAAATGTTACACATGAGCTCAAATGAGACAATTATCAATCATTTCATTAACAAAACTAAACACACTTAATGGGTCAATTTGTAAATGGGCCAAAAAAAATTTGGGACAACTAAATAGGGCCTTATTGTTTTGTTTTGGGTGTCAAACAAAACAAAATTGATAGAATGATTCTCTTGTCCATTTGCCTATGCATGACAAATTGGTCCTACGTGTGTGATATATATTGAATATATGTACTTCCTTTTGAGCTTAAGGATCTATCCTTTGATAAATCCATCGACGTGATGACAGACTAGTTATGTGTAACTTTGATTAGGATTGGGATTTTAGTAAATAACAACAAAAAATGGTGACCAGTGTGTGTATTTGAAACTAATTCCTATATGGTGTTTGTTGAATTTGAAACTCACCTTTGTTGTATTTGGACTTGAAGGCGACCTCTCACTCTCTATCTCTGTATATATACATAACAACTTTGAAGTTGGGGAGAAGGAAAAGGAATAAGAGTAAATAGTTCTCTCTCTGTCCCAATTAAGGAATCCCTATTTGACTTTAACGTTTAATGAGGATACAATAATCATTAGACAACGTCAAGATATTAACTATCGACAATTCATCTATTGATGTTTGATTAAAATGGAAAGGGGTATCCCAATTCAGACCCCCCCCCCCCCCCCCCCCCCCAAAAAAAAAAAATAGTGAACTCTTAATTTGGGATGGAGGGAGTATAAACTTAGCCATTTTTAACTCCCTATTGAAGATAATTATGTCCATATATGCCTTGAACATGTATCTAATTGCATGACTATGCTTAATCTAGTTTAGTTATTGACTGTCTTGTTCTAACGAGTGTCCAATCTCGTTCGAATGACATGCTTAGTCGTTCTAACTAGCTGGCGAGATTTTCAAAAATTCTTTTAAAAACATTTTGAAAACTTTTAAATGAAAACTCTTTTAAAACAACCCCAAGATATTTAAGACTTTTACCAAACCTCCTCGCAACACTTCTTGAATGCTGTTATGATGAACGATCTTCATTCTTCCAAATGTCACCGACTATTCTTCACTTGGAAGTCTTGAGAACGGTCATGACGATGTAATGGGGGTAATGGGATAAGCTAAATAAAATAAATTGCGCAATTATAAAAGTTTCTCTTATAGGAAATATATTTGTCTTTGGCCGTAGACAATGCAACAACATTTTGTTTCTTACTAAACCATTATATTAGAGAGTGATTTTTCTATTAATTGTGCATCCGACAAAATCAACATCCAAGTAACTAATGAAATCAAATGAGGTAAATTGAGGATACCATAGTCCTAAGTCAATTGTACCTAGAAGATATTCAATAATACATTTAATGGCACACAAGTGAGATTCTTTAGGATTATCTTGAAAACGTGCACATAAACAAACACTAAACATGATGTTCGGCCTACTAGATGTTAAATAAAGTAAGCTACCATTCATACCACTTTGTAAATTCATATCTACAGATTTTTTATTTTCATCTTTGTCAAATTTAAGAAATGTACTCATAGGGGTTCCTAGAGTTTTAACATTATCCAATCCATATTTTTAAAGAAGTTCTTTAATATATTTCGATTGGTTTATAAAAATACTATTTTTATTTTGTTTAACTTGTAATCCCCAAAATAAATTTAGCTCACCCATCATACTCATTTCAAATTCTTTGTGCATAAAACTAGCAAAATCTCTACACAAATTTTCACTAAGAGAACCAAAAATAATGTCATTAACATAGATTTGTAAATAAGCATATCTTTTAAATGAAATTTAATAAATAAAGTAGTATCCATATTTCCTCTAGCAAAATCATTTTGTAATAAAAATCCACTTAATCATTCATACCATGCTCTTGGTGCGTGTTTCAAGCCATATCATGCTTTATTCAATTTATATACATGATTTAGAAATTCATGATTTTCAAAATTGGGCCGGGGGAGGGGGGTGTTTAACGTAAACTTCTTCAAATATATATACATATAAAATGGCATTTTTAACATCCATTTGAAATAAGAGAAAATTCTTATAATATGCAAATACAAGCAATATCTGAATAGCTTTTAATCTAGCAATGGGAGCATATGTTTCTTCATAATCAATTCCTTCTTCTCGATTGTATCCTTGTGCTACTAATCTAGTTTCATTTTTAATAATTATTCTAGATTCGTCCTAATTATTTCTAAAAACCCATCATGTTTTATCAATTGTATTATCTTTCGATTTAGGTACTAAAGTCCAAATATTATATCTCAATTGTGTCAATTCTTCTTGTATAGCCATTAACCAAAATTCATTATTTTCGACTTCATTTATAATTTTAGGTTCAATTTGAGAAACAAATGCCAAATTATTATACACATTTTTAATAGATTATCTAGTTACTACACCCCTAGTGGATTCGCCTAAAATTTTATCAATAGGATGATTATGTACAAATTTTCAACCTTTAGACAAGGTATTATTGGCGTTTTCGTCCTTAATATCTACATCATTATTAGGAGTTTGTATCCTACTAGAAGGTTCATTATTATCATTATTAATATTATCACTATTTTTATTATTTTTATTTAAGTTAAGTTTATTAATGCCTTCTTCTATAATCTCAACATCATTACCATCATTATTCTTTTTACATACAAAGGGTAAAGATTCATCATAATTAACATGTATAGATTCTTGAACAAGTAAAGTTATTTTATTAAAAGTTCTATAAGCCATATTATTCAAAGCATAACCAAGAAAAATACCTTCATCTGATTTGGCATCAAAATTTTCCAATTTATCTCTATCATTTAGTATAAAACATTTAAAGCCAAAATTTTTAAAATAATTAATACTAGGCCTTTTATTTTCCTAAAGCTCATAAAGTTTTTTGTCTAATCCTTTTCTAATGATAACATGATTCATTACATAACACATGAAGTGTTAACGGCTTCGACCCAAAAATATTCCGGCAAGTTATGTTCATTAAGCATTTCTCTTGCCATTTCTTGAAGTGATCTACTTTTCCTTTCAACTACACCATTTTTGTTGGGTGTTTTGGGTGCCGAAAAATTATGTTCAAAACCATTTTCATCATAAAAGCTTTCAAAAATTTTATTATCAAATTCTCTACCTTTATCACTGCTAACAAATGTAATAGTATAACCTTTTTCATTTTTACATTTTCTACAAAAATTTAGAAAAACATGGTGAGTTTCACTTTTATGTGCAAGAAAGAATACCTAAATAAATCTAGATTGATTAATCATCAATAATAACAAAGGCATAATATTTACCACTCAAACCAGCTATATTGTCAAGGCCAAATAAATCCATATGTAATAATTCTAAGGGTCGCCTTGTAGTGATATCCTCTTTCTTTTTAAATGATGTTTTAGGTTGTTTACCAAGTTGACATGCATCACAAATTTTCTCCTTTACAAAATTAGCCTTAGGCAAGCCTCTTACTAAATTATTTTTAGATAGAGTGTGAATTAATTCCATATTAGCGTGTCCAAATATTCTATGCCATATCCAATTAGTTTTATTTAATGTGGTCAAGCACAAAACATTTTGTTGAGCTAAATTATCACAATCAAGAATGTACACATTATCATGTCTAGATGCAACAAGTAACACACTATTATCTTTAGCATTCTTGACTAGGCAATTATCCGATTTAAACATAATTTCATATTCTTTATCACATAATTGGCTAATGATAATTAAATTATATTTAAGCCATCAACTAATAAAATATTATCAACGCAAGATAAATGTTTCTAACCAATCTTACCTACTCCAATGATCTTTCCTTTGGAGTTATTCTCACATGTTACATTTCCACCATATTTGGCAATAAGACTTGAGAATTTGCTCTTATCTCCGATCATATGCCTTGAACATCCACTTTAAGGAACCACTTAGACTTGTGCCAGGAAGTTCTCAAGCATACTTACACATCACATTTGGAAAAAAAATTGGTACCAAAAAGGTCTTGGGTCCATTAAGGTTAGCAAACATAGCAGTTCCTTTCGAAATCCAAGATACTTTATTAAATCTAATTTTTTTGTAATGACAATATTCTGAGAAATGGGTAGATCTACCACAATAAGAACAAAGAGAACAAGCATGATTAGACTTTTTCTAATTGTTAATTTTTTCCCCATTTTTGTTAGGGATATATCTTATTCCGTCTCTATCAAACATCCATCTTTGATTACCAAAAAATTTATCTAAGTTATATCTCCAATTAACAAAATTTTCTAAGATATATGAAAAGTCCTCAACTTTCCTTTTTAATTCAAAATTTTCAGATTTCAACAGTGTTGGAAATGCTACAATTTTTTCTCTTTTTCAAAGTTTCAACTTCATATTTCAAGGAATCATTTGCTAGTTTTAAATCACCAATGTCCTTTGAGAAAGAATCACATTGTGCATAAAAGGATGAATGAATATTTTTTAGAGTAATATATTTCACTTTTAGTTTATTAAAATTACCATATAATTCATCAAAGGAATTTTGTAGTTTATCATAATCATTTACTAAATCCTCATCAACATCACTAAAAGAATCATAATTAGAGTGTACCTCTTCCTCTTTTGTTGTGAGACATATATTAACCATCTCGTCGTCAATTTGAATAATTTTCGGAGTTGCTATAATCGGAGTCACTCCATGTAGTGGCCTTCATAGCCTTCTTTCCTTGGATCTTTTTTCTTCGATCTCTTCTTTTCATTTCGTCCTCCTAATGTGACCAAATTCATTACAGTTATAGCACCTTGGCTCGGATTTGGAAGAATATTTTTCCTTCATTGTGTTTTCTTGAGGAGAAGATCTTCATTTTCCCTCCATTTTCTCATTTTCTTTTAGAAAGGAATATTTTGAAACTTTGATCAAAAGAGAAATATCATCATCATCATCATCATCATCATCATCATCATCATCATCTTCTTCTTCTTCTTCTTCTTCTTCTTCTTCTTCTTCTTCTTCTTCTTCTTCTTCTTCTTCTTCTTCTTCTTCTTCTTCTTCTTCTTCTTCTTCTTCTTCTTCTTCTTCTTCTTCTTCTCTATTTGAAGATTAAAAGAAAAAGGTTTAATTGCTTTGGGTTGTTCTTCCTCTTCAAATTTGTTCAACTCCATCTCATGAGTAATAAGCGAGCCTAGAAGCTCATCAAGACTTTTGGGTCTTTATCTAATAGCTTCTTTGATAGCAAATTTGTTGGAGAGACTATTTTTGGAAGTGACCTAAGAATTTTTCTCACATTTTCATTATTAGTATAAGATTTGCAAGAGACTTTAAACTATTAATAATATTAGTAAATCAAGTAAACATATCCGGAATGGATTCATCCGGTTTCATTCTAAATAACTCATAACTGCGAACAAGCATACTAATCTTATCTTCTTAAACTTGACTAGTTCCTTCATGGGTAATTTTTAATCTATCCCAAATTTCTTTTGCCGATTCACAACAATAAATTCTATAATATTTGCACAACGTAAAATGTTCATAGTTTTAACATTAAATTGAATCTTTTTAATGTCTAATTCAATCCATTCACTTTCTTCTTTGGAAATAGTATTGTTTTCAATAGTTTTCATAAGAATATTGGGTCCATTTAAGATGACCCCCCAAGCTTCATAATCATTTGATTGAATACAAATTT
Organism: Sambucus nigra; assembly: GCA_949130495.1. NCBI lineage: Eukaryota > Viridiplantae > Streptophyta > Magnoliopsida > Dipsacales > Adoxaceae > Sambucus > Sambucus nigra. The sequence goes on from OX422210.1 coordinate 659,825,281, forward strand.
TCATTCTGTTTTTCCAATAACTATACTTATTTTCAGAAAATAAGGAGGCTTATTTATGGATTGACCTTCACCAATGGTAGGGTTAGAAAAGTTTTCCATAATCTTTAACTATTAGATTGCTAAATAAAAAAATAAAAAATAAAGCTCTAGCTCTGATACCAATTATTGCCAAAAAATACCTAAGAGCGAGGTGAATTGGGTGTTACAAAATTTTTAACTTCAAAAATTAATTTGATTCTGGAAAAATTAATTAATCACAAAATTAATTAATAATCTATTCTTAAGAAATATTTGTAAATATCAGAATAAATAAAATGGCTGAAAATTTAACACATTAAATGCAAAAGGTAAGCAATAAAAAATGCAAAAGAACTATAGCGGTTCGGCTAAAAAACGGTGAGCCTACGTCCACTCTTCAAGTTGATTGTGTTTCCTTAAGTTCCATTACAGTGATCCGTTGAGGGTGGGATTAAATTAACGAGCTACAAATTACACTGAAAGCTTATAACTGAGCTTCAATGTTTTCATATGAGTGTAGTAATTTTATATAGGATGATAACTCAAAAATAATACAACTTTAAATTTGAGTGTAACTCTCTTCTCAACCAGAATTGAAAATATTCTAAGTGTGTTCCTTTCTCTTATAGTAGTTGAGTATATTCTTAAATGTTGTTTCTACTTTTTTTAATCTCAGATGATGTCAATCTATTTTCTATTCATCTTTTTTTTGTAGGCACTAAAGAACATATATCCATTGGAGAAGAATGAGTTAGCTGTTGTCTACTCCATAATATCATGACCTAAGAAGTCTAGGTGTGATTATAGAGCCAAAGGAAAAATAGGGAGCTGATGTCTGATGACTAATTCTACATAAAGTGTCTTGCACTTGATGTCCTTGAAAAACCTAAAGGGACATCACCCCATAAAATTTGCAAAAGATTAGTCCACAATACAAGAATACATACATACATACATACATATATATATATATATATATATATGTGTGTGTGTGTGTGTGTGTGTGTTGCGTGTGTCTTTTTATATCCTGATAAGATTATAATCAGTGTAAGAGAGTAATATGAATAAAAATAGTTAAACTAGATGAATGATTATTTACATAAAGAGAACATATTTATGAGAGAAGAATTGTTATGAAAAATGTTAAAAGAAACGGTTAAAGGGTTATGAAAAAATATCACAAAAATAAAGAATCTTTTTAACAAACTATTGAGGCATGAATTTTGAGTAAAAGAAAAATAACAAAACTATAAGAGCAAAACAAACATCTAATTAGTTAAAAGAAAAACCAAGCCTCAATGGCTTTAAACAATTAGCTTTCACCGACAGTATGCCGAGAAGGAATGGTATAAAAAATGTTAGTGACATTTGAAGTTTTGGAAAAAAAAATCTGTCATGAATCTATCACAAGGAAAAAGGGATAGATAATATATCTTCAACCTTAGTGTGTGTGTGTGTGTGTGTGTATATATATATATATATATATATATACACACACACACACATTTTGTAGCCAATTGCTACAACTGGGTCTGGGGGTAGCAATTGGCCCCACTCAACCCATACATCTACTTAGCATATATATATATATATATATATATAGGAGAAAGCTCAACTATGTCATGCTTTATACATCATCCATACGTCACACCTAGTTCTTGGGCCTAATTTTTTTATTTTTCTATTGTGATTAACCTTCCAATAAGCCCATGTTAAAAAATTAGGTCAAAATACATTTTGTAGCTATTTTTAAAAAATTCACAAAAAAACTGCTCAAAATACCTTATTGATAAGGGTCTGTTGCGCCAACAGTTTTTTATGCATTTTTTTAAAATAGTTACAAAATATATTTTGACCTGATTTTTTGAATATGGGATGATTGGAAGGTTAATTTCAAGAGAAAAATAAAAATTTGGAAGAAAGGTTTCTCAAGGCCTAGAACTAGATGTGATGTATGGTGTGATGCATACATCATGATGTAGGTGAGACTTTCTCTCTCTCTCTCTCTCTCTCTCTCTATATATATATATATATATATATATATATATATATATATATATATATATAGTGGTGCTATGGGTACCAAATAACTCCCCTAAATCTCCCCCAAATAGCATTGATGAGTTGTGCCCTGGCGGGACCCATACCATAAGGTATAACACTTAAAGCTATTTGGGGGATGATTTGGGGGAGTTGTTTGGGACACATAGCATTTTCCATATATATATATATAAGCCTATTAATCCGGATGAAAAATTAAAAAGGAAGGTCTTCCTTGATTTATATACAATGGATTAGCTTTACCAAGTATAACCAAAAGCCTTTGGCGTCGTTGGTACAAAATTAGGCCATTGATATGAAAAAAAATAGATGCATCACTTTTGATAGACCTGGTTTAAAAAAACTTGTGTAAAAGAAAAATAATTCGTACAGGAAATAATAAAGAAGTTTGTTATCATCCAAATAAACGATTAAATAAATAAATGAACAATCTAATTTTAAATATGCTTTAGCACAACTGTTTTGTCTCAGTCATCAAAGAAAGATATATTCAATCCAAGAATATTCAAGATGATCATTCAAAGGACGATCAGACTAATTAGCAACCAAAAGGTGCTCGATCAGCGGTAGAAGTAACCAGACGGGCTCCTGCCGAATGCGTGATGGAGGAACTCATTTTTGTTCCTCTGGATTCATCACAGTAAAAAAAGACTTTCCTCATTATATTAGAGTTACTAAGGGATGAAGTAGATCGACTCGTTCATTTCCTTAGAACCAATACAGATGCCTTTGCGTGGAAACCATACAACCTTCGAGGAATAAATCCGGAGATCACCTGTCACTGACTGCATGTAGATCCAATTATCAAGATGATCAAGAAGAATCCCTGATTGTCAGCACCAGAGAAGGTGAAAGCTGTAAAGATGGAAGTTGATAACCTACTCCAGATTGTCTCCATCAGGGAAGTTTAATTTCGAGACTGCGTTTCTAACACTGTTGTTATCAGAAAAAAGAACGATAAGTTGAGAGTATGCATAGACTTCACCGACCTCAATAGGCACTTCCCAAAAGATAACTTTCCATTACCATAGCTAGATCTACTCGCAGATTCCATGTCAAGACATTAACACATGAGCTTCATGGATACATACTTCGAATACCACCAAATACCTCTATTTGTCCGAGATCAAGAAAATATCTCATTATTCATAACCTTAGGATTTTACTGCTATAAGGTAATGCCTTTCAGTTTGAAGAATGAAGGAGCAACCTATTAGTGGCTCATGACCAAAATGTTCAAGAAGCAGATCGACTCAACCATGAAAGTATATATTTATAGTATGCTCGTTAAAAGCATGTAGGCGATCGATCACTTCACAAACCTCATGAAGACCTTTAAAATTCTTATAGAATATATAATGAAGCTTAATGCCTCAAAATGCATCTTTGGAGTTAGATATGGTAAATTTCTTAGGTATGTGGTAACCCAAAGAGGTATAGAGGAAAATCTAAATTAGATCAAAGATCTGCAAGATATCAAAAAGTTGACTACTATCAGAGACATCTATGTCATTACTAGAATGCTAGAAGCTTCGAATCGCTTTATTTCAAGATCCTCAAATAAGTGTCTGGAATTCTTCTAGGAATTAAAGAAAGCAAGCCCCACCATTTCGACAGACGAGTGCGATCAAGCTTTGGAAGGAATTTGAAGGTACTTGGTATCTCTTCCCTTGCTCTCAACCCCCAAAGATGGGAAAAATCTGTACATGTACTTAGCCGTCTGAAAGCACGCAACTGGCATTACACTAGTTTATTTACATGATGCGGAGCAAAGGTCGGTCTACTACGTTAGCCATACTCTCCTTGAGGTAGAAGTTAGATACATACCTACTAAGAAATTGGTTCTGGCATTGGTGATCATAACCAGGAAATTAAGGCCTTACTTTGATGCTCATACCATTACGTCCCCACAACCTATCCTCTAAAAGATGCACTCAAAAAATTTCGATCTCTAAAATATAATGACCAAGTGGTCCTGTTGACGCAGTTTAACATTAGGTATGAACCTAGGATAATGATAAAAAGGTATAGTCTTCGCAGACTTTGTAGGAAAATTTCCAATATCACTAAGAGATGAGGACGAGCAGTCAAATCCCATCCTAGAATCATTAGCAGTCGATGAGAATGAACGATCTTAGAAGCCCTTCGTGGATGGCACATTAAATGATAGGGGCACAAGAGTTGGGATAGTCTTTGTGACACTGTAAGGCAGTCTTATTAAGAAAGCCATTAGATTAGGATTCAAAGGCTCAAATAACGAGGCAGAGTACAAGGCTATGGTAAATGGTCTCCGTAGGGTGATCATTCTTAGTTCTCGCTACGTTGTTGTATATTGTGACTCTAGATTATTCGCAAACCATCTTAACAGATAATATAAAGCGCGTGACTCTAGAATGATTGCTTATAGGAATAAGGCAAGAGGTCTTCTTCAACAATTCAATTCTTCCTCAGTGGAGCAGCTTCAAAGGAATAATAATAGCAGTGAAAATGCTCTTACCACTCTAGCTTCAGCCATCGATACCGATCGAAAAAGGCCAATTAAAGTGGTATACATAGACAGATCTAGCATTAAAGAACCAGATCAGGACCTCTGCATTCTCCAAGTGGATTTAGCTCCATCTTGGATGGATCCCATCTTATTTAAGGACTAGTAAGCTTCCCTCATATGGTAAAGAGACACACAAGTAAAGGATCAGGTCAGCTAGGTTTTGCCTAAACTTCAAGGGAAAAAATTTACTGATGATCATCACCGGCCCTTTACTAAAGTGTGTTCACCCAAATTAAGTGAAGGGACTTTTAAGAGAAATACAAGAAGTCAACTGTAAAGCACACACGAGTGGGAGATCACTCTTTTACAAGGCGATCTCTTAAGGATATTGGTGGACCTTAATGTAAAAGGATGTTGTGAGGTTCATCCAAAATTGTGCTAAGTGCTAGTTATTTTTGTTGTTTATCAAGCAGCCTGTGGGAGATCTTAATCCCCTCACCAGTCCAAGGCCTTTTTCTTTGTGGGACATGGGCATAGTGGGCCTATTACCTATCACATCATGGAATTAAATATATCTAATAATCATGATTGATTACTTCATGAAGTGGGTTGAGGCTGAATCACTCACCCACATCAGAGATGTAGACACACAGAGATTTGTTTGGAGGAAATTCGTCACACGATTTGGAATCACTAGGGCACAGGTTACGGATAATGGAACGCAGTTTGATAATGACTCCTTCTGTGATTTATGTGCAGAATAAGGAGTTAGAATCCACTATGCATTGGTAGTCTTCCCCCAGTGCAATGGATGGGCAAAAATAACCAATAAAACTTTTCTCTAAAGAATCAAACTATGATTAGAGAATTACAAAGAACGATGGGAGGATAAGCTTTTCTCCGTTCTTTGGGTATACATGACAATAACAAGTAAGTCAACAAAAGAGACTCCGTACTCCCTTGCCTATGGTATGGAAGTTGTCATCCCTTTGGATATCGGACTTCTAATGCCCACATCAGAGATCTTTGAAGATGGCTATAATGATGACCAAATTGCTCACGAATTAGATATGGCTGAGGAAAAAAGGGATAAATCTCTAATACATTTGGTTGCCTACCAATAAGAGTTAGCAAAACAATATGACAAGAAGGCCAAGGTTAGTGAATTTCAGGTCAACAACTTGGTCCTCTAAAAAAATGCTACCTGTAGCATAGAAGCCATCAGATGGGAAACTTGCATCGAATTATCACGGACCCTACCAAGTAGTCTAAAAAAGGGTGAGGGATCATATCATTTACTAGAATTAAATGGAAGAGTAATCCTGAGGTCATGGAATGCTATGAACCTTAGGAAGTTATATCATTAGATAGGAAGTTAAAGATACTTTCCTTCTTTATTTATGTATAATAAAACAATCGACAGTTATAAAAATTATTTGAAATCTTTGTCTTAAACCTTATTTTTATTTAAACCCACCAAAATAGTGGTACGATTGATAAAAAAGGCCAGTCACCTAGAAAGGACCTAAACCCACTTACGAACTTAGTGGTACAACTCAACCATGAGTTGGCCGCCTACATTTGGCACTAAAACCCACTTGAAAAGTGGCATGATTTGAAATAGATTGGACTAGAAGAGGCAAAAATCCACATAAGAACTGCATGGTGCAACTCAGATGTGAGTTTCTCTCCTACTTTTGGCACCAAAATTCACTTGTGAAGTGGTATTATCTAGCTTACATCCTCTTATAAGAGGTAAAAACCCACTTGAGAAGTGGTACAGTCTAAAATTGATCGACCTAGAACGTAAAAAATCCACTTGAGAAGTGGTTTGATCTAAAATAGATCGACCTAAAAGATGAGAAACCCCACTTAACATAAGTAGATCACCCTAAATGAGGCATATCATTTAAATACAGTTGGACTAAAATTTGGCATTTACTTATAGTCGGCCCGTGATTAGGCATATCGTTGATCATTTATGATCGACCTCAAATGAGCATAAAATTGAACAAGTCACCCATGTCTAACACTAGACCTCCTAATAATGTTTTTTTGACTTGGTCGATGTGAGATAACTGACACACCCCAGCCCAGTTACTTATAATTAAGTTTGAAAGTCAAAGTGAGTCAAACCATAATTAATATAACCAAACCATAATCACGAGTTTTGATTTCAGAGTCATCATTGTAAATCCATATAACTGAAAACCTTTTTACAAAATCAGAGTAATCATGCCCATAAAAACTTTCTTTAAGGATAAGTTAACTTAATTACATCATTTACATTTACACAAAATCATAGTTTCTCCCATTCCTGGCTAACCCAACCCGACCTCCTAGATTTGGCAGTGACATCGCGTTACCTGAAAAATGTGAACATAGGAACCATGAGCAAAAATAGCCCAGTGAATGCATCACTACTATACTAATGCATAAATTTACATGCAATATATCATGTCCATATAATTATGAATTAACTTATCCGGCTCATTCATAATGAATGACCAACTTTTCCGAATCATGATTCACATATCCTGTCTAAATAGACAATTCTCCCCCATTCCTGGTCGAGGAGTAACCCCTTGTCATTAATAGACAAATCTCCCCCATTCCTGGTCGAGGAGTAACCCCTCATTTCGGTAAACTGAAATGAACAATTTCATATTCATTATATTATTATCATATCAATAACACGATACAAATATCTCTTTCCAGTGAGTACACTCACCTTGGTTGACAACTATGTATTCACGTTTTCTTCTGGTGGAGCTGAACTGGGTTGATTGGACCTTACACCTGTCAATCCAACTAAATCAGTACTGAACCTCAATCATAAATATTATCCAAACCTAATTATGTAACTTTCCATGACTATACATCAACAATATAATTCCAATTAAGTCACATTCCATAAAACATAGGTAAAGGCAAAACAATGACATACATATTGATAAAGTTACGGACATTCAACCGTAGGAAATACCTTATGAGGAATTTATAACCAAAGTCAAGTAAACATGAAATTATACTCCTCAATGTATATACACATGAAACATGTACTCAAAGTACCCTTTGTAAGGACGAAATACAAACATTCATGCAAGGGGTACCCAATATGGCCTAAAATTATTGTCTTACATACTTAACCATCCTATATTCCTAAATTGTAAAAATACAGGGGTCCAACCTCATCAATATGAAAACATATATGAATATACTATCCATTACAAGTGACGGTGTAATTTTTCAAGCTTCCTAGGGCAAGTTATGACCATTTCTCTACAACACAAGAAATCTGCCCTACAAGCTCCTCTATTGTTCCTTCAACTTCCAAGAATTTTCATAATTTTTCTCCAGCATAACTTTCCATGATTTTCAACCCATTTTCACTAAACATACTTAATAGTACATAATTAAAGTTTCATAATTGTTTGACTTCATTTGATATCTCAAATGCTTGACTAAACTCAGGGCATACCGAAATCAAGTATAAAAACAGAAATCAAGTACCAACTTGAAATCATCATTACAGACTAACCACAAGGAGATAAATTCTAAGTTTCAGATATGATATGAATATATGAGTATAATTTCATATCCAATTGGAATTTTTCAATTACAGTAAGCACACAAAGAGATATACAAGTTTGAATACAAGGGGTTTCAATACAAAGCAATTTTTAAGGGTTTCTACATTCAACTTAACATAAACTTGCATATAACCATACATACATATAAAGGGCTGAAACTTTCGTAAACCTATGATTATTTGTATCATATAAATCAGTAATATAATATAAATAACTAGAATTTCAATTAGGATTACCTTCAGGGCTTTTACGTAATTTCCACAGATTTTTCTACACTTTTTCTCCTCACTTTTTCTTCCTAAACATCATCTTTCTATTTCCTCAAGCTAACAACACTTGAAACTGAACCTAGGGTTTGTTTTGCTGAAGAAATATGTTAGAGGGAGGGTTTTAAGTCGTCCAAGGCTGCCTCCCAAGCCAACCAATCAATTTAAAACATTTGGTTTAATAAAAGACATTTTACCACTTAAAGGGAATGGACAACTTTGCCCTTTGTTCGTAAATTCGGTATAACTCTTTACTCGGGCATCCATTTGATGATCCGTTTATTGTGTTACAACCCTAACTCACATGTATACAACTATCTAGTTTTCACCTCAAGTCATTTATAATGTTATAAAGGTCAAAACTAGTCTCTAACAGGAATATTTCTACCGAAAATAACCAAATTTGTGTTTGTAAATAATTCGACCATTCATGATTTATGAAAGTAGGATTATAATAAACATAATCACTTAACATTAGATATACTAATATCACATTATTCATATCACATAAGATAAGCATGATTTAAATATAATTCATCATAATTATATTCGGGTTGTCACAACTTCCCCCCCTTAGAAAATTTCGTCCCCGAAATTTAATATGAAGGTCACTTACCAAACAAATGGGGATACTGTTTCCTCATGCTATCCTCCATTTCCCAAGTTGCTTATTTAACTCCATGGCTCATCCACATAACCTTAACTAAGGAAATAACTTTATTTCTCAATACTTGGTCCTTACGATCAATAATTTCCATTGGTTCCTCGATGTACGATAAGTCTTCCTTCAGTTCAATTGGTTGAGTTTTCAACTGGTGAGATGGATCTGCCAAATAATTACGAAGCATCGATACGTGAAACACATCATGTAACCGAGATAAATCTGGAGATAAAGATAATCTATAAGCTAGGGGTCCAATTCTTTCCAACACTTCAAATGGTCCAATGTATCTTGGACTTAGTTTCCCCTTTTCCCAAATCTCATAACACCTTTCCATGGTGAAATACGCAGGAATACAAAATCTCCCTTCTGAAATTCCAATGGATGCTTCCTCTTATCTGCATAAAATTTCTGCCTGCTTTACGCTATCTTTATCCGTTCCCGAATCATTTTGATCTTTTCAGTTGTCATATCTATCAATTCAGGACCCAAAATTTTCCTTTCACCCACTTCATCCCAACACAAAGGCGTTCTACATCTCCTCACATATAAAGCTTCATAAGGAGCCATACCAATAGTCGAATGATAACTATTATTATATGAAAATTCCATCAATGGCAAATGATCATCCCAACTACCTTTGAAGTCAAATACACAGGCTCGTAACATGTCTTCTAATATTTGAATCGTCCTTTCTGATTGCCCATCAGTTTGTGGATGAAACGCAGTGCTGAACTTCAAACTTGTGCCCATGGCATTCTGGAGACGAGGCCAAAACTTAGAAGTGAACGTTGGATCTCTATTTGATACAATTGACACCACTGCCCCATGTAAACGGATAATCTCATTAACGTACATACGTGCATACTTTTCAACAGTGTAGGTGGTCTTAACTGGGAGAAAATGAGTTGACTTCATCAGTCGGTCTACAATCACCCAAATAGAATCATGCCCCTTTGGTGACCGGGGTAATCCTGTAACAAAGTCCATCGTTATATGCTCCCACTTCCATTCCGGAATAGGTAAAGACTGCAATAATCCTGCCGGCTTCTGATGCTCTGCTTTCACTTGCTGGCATACTAAACATTTAGCTACGAACTCTGTAATCTCACGTTTCATATTGTTCCACCAGTAATATTCTTTCAAATCTCTGTACATTTTGGTACCTCCCGGATGCATAGAGTAAATAGAACTATGTGCCTCTTCTAATATATCTTTCTTTAATGGTGGATCATTCGGTACACAAATCCTATTTTTATAACACAATGATTCATCATTTTTAATCTCAAAGTCACTCTCTCTACCATCCCGAACTTCTTGTTTCTTCTTCTCAAGGAATGGATCACTGATCTGTAAATTTCGTATGCGTTCTGCCAATAAAGGTCTCACTGTGACATGTGCTAATAATCCTCCACTTTTTGAAAACTTCAATTCAATCCCCATCAATGCCAAGTCAAGAATATTTCCAACACGGGCACACCGTATGCAACCAAGCATCCCTGACGATTTTCGACTCAAATCATCTGCTACCACATTGGCCTTTCCAGGATGATGATGAATGGTACAGTCATAGTCTTTAATCAGCTCTATCCAATGCCTCTGTCTCAAATTCAGTTCCTTCTGTGTAAACAAGTATTTCAAACTTTGATGATCTGTAAATATCTCACAAGTTTCTCCGTACAAGTAATGTCTCCACAACTTTAAAGCAAAAACAATGACTCCTAGCTCCAAATCATGTGTAGGGTAATTTCGTTCATGCGTCTTTAATTGTCTGGAAGCATATGCTATTACCTTCCCATTCTGCATAAGAACACATCCTAAACCTTGAAATGAAGCATCTGTATAGATCACAAAAGACTCATTCCCACATGGAATAGTAAGTATAGGGGCTGAAACCAACCGATTCTTTAATTATTTAAAACTCCTCTCACATTCTTCATCCCATACAAACTTCACTTCTTTACGAGTCAATTTTGTCAGTGGAAATGCTATTGCTGAAAATCCCTTAATGAATCTGCGATAGTAACCTGCCAATCCTAGGAAACTCCTAATTTCTGTCACATTCTTAGGACTCTCCCATTCAACAATTGCTTCCACCTTCTTTGGATCAACATATATCCCATTTCTCAAGACAACGTGCCTTAAAAACACAATTTCATTCAACCAAAATTCACACTTGCTGAATTTAGCAAATAATTTCTTCTCTCTCAAAATCTGCAATACAAGTCTCAAATGTTTCTCATGTTCCTCCATGCTACGCGAATAAATCAATACATCGTCTATGAATACAATCACTAATGAATCAATCAAAGGGTGGAATACCTGGTTCATCAAATCCATAAAAACTGTCGGAGCATTAGTCAATCCAAATGGCATCACCAAAAACTCATAGTGCCCATATCGAGTTCGAAAAGCTGTTTTGGAAATATCACTATCCTTCACTTTCAGTTGGTGGTAACCTGATCTCAAATCAATCTTAGAAAATACTGTGGCCCCCTGTAATTGGTCAAACAAGTCATCGATACGAGGTAGAGGGTACTTATTTCTAATGGTCACCTTATTCAACTGCCGATAATCAATACATAATCGCATTGTCCCATCTTTCTTTTTCACAAATAACATCGGTGCTCCCCATGGCGAAACACTAGGCCGAATGAAACCTATGCTTATCAGATCTTGTAATTGCACTTTTAATTCTTTCAACTCTGCTGGTGCCATTCTATATGGAGCAAGAGAAATTGGACCAGTACCTGGAATTAATTCAATAGAAAACTCTACTTCCCTATCGGGTGGCAATCCTGGCAATTCCTCTGGGAAGACATCAGAAAATTCTCTAACCACTGGTATATCTTCAACTTTAAGTGTTTCCTTACTAACATCAACAACATAAGCTAAATACCCAGTACAACCTTTACTCAATAACTTTCTACTCTTAATGGCTGAGATAAGACAATTAGGGACAACATTCCTTTCCCCTGTAAACTGGAACTCGGGTTCACCAGGAAGATGAAATGTAACTTCCTTTCGAAAGCAATCAATGGAAGCATGATACGATGATAACCAATCCATCCCCAATATAATATCAAAATCCCGAATGGCCAACGGTATCAAATCAACATATAAATCTCGTTCCCCCATTCGTAAGATACAATCTTTATAAACATGCTCAACCAGAATCACACTTTCCATTGGGGTAGAAATATATAAGGCACAATTAAAAAAAGAACATGGTCTACCCAAATATGAAACAATATTTAATGCCACAAATGAATGCGTAGATCCAGGATCAATGAGTGCATATAAATCTTTATTCGTAATAGAGAGTTTACCTGTAACCACTTCAGTTGTAGCATGGGAATCTTGTAGCATCATCGCAAACACTCTTCCTCCTTCCTTAGATCCACTTGCTTGTCCTGTACCTCTTCCCCTGGTGGCACTTCCTGGAGAGGATCCTTTATGAGGCCCCACACTACTGACTGAAACTGTTCTCTCCAACATAGGACAATTCTTTCTCAAATGACCCTTCTGGTGGCAGTTAAAACATTCTATATTCAGTAACTTTGGGCAATTTCTCTTTATATGACCTGATGCCCCACAAAAGAAACAAACATTCGGATCTCCTTGTGCTGAAACTCCTGAACCTCTTCCACCACTAGCTTCACCCCTTTGCAAACTACTTCCACCTCTACCCTGTTGGAATTTCTGCCCTCCAAACCTCGAATATTCTGTATCGCTACCCTTTTGATAATTTGAATCGAATCTTCTTCTCTTTACACTTCGTTCTCGATTCCCTCTAGCTTCATTCACATCCCTTTCTACTAGCATGGCTTTGTTCACCAATGACGAATAGTTAGAAGTCTCTAAAGCCGATAATCTAGATTTAATGACTAACTCAAGCCCGTCAAGAAATCGGCTACACATGTCTTCCTCATTCTGTATAAACCTCGATGCAAACCGAGATAAGGCTGTCAGTTTAGCTTCATATTCTCTAACTGTCATACTCCCCTGATTCAACATAAAATATTCCTTCTCCTTTTGTTTTTGATAGATTGGGGGAAAATACTTATCATATAAAGCTTTGACAAAAGCATTCCATGAGATCACATTCCCACCTTCTGGAGTAATCAACAAATGTTTTGTGGCATCCCACCAATATTTAGCTTCTCCTTTCAGCATATACGTCGCCAAGGTCACTCGTTGATTTTCAGGCATCTTCATCACCCCAAAGATAAGTTCAATCTCTTTAACCCAGACTTCTGCCTCTGCGGGATCAACTGCTCCTTCGAACGATGGTGGGTTCATCTTAATAAATTTCTCATGTGAAGTACTTCTTTCTTCCCGGTGTATCACCTCCTCAGCCCTAGCCAAGGCTTGTGCCTCTAATTGCCTGGTCCGTTGTTCTTCCACATGAGCCATAAATCTAGCTTGTTGCTCTGCCATTAGAGTCATAGCACGTGCCATTTTTTGCATGTCTGTCAATTGTTCTGGGTCAGGTTCTATATTTCCATGAACATGTGCTCAACCTCTGCCTCTGCTGCCATGTTTGAAGCCTCATCTTCTATTTCCACATTCACATTACCTCCTTCCATTCTTTTATATCTGAAATGGATCAAAGATATAACAACATGCAAATATACATATCTTTCCTAACATGATCGTTAGTATCAAACAAAATATATTTCTGACATTCACTGCCAAATCTAGACTCTTCTCACTCCAGAACCTCTAAAACCTAGGCTCTGATACCAAAAGCTGACACACCCCAACCCAGTTACTTATAATTAAGTTTGAAAGTCAAAGTGAGTCAAACCATAATTAATATAACCAAACCATAATCACGAGTTTTGATTTTAGAGTCATCATTGTAAATCCATATAACTGAAAACCTTTTTACAAAGTCAGAGTAATCATGCCCATAAAAACTTTCTTTAAGGATAAGTTAACTTAATTAAATCATTAACATTTACACAAAATCATAGTTTCTCCCATTCCTGGCTAACCCAACCCGACCTCCTAGATTTGGCAGTGACATCGCGTTACTTGAAAAATGTGAACATAGGAACCATGAGCAAAAATAGCCCAGTGAATGCATCACTACTATACTAATGCATAAATTTACATGCAATATATCATGTCCATATAATTATGAATTAACTTATCTGGCTTATTCATAATGAATGACCAACTTTTCCGAATCATGATTCACATATCCTGTCTAAATAGACAATTCTCCCCCATTCCTGGTCGAGGAGTAACCCCTTGTCATTAATAGACAAATCTCCCCCATTCCTGGTCGAGGAGTAACCCCACATTTCGGTAAACTGAAATGAACAATTTCATATTCATTATATTATGATCATATCAATAACACGATACAAATATCTCTTTCCAGTGAGTACACTCACCTTGGTTGACAACTATGTATTCACGTTTTCTTCTGGTGGAGCTGAACTGGGTTGATTGGACCTTACACCTGTCAATCCAACTAAATCAGTACTGAAACTCAATCATAAATATTATCCAAACCTAATTATGTAACTTTCCATGACTATACATCAACAATATAATTCCAATTAAGTCACATTCCATAAAACATAGGTAAAGGCAAAACAATGATATACATGTTGATAAAGTTACGGACATTCAACCATAGGAAATACCTTATGAGGAATTTATAACCAAAGTCAAGTAAACATGAAATTATACTCCTCAATGTATATACACATGAAACATGTACTCAAAGTACCCTTTGTAAGGACGAAATACAAACATTCATTCAAGGGGTACCCAGTATGGCCTGAAATTATTGTCTTACATACTTAACCATCCTATATTCCTAAATTGTAAAAATACAGGGGTCCAACCTCATCAATATGAAAACATATATGAATATACTATCCATTACAAGTGACGGTGTAATTTTTCAAGCTTCCTAGGGCAAGTTATGACCATTTCTCTACAACACAAGAAATCTGCCCTACAAGCTCCTCTATTGTTCCTTCAACTTCCAAGAATTTTCATAATTTTTCTCCAGCATAAATTTCCATAATTTTCAACCCATTTTCACTAAACATACTTAATAGTACATAATTAAAGTTTCATAATTGTTTGACTTTATTTGCTATCTCAAAATCTTGACTAAACTCAGGGCATACCGAAATCAAGTATAAAAACAGAAATCAAGTACCAACTTGAAATCATCATTACGGACTAACCACAAGGAGATAAATTCTAATTTTCAGATATGATATGAATATATGAGTATAATTTCATATCAAATTGGAATTTTTCAATTACAGTAATCACACAAAGAGATATACAAGTTTGAATACAAGGGGTTTCAATACAAAGCAATTTTTAAGGGTTTCTACATTCAACTTAACATAAACTTGCATATAACCATACATACATATAAAGGGCTGAAAATTTAGTAAACCTATGATTATTTGTATCATATAAATCAGTAATATAATATAAATAACTATAATTTCAATTAGGATTACCTTCAGGGCTTTTACGTAATTTCCACAGATTTTTCTACACTTTTTCTCCTCACTTTTTCTTCCTAAACATCAACTTTCTATTTCCTCAAGCTAACAACACTTGAAACTGAACCTAGGGTTTGTTTTGCTGAAGAAATATGTTAGAGGGAGGGTTTTAATTCGTCCAAGTCTGCCTCCCAAGCCAACCAATCAATTTAAAACATTTGGTTTAATAAAAGACAATTTACCACTTAAAGGGAATGGACAGCTTTGCCCTTTGTTCGTAAATTCGGTATAACTCTTTACTCGGGCATCCATTTGATGATCCGTTTGTTGTGTTAAAACCCTAACTCACATGTATACAACTATCTAGTTTTCACCTCAAGTCATTTATAATGGTATAAAGGTCAAAACTAGTCTCTAACAGGAATATTTCTACCGAAAACAACCAAATTTGTGTTTGTAAATAATTCGACCTTTCATGATTTATGAAAGTGGGATTATAATAAACATAATAACTTAACATTAGATATACTAATATCACATTATTCATATCACATAAGATAAGCATAATTTAAATATAATTCATCATAATTATATTCGGGTTGTCACAATAACCAAGGACCAAATTCAACCGACATAGGCCGACCAAGTTAAACTATTGCAGAAGAGCTATATATTTTTATTTTAAGGAAAAATAAATCCTAGGAAGAAAAATAACATTGGACAGATGCCAAATATGATCTCAAATAAAAAATTATAACATCACAATTACCAAAACAAATGCTCTGGCTGTGTTATAAAGATTAAACAAGTGCACGGCGAAAGATCAAATGAAATGAGAACACGGTTTTCCATTAATAAACAAGATGGTCATAGGCCTACAAAAAAGACAATAAAGGGTAAAAACTAAAATGACATGAAATGAAAAATTAAGGGTTAAGGGAAGACTAATCGGTGAAAGTAGGTAGGCCAGATTGCTCAACGACGACCCCAATATCTTGAGTAAATGGCTATCTCCACATCATCCTCTCGGGCCCGATCCATGAAGGATGAACTTTTAAAGGACCATGCATTGAAAGTAGGTGTTTAAATTAGACAACTTGATTTCCATACTATTGAACTCATTTTGAGTTCGCTCGGCTTCCTCCACCGCTTTTGCATTAGACTTCATCAGTTAATCGTCGTTCTTATGGTACCGACTAACGAGTTCCTGAGCGACCTGCACGCGCTGTACAAAAAAAGATAAAAATAATTTAAAAGTATATTTTGGCACACGACTAAATAATAAAGTATATGATTTAGCAAGACACTATGCTATAAGCCTTCCTTGTGCACTCCCTCCAAGGTGAAGCCAATCAGATCAAGCATGTCAGACGCATCATTGTCGCCTGAGCAATGAAGTACACTAGCTCCAAGTCCCTTTGGGCCAAAATTGGCCTCAATTATTGGATATTTTTATTTGTAAAAGAAGATCTCCCAAGGGAAAGATCGATTCCCTTAGGAGGAGGGGTCCTTGACCATTCCGCTTGCCTCTATTGAGGTTCGTTGATTATCACATGTCGGTTGGGAAATCTAATGGGCGCAGGTAGAGCACTTACCTAGTTCTTATCCATCCTCCATTTCTTCTTTCGTTCGGCCTCCTGATGCAAATGTTCTAGATTTTGGGCTTCCTTTTCCCCGATAGTGATCAACTTTTTCTTCCTCTTAGTAGCACTTTGTTCGGCCTGGCTATTGTTGGTCGTCTGTTTTCTAAGCTTGCCTCTGATAGATCCTAAATCTACCGATCTCCTCTGCCTTCTAGACATGTCTTCCAGGTCACTAAGGACTGAAAGGAATGAAAAATCTATCACGCAGAGGTTTTCTTATGCTTCACCTCCTCCCAAGGATGACAGAAATGATGGCCTAAGAAAAGAGCAGGCCGAGATTGTCTAAGAACGAGTCAATGTCCTCTATATTTTCCTAGTCAGAATCATATTCGATTGAGATGGCGTCCTAGATATACCCCCTAGAAGTCTCATTAGGAATGGGGATAGCAGTTGTAATGGAATCGTCACTGACCACGAAATAATCGAAGATAAAAAATTTAGGAAATATTGTTATGTTTTTTATCGACTGAACGATCAAGTTGTAGGCGAGACAAATATAGGCCGCCCTCTAATGCAGATGAACACCCTCTTGATTTTGACACCTCCAAACTTTCTTCAAATCTTCATGGTTAACCTGATAGTCAGATAACTTCGTATTTAAAAAATGATTTGCACGAAAATCAAGTCTATCAGTAAAAATCTTTCAAGTACTGAGAGAGAACGAAAACAACTGGATGACCTACCACGTGCCCTCTTTGTGGAAAGAACCCTGAGATCATCATAGTTTTCATCATTTAGTTCCCTAGAGACCACAAGGATATTCTTGTCAGTATCCTTTTATGATCGGGGTAAATATGTAATTAAATTACAAGACTTTTCCCTGGCCTGGAAATGATATAAATATGAGCTTGGGGAAGACCTCAAGTCATAGCAATATTTAATCTTCAAAAAACCTAGGTTCGTCCCAAAAATTTAGTTGATGGTACCGTACCCATTACAATATGATAGAAAAAACCATTTTCTTGAGCTGGGAGTTTTCTATAATAGTGAAGTACCCTCACCAGTAATGGGCGAAGGACTCCCCTTCTTATATGGAAACTGTAAAAAAAGCTACCTCACCAGACAAAAGATCCATGATAACTTCTTCCTCTGGGGACAACTTTATGTTAACACTATCAAGAATTCTATGTCTAGGCGTGGAAGAATTATATGTCTAGGCATGGAAGAAAATTTAGGTGACTTAAACTCTCAGCTAGCAAACCTAGCACTCCAATCGCTATTATTCTTCCTGAATAATAAACCAATCTGCCTCCCTTCCCCGTGGAAGTAGGCAGATCTCCTTGCTGAACCACATACATCTAGTCTTCTTTATTCTTCACTGCATTCATAATTGTTTAAGGGTCCAACATCTCATTACTTCTTTTATTATGGGTTGCCCTACAATTGGATTCATGAACTTAGAGAAATTTAGTGGAATCTTAGATAAATATTGAATAAAAATTTATAAACTAAAGTAAAATTTGAGAATTCAAGTATGGTTAATAATTGTATATTAGTTCATAATCTTTTTATTATTGACAAAGTATAATAATTCCTCTACATGTATGTTGATAGGAATAATCTATTTAAATTCCAATGTTAATATATAAAATCTCCATACTTTGTTGAATACGATCCTAATGATGAGATTCAAATTATAATTATAATTTTCCCATGTCATAACTTTTGTGGATAAATGTTAAATTTATAGGAATGTGTAAGGCCTTAAATTGATTTAGTTTTCCTCAGGGATTTATATATGATTTTTTGCCTCACGCATTTTTGAATTATCCTGGTTATATGATTTAGGTATCAATTCATGAATTTTACCCAAGGTACAAACACACAAAGATAGGCACTATTAAAACTAGGCAAACAGTGTTGTTTCTTTCCAAATTTTATCTTGATTACTAGACCCTAAGTGAGCATGAAAGACTCAAATTATGAATGGAAGGCAAGCAACCACAATACGTCCATGTACGAGGAAACCCAAAATGGAAAAAAACCTCGGACGATTAGTCCTAGACAAATTCACTACAGATATGGTGTTTTACATGAAGACACAAAAGACTTACAACACTTGACTTGATAAGATGCACTGATGTTGTCTTCATAACCTTTGTTTACAGTTCTGTGCATATCCAACACGATACACAACACCTCCGTGTCTTAGTATCCACCGAATGCCTCAACCGTATCCAATAGTGCACACAAGTGATGGTGAGTGAAGATGATGAATTTCTAGGTTTTGTTTGTGAAAATGATTAATAAAGATCAAATGATGCTGGAGAGAATTTTTCCAAATTTTTTATGGCTTCTCAAATGTTCAAAAGAGGTGATTTTCATTCGGTTTTCACGACGCTTTAAATATGAGCAATAAACTGAGTTACGGGGTGAGGAGGTTACAAAGAAAAACTGCCTCAATAACTGATTTTTTTGAAATTCATGCCCGACTGTTCGAATGAGGTACCGTTCTTGTTCGAAAGAACGACCATTCTTGTTCGAACAAGTAAGAATAAGGATTATAATAAGATTCCAAAGAGGGCGAGTAAAATTGAAAATTGACCTCGTTATAACATTACAAGTCGTTCGAACAAGGGTACCATTCTCGTTAAAACGGCCAGGGTCGTTCAAATGAGGATACCATTTCTTTCGAATTCCCATTGAATGTCCCTTCCAATAAGATTCCAGAGAGGCGAGTTTTTGGTGAAAATTTCCTCCTGAGAACACTCGTTCGAACGAGGTACCTAACCTTGTTAAAGCAACCTTGGTAATTTTGTAAAATTTTTTCTCGAAGTTATAAAAAGGTTTTCTAAAAATTAAAGCCATTAAAAAGTTCCTCTCCAACAACAAAATAGGGTCATATACCTTTAGGGAATGAGAGCACTCGAATGATGAATTTATCGTGCAATAACGACTACTACAAATCTTTAATGAAGAATATGGTATGACATCTTAACAAACTAAATGTTTTGTCCTACGAAATAGGCCAATACTTCAAATTGACCCAATGTGGAAATTTATCCTTATAATTCTCCCCCTTTGGCTATTTCGCGAAAAAATATAAGTCATAAAAAGACAGTGAATTCACTAATCCAGATCGCTAAGCCGATCCTAATGCCCATCCTAACCCTAAAAAGAAAAAGACATTGGACTCCCTAAAAACTTAGCAGTGACATGAGAAGCTTCACATGCGTCATCCATAAGAACATGTACCTACACACATGAAATAAAAACTATCGTGATGCATGGGGGATTTTATAAAATAAAGAGCATAAATTAGAAGACTTCCTTTAACAATGTTCTCCCCTATTTTTGTCCAAAGAAAGATAAAGGGATAGAACTAAGCCTTCAATGTTAGTGATATATGAACATGTGTTATAATAAGCATGATAAAGAACACCAACATGATAAAGAAATTCAGCAAGGACAATAATATAGATAAATCATTCACCACAGACATGTAAGAAAGAAAAAAATAAATACGTGGAGAGAGAATGAAAATAAATCCAATGTATATGCCACAAACTAAGAGTACCAAATATCCCAAGTACAAATGAGAGAAATACAAATACATTCGCCAAACACACTCTCTCATAAGTAAAAAATGAATAAATAGATGGTGGAAATAGATTAGGATGACTCAGAATGAGATCGAGTGGGCTGAGTCTGGGCATGCTGCAGGTGACTCCGTAATCGACCAACGGAGGATATATCGATGGTCTGATATCGGGTCATGGGTATGTCAGAAGGAATGAGTAGGCAATGGACACCTAGACAGTGGAATGTGATGATAACAACAAATCGTAAGGCATGTGTAGAGGGGGTGGTGCCAGAGTTTTGAACTAGATAGAGAACCGTGAAGATGTAGTTAGGGAGGTCAATGATAGCACCAAGGCTAATGACATACATAAGATGCACATGGTCCCACGTGATCTGTGTATGGTTTGCGGATGGAATGAGGCATGCACAAATGATCTAATTAAGGATTCAAAAATCATCCTTAAGATTTGTATGGTAGAGGATGGTGGTGTGAGGATCAATGAGCTCAAAAACAACGACTTTAGTCACATCAATATAAGGAGATGTATGTGATATCCCTGGGTAAGTAGAGGTGGGCTCACGGGATAGCTCGGCAAGGCGGGCAATAGAGTCTATAGTAATAAAAACCTCTTTAACCCTGATACGAGAGGCAAGACCTCTCACAGAGACTACCATACGTAAAGGATTCCTTAATAAGGTCAAGGTAAAGGGGGTCTCTAAGGGGAAAATGGGGTCCTCCCCCCCCCCCCCCCCCCCCCCCCCCCCGCCCCGCGCGCGCTGGGCTAACTAAGAAAAAATAATGGTAACGGATAGAGCAATAAGGTCCATTATCGTTTCTCAGAATATAGAACGTGTGGGAAACCCTAAGGAGTTGTAGAGTTTGTACGCGTGACGTGTCTCCCAACGTAGTCGAACGTTGGGGACAATCAAGTTGTCCTTTGAGGCATGATCCTCTTCAGGATCCTCGGTGACACGAGCAAGTCTACGTCTCACCATAGTGACAACAAATGGGTAAAAAGGCATGAAAAAATCTATCTAGACAGCTACACCCTACCCAATAAAAACCAGCTGAACCACCCAAAATGCCAAAAACCAACCAATCAGCATAACCCAATCTCCAGTCAACACAATTTTTATGTAAAATTGCCCACAAAAATTAAAAACAAAAAAAATAGAACTAAATGATATTTCATAATAATTTGACATTAAAAAACTGATTAATGTTAAAAGTTATGCCAAAGAATTATGAGTGTCATTGAAGGGGCAATAAGCAAAAAATAAGGGAAAAAAATATTTTTGATGATTTTGAATATATATATGTATATATATATATAGGGAGAGGATCACAAGTGGACCTAAAAAGCAGACTTTTTAATGGACCTTAACAAAAAAACACTTAACAACCCATTAATTTTAATTCCTTTATTATAATTGGTTCGTGCCAGCAGCATTTTTTTTAACTAGTGGTCTGCCTGGTGGGGTGTGGGTGTTGGGGGGGGGGGGGGTAAGGGGGTCTCGTGTTCATTGCCACTGGCGCGGACCAATTACAACAAAGGAATTAAAATTAATGGGTTGTTAAGTATTTTTTGTTAAGGTCCGTTAAAAAGTCCGCTTTTTAGGTCCATTTGTGATCCTCTTCCTATATATATATATATATATATATATATATATGTCATCTGAAGTTTTATCGGTTTGTGTCCAATATTTTGTAAATTTTTTGGTATATTCTCCTATATATTCTAATCTACATATTTGCAATTGTTCTAAATTTCTTAATGCTTCTGATTGTCTTTCTATTATATATAACTGTCTATTTTCTCATATAAATTCTTGTTTAATTAAATTAGTAAATTTTTCTACATTAAATTCTTTTTTAAATTGTATATATTCTTCAGCCATTTTATAGCTTAGGTACCAATTAGATACACTACCTTGTAATGTATTTTCGAAATATGCTTCAATATCGATTTTATTTTCAAAGTTTATTACTGTACATGCTCTAAAACATCCTTTTTCCCAATTTTATATCGCAATTTCCCAGTCATGGGGATTTACTTTGTCTAAATTCAATATACTTCCATTTTTACTTACAATATTAGAATCTATGTCAAATATATACCTATCTCATGATTGAAATATTGGTATTCTTTTATTATTTTCATTATAATTTTCTTTTGTGGCCTCTAGTTTTTGATGACTTGAATACCCCTTACTTTTGAGCATTTATTTTCAGTATTAAATTACCTTGTAGGTGTGAATTAATATAATTGAGAATTAAAATGGGAATTTAAGATAAATTTTAATTTGTGTACAAGAGTTAATATTCATGTGAATTGTATAATTACTAGTGTGATAAAGTAAATATATGTGTGAGTTATTTCGTCATATGTGAGTAGAAGCGGCGAGAATTGATTATTTCTCAACCGGGGCATATATGTGTGAGTTATATGAGGTTAGGATAGGACTTTTTATTATCGAAATATCGAATGTCAATTTGGGGTGCACGGTTGATCCGAGATGGGTCGAGATAGTCAAAATGAGTGCCCGGGGAGTGTATTTGGGTTTCAGGGTCTTTTTGGCTAGTTAGACTCGGATAGGGGTATACGAGTCATTTTACGTGTGTATTATCATTTAAAGTTGGGATAAATAGATATATGGGTTATTAAGATTAAGATAGAGTTAGCCAATCTCATTTGTGAGAAACCCACTTGTGAGAAAGAAAGGAAGAGAGAATGAGAAGAGAAATCTTGGGGATTTTCCAGCCAAAGCCACAACTACGAAGATGATTCGGAGTCTACAACTTTGAGGCAAGTGATTAAACTTGCTAAATAATTCTTTTGTGTGAATTATTGTATAATTAATTTTCAGATTATTGTGTTTTGGGTATTAAGGATTAAATCTTGATTTTGTTGATAAACCCTTGAAATTGATGTTAGATATGGTTAAATCTTAATTTTGTTGATATATCATCGAAGTGAATGTTAGATATATAATTTGGATGGTGGAAAAATTGGTGGCGTTAGGTTAGAAATGGGTTGTAGAGATTTAGGGTAAATCTCGTAGGAACAAAAACTGAACAGGCCAGATCGGTTCGGTTAGTGGTCCTCAGATTGGTTCGTTTTTGAAGCAGCGAATCGGTTCGTTTTTGGAAACCATCGATCCAGTTCGCATGTCATAGATTTTTAACTCTTCTTTAACTCCTCTCCAACTGGGGTTAGTGATTTAGGACCCTCTAATATGAAGTGATATTAATGTTTATGATATAAAAAGTGGGATAATGACACTATACGATGGTAGGGTGACATCGGGATGATTATGGAAGTGTATTATTGAGATTAATACTACGGTTCCTTCACAAATTTTCCTAGGAGTAGGAATTCATTTAAGATATGGGATACGGGCTAGTTGAGAGAATTCGTGTGTCCTTAGTTATATTAAACTAGTGGATTAATCAAATGTGCGATTGATTATTAAAGCTTAAGTGAGTGATTGAGCAACAAAGCGAATTGAGAATATATTTGAGGAAGTATCGGCGAGTGTAATGTGTGCTATACAAAGGTAGCCGGGTTTATTGATATATACATATAGATATGAGATGGTATGTATAAATATGATGTGTATATAAATATATCTTGTGTGTATGATATATTATGTGGAACATATTCCTCTAGTGCTATAATGGGAAGTTGCGCGATGTGGGTGAATCCCCTAGCTAGTGAATGCAGGGAGAGTATAGTCCCCAGGGCGTAGCATCTAGTATTTATGTAATGTGACTTTTATCATGGGTGAGACTTCTTGGGTATGATTCGTCTCACTTTTAAGTGAAAAACTATGGCCTCTTCCCATACGTTTGTGCTTTGTTTTACCAAGTTGAGGTGGGAGTCCGACGATTAGTACTGAGGATGGTGTGAGTATCCCCTGGAAGATGGTAGCACTTAGAGATTGCATCCAGTGAGCTAATGCTATGAGGGATGGTTAGTATACATAATGAGTGATATGTATGTGAACTTGATGTGAAATGATAAATCATGTATAATAATGAGAGTAATATTATACAGGCTTTAATGATTAATGTGTGAATCACTATGCTTATAACTACTGAAAGTTATTAGTAGTGAATTGATATATGATCATTGAGAATGATATTAAAAGTTGTTATGTTGGTATGAATTAGATATGTGAGTGTGGGTTAACACGTAAGCATGAGGTTGGGTTATCCATAGATGAGTCGGGTAGCTTAACTAATATTTAAAATGCATATGTTAGGTGCGCGTTATAGTTGAGGGGTGAGTATGAGTCTCAAGATACCTGTATATATCTTTTATTTTTCTTTTCCTTTGTTATATCTTTAGGTGTCCCACCACAGGGGCGCCAGGTATGAGCTTCCATTCCAGAGTCTAGGGAGCTGCAGCATATGTGGAATGTTGCAGAATTTTTGATATAGTCGCATCTCATCTTTATTAATCTAGTTAAGGACCAGCAGTGTTAATCGGGCGCGTGTTACCCAAGTGTTGTACTGATGCATATGCTATATATTTCAGACATTTGTTATATTTTATGGGTTTGTTAACCATTAACTTATTCGGTTATTTTGTTGTGCAGTTTGTTACATGTATATATGTTCATGTTTTGTAGTTCTCGTTAATGGATTTAATTGTAATATTTATAAGTGGAAACTTTTGGCAACCGCTCTATTATGATTTATGGGTGGTTGGCTATATTTGTTGGTCCGTGAGATAGTGATGCTAAGAATGATCCATTTGATATTCCTATTTTATTTTAGTAGAGGGCTGGCCACCTGTTATTTTAATAAGCGGGGTGTCACATATTCATACGTATAGTCTGTTGTAGTAGATGTTTATGATTTTTCTGATGGGTTTATTTCTTTTATTGTTTTTTCTATTTGTTTATTATTTATAAATTTATCTATTCCTATTTTTTGTATTTTTCTTTTGTTATCTTCATCTGTTCCTTTTGCACAATGTATGGATATTATCATTTCTTTTGCCTCTTTACTGCCATACTTTTCTGTAAGCTCTTTTTCTGTCATATTATCAAAATTTTCTAATATTACATCATATATGTTATCTTCTAGTAGTTCATATATTTGATCTAGTTGATCTTGAATACAAAAAGTTAAAAGAAGGCAAAAAAAAAAAACAATACTACTATACTTGTCAACAAATAGACTTACCATCATAATAAGGATGTGATAATAAAAGGATAATAAACCATAAAAATAAAAGCTCAAAAAAGTATTAAAACAATATAAAAACTATAGAATCAGACCCAGTAGAACATATAAAAGATATAATCAAAATAAATATAATCAATATAGACGCAAAAGACCATGGTATAAAAAGAAAAAAATGAACAAAGAAATAAAAAGAGATGAAAATAAAAAGATAAAAAGTGCAAATGTTTTATATGTGGAGATCCTAATCATATTCGACCTAATTGTCCTTATAGATATAAAAATAATAATTTTTCAAAAATTGAAGAAAAAATAAATTTTTAGATGATATTGAAGATGACCTAGAAGACACAATAGAATTAAAAAGTATATATGATGAAAATGAAGAAATAGATAATATTAGCATATACAATATATAGTCAATAGAATCAGAAGACGAGCATATAGAAAATAGTCTAGAAGATTTAAACTTTTTAGACAATAGGGAATAATGTGAATATAAAATTATACAATATATGTTTATAAAGAAAAGATGTGCAAAATGTTTAAAAGATGATAAAGAGATGTATATTTGCAAGACATGTAATAGAAATTTATGTATAAATTGTTATAAAGAAATAAAAGAGCAACCCAAGGAACACATAAATAGAACAAATAAATCATTTTTAATTACTTTTCCTATACAAATTAAATTTACATATAAAATTTTAGATACAACCACAATGTTAGACATAGGAGCAACAAAAAGTTTAATTCATATAGAATTAGTACCCAAAGAAAATATAAAAGAACTAAGTTATCCAGTATATATACATAAATTTAATAAAGAAGCAATACTAATAACACAATGTATACCGAATATACCGATATATATAAATAAAGAACAATTTATTCTACCTCAAACATATTTAACAAATGTAAAAAGCCATCACCCTTTTATTCCTGGATTAAATTTTATTCAATCTCTAACCAGAGGATTTATGTATACTCCATCAGGACTACAATTCTTTAAAAAAGGAACTCATAATATACCTAATAATCAACAAAATAATATAGAAAATCAAGAAAATCGTTAATCATTAATAATAATATAATTAGAAACAACAGAAAAATTGATAGATGAACCACAAGAAGACAATCTAGATGAAAATATTATTTATGTGAATATCTGCAGCAAATAGAAGAAAGCCAAACAGAAAAATATATTTCAAAAATTTTAATTAAATAATGTTCATAAATACTAAATTAGAATTAAAAGATTTAATCAGATTATCAGAAAAAACATAAATAATAGGAGAAAATCCATAGAAACAATGGAACAAAAATAAAATAGAAGCAAAATTAAATATAATTAACTGAGGCTTGACCATAAAAACTGAAGACATAGTATGTGAACTCATAGACAATTAAGAATTTAAAATACAAATTACAAAATTATTAAATATAGGAGTTATACAGAAAAGTGTTAGTAAACACAGAATCCCCGCTTTTATGGTAAGAAATCATTTAGAAATAAAAAGAGAAAAATCTAGGATAGTAATAAATTATAAAAGATTAAATGATAATACATATGACGATAGTTATAAAATACCTAATAAACATGAATTAATAAATAAAATTCAAGATACAAAATATTTTTCGAAATTTGATTGTAAATCAACACTTTGGCAAAGAAAAATGGAAAAAGAATCAATAGAATGGACAACGTTCACATGTCCAGAAGGACATTTTGAATGATTAGTAATGCCTCTTGGCCTAAAGAATGCACCACAAATTTTTCATAACAAAATAGATAAAATATTAAAAAAAATTCAGATTTTTATATAGTATATATAGATGATATATTAGTATTTAGGGATAATAAAAAAGAACATATAAATCATTTAAAAATCATATTCAATGAATTTATAGATCAAGGATTAATAATTAGCAGCAAAAAGATGCAATTAGAGAAAAATGAAATAGAATTTCTCGGATTATATATGAAAGGAGGAAAAATAGAATTACAAAAGCATATAGTCATAAAAGTTTTAGAATATCCAGATAAAATAGAAGAAATAAAACAATAATATTTCTTAGGATTGTTAAATTATTGTAGAAATTTCATACCAAACTTATCAAAATTAGTAGGACCGTTGTATAATAAATGAGAAAAAAATGGTCAAAAATATTTTTTTTTTTTGGGGGGGGGGGGGGGGGGGGGGGAAATTATGTATATATAAACAAGCGAAACTACAACAAGAGCACGATGGGATAAAACCCAGTCACACCCCTAGGGGTATACCCCAAAGGGGAAAAAAACAACAACCAATCATTGGGCAACAAGCCCTAAACCCCACAAAACCCTAATCAAGTTCACTCTTAGTGATACCCCAGTTCATGCATGCCATCCAGTTCTCAAATCTACTTATCCCCTTCTTCCATTTCACGGCCCTCGCTCTGATCATAACTTCAATCTCCTTGACAATGACATCACTGCTCTTGGCCACCCCCTTGAAGTATCTAGCGTTTCTCTCTATCCACATGCAGTAAATAGTAGATGAGAACGAGATATTCCTAATACGATTATAAAAGCTGGTACCACTGTAATTAGAAATGGCATAAATCATCTCACCATCCCAATCCATAGCATCTCTGTGTTCCTGATTCCTAGTCCTGACCTCCTTCCACACCTCCTGAGAAATAAGACATTCATTGAAATGTGGGAAATAGACTCAACCCCATTGGAGCAACTACAACACAAATTGTCCTTAGTATGAATAGCATCCCTAAAACAAAAGCACATTTAGGAATATTGACCTTGTTCCACACGATTTTATGCCAGGAAACATTTGGGTGATTAGGCTCCATCACATCATAGGCTAATCTGATAGAAAACCCAGACTAGTTGCGAATCCAGACCAACTCATCATTCGTGTCTTGTCTAATGTGGGTCAAGACCGCATTCCTAATATCCAAGAGCTCCCAGGTGACCGCAGCAGGCCATCTCCACCTATTCTCAATAATGTAGTCAGCAACTAAAGCCTTGTGATTGCTAGCAGCATAGTAGATAACAAGATCCCCAAATAAGGGGTGAAGAGGCCCCAGGGGGTGCCAATTATCGTGCCATAAAAAAGTATCCTTGTCGTTACCGATTTTCTACCTGATAAGAGGTTTGATCAGATGTCTCAATGGCATCATCTTCCTCCAGCTCCAAGAAGAGTCACTGGCTAACTTAATATCCCACAAGCTTCTTTTCTTCAACTTATACACATTGCACCACTTAACCCATAAGCAATCCTTATTACTACTTAGATTCCACAGCATCTTCAGGATCGCAGCCACATTCCACCTCTCAATGCTCTTGATACCCAAGCCACCACCCTCGTAGCTCTTACAGAGATCCTTCCACGCCACCTTAGCCCCAAAATGTTTAAGGTCAGAGCCCATCCATAGAAAGTCCTTCATCAGCTGCTCAACTCTAGAGATGGATCCTTTCGGCAAAATGAACAAACAAGACCAATAAACCTAGATCCCAAACATAACGGACTTGACAAGCTGTAATCTGCCAACGTAGCGAGGAAGCTTATTGGTCCAGCACTTAATCCTCCAAGTTATCCTATCAATTATCCTACAACAATCTTTGCTCTTGAGTCTAGAGGTGATGAGAGGCACCCCTAGGTACAAGAAAGGATGGTTGCTGTAACCGAAGCCAAAAATATCCCTCGTTTGCCTGATCCTATCCTCCCCCATGCTCGTGTAGTAGAAGATACTCTTACTCAGATTAGGTGCAAGTCCCGCAATGCTACAAAAATCATCGACTGCCTTCTTTGCAATGGTACAAGAGGGAATGTCCCCCCCATAAAGGACAATCACATCATCCGCAAAACATATGTGGTTTAGCCCCACCTCCTTGCATCTAGGGTGATAAGTAAACATGGGACCATTGCAAGCCTTGTCCAAGATGCACGAGAATGTATCCATAACCAGGAGGAAAAGATAGGGAGAGAGGGGGTAACCTTGCCTCAACCCTCTCCTTCCCTCAAAGAAGACATGAAGGGAAGCTCAGGTGAGCCAACAAAGAGAAAAGAAAACCCCAACCCACCGTATCATAAGCCTTTAGCAAATCAATCTTCAAAGTACATATAGGAAGGCTAAGCACTCTGTGATAATTCCTCATAACCGCCTGGAGAAGAAGGATGTTATCAGAAATGGACCTCCCTTTAACAAATGCGACCTGGCTTGGGTTGATCACGTGGGGGAGGATAGGCTTCATCCTATTAGCAATAATCTTCGAGATGAACTTGTAGATAGTATTACAACAGGAGATGGGTCTAAAGTCATGCATACCGTTGGGGGTGGTAACCTTAGGGATGAGGGCCAAGGCAGTGTAATTCCACTGTCTAGGAATATACCTACAACTGAAGAAAAACTTAATGGCCTCAGTAACATCGCTCCCCACCACTTCCCAGCTCTTCTTAAAAAAGAATTCATTGAACCCATCACGACCTGGGACTTGATCAGACCCAATAGCGAACATGGCCCCCTTAATCTCATCATCATCATCATCAATGGGAGCACACAGAGTCGCAACAACCTCATCACTAATTCTCTTAACAACGTTCACCTCCAGAAATGGAGCAGGGTCCGCACATGTGCTTCTGCTGCCCAGAAGGTTGCAAAAGAACCCCATCGCCGTATTAGCCACCCCCTGAGTGCCCTCCACCTGGACCCCACTTCTTGTCCTCAATGCTTATAATCTTCCTCCTGGTAGTGGTAAGGTTGGCCCTCTTATGGAAGAAAGAGTAGTTCCCATCACCCAATTGAATCCATTTAACTCTGGAACGCTGCTTATAGTAAGACTCTTCCGCCTTCCTTAGCTTGAGGTAAACCACCAACTTATCTCTCTCTTCTAATTGAAGGCACATATTGCCTTCCTCACTGTCCAGTCTAATATGAACGTCATCAAGCTCCCTCTTCGCCTCCTCAACCCTCCTGGAAAGCTGGTTATAGAACTTCTTATTAAAATCTTTGAGGTTAATCTTCAGTCTTCTAATTTTCTTACTTAATCTCACCATAGGGTTACCCACATCATTCCCGTTCTAAGACTCGGCCAGCACCTCCTGGAAATTAGCATGCGCAGAAGTTATATAATTAACAAGATAATGACAGGACTATGATCCAAAACAACCTAAGGAAGAACAGTAGCCTAAGACTCCGAAAAAACCGTGCTCCAAGTATCATTATGGAGAACCCTATCCAGTCTCGACTGGACATTGTCACTACCCTCCTGACGTTTATTCCACGTAAACCATAGCCCATTCATTGTCATGTCATTGACTTGGATATCATTAATACACTGTTTGAAGGCCTCCGTAGCATGCACGTCAATATCATGCACCCCTCTCTTCTCGTCATGGGATCTCACAACGTTGAAGTCCCCCATTAGAATCCACGGCTGGCACTCAGTACTACCTCTATTGAGCCTTAAAAATTCCCATAATGGATCTCTTCTATGAGGTAAGTTATCCCCATAGATGAAAGTCACAAAAAACCCGTTGCTTCTGCCACATACCTCCACCTTTCACATCATTACTTGGGGGTGGGACTGAACTAATGTAACATTCACACAATTAGGATTCCATACCACAATCACCCTAGCCATGCCCCCCCAATGGGGCAAATATCAATAAAATTCCAATGGAAAAAACAGTTATTCTTAAGGTTACATATATTGTTTCTCCTCACTTTGGTCTCAACCAAACAAACCATATCGAGCTGCTGGTCACTAATTAACTTACTAACTTCTTTCTATTTATGAGGGGAATTGAGGCCCCTTATGTTCCAAGACCCGATCTTAAACATCAACTTTTACTCCCCTTTCCCTTCTTCCTATTCTTGCTGCCTGACTGGCCCGTATTATTCATCACCCCCTTTTGCTTATAAGCAACCTCATCCACGTCCATGACTTTTCTAGCAAGAGCAGTAGGTTCCGAGGTGATATAATACTCACTATCGTTATCCACTATGTTAAACTGGTTAGATAAACAGATAGTGGGTGAGACCCCATCATGAGCTAACTCACTAATCTTATCTAAAATCCTCACTTCCGCTTGAGCCTTTTCCACCACTCCACACGGTTCACCCCTTTTTTTTTACAGTGGGGGTTGTGGAAATATGTTTCTGCGTAATCTCAGTCCATTCATCACCTGCAGGGGGCTTTGTCTTCATGGCTTCAGGGTCCCTATTCTGGTTAAGTTCGTTCTGGTTAAGTTCCTTCCCTTTCATGCATCTAGTTACATTGTGTCCGAACACGAGGTAGTGAGGGCACGAAGGTGGTTGTAACACCCCGCACTTTTAGGGATAATTAAATTTGAAAAGTGAGCGTAATTTGGAGATCAGGGGATGTTCTGCGAATAGAAATTTTGGAATTTACGAACATTGGATAATTATCGGTGTGTGTTATATTTACTTTGAGACTAAGTAAATGAGTTGAATTATTTTAATTACATGTCGCAGTTGGGTAAAGCGACAAGGGGTAATACTTTATTTGGAAAACTCGTATTAAGAGGTATTGGGTTTAATTAGTGAATTGAAGTTAAGTGACTCGGATGGAGATTTTGAGTGTGCAGTTGATTTTTGAATGGCCTAGATAGTTAGAATAGAGTATCCAGGAATTTTTGGATTAAAAGGGACTTGTAATTAAGTAAATGAGTCATTTTTGGGTTTTAAAGGGATAGACCCTTATTCTCTCCTATATAAGGCAAGAGAGAGTGGGAGAAAGGAAAGAAAAAGAGAGAAGGAGAGAGAAGAGGAAAGCAAGATAGAAAAGAGGAAGAAAAGGGAGATTCCGACCAAACTCCACAGAATTCGACTCGAGGACGTCGGATTTTATCCACGAGGCAAGTGTTTACTTGCTTATTTTTTTCAAAGCATAAATCTATTATTATAGTTGGTAGTGATAAACCACAAAGATTTTTGGTATGGATTTTTGTGAATCAAAAGGGTTTTCGGAAATTTAACGGATAAACCTCGGGTAATATACAAGTTGTGAAACTTAGGAATTTATTGAAATCGATTGTTGGTTATGGGTTCTAGGATGTTTAGAACCCTTTTTATATGTGTATATGTTGTTGATTGAGGATGGAGGATGTTGGGAGAAGAGATAAAAGATTGGGGGAAACTTTAATGAACGAAATAGCTTCTTGGAGAAGAAGCTATCCGGATCGATCGATCGATGGCCCAGGGTCGATCGATCGAACCTTCAGTATTTTTCACAATTTTGGCTAGGGTTGTTTATATGGGATAAATTCCAATTTAATTGTTTCTAGTTTATTTTTTTGAGGAAACAAATATTCATTTAGGAGTGATATATATATATATATATATATATATATATATATATATATATATATATATATATATATATATATATATATACGATGTGATTACATTATATATAATATGATACAAATACATATATATCTATGCGTGATTGGTATGTGTGTATCTTAGAGGCTGATTCCACGGGCTTTCCTTTGGCGTAGGGTTGGAACAGCCAAATTATATATATTTCTTTAGTGCGATCCGGGGAGGTTGCACGATGTGGGTGAATCCCCTGGCTTGAGGAGAAGTGAGAGTATATCCCCAGGTCATCTCGTCCCGCATTCGAGTGCGATGTGTGTGTTGTAATACCCCGTAATTTTACTGATTTTTATTTAAGAGATTAATTAAATTAAATGAAAATTAATTGGGAATTAATCCGGGTACAAATACTAGCGAGATGTGAGTTGGTATTTAATTATGATGTAAAAATTGAAAATTTCATGTACTGAAAATGTTAAAATTGTCGCGAGACAGAAATACGACAATTTGAAAATTTAATTGGGACGTGCGTGTCAGTCGCGTCAGGAATGTAATTATTGGAATTAAAAAGTGAATTATATTTTTATCAACCGAATGGTCATTTTGAGTGCGCCAACGTGTTCAGAAAGGTCGAAATAGTCAGAAAACACTAGCCGGGGGTATAGTTTGGGTCGCGGGGTATTTTTGGGCCATACCGGCAACCTAGAAGGGTATTTTGGTAATTTTAAAAATAAAGGAATTAAAACCCACGAATTTTAGAGGTTAATTTAATATTAGAAATAAACCCACTAAGTCCAATATCAGCATTCAACAAGTAGTGGGTTACGGGAGTTATAGGGAGAGTCTTAAGAGGTTCCAAAAGAAACCCCTAGCCAGCCACCATCACCATCTTTGGGAGAAATCTGTAGAGAGAAAGAGGAGAATCAACCTTCATCCTTCAACATCAACTCAGAAAACCTAAGGCAAGTGGTTTAATTACATAATTTCAAGCGAATGTTTCTTCCATGCTTAGGATTAAATTTATGTCTTGTAGTGAAAGTTTGATGAAAAACCCATGAAATTGGAGATAGAACTCATAATCTTATATAGGGATTGCATGTAGAATGGTAATGAATGAATTCCATATCCAAAATGTATCTTTGATGATTTAAAAACGGATTTATAAGGAGAAATTGCAGACGTTAAAATTCTGGCTTCATGTTTATAGGGTTTGGGATAATGTTTGGGAATTATGATGATTACATGTTAATTTAGGAGGCATTGACCCCAAATATATGTTAGAGGGTGACTTAGGAGGACTAAGAGTAGTTTAAAATCGTTAAAACTTAATTGGGATGATCTTAGTGGGGATTTAGAGGAGAGAAATCTGAAGAAAAATGAATTGGGGAAATTTCTGGGCGCAGTCTGCCATCTCGTTAGGAGACCTGCCCAGGTCGTTCGAACGACCTCATTCGAACGAGCTTCTAACAAGATGACCGTATCCCTTCTAATGAGTTGGTAGTTCATTCGAAGCCTTTCGTTTGAACGAGACTTCTAACGAGTTGACATAATGACCTTTTTGGCCTGATTTTATTTCAAATGTCCCGTAGACTTAAGTAAGTGAGAATTAACCTTCCCTTATTGACTAGTGGGTATAATTGTGAGAATTGGGGTACGTTGAGGAGTAGAACTTTGAACCTTATAGTAATCCAGATGAAAATTGTGGGATAGGAAACGAATACCTAATTACGACGTGAGAAGGGTTGACAACGTTAATATACAAATCGGGGACTTGTAAACGTATAACATTAAATGATGGTATAAGAACGAGAAGCATACCTATATTAATAATTCGAGATATCTAAGATGTGTGAATGCTTAGTATATGTGGTTTTATGTGTAAAACATACCTACCATACTTGTTATCACGGGAGGTATGCGTTCGATTAGGGCCATCTAATCTTTGTGTGCCTACACTGGGATTTAGATTGGTACCTCGAGGACATAGGTCAGAGAAGGACTTATTGAGAAGTTAATGAGTCTGCTGATCATGGGAGCGTAGGTACGTGCATGACCCATGTGATGTGAACTATGTTCGCCTCCAATTTTGTGTGATTGTTGTTATTTGAGAACGATTCCTGAGAGATTCGGAATGCGTGGTCCTTATGTACGTGATGTACCGGGATTGGATAGCAGAGTATGTGTGCACCGCAGCTTAGTCTCGGGGTGCTAGTATTGTATATTTATGATGAGAATAATATATTGTTAATTGAAATGAACTGTAATGTATAAATGTGAGTATCTATAATATCAACGTTTTGTAAAAGATAAAATGAAAGATCTCTAGTGATTAGTAGTAAAATGGGAAACTGTGTATAAGAGTAAAACACTCTGTTTAAAATAAGATGTCGGGAATTACATCGTGAATCGTATAGTAACGTTAGATTTTATATTGAACCAGTTAGATACGGGCATAACTAGATTCGATTACGGATACGTTAGGAGTGCACAGATAGTCGAGAGGTGAGTATTTCATGTGAGAGCACGTCCTAACATGTATTTTGCATTCATTGTTTTATGTCATTAAAACACTTGCTATATTTTAAATTGTTTTTTCACAATCGGGCTCTGACAC
This sequence comes from Sambucus nigra, assembly GCA_949130495.1. Classification (NCBI taxonomy): domain Eukaryota; kingdom Viridiplantae; phylum Streptophyta; class Magnoliopsida; order Dipsacales; family Adoxaceae; genus Sambucus; species Sambucus nigra. Next base: position 659,861,173 of record OX422210.1, read on the forward strand.
GTTTGCTTTCAAATATATTTTTGTAAAAACCTTTTAGGTGCCCAGCCAGAAGGACACCATGCATAGGAGTTCCATTCAGGTGACGGATTGTAGCTGCCGTGGAAGTTACAGGACTTTGACAGTAGACGCCTCCACTTTCGATATTGACTCTATGTTACTAGATTTTCCTCATCTGTTGGGCATGTCGGCCCATTTCTTTTAGACACTTTATTTATCCAGTTATATCAGATTTTTGGGTTGTAATTAATTTAGTGATGCAGACTTAGTATTTGTTTATTCCTGCATTTGGATTGTTGTGAGGAGTATCCCTCCAGACGCATTACTATTTTATGGTTATTCCATTGTCATTATGTTGTGGTGGTTATGTTAGGTTTTCATAATTGAATTATTGCATGTTAATCGAATTTAATTAAAATTGACAACTCACTTTTTAAATATTAGGTGGCTAGTAATTAATAAAATGTTTTAGACAATGATACGATGAACTGAACCAACTTGGCATTTTGTATTAATTTAATAAAGGAGTAGCTACCCGGTATTTAATTAGTCAGGGTGTCACAGGTGGTATTAGAGCATCAGATTCTAGTGTCCTTAGGATCTGTATGGCTTATTATGTTTTCGTTGATCTTTCTTTGATGTAGAGCCCTATATTTTAGGATTGTTGTATTCTTTTATGTATGTTCCGCTCTTCAGCTATTTTGAGCTAATAACTGTGAACTTATAAGACTTTACTCTCATTTTAGATGCCTCCACGACGTGCACAGTGAGTTCCTAGAGATGCACAACCCGAGCCACAGCCTGCACCAGTTCAGGGCACCATGAATGCCGCCGAGGTTGCAGCTATTGTAGCCCAAGCGGTGAATGCCGCCCTAACAGTTGTACAGTAGGCACCACCCCAGGCACCGGTAGTCACGCCATTTCAGGCTCATGCATTCCCGTCTACTTGAGAACGCGTTCGTGATGCTTTTTAGAAAGAACACCCTCCAAAGTTTGCAGGTAGCTCCGACATTGTAGTGTCTAGTCAGTGGAGGAAGGACATTTAGAGGAACTTAAGGATGTACGAGTGCGCGGATGTTCAGAAGCAGATACTAGCTACTTTTAAGCTAGTAGGATCAGCATTGCAGTGGTGGGAGTCTATTACCACCGCGGAGGAGAGGGACGCCCTTTCTATTCAGGAGTTCTGGGTGCGGTTCGATCGCAAATATTTTTCGTCAGCTGTTCACACTGAGATGAGGAGGAAGTTGATGAACCTCAAGCAGGAGGGGAGGACCGTGGCCGAGTATGAGTCCAAATTCACTAATCTCTTGAACATTATTCCCGATGAGATTCCGACTGAGGAGAAGAAGATTCAGAAGTTCATGGACGGATTGACTTGGAGGATCCGACAACACTTCTTAGGAAATCTTTCATTAGCCACTTACTCTGACGTGGTTAACGCGACACTGCTTCACTGCCAGGATCATCGCTTTCACATGTCTGAGAGTAAGTGATCAGGAGAGTCCAGCCATCAGGGCAGGATAGGGGGAAATGGTGCCAGCGGGGCACAATCTATTAAGGGTCAGCACAGGCAGGGTGATCAGGGTTCCCAACAGGGGGATCCTAAGAGATTCAGATCTGGGGGTTTCAGGAATGGTCAGGGAGGTTTCAGACATGGCCATCAGGGCCAGATTGGTCAGCAACAACAGTTTCAGCAGGGCCAACATGGTCAAGGTAGGAATGGTAACGGCCATCAGGGCCGAGGGCAACAGGGACAGCGAGGAGGAAACTTCCCGAGGAAGTGCTTCGTGTGTGGCAAGATTGTCCATAAACGCCAGGATTGTCCTGATAGGGGCAGGGCCCCACAACAACAACAGTCGGGTGCTCGACACTAGCCACAGAGGCCTATGTTTCCCTCCGCCCTCCCAGCACCACCACAGGTGGTAGCATTACCACCCATTCCAGCGATCCCAGTTCAGCAGGGACAACTTCAGTATGGGAGAGTGTACCAGCTCCAGCAGGCCGCCGTCCCACAAGATCCACCTGCTCTTGAGGGTATGATCTCTATTCAGGGGACTATGGGACGTATTTTATTTGATACGAGGGCCACACATTGTTTCATTGCCACGAGATTTGCACGCACTATTGGGTTGTTAGACACTGCAGAAAGCACGATTACTTGTGTAGATTCACCGTTGAGTAGGGGTTCTGTAATTTCCCTTATTTGTAGAGGTATGGGTATAGAGATCGGGAGGTTTACTTTACCCGCTGATATGTTAGTATTATAGATGATTGAGTATGATGCGATTGTTGGTATGGATTGGCTAGTTGCGTACCAAGCCATGATTGATTGTTTCAGTAGGAGTATCATATTTTCCATTCCCGGGCAGGAGATGTTTTTATTGGCGATGCCTCGCCCTGAGGGAGGATCTTCCACTCATTTGTACTATATAGAGGAGGAGACCTCTAAGGAAGTGGTGGTACCACTTGATTCGATTACAGTCGTGAGGGAGTTTGCTGATGTATTCCAGGATATACCTAGATTACCTCCTTGTAGAGAGATATATTTGCACACGACCCATTACCCGCGCACCGTACCGTATGGCTCCAATGGAGATGACAGAGCTAAGGGATCAGATAGAGCAGTTGTTGGGTCAGGGGTTTATCCGGAGGAGTACTTCACCGTGGGGTGCCCCTGTGTTGTTCGTAAAGAAGAGGGATGGATCGTTGAGGTTGTGTGTAGATTACCGGGAGTTGAATAAGGTCACCATACGGAACAAGTATCCGTTGCCCCGAATCGATGACTTATTTGACCAATTGAGAGGAGCCTGCTTCTTCTCAAAGATTGATTTGCGATCGGGATACCATCAGTTGCGTATCAGGGAACATGACATCTCGAAGACTTCTTTCTTGACGCGATATGGTTCCTATGAATTTTAGGTTATGCCTTTTGGCTTAATCAACGCTCCAGCCGTGTTTATGGACTTAATGAATAGGGTGTTCAGAGAGTTCCTAGACCAGTTCGTCATTGTCTTTATTGATGACATTCTGGTTTACTCCCAGACAGAAGAGGAGCACGCCAAGCATTTGAGACAGGTTTTGCAGATATTGCGTCAGAACGAGCTTTATGCAAAGTATGAGAAGTGTGGGTTCTGATTGAAGGAGGTTCAGTTTTTGGGGCATATCATTTCAGACCGACCGAGGGATATCTGTCGATCCGGGGAAGGTATCCGCGGTGACGGAGTGGGGACAACCCACGACACCGACTGAGATTCGTAGTTTCTTGGGCCTAGCAGGATACTACAAGAGGTTTATTTTGAGTTTCTCAAAGATAGAGGGTCCTTTGACATATCTGACTCTCAAAGGTGTACCATTCATCTGGAGCGATGCCTGTCAGTTGGCATTCGATGAGTTGAAGGATAAGTTGACCTTAGTGCCTGTGTTAGCATTGCCCAGGCCGGGAGTTGAGCATTTAATTTACACCGATGCGTCCTTACAAGGACTTGGAGGTGTGCTGCAATAGGAGAGTCAGGCCATAGCTTATGCTTCTCGTAAGCTTAAGCCTCACGAGATGAATTACCCCACCCACGACTTGCAGTTAGCGGCAGTCATATTCGCTCTTCGGATTTGGAGACAATATCTCCCGGGAGAAATTTCGATTGTTCACAGACCACAAGTCTCTACAATACCTCTTCACGCAGAAGGAGCTGAATATGCATCAACGTCGGTGGCTTGAGTTTGTGAAGAATTATCAGTTCGATATCCAGTATCACCCAGGGAAGGCTAGCGTGGTAGCAGACGAGCCGTCGGTCGGTAGATGAGGTGGCTGAGGTGTGGAAAGCTAAGTGGAAGGAGTTGGGACACCAGGATGCAGTGGCCCGATCGTTCATGTATGTGATGACTATTACACCTCAGATTGTTACGAGAGTGGTAAAGGCCCAAGCAAATGACTCGTTATGTCAGGAGCAGATAGTTCGATTACTAACGGAGGGAGCCGAGTCCTATACCGTTGGCTAATATGGGGGATTAAGCTTCAATGGGAGACTGGTCATTTCGGAAGGGGAGGACTTGCGACACGAGGTAATGACGGAGTCGCACGGCTCACAGTTCGCGGTACACCCTGGTGGGGATAAGATGTACCAAGACATGAGACGACAATATTGGTGGAGCGGGATGAAGAGAGATATCGCCGTGTTTGTTTCTAAATGTGCCACTTGTCAGCTAGTAAAGGTGGACCATCAGAAACCGGCAGGACTTCTACAGCCGTTAGAGGTTCCGATGTGGATATGTGTGATTGTGGATAGATTGACCAAAGTTCCTCATTTTCTACCCGTAAGGACGGATTACACTACGGGACAGTATGCCCAGATTTTCATTGCGGAGATAGTGAGACTTCACGGGGTGCCTCTAAATATCGTGTCTGATCGAGACAAGATATTTGTTTCACAATTTTGGGAGAGTTTCCAAGAGGCCATGGGTAAGGAGTTGCGGCTGAGTACGGCTTATCACCCGCAGACGGATGGGTAAATCGAGCGAACAAATCAGATGTTGGAGGACATGTTGCGTATGTGCATCCTAGACTTTGGAGGTGGATGGGAGCAGTATATTCCACTGGTGGAGTTTTCTTATAATAACTCCTACCAGTTTACCATTGGCATGGCTCCATTTGACGCGTTGTATGGTAGACCTTGTCGTTCCCCAGCATGTTGGTTAGAGGTGGGGGATAACAAACTCCTTGGGCCGGAAGTGATTCAGGACACTTCGGCAAGGATAGAGATGAAACAGATCCGCATTCGGGTAGCTCAGGATCGACAGAAGAGCTATGCTGATGCAAAAAGATTCTTCAGAGAATTCAAGGTGGGGCACCAGGTGTTACTCATAGTATCTCCTATAAAGGGGATAATGCGTTTTGGGAAGAAGGGGAAACTGGCACCAAGGTATGTGGGGCTATTTCCTATCATCGAGCGTATTGGGCCAGTTGCGTATAGACTGGGGTTACCGGAGCACTTGCATAGGATTTATGATGTGTTCCATATTTCCTCGCTAAGGAAATATCTTAGGGACGATTTGGCCCATACTCACATTGCTTTGGAGGACATCGATCTCGTGCCCGATACTTCCTACGAGGAGGGGCCGATTGCTATTTTGGATCGAAGCGAGCGGAAACTGAGGTCGAAGATAGTACCATTAGTACGTGTGCAGTGGCGGCATCATAATGCCGAGGAGTCCACATGGGAGCGCGAGGATGAAATGCGCGAGCGATATCCGGAGTTATTTTTACCAGGTACTCTTTAGTTCCGAATTTCGGGATAAAATTCTGTTATTAGGGGGGAAGTATGTAATACCCCGTAATTTTACTGATTTTTATTTAAGGGATTAATTAAATTAAATGAGAATTAATTGGGAATTAAACCGGGTACAAATACTAGCGAGATGTGAGTTGGTATTTAATTATGATGTTAAAATTGAAAATTTTATGTATTAAAAATGTTAAAATTGTCGCGAGACAGAAATACGACAATTTGGAAATTTAATTGGGACGCACGTGTCAGTCGCGTCAGGAATGTAATTATTGGAATTAAAAAGTGAATTATATTTTTATCAACCAAATGGTCATTTTGAATGCGCCAACGTGTCCGGAAAGGTCGAAATAGTCGGAAAACACTAGCGGGGGGTTTAGTTTGGGTCGCGGGGTATTTTTGGGCCATACCGGCAACCTAGAAGGGTATTTTGGTAATTTTAAAAATAGGGGAATTAAAATCCACGAATTTTAGAGGTTAATTTTATATTAGAAATAAACCCACTAAGTCCAATATCAACATTCAACAAGTAGTGGGCTACTGGAGTTATATGGAGAGTCTTATGAGGTTCCAAAAGAAACCCCTAGCCACCCACCATCACCATCTTTGCGAGAAATCTGTAGAGAGAAAGAGGAGAATCAACCTTCATCCTTCAACATCAACTTAGAAAACCTAAGGCAAGTGGTTTAATTACACAATTTCAAGCGAATGTTTCCTCCATGCTTAGGATTAAATTTATGTCTTGTAGTGAAAGTTTGATGAAAAACCCATGAAATTGGAGATAGAACTCATAATCTTATATAGGGATTGCATGTAGAATGGTAATGAATGAATTCCATATCCAAAATGTATCTTTGATGATTTAAAAACGGATTTATAAGGAGAAATTGCAGACGTTAAAATTCTGGCTTCATGTTTATAGGGTTTGGGATAATGTTTGGGAATTATGATGATTACATGTTAGTTTATGAGGCATTGACCCCAAATATATGTTAGAGGGTGACTTAGGAGGACTAAGAGTAGTTTAAAAACGTTAAAACTTAATTGGGATGATCTTAGTGGGGATTTAGAGGAGAGAAATCTGAAGAAAAATGAATTGGAGAAATTTCTGGGTGCAGTCTGTCATCTCGTTAGAAGACCTGCCCAGGTCGTTCGAATGACCTCGTTCGAACGAGCTTCTAATGAGATGACAGTATCCCTTCTAACGAGTTGGTAGTTCGTTCGAAGCCTTTCGTTTGAACGCCACTTGTTCGAACGACCTCGTTCGAACGAGACTTCTAATGAGTTGACAGAATGGCCTTTTTGGCCTGATTTTATTTCAAATGTCCCGTAGACTTAAGTAAGTGAGAATTAACCTTCCCTTATTGACTAGTGGGTATAATTGTGAGAATTGGGGTACGTTGAGGAGTATAACTTAGAACCTTATAGTAATTCGGATGACAATTGTGGGATAGGAAACGAATACCTAATTACGACGTGAGAAGGGTTGACAACGTTAATATACAAATCGGGGACTTGTAAACGTATAACATTAAATGACGGTATAAGAACGAGAAGCATACCTATATTAATAATTCGATATATCTAAGATGTGTGAATGCTTAGTATATGTGGTTTTATGTGTAAAACATACCTACCATACTTGCTATCATGGGAGGTCTGCATTCGATTAGGGCCATCTAATCTTTGTGTGGCTACGGGGGGATTTAGATTGGTACTTCGAGGACATAGGTTAGAGAAGGACTTATTGAGAAGTTACTGATCATGGGAGCGTAGGTATGTGCGTGACCCATGTGATGTGAACTATGTTCGCCTCCAATTTTGTGTGATTGATGTTATTTGAGAATGATTCCTGAGAGATTCGGAATGCGTGATCCTTATGTATGTGATGTACCGAGATTGGATAGCAGAGTATGTGTGCACTGCAACTTAGTCTCAGGGTGCTAGTATTGTATATTTATGATGAGAATAACATACTATTAATTGAAATGAACTGTAATGTATAAATGTGAGTATCTATAATATCAACGTTTGGTAAAAGATAAAATGGAAGATCTCTAGTGATTAGTAGTACAAAAATGGGAAACTGTGTATAAGAGTAAAACACACGGTTTAAAATAAGATGTCGGGAATTAAATCGTGAATCGTATAGTAACGTTAGATTTTATATTGAACCAGTTAGATACGGGCATAACTAGATTCGATTACGGATACGTTAGGAGTGCACATATAGTATAGTCAAAAGGAATTGTTTAAAAATGAGAATAGACAGACGAAATCCATACCGCACAAAACCTCGCTTTCTAAAAATGGAAGCTATTCAAGACGATGCGTGACCAAAACACGGGGACGAAAATTTGACCGGAACACTTCTGAGTTTTCAAATTAGGAATCATCTCCTGATGTTACAGAAATAACAACAGTTAAAAGGAATTGTTTAAAAATGAGAATAGACAGACGAAATCCGTACTGCACGCTATTCCAGACGACTCGTGACCAAAACACAGGGATGAAAATTTGACCGGAACACTTTTGAGTTTTCAAATTAGGAATGATCTCCTGGTGGTTTAGAAATAATAATAGTAAAAAGGAATTGTTTAAAAACGAGAATAGACAGACGAAATCAAAACCGCATAAAACCTCGCTTTCTAAAAATGGAAGCTATTCAAGACGATGCGTGCCCAAAACACGGGGACGAAAATTTGACCGCAACACTTCTGAGTTTTCAATTTAGGAATCATCTCCTGGTGTTACAGAAATAACAACAGTTAAAAGGAATTGTTTAAAAATGAGAATAGACAGACGAAATCCGTACTGCACGCTATTCCAGACAACTCGTGACCAAAACACAGGGATAAAAATTTGACCGGAACACTTTTGAGTTTTCAAATTAGGAATGATCTCCTGGTGGTTTAGAAATAATAATAGTCAAAAGGAATTGTTTAAAAACAAGAATAGACAGACGAAATCCGAACCGAACAAAACCTCGCTTTGAAAAAATGGAAGCTATTCAAGACGACGCGTGACCAAAACACGGGGACAAAAATTTGATCGGAACACTTTTGAGTTTTCAAATTAGGAATCATCTCCTGGTGGTTCAGAAATAACAATGGTCAAAAGGAATTGTTTAAAAACGAGAATAGATAGACGAAATTCGTACCGCACAAAACCTCGCTTTCTAAAAAAGGAAGCTATTCAAGACGACGCGTGACCAAAACATGGGGACGAAAATTTGACCGGATCTAATTTGAGTTTTCAAATTAGGAATCATCTCCTGGTGGTTCAGATGTAACAATTTTTTAGAAAAGCGAGGTTTTGTGCGGTACGGATTTCGTCTGTCTATTCTCATTTTCAAACAATTCCTTTTGACTATTGTTATTTCTGAACCACCAGGAGATGATTCCTAATTTAAAAACTCAAATTTGTTCCGGTCAAATTTTTGTCCCCGTGTTTTGGTCACGCGTCGTCTTGTACAGCTTCCAATTTTAGAAAGCGAGGTTTTGTGCGGTACGGATTTCGTCTGTCTATTCTCGTTTTTAAATAATTCCTTTTGACTGTTGTTATTTCTGAACCACCAGGAGATGATTCCTAATTTGAAAACTCAATTTTGTTCCGGTCAAATTTTCGTCCCTGTGTTTTGGTCACGCGTCGTATTGAATAGCTTCCGTTTTTAGAAAGCAAGGTTTTGTGCGGTACGGATTTTGTCGGTCTATTCTCGTTTTTAAACAATTTCTTTTAACTATTATTATTTATGAACCACCAGGAGATGACTCCTAATTTGAAAACTCAAATTTGTTCCGGTCAAATTTTCGTCCCCGTTTTTGGTCACGCGTCGTCTTGAATATCTTCGATTTTTAAAAAGCAAGGTTTTGTGAGGTACGGATTTCGTCTGTCTATTCTACTTTTTAAACAATTCCTTTTGACTATTGTTATTCCTGAACCACCAGGAGATGATTCCTAATTTGAAAACTAAAATTTGTTTCGGTCAAATTTTCATCCCCGGGTTTTGGTCACGGGTCGTCTTGAATAGCTTCCATTTTTAGAAAGCGAGGTTTTGTGCGTTTTGGATTTCGTCTGTCTATTCTCCTTTTTAAACAATTCCTTTTGAGTATTGTTATATCTGAACCACCAGGAGATGACTCCAAATTTGAAAACTCAAATTTTTTCCGATCAAATTTTTGTCCCTGTGTTTTGGTCACGCGTCGTCTTGAATAGCTTCCATTTTTAAAAATCGAGGTTTTGTGCGATACGGATTTTGTCTGTCTATTCTCGTTTTCGAAGAATTCCATTTGACTATTGTTATTTCTGAACCACCAGGAGATGATTCCTAACTTGAAAACTCAAATTTGTTTCGATCAAATTTTTGTCCCCGTGTTTTGGTCACGCGTCGTCTTGAATAACTTCCATTTTTAGAAAGCGAGGTTTTGTGCGGTACGGATTTCGTGTGTCTATTCTCCTTTTTAAACAATTCCTTTTGACTATTGTTATTTCTGAACCACCAGGAAATGATTCCTAATTTGAAAACTCAAATTTGTTTCGGTCAAATTTTCGTCCCCGTGTTTTGGTCACGCGTCGTCTTGAATAGCTTCCAATTTTCAAAAGCGAGGTTTTGTGCGGTACGGATTTCGTCTGTCGATTCTCCTTTTTAAATAATTCCTTTTGACTATTGTTATTTCTGAACCACCAGGAGATGATTCCTAATTTGAAAACTTAAATTTGTTCCGGTTAAATTTTTGTCCCCGGGTTTTGGTCACGCGTCGTCTTGAATAGCTTCCAATTTTAGAAAGCGAGGTTTTGTGCGGTACGAATATCGTCTGTCTATTCTCATTTTTAAACAATTCCTTTTGACTGTTGTTATTTCTGAACCACCAGGAGATGATTCCTAATTTGAAAACTCAAATTTGTTCCGGTCAAATTTTCATCCCCGTGTTTTGGTCACGCGTCGCCTTGAATAGCTTACATTTTTAAAAAGCGAGGTTTTGTGCGATATGGATTTCGTCTGTCTATTCTCGTTTTTAAACAATTCCTTTTGACTCTTGTTATTTCTGAACCACCAGGAGAGGATTCCTAATTTGAAAACTCATAAGTGTTCCGGTCAAATTTTCGTCCCCGTGTTTTGGTCACGCGTCGTCTTGAATAGCTTCCGTTTTTAGAAAGCAAGGTTTTGTGCGATACGGATTTCATCTGTCTATTCTTGTTTTTAAACAAATTCCTTTTGACTATTGTTATTTCTGAACCACCAGGATATGATTCCTAATTTGAAAACTCAAATTTGTTCTGATCAAATTTTCGTCCCCGTGTTTTGGTCACGCTTCGTCTTGAATAGCTTCCATTTTTAGAAAGAGAGATTTTGTGTGGTATGGATTTCGTTTGTCGATTCTCCTTTTTAAACAATTCCTTTTGACAAGACCAATTGCATTGGCCTGTAAACATTTTAAATACTTGCTAAAAAAAATTTAAATCATTTTTACAATCGGGCTCTGACCCATTTCCATTTTCTTCTCTCTCTGGTATATATATGTATATATTACAGGTGCCCAGCCACAGGGGCGTCTTGCATAGGATCCTTTGGAAGGAACGCGCTGCAGCTTAGGTGGGAGTTGCAGGCCTCTTGCTTAGACGACCTCATTTCTTGATTCCACTTCTAGCATTATTTATTCAGTTGGGCATGTGTCGCCCTTTCCATTATTCAGTTGTTTAGCTGATATTAAAATTCGTTTATTTCCAGTATTTACTCTTTGGGATTTATTATTGTCAGGATGTTTTCATTTAATTATTAAATGTTGGATTCAACTAGTTGAATGTTTGATCATTTGGATTATATGTTACAGGATAATTGTTGTGTGGTTCTTTAATTGTGAATTATGTAATTTTTAAATGTTGGTTTATAAAATAAAATTTGGAAAGTAATATCTAAATGGTTTTGACACTTAGCTTAATTATTTACGGTGTTTAAATTGGAAAAGTATTTTCCGTCGACAGTGATGCTAAGAATGAACCAACTGTTCACCTTGATTTTAATTTAATAAAGGAGTGATCGCCCGGTATTTAATTAGGCGGACGATCTATTTTTAACAATTCCTTCTGACAATTGTTTTTAAATAGCTAGAAAACTCATATTTAAGCATTTAATCTTTATTTCTGAATTTAATAAAATAGGACTTCATTTTTCATATTTCTAAAAACATGTTAAAATTAGTATACTCCCTCTTTAATCATCTTAATTAATGAACTCATGAATTACTTCAATATTTTACACAAGTTCCATGGATTCCTACCTAAGAAATCCTCCAAAATGCTACTAACATGCTCATAATTATGAAATCTTTCACCAAAATCACTTTCTCAATATTTCATGCTATAATGATTCATTATAAATATAATAACATCATTTATAATTATTTCAACTTTGTAACAACCCAGGTTTTTGAGCGCCTATTTTATATTATTTTACCCGATGGGCTAATACTCTAAAATAGGGGAAGTTGGAGTAAATATTATTCCCATGAGATTTAGGGATAATACTTACTATGTTTTGTCTATTTACCGTATGAGAAGGTTAATGGCATTATATTGTGATATATTGCGTCGTTATATGTAAAACGACGGTTATGGCAGTATAATTAATCAAGTAAAATAAAATTTGGAATATAAAATTGTTCACACTTTCCCGAATGCCAAAATAGGGGGTGCGGTTGTTTTTAGAATAGTCGAGATAGCCGAAATAAGTGTCATGTTGTGTTTTTGGGTTTCGGGCACTTTTGATGCGTTTTGGCTCAATTATGCAGATACGAGTCATTTTAATGGTGTATTAGTAATTAAAAGAGGGCAATTGTGTTTTATGACCCGTTTAAGTCCCCCACACCTTTTCTTTCTTCATTTTGTGAGAGCAGCCAAAGGAGAGAAAGAGAGAGGAGAGAGCTTGGGAGAAATGGGAGAAATGAGAGAAAATGGAGATTTGAGGCCGAAATCCGTTGCTACCGGAGTTGAATCCGAGACTAAAAACTCGAGGCAAGTTTCTTACTTGCTAGATGTTGATTTAATGTGATAAACTTCATGTTTAGTTAAGTTTTGGAGATTTAAACCATATATTGGTTTTTGTTGATTTTGACGATTAAACCCTTAATTCTTAGTTTTAATTTGATTTGAGGATAAATTAGTAGTTAGTAATGGTGTAGAAATGATTTGGGTTGAATTGTTGTTGTTGACGTTGGGCAAAATCAAGGGTTTGGGGGTTTTGGGATTTTAGGGTTCAAACAACCCGTAACTCATACTTGGAAATTCTGCAGGATCGAATCGATTCGCCCCTAGAGAATCGATTCGGTAATAGGGAAAGTTACAGGTCTGAATAGGGCGAATCGATTCGGACCTACCGAATCGATTCGGGGATATATAGAATGCCAGGGTCTTCTTGACCGAATCAATTCGGGCCTACCGAATCGATTCGCTTTTGGGGAACCGAATCGATTCGGCCAGGGCGAATCGATTCGGAAGTCCTGCATTTTTGGGAGGTTTTTCTAGTTTACTTTTTGATTCTTTTCTTTTAGGTTCGGAGTTTAGGAACCTTCCTTTGGGAAGTAATTAAGAGTCCTAGAGGGTGGTTTTGTGTAGACTAATGCCCTAGAATTAAATGGGATATTTAGGCTTACCCCGAGGGCTAGTTTGCGTAGGTTGATATCCGAATGAAATACGAGATTAACCAAAAGATAAATTGAGGATAAAATGTTAATGTTGTGACAATTGGGAGACTCTCCTTGAGGGAGATTCATTTTAATGGTTTAGAATACTATATTGAAGTCTTAGAGACTAATTTGAGGTTTATGGCACTTCGGGTCTTAAGTCATCAATAAAATATGACGTTAAGAACAAGAAATACATAAAATAAAATGTGGTACTAATAAATAAGTACAAATGATTTTGAGAATGTAAAATTGGATGTTTTCAAAAGGAAAAAGTAATGGTTTTCATAAATGTTAATGGATGGATACACACCTCTCTAAATCGCTATCTTAAGGGAAGTTCGTGCGTTGTGGTGAAGCCCCCTGACAAATTAACGCAGGGTGGATATAGTCCCTAGGCCATGTGAGCGTTTGTGTTGTATATTTTTCTGCGACGGGTAGGAGATTCCGGGTGTGGTCTTGACTATCTTGCAGGCACATGGACACTTCTCGACGTTTCGATAAGATCCCAGGTTGTCTAAGTGATAGGCCCTGGAAGATGATAGCCATTTAGGAGCGCGTACAGTGGGGAAACCCGGACGGGCGGTCTTAGAATCGTTATATATATATGATTATAACTATTCTAAATCAAGTTGGACTTGATGTATGATAGTGCCATAAAGAGCACAATGAAAATGCCATAAAGAGCATGAGAAAGTGCCATAAAGAGCACGATGAAAATGCCACAAAGAGCATATGATGATGATTATATTCCTGATAAGGAAGATATTTTTACAAAGTGTATAATTGAGATGAAATGCCACAAAGAGCATAAGACTATGATTATATTTCCTAATAAGGAACGAATTCATGAAATGAATTAGTATACGATGAAATTTATTAGTGAACATTTGATAAAATGTTGTACCATTTATATATTCCTAAAGAATAATTGGGAATTATGTTTTAATGGTGAATGGATATAATTATATCTATCCTTGAGTAGTTGTATATGAGACCTCCCATATATATATATATATATATACATAATATTGTGCTAAGGGTCTAATGTAACTCGACGATCAGCCTTGCCTGGTAGTAGTGTATCGGGGGGTTCCTTGTTTGGATTTCTCTTCGTGAGACACCCCACGTACGAATAAGGGCATAGTGTTGTGACTGGGGAGAAGTTAGCCTTTAGTACTTGGATTAATTATGACAGGGTCTAATGTATATCGACGATCATCCTTGCCTAGTACTAGTGTATCGGGGGGGTTCCTTGTTTAGATTTCACTTTGCGAGACACCCCACGCACGAATAAGGGCATAGTGTTGAGACTGGGGAGAAGTTAGCCTTATGTTCTTTGCTTAATTTGAACATCATCATTGATATTGCGCTAGGTTGCTTTTAGATTGAGGGGTGAGAAATATTATTGTTAACTGCGAGAGTACTCACTTAACTGTCATGCATTTTATTCATATGGGAATCATATCAAACCGGGCCCTGACCCTATCTATATGTCTTTGTTTCTGCACATACTATTGCTGTTACAGGTGCTCTACCGCATGGACACCCGTATTTACATTTCCATTCCAGTTTCCATGGAGCTACGGCATATTGCGGATGTTGTAGGTTACTTATTTAGACGTTTCTCTCTATTGTACTCTAGTTATGTTCAGTTATTTATTCGGGCGTGTGTGACCAAGTGTTACACTCATTTATTATATTGTAAATATTGAAATGTAATACTTGGTGTAACTAATTGTATTAGTCTGTGCACCGACAGCTTATTCGGTGATTATTTATGATATTGTCGTTCTTCATTATCGATTTTTGATATCCACCGTTTTCGCAAATGGGATTGTCTAAGTGTTTTCTTTTATTTACAAAATTTTCTTTTATTGACAATCCGTTTTCTAAAATGATTGGTGGTTATCCCGTACTATTATTTTAATAGACAGTGATGCTGAGAATATACCATCTATGATTCTTGAAATTATTAGAGTATTGGGTTGGCCACCTATTATTTTAGTAGGCGGTTTGTCACAAACTTCAAAACTAATTCTAGCATGAAAATCATAATTTTCAACAAGGCAAAAAAAGTAAAATACTTTCATTTTTAAGCATGATTTTCACTACTTTAACACATGATTTTAAGCTTTAGAAAAGAGCTGAGAGGATAACCCTATTTGGATAATATGGAGGATGAATATAATCAAGAAAGAAGTCCAAATTCAACACACGTGATTGGAAAATGCTTTCCCTTCTCACTAAAACCCCCCCAACCAAACACGACCCTAAATTGAGTACTCCCGCCGGCAAGTCGCCGCCTTACTAAATCAACCAGCTCCGACATCCAGTCGCCAGCTTGCCTTCGCCATGCCTACCCCACCTCCGGCCACTCGTGGTAGTAGTTATCCAGTGCGTTTATCCCCTGTAGATGTGGTTAAAGACCTAGTGAATAAACATAGCCCTAGTAGTTGTCAGGGTTTGGATGCTGGTATGAAGCCTGGTCCGGTAGGTGTCTTTTATGAAGAAGCGTGCGAATCTGAGGAGTTTGAAGAGGGGAAAGTTCTTGCTTCGGAAGATAGTATTGAAAGAGCAAATGCTAATGTTTCTAGAATTAAAGAGATAAATGAAGAAAAGGAGGTATACAAAAAATTTCTCGAAGAAAAAGGTTTCACCCAAGAGGACATTTTTCATTTCAGATGTGCCAAACTAAAAAATGAAGCCTCAAACTCTGATGGATGTAAGTTAGTGGAGGAAAAGACTACGAATTCAAGGGTGGATTTTGAAAAGGATGGCCCTTTAGCCTACTCTCCCCTGACCAAGGTGGACAAGTCATGGAAAGAAGTTGTAGCGGATAAGAGATATCCCAAGCTAAGATTTACTTACCATGCTCCCTCTATTGTTGATAATAGAATCACAGTCTCCCCACCTCCAGAGGTGGCAAAAAAATGGCTATGCTAAGTGGGAAAGCAGTATGGTAGGGTGTTTTCTGGGGAGAAGTTTGCCTTACACCTTGGTTTGCAGTATAGCCCATAGGCTATGGGATAAATTTAGCCTCAATCAAATAGTGGGACACAACAATGGAGTCTATTTCTTTATGTTTGATAATGCTAATATGAGGGATGAGGTAATTGACAATGGACCTTGGCATTTTGTGGGGAACCCAATTATTATCCAAAAATGGACACCAAACTTCTCTTTCAGCAAAGATTCTACCTCAAAGATACCTGTATGGGTGAAGTTCCATAACATTCCTATCCAATTATGGACAGAGGAGGGGCTTAGCTATGTTGCTAGCTCAGTGGGAGTTCTTATGTATGCTGATACAGTTACTGAAGGCATGAAGAGAATAAGTTTTGCAAGGATTTGTGTGGAGTTAAATGTCAGGGCAGAATTCCCAAACAACATTGATGTCACCATGGAGGATGGATCCATTGCATTAGTTGGAGTGGAATACCAAGAAAAACCTCCATCCTGTGTCCATTGTGGAATATTTGGTCATGCCCTGATCAACTGTCCTAAGGGGAAGAAAGCTTGGGTGGTAAAAAATAATAAAGAAGAGGTATATCCAATTTTATACCAAGCTGAGATTCAAAAGGCCTTGGAAGAAGGATGGACCAAAGTGCAAACTAAAGCAAATAAGACAACCAAATCTTTTAAAACAGTTGAGATAGACAAGAGTGGGATGGATGTAGATGGTATGCCTAGTGAGGTAGTTAGTACAAGTAAGAATGAAGTGGGAGAGAATACACCAAACAAGGTTACAACCTCTAATCAGTTTGACATTCTTGATGTTTTGGAGGACTCTACTCTTGTTACAACCCCTGCCCCTTCAGGTATGTCCCTTAAAATTAAAGCTGTGGATGAACTTGATCAGGGAAGGTTTGGAGGTGTCATCAGAAGGGATGGGAAAGAGGTGTGTAGTAGGAATAACAAGGTGAAGAAGAGTTCGGGCAGCAAATATAAAAAGTTTAGATGACCAGGATGGGTACATGGAATATAAGGGGTCTTAATGCTCCCCACAAACAGATGGAGGTGGTTAAGCTAATAAGAGATAATAAATTAGACCTTATTAGTCTTGTGGAGACTAAGATTAGAAGTAACAACATGGATAGTGTCAAGAATATGTGCTTCTATCATTGGGAGTATATTCATAACTGCCCTATGGATGGGGGAGTGGCAAGAGTGATAGTGGGTTGGAACCCCAATATATTGAAGATTGCTGTGATTGATTCTCATAGACAAGCTCTATTCTGCCTTGTAAATATTGTTGGTAATAGTAACTCTTTCTATGCGACTTTCATATATGGTGAAAACCTGCCTGAGCAGAGGAGGTGTTTATGGACATTCCTAAATGCAAATAAGATGGTGATCAATGATAGGCCTTGGTTACTCATGGGGGGTTTTAATGTGGTCAGATGCCAAGAGGAAAAAAAGGGATTTTGGATATTGACAGAGCTGCAACTGATGAGTTTAATGAGTGTCTAAATGAGTTGAATGCTGATGATATGGTTAATAGTGGGCTGTGGTTCACCTGGAATTAGAGTCATCTTGGAGTCAATAATGTTCAGACCAGAATTGATAGGGTCCTACACAATGATATATGGACTTCTTTTTTCCCCAACTCACAAGCTATTACCCTGCCTTGTGGTATATCTGACCATAGTCCTATTATCACCATAGTGGATAACACTATCAATAGGGGCCCATTACCTTTCAAGTTCTTCAACTTCTGGATGAATCATGTAGATTTTTCTCCTACAATCATTGATGCTTGGGATGTTGAGGTGGATGGGAATCCAATGCAGAGGCTCTACAGCAAGCTTAATAGAGTTAAAGCCTCTTTAAAGCACTTTAATAAGAAATTCTTTAATAAGATTTCTACTCAGGTTGCTGAGACCAAGATAAATCTTGATGCCATTCAAAGCGAGCTGGACAGAGATGGTGATAATATGGTCCTGCAGGCTGCTAATGACTTGAGAATCAAATATGCAGAATTAAGGAATGATGAGGAGTCTTTCCTTAGACAAAAGGCTAGAACCAAATGGTTGCAGCTGGGCGACCAAAACAATACTTTCTTTCATAAGAAAGTAAACCAAAATAGGGCTAGAAGGAAAATTGTGAGCATTGAGAATGATCTAGGTGTGAGAATTGAAGGCAGTGAGCAGGTGTCTACCGAAGCAGTGAGTTTTTTTCAGAACTTGTTAGGGAATAGGGTGCAGTGTGAGAATGCAAATGCTATCCTGGGGGAGGTGATCAAGAATAAGCTAACCCCTGAGCAGGCTTATCTCCTGGAGGAAGAGGTCACTCATGAAGAGATAAAAAAAGTTATGTTTAGCATTGGGTCTGACAAGGCTCGGACCCTTATGGGTTTAACAGCTACTTATTTAAAAAGAATTGGGAGCTCATTGGGAGAGAGGTGTGTGAGACAATTAAGTTCTTCTTTGACACGGGGACTTTCTTTAAGCAGTGGAATTGTACTGCTCTGGCTTTAATCCCAAAGGTAGCAGCCCCTAAAAGTATGAGGGAGTTCAAACCTATCTCTTGCTGTAACACCTTGTACAAGTGTATTTCCAAAGTGATCACTTGCAGGCTAAAGAAGATGATGCCTGGCCTTATTAGTATTAATCAAGATGCCTTTGTTGAAGGTAGATCCATTGCTGATAATATCTTGTTATTATAAGAGTTAATGAGGAATTATCATAGGGACTCTTGGCCTCCAAGATGTGCAATCAAGATTGATATTCTGAAAGCATATGATACTGTGAGCTGGGACTTTTTGTTGAAGCTGTTGGCCCATGTTGGTTTCCCATCCAAAGTCATTGGGTGGATCACCAAATGTGTGACTATTACCAGATTCTCCATTAACCTAAATGGGGAACTAAAGGGTTTCTTTCATGGGAAAAGAGGGCTCAGGCAGGGGGACCCTCTCTCTCCCTACCTTTTCTTGCTTGTGATGGAGGTTTTCTCTGGGATAATTACTAAAGCAACTGAATCAGACCTGTTCAGTTATAACCCTAGATGCAAGGAGATATCTTTGACTCACCTAAGTTTTGCTGATGATTTAATTGTCTTTGTTGGGGGAATAAAGATTCCTGCAGTATTGTGAAGGAGGCAATATCAAAATTTAGCTCCTTATCTAGGCTGATGATCAATTTAGAGAAGAGCAACCTTTTCACTGCAAGATTAATGTGGATGGGATTCAAGACATTACAACTATTCTTGGCATTTAACATGGGACCCCTCCATTTTGATATCTTGGGGTTCCTCTCATCACAACTAGGTTGAAGAAGGAGGACTACTCTCACTTGGTGGAAAGAATAACAATGAGAACCAGATGTTGGACTAATAAGTTCTTGAGTTTTGCAGGTAGGCTCCTTCTAGTGAAGACTGTGATTTTCAGCATTCAAGTGTATTGGTCTAGCATTTCTATTCTTCCCAAGAGTATTATAAAGAAGATTGAGCAAATAATGAGAAATTACTTATGGAAAGGGGATGAGGCTAATAGCAAAGGGTCTAAAGTTGCTTGGGTGGATATTTGTGTTTCTCTAGATGAAGGAGGGCTAAATATAAAGTGTTTAGAGACTTGGAACACAGCTGCTATGGCTAAGCATTGGAATATTTGTAGTAAGAAGGACAGCTTATGGATCAAATGGTGTAATACTTACAAGATCAAAGGAAGGAGCATATGGGCTTTGAGTATCCCAAATGATTCTTCATGGAGTTGGAGGAAAATCCTCAAGAACAGAGAGAAGTTTAGAAGTCAAATCAAGACCTGCATTGGGAATGGTGCGCAAGCATTTATGTGGTTCGATTATTGGCACCCAAATGGCCCTTTACATGCCCTATATGGGGATAACATTGTCTATGACTCTGCTAGCAGTCTAAAAGCTAAAGTGTCAGATTTTATACACGATTTGGAGTGGAGATGGCCTTCAAGAGTGACATGGGAGCTGAATGAAGTGAAGAATGCAAATCTTCCTACAATTCACGGAGGAATTGATACTGTTGTATGGCTTCCCTCAAATCATGGAATGTTCACCATTGCGTCTGCTTGGGAACGTTTTAAGGCCCATAAGCCTATGGTCAATTGGAGCAAGTTTGTGTGGAGTAAGGTTTGTATCCCTAAATGCTCTTTCATAACTTGGTTGGTGTTTAGGAAGGACATCAACACTAAAGTTAAATTACATGATTGGGGAGTTTCTGTGGATGACCTGTGTGAGTTATGTGGGACTGAAAGGGAAACATATAACCATTTGTTCTCTAGTGCAGCCTTAGTAAAAGTATATGGGAGGAGGTGATGCTAAGGAACCAGTGCTATAGGGATGCCCAGGGTCTGAATAGTGAGTTGGATTTGGCTACTGTTAACCACTCTACGAAGACCCTTTGTGACAAGATTAGATCCCTATCCTTTACTGCCACTACCTATTGCATATGGATGGAGAAGAATGCTAGATGCTTTAAGCATGTCTCCAATTCCCTTGATTCCATTATCAAGGGTATTCAAAATATGGTTAGATCAAAAGCTCTCACGTGGAAAAAGGATAGAAGGAGTTTTACTAACTGGATGGCTTGTATGTACTGGAACATCCCTGAAGATAGGCTTCTAATTTAGGCTTTGATTGGTTTCTGCCTTGTTGGCCTGTTTGCCCGTGGGGTATGCCCCTGGGTTCTTTTGTTCTGTGGAGGGTTACTCCTTTGTATATCCTTTAGTTTTTTTATAAAATTAAATTCCCCCCCCCAAAAAAAAAGAAGTCCAAGAATAAGCTCCAAAAATAACTCCAAAGTAAGCTCCAAACTTGTAATATTAAGCTTCAAAAACTTGCTGAAAAGCTTTTTTCAAGCTTTTTCACCCTTTTGTGGTTGTTCTAAGGTGTTTATATGCCCAAAATAAAGTATTTGGGTGGTTGTATGGAGGGTACAGAAGGGGGTTACGGGTTTGGAATCTTGTATGGGTGAAGAGGGAGTGTGTAGGAGGTAGTGAAACTTAGACAAAAATCTGCTGAGTTGATTTTTGTTTGGCATCCTTCACCTCTCTCTTATAATCATACTACAACTCTCACTCATAATGACAACCCAAAAGATGTTTTCCACTCTTCATAACACTCCATGGATGACCATCATACACCAGCTCAAAAGAGGGGTTAGTGGGAATAAGAATCAAGCCAACAAAGTGAGGTGGAAAATCATATTTTTTCATGGATGGCCGAGTAGAAATTAGCCTAAAAGAGATATTAGATGAATTATTTTGGAGATGTTCAAGAAGAGAAAGTTGCTCAAAATTAAATTTTAAGTCGGAATGCTGATTTTCCGAATTTTCTGAGCACTTTTATTTTTGACGAAAAATAATTTTTAATTATTTTTTATTTATTTTTTGACTTTTGACCTCATGGTATTTTTATATGTATTTTTAGAGTCCCAAATATGTATTCATACTATTTTTATCCTTCACCAATTGTCCTTCAAAAATCACGCAAGTTGTAGTTTACGTGTCGGTACTATTCATGTCACAATTCTATAACTTATGTTACATCTAACCAATATTTGTTCAGAAAATTCTAATAGTTTTAGAATAATACGGGGAATACGAATAAATAATCATACGAACTCGTGCAACGTGAAAATAGAGTACAACGAATTAATATTACTGAATAATTCGATTACCACAGGATGATGACAACAAAGTAAAAGGGGCGGGTATTACATTCCCTTTTCGCTTTTTAATTTTTAATCAATAATTATTACAATAATAATATGGTGTCAAAATGCAACCCAAATAAATACAAAATCTTCAAAAATCCTATACAACCAGTCTAAGGAGGAGGGAGAAGAAATAATAATTACAACTAAAAAAAATAAAATTACAAGTCTTCAATTGCTTTCAGGCCAAGAAAGCGGCAACGACGCCATTTGATAAATAGTTTTTTGTGTACGGTCGTTGTCTTCAAAAGACACTCTCAAAATTTCCTTCAGTTCCTACAAAACTTGTCTAAAAATAACTCGTATTGATTTTGTTTGTCTATTCTCATTTTTAAACAATTCCTTTTGACTATTGTTATTTCTGAACCACCAGGAGATGATTCCTAATTTGAAAACTCAGAAGTGTTCCGGTCAAATTTTTCGTCCCCATGTTTTGGTCACGCGTCGTCTTGAATAGCTTCCATTTTTAGAAAGCGAGATTTTGTGCGGGACGGATTTCGTTTGTCTATTCTCATTTTTAAACAATTCCTTTTGACTATTGTTATTTCTGAACCACAAGGAGATGATTCCTAATTTGAAAACTCAGAAGTGTTCCGGTCAAATTTTTGTCTCCGTGTTTTGGTCAGGCGTCGTCTTGAATAGCTTCCATTTTTAGAAAGCGAGGTTTTGTGCGGTACGGATTTCGTCTGTCTATTCTCGTTTTTAAAAAATTCTTTTTGACTATTGTTATTTCTGAACCATCAGGAGATGATTCCTAATTTGAAAACTCAAAAGTGTTCCAATCAAATTTTTGTCCCCGTGTTTTGGTCCCGCGTCGTCTTGAATAGCTTCCATTTTTAGAAAACGAGGTTTTGTGCGGTACAAATTTTGTCTGTCTATTCTTGTTTTTAAACAATTCCTTCTGACTATTGTTATTTCTGAACCATCAGGAGATGATTCCTAATTTGAAAACTCAAAAGTGTTCCGGTCAAATTTCGTCCCCGTGTTTTGGTCACGCGTCGTCTTGAATATGCTTAAATATGAGTTTTCTAGCAAAAAATTAGATCGGAACAAATTTGAGTTTTCAAATTAGGAATCATCTCCTGGTGGTTCAGAAATAACAGTAGTCAAAAGGAATTGTTTAAAAACGAGAAGAGACAGACGAAATCCGTACCGTACAAAACCTCTATTTCAAAAATTGGAAGCTATTCAATACGACGTGTGACCAAAACACGGGGACGAAAATTTGACTGGAACAAATTTGAGTTTTCAAATTAGGAATCATCTCTTGGTGGTTCAGAAATAACAATAGTCAAAAGGAATTTTTTAAAAACGAGAATAGACAGACGAAATTCGTACCGCACAAAACCTCGCTTTCTAAAAACGGAAGCTACTCTAGATGACGCGTGACCAAAACACGGGGATGAAAATTTGATCGGAATAAATTTGAGTTTTCAAATTAGGAGTCATCTCCTGGTGGTTCAGAAATAACAATAGTCAAAAGCAATTATTTAAAAAGGAGAATAGACTGACGAAATTCGTACCGCACAAAACCTCGTTTTCTAAAAACGGAAGCTATTCAAGACGACGCGTGACCAAAACACAGGGACGGAAATTTGATCGGAACAAATTTGAGTTTTCAAATTAGGAATCATCTCCTGGTGGTTCAGAAATAACAATAGTCAAATTGAATTGTTTAAAAACGAGAATAGACAGACGAAATAACAATAGTCAAAAGGACTTGTTTAAAAACGGGAATAGACAGACAAAATCCGTACAGTACAAAACCTCACTTTCTAAAAATGGAAGCTATTCAAGACGACGCGTGACCAAAACACGGGGACAAAAATTTGACTGGAACACTTTTGAGTTTTCAAATTAGGAATCATCTCCTGGTGGTTTAGAGATAACAATAGTCAGAAGGAATTTCTTAAAAACGAGAGTAGACAGACGAAATCCGTATCGCATAAAACCTCGCTTTCTAAAAATGGAAGCTTTTCAAGATGACGCGTGACCAAAACACGGGGACAAAAATTTGACCGAAAAACTTTTGAGTTTTCAAATTAGGAATCATCTCCTGGTGTTTCCGAAATAACAATAGTCAGAAGGAATTGTTTAAAAACGAGAGCCACCAACACCTCACACAGGACCAATATGACTAGTAGGAACCGACCACATAGTCACAGGGATCCCGGTTTATGTTTACGATGTAAATTTGCAAAAAAAATAGACTTAGGAATAAAAGCATGCAATCGTAGGTTGAAAACATAAAATAAACACAAAACGGTCCTATAAGAGTCACAAAATCCTCGCACGGGACCAATGTGACTCGTAGGAACTGACCGCGTAGTCAGAGGGATCCCGATTTGAGTGTACGACGTAAATTTGTTTAAAAATAACAAAAATAGTCAAAAGGAATTGTTTAAAAATGAGAATAGACAGACAAAATCCCTATCGCACAAAACCTCGATTTCTAAAAATGGAAGCTATTCAAGACGACGCGTGACCAAAACACGGGGACGAAAATTTGACCGGATCCAATTTGACTTTTCAAATTAATAATAATCTCTTGGTGGTTCACAAATAACAACAGTCAAAAGGAATTTTTTAAAAACGACAATAGACAGATGAAATCCGTACCGCACAAAACCTCGCTTTTTTAAAAATGGAAGCTATTCAAGACGACGCGTGACCAAAACACGGGGACGAAAATTTGACAGGAACAAATTTAAGTTTTCAAATTATGAATCGTCTCCTGGTGGTTCAGAAATAACAACAGTCAAAAGGAATTGTTTAAAAATCAGAATAGACAGATGAAATCCGTACCGCACAAAACCTCGCTTTCTAAAAATGGAAGCTATTCAAGACGACGCGTGACCAATTCACGGGGACAAAAATTTGACCGGAACAAATTTAAGTTTTCAAATTAGGAATCATCTCCTGGTGGTTTAGAAATAACAATAGTCAAAAGGAATTGTTTAAAAACGAGAATAGACAGACGAAATCCGTACCGCACAAAACCTCGCTTTTTAAAAACGAAAGCTATTCAAGACGACGCGTGACCAAAACACGGGGACGAAAATTTGACCGGAACACTTTTGAGTTTTTAAATTAGGAATCGCCTCCTGGTGGTTTAGAAATAACAATAGTCAAAAGGAATTGTTTAAGAATGAGAATAGACAGACGAAATCCCTATCGCACAAAACCTCGCTTTCTAAAATTGGAAGCTATTCCAGACGACGCGTGACCAAAACACGGGGATGAAAATTTGACAGGAACAAATTTGAGTTTTCAAATTAGGAATCATCTCCTGGTGGTTCAGAAATAACAATAGTCAAAAGGAATTGTTTAAAAATGTGAATAGACAGACGAAATCCGTACCGCACAAAACCTCTCTTTCTAAAAATGGAAGCTATTCAAGACGACGCATGACCAAAACACGGGGACGAAAATTTGACCGAAACCAATTTGAGTTTTCAAATTAATAATAATCTCCTGGTGGTTCAGAAATAACAACAGTCAAAAGGAATTGTTTAAAAACGAGAATAGACAGACGAAATCCGTACCGCACAAAACCTCGCTTTTTAAAAATGGAAGCTATTCAAGACGACGCGTGACCAAAACACGGGGACGAAAATTTTACAGGAACGAATTTAAGTTTTCAAATTATGAATCGTCTCCTGGTGGTTCAGAAATAACAACAGTCAAAAGGAATTGTTTAAAAATCAGAATAGACAGATGAAATCCGTACCGCACAAAACCTCGCTTTCTAAAAATGGAAGCTATTCAAGACGACGCGTGCCCAAAACACGGGGACAAAAATTTGACTCGAACAAATTTGAGTTTTCAAATTAGGAATCATCTCCTGGTGGTTTAGAAATAACAATAGTCAAAAGGAATTGTTTAAAAACGAGAATAGACAGACGAAATCTGTACCGCACAAAACCTCGCTTTTTAAAAACGAAAGCTATTCAAGACGACGCGTGACCAAAACACGGGGACAAAAATTTGACCGGAACACTTTTGAGTTTTCAAATTAGGAATCGCCTCCTGGTGGTTTAGAAATAACAATAGTCAAAAGGAATTGTTTAAGAATGAGAATAGACAGGCGAAATCCCTATCGCACAAAACCTCGCTTTCTAAAATTGGAAGCTATTCAAGACGACGCGTGACCAAAACACGGGGATGAAAATTTGACAGGAACAAATTTGAGTTTTCAAATTAGGAATCATCTCCTGGTGGTTCAGAAATAACAATAGTCAAAAGGAATTGTTTAAAAATGTGAATAGACAGACGAAATCCGTACCGCCCAAAACCTCACTTTCTAAAAATGGAAGCTATTCAAGACGACGCGTGACCAACACGGGGACGAAAATTTGACCGAAACCAATTTGAGTTTTCAAATTAATAATAATCTCCCGGTGGTTCAGAAATAACAACAGTCAAAAGGAATTGTTTAAAAATGAGAATAGATAGACGAAATCCGTACCGTACAAAACCTCGCTTTTTAAAAATGGAAGCTATTTAAGACGACGCGTGACCAGAACACGGGGACGAAAATTTGATAGGAACGAATTTAAGCTTTCAAATTATGAATCGTCTCCTGGTGGTTAAGAAATAACAATAGTCAAAAGAAATTGTTTAAAAATGTGAATAGACAGACGAAATCCGTACCGCACAAAACCTCGCATTCTAAAAATGGAAGCTATTCAAGACGACGCGTGACCAAAACACGAGGACGAAAATTTGACCGGAACAAATTTGAGTTTTCAAATTAGCAATAATCTCCTGGTGTTTCAGATATAACAACAGTCAAAAGGAATTATTTAAAAAGGATGATAGAAAGACGAAATCCGTACCGCAGAATTCCTCGCTTTTTAAAAATGGAAGCTATTCAAGACGACGCGTGACCAAAAACGGGGACGAAAATTTGACAGGAACAAATTTGAGTTTTCAAATTAGGAATCATCTCCTAGTGGTTCAGAAATAACAATAGTCAAAATGAATAGTTTAAGAATGGGAATTCGCCGACGATATCCGTACCGCACAAAACCTCGCTTTCTAAATTTGGAAGCTATTCAAGACGACGCGTGACCAAAACACGGGGATGAAAATTTGACCGGAACAAATTTGAGTTTTCAAATTAGGAATCATCTCCCGGTGGTTCAGAAATAACAATAGTCAAAAGGAATTGATTAAAAATATGAAAAGACAGACGAAATTTGTACCGCACAAAACCTCGCTTTCTAAAAATGGAAGCTATTCAAGACGACGCGTGACCAAAACACGGGGTCGGAAATTTGGCCGGAACCAATTTGAGTTTTCAAATTAATAATAATCTCCTGGTGGTTCAGAAATAACAACAGTCAAAAGGAATTGTTTAAAAACGACAATAGACAGACGAAATCCGTACCGCACAAAACCTCGCTTTTTAAAAATGGAAGCTATTCAAGACGACGCGTGACCAAAACACGGGGACGAAAATTTGACCGGAACACTTTTGAGTTTTCAAATTAGGAATCGTCTCCTGGTGGTTCAGAAATAACAACAGTCAAAAGAAATTTTTTAAAAATCAGAATAGACAGATGAAATCCGTACCGCACAAAACCTCGCTTTCTAAAAATGGAAGCTATTCAAGACGACGCGTGACCAATTCACGTGGACAAAAATTTGACCGGAAAAAATTTGAGTTTTCAAATTAGGAATCATCTCCTAGTGGTTTAGAAATAACAATAGTCAAAAGGAATTGTTTAAAAACGAGAATAGACAGACGAAATCCGTACTGCACAAAACCTCGCTTTTTAAAAACGAAAGCTATTCAAGACGACGCGTGACCAAAACACGGGGACTAAAATTTGACCGGAACACTTTTGAGTTTTCAAATTAGGAATCGCCTCCTGGTGGTTTAGAAATAACAATAGTCAAAAGGAATTGTTTAAGAATGAGAATAGACAGACGAAATCCCTATCGCACAAAACCTCGCTTTCTAAAATTGGAAGCTATTCCAGACGATGCGTGACCACAACACGAGGATGAAAATTTGACAGGAACAAATTTGAGTTTTCAAATTAGGAATCATCTCCTGGTGGTTCAGAAATAACAATAGTCAAAAGGAATTGTTTAAAAATGTGAATAGACAGACGAAATCCGTACCGCACACAACCTCGCTTTCTAAAAATGGAAGCAATTCAAGACGACGCGTGACCAAAACACGGGGATGAAAATTTGATCGGAACCAATTTGAGTTTTCAAATTAATAATAATCTCCCGGTGGTTCAGAAATAACAACAGTCAAAAGGAATTGTTTAAAAATGAGAATAGATAGACGAAATCCGTACCGTACAAAACCTCGCTTTTTAAAAATGGAAGCTATTTAAGACGACGCGTGACCAGAACACGGGGACGAAAATTTGATAGGAACGAATTTAAGCTTTCAAATTATGAATCGTCTCCTGGTGGTTCAGAAATAACAACAGTCAAAAGAAATTGTTTAAAAATCAGAATAGACAGATGAAATCCGTACCGCACAAAACGTCGCTTTCTAAAAATGGAAGCTATTCAAGACGACGCGTGACCAATTCACGAGGACAAAAATTTGACCGGAAAAAATTTGAGTTTTCAAATTAGGAATCATCTCCTAGTGGTTTAGAAATAACAATAGTCAAAAGGAATTATTTAAAAACGAGAATAGACAGACGAAATCCGTACTGCACGAAACCTCGCTTTTTAAAAACGAAAGCTATTCAAGACGACGCGTGACCAAAACACGGGGACGAAAATTTGACCGGAACACTTTTGAGTTTTCAAATTAGGAATAGCCTCCTGGTGGTTTAGAAATAACAATAGTCAAAAGGAATTGTTTAAGAATGAGAATAGACAGACGAAATCCCTATCGCACAAAAGCTCGCTTTCTAAAATTGGAAGCTATTCCAGACGACGCGTGACCAAAACACGAGGATGAAAATTTGACAGGAACAAATTTGAGTTTTCAAATTAGGAATCATCTCCACGTGGTTCAGAAATAACAATAGTCAAAAGGAATTGTTTAAAAATGTGAATAGACAGACGAAATCCGTACCGCACAAAACCTCGCTTTCTAAAAATGGAAGCTATTCAAGACGACGCGTGACCAAAACACGGGGACGAAAATTTGACCGGAACCAATTTGAGTTTTCAAATTAATAATAATCTCCCGGTGGTTCAGAAATAACAACAGTAAAAAGGAATTGTTTAAAAACGAGAATAGACAGACGAAATCCGTACCGCACAAAACCTCGTTTTTTAAAAATGGAAGCTATTCAAGACGACGCGTGACCAAAACACGGGGACGAAAATTTGATAGGAACGAATTTAAGTTTTCAAATTATGAATCGTCTCCTGGTGGTTCAAAAATAACAACAGTCAAAAGGAATTGTTTAAAAATCAGAATAGACAGATGAAATCCGTACCGCACAAAACCCCGCTTTCTAAAAATGGAAGCTATTCAAGACGACGCGTGACCAAAACACGGGGGCAAAAATTTGACTGGAACAAATTTGAGTTTTCAAATTAGGAATCATCTCCTGGTGGTTTAGAAATAAAAATAGTCAAAAGGAATTGTTTAAAAACGAGAATAGACAGACGAAATCCGTACCGCACAAAACTTCGCTTCTTAAAAACGAAAGCTATTCAAGACGACGCGTGACCAAAACACGGGGACGAAAATTTGACCGGAACACTTTTGAGTTTTCAAATTAGGAATCGCCTCCTGGTGGTTTAGAAATAAAAATAGTCAAAAGGAATTGTTTAAGAATGAGAATAGAAAGACGAAATCCCTATCGCACAAGACCTCGCTTTCTAAAATTGGAAGCTATTCAAGACAACGCGTGACCAAAAGACGGGGATGAAAATTTGACAGGAACAAATTTGAGTTTTCAAATTAGGAATCATCTCCTGGTGGTTCAGAAATAACAATAGTCAAAAGGAATTGTTTAAAAATGTGAATAGACAGACGAAATCCGTAACGCACAAAACCTCGCTTTCTAAAAATGGAAGCTATTCAAGACGACGCGTGACCAAAACACGAGGACGAAAATTTGAGCGGAACAAATTTGAGTTTTCAAATTAGCAATAATCTCCTGGTGTTTCAGAAATAACAACAGTCAAAAGGAATTATTTAAAAACGAGAATAGACAGACGAAATCCGTACCGCAGAATTCCTCGCTTTTTAAAAATGGAAGCTATTCAAGACGACGCGTGACCAAAACACGAGGACGAAAATTTGACAGGAACAAATTTGAGTTTTCAAATTAGGAATCATCTCCTAGTGGTTCAGAAATAACAATAGTCAAAATGAATAGTTTAAGAATGGGAATTCACAGACGATATCCGTACAGCACAAAACCTCGCTTTCTAAAATTGGAAGCTATTCAAGACGACGCGTGACCAAAACACGGGGATGAAAATTTGACCGGAACAAATTTGAGTTTTCAAATTAGGAATCATCTCCCGGTGGTTCAGAAATAACAATAGTCAAAAGGAAAATATTTTAAAAATGTGAATAGATAGACGAAATTTGTACCGCACAAAACCTCGCTTTCTAAAAATGGAAGTTATTCCAGACGACGCGTGACCAAAACACGGGGACGAAAATTTGGCCGGAACCAATTTGAGTTTTCAAATTAATAATAATCTCCTGTCGGTTCAGAAATAACAACAGTCAAAATTAATTGTTTAAAAATGACAATAGACAGACGAAATCCGTACCGCACAAAACCTCGCTTTTTAAAAATGGAAGCTATTCAAGACGACGCGTGACCAAAACACGGGGATGAAAATTTGACCGGAACACTTTTGAGTTTTCAAATTAGGAATCGCCTCCTGGTGGTTTAGAAATAACAATAGTCAAAAGGAATTGTTTAAGAATGAGAATAGACAGACGAAATCCCTATCGTACAAAACATCGCTTTCTAAAATTGGAAGCTATTCCCGACGACGCGTGACCAAAACACGGGGATGAAAATTTGACAGGAACAAATTTGAGTTTTCAAATTAGGAATCATCTCCTGGTGGTTCAGAAATAACAATAGTCAAAACGAATTGTTTAAAAATATGAATAGACAGACGAAATCCGTAGCGCACAAAACCTCGCTTTCTAAAAATGGAAGCTATTCAAGACGACGCGTGACCAAAACATGGGGACAAAAATTTGACCGGAACCAATTTGAGTTTTCAAATTAATAATAATCTCCCGGTGGTTCAGAAATAACAACAGTCAAAAGGAATAGTTTAAAAACGAGAATAGACAGACGAAATCCGTACCGCACAAAATCTCGCTTTCTAAAAATGGAAGCTATTCAAGACGACGCGTGACCAATACACGAGGACGAAAATTTGACCGGAACGAATTTGAGTTTTCAAATTAGCAATAATCTCCTGGTGTTTCAGAAATAACAACAGTCAAAAGGAATTATTTAAAAACGAGAAGAGATAGACGAAATCCGTACAGCAGAATTCCTCGCTTTTTAAAAATGGAAGCTATACAAGACGACGCGTGACCAAAACATGGGGACGAAAATTTGACAGGACCAAATTTGAGTTTTCAAATTAGGAATCATCTCCTAGTGGTTCAAAAATAACAATAGTCAAAATGAATAGTTTAAGAATGGGAATTCACAGACGATATCCGTACCGCACAAAACCTCGCTTTCTAAAATTGGAAGCTCTTCAAGACGACGCGTGACCAAAACACGGGGGCAAAAATTTGACTGGAACAAATTTGAGTTTTCAAATTAGGAATCATCTCCTGGTGGTTTAGAAATAACAATAATCAAAAGGAATTGTTTAAAAATGAGAATAGACAGACGAAATCCGTACCGCACAAGACCTCGCTTTCTAAAATTGGAAGCTATTCAAGACGACGCGTGACCAAAACACGGGGATGAAAATTTGACAGGAACAAATTTGAGTTTTTAAATTAGGAATCATCTCCTGGTGGCTCAGAAATAACAATAGTCAAAAGGAATTGTTTAAAAATGTGAATAGACAGACGAAATCCGTAACGCACAAAACCTCGCTTTCTAAAAATGGAAGCTATTCAAGACGACGCGTGACCAAAACACGAGGACGAAAATTTGACCGGAACAAATTTGAGTTTTCAAATTAGCAATAATCTCCTGGTGTTTCAGAAATAACAACAGTCAAAAGGAATTATTTAAAAATGAGAAGTGATAAACGAAATCCGTACCGCAGAATTCCTCGCTTTTTAAAAATGGAAGCTATTCAAGACGACGCGTGACCAAGACACGGGGACAAAAATTTGACAGGCCAAATTTGTGTTTTCAAATTAGGAATCATCTCCTAGTGGTTCAAAAATAACAATAGTCAAAATAAATAGTTTAAGAATGGGAATTCACAGACGATATCCGTACCGTACAAAACCTTGCTTTCTAAAATTGGAAGCTATTCAAGACGACGCGTGACCAAAACACGGGGACAAAAATTTGACAGGAACAAATTTGAGTTTTCAAATTTGGAATCGTCTCCTGGTGGTTTAGAAATAACAACAGTCAAAAGGAATAATTTAAAAATGAGAATAGACAGATGAAATCCGTACCGCATTTAACCTCGCTTTCTAAAAATGGAAGCTATTCAAGAGGACGCGTGACCAATTCACTGGGACAAAAATTTGACCGGAACAAATTTGAGTTTTCAAATTAAGAATCATCTCCTGGTGGTTTAGAAATAACAATAGTCAAAAGGAATTGTTTAAAAATGAGAATAGACAGACGAAATCCGTACCGTACAAAACCTCGCTTTTTAAAAACGAAAGCTATTTAAGACGACGCGTGACTAAAACACGGGGACGAAAATT
The DNA here is from genome assembly GCA_949130495.1 of Sambucus nigra. Taxonomy (NCBI): domain Eukaryota; kingdom Viridiplantae; phylum Streptophyta; class Magnoliopsida; order Dipsacales; family Adoxaceae; genus Sambucus; species Sambucus nigra. The sequence continues at coordinate 659,893,644 of OX422210.1, forward strand.
TGGTCGGAACACTTTTGAGTTTTCAGATTAGGAATCGCCTCCTGGTGGTTTAGAAATAACAATAGTCAAAAGGAATTGTTTAAGAATGAGAATAGACAGACGAAATCCCTATCGCACAAAACCTCGCTTTCTAAAATTGGAAGCAATTCCAGACGACGCGTGACCAAAACACGGGGATGAAAATTTGACAGGAACAAATTTGAGTTTTCAAATTAGGAATCATCTCCTGGTGGTTCAGAAATAACAATAGTCAAAAGGAATTGTTTAAAAATGTGAATAGACAGACGAAATCCGTACCGCACAAAACCTCTCTTTCTAAAAATGGAAGCTATTCAAGACGACGCGTGACCAAAACACGGGGACGAAAATTTGACCGAAAGCAATTTGAGTTTTCAAATTAATAATAATCTCCTGGTGGTTCATTAATAACAACAGTCAAAAGGAATTGTTTAAAAACGAGAATAGACAGACGAAATCCGTACCGCACAAAACCTCGATTTTTAAAAATGGAAGCTATTCAAGACGACGCGTGACCAAAACACGGGGATGAAAATTTGACAGGAACGAATTTAAGTTTTCAAATTATGAATCGTCTCCTGGTGGTTCAGAAATAACAACAGTCAAAAGGAATTGTTTAAAAATCCGAATAGACAGATGAAATCCGTACCGCACAAATCCTCGCTTTCTAAAAATGGAAGCTATTCAAGACGACGCGTGACCAATTCACGGGGACAAAAATTTGACCGGAACAAATTTGAGTTTTCAAATTAGGAATCATCTCCTGGTGGTTTAGAAATAACAATAGTCAAAAGGAATTGTTTAAAAACGAGAATAGACAGACGAAATCCGTACCGCACAAAACCTCGCTTTTTAAAAACGAAAGCTATTCAAGACGACGCGTGACCAAAACACGGGGACGGAAATTTGACCGGAACACTTTTGAGTTTTCAAATTAGGAATCGCCTCCTGGTGGTTTAGAAATAACAATAGTCAAAAGGAATTGTTTAAAAATTAGAATAGACAGGCGAAATCCCTATCGCACAAAACCTCGCTTTCTAAAACTGGAAGCTATTCAAGACGACGAGTGACCAAAACACGGGGATGATAATTTGACAGGAACAAATTTGAGTTTTCAAATTAGGAATCATCTCCTCGTGGTTCAGAAATAACAATAGTCAAAACGAATTGTTTAAAAACGAGAATAGACAGACGAAATCCGTACTGCACAAAACCTCGCTTTTTAAAAATGGAAGCTATTCAAGACGACGCGTGACCAAAACACGGGGACGAAAATTTGACAGGAACAAATTTAAGTTTTCAAATTATGAATCGTCTACTGGTGGTTCAGAAATAACAACAGTCAAAAGGAATTGTTTAAAAATCAGAATAGACAGATGAAATTCGTACCGCACAAAACCTCGCTTTCTAAAAATGGAAGCTATTCAAGACGACGCGTGACCAATTCACGGGGACAAAAATTTGACCGGAACAAATTTGAGTTTTCAAATTAGGAATCATCTCCTGGTGGTTCAGAAATAACAATAGTCAAAACGAATTGTTTAAAAACGAGAATAGACAGACGAAATCCGTACTGCACAAAACCTCGCTTTTTAAAAATGGAAGCTATTCAAGACGACGCGTGACCAAAACACGGGGACGAAAATTTGACAGGAAAAAATTTAAGTTTTCAAATTATGAATCGTCTACTGGTGGTTCAGAAATAACAACAGTCAAAAGGAATTGTTTAAAAATCAGAATAGACAGATGAAATCCGTACCGCACAAAACCTCGCTTTCTAAAAATGGAAGCTATTCAAGACGACGCGTGACCAATTCACGGGGACAAAAATTTGACCGGAACAAATTTGAGTTTTCAAATTAGGAATCATTTCCTGGTGGTTTAGAAATAACAATAGTCAAAAGGAATTGTTTAAAAACGAGAATAGACAGACGAAATCCGTACTGCACAAAACCTCGCTTTTTAAAAACGAAAGCTATTCAAGACGACGCGTGACCAAAACACGGGGATGAAAATTTGACCGGAAAACTTTTGAGTTTTCAAATTAGGAATCACGTCCTGGTGGTTTAGAAATAACAATAGTCAAAAGGAATTGTTTAATATTGAGAATAGACAGACGAAATCCCTCTCGCACAAAACCTCGCTTTCTAAAATTGGAAGCTATTCCAGACGACGCGTGACCAAAACACGAGGAAGAAAATTTTACAGGAACAAATTTGAGTTTTCAAATTAGGAATCATCTCCTGGTGTTTCAGAAATAACAACAGTCAAAAGGAATTATTTAAAAACGAGAAGTGATAGACGAAATTCGTACCGCAGAATTCCTCGCTTTTTAAAAATGGAAGCTATTCAAGACGACGCGTGACCAAGACACGGGGACGAAAATTTGACAGGACCAAATTTGAGTTTTCAAATTAGGAATCATCTCCTAGTGGTTCAAAAATAACAATAGTCAAAATAAATAGTTTAAGAATGGGAATTCACAGACGATATCCGTACCGCACAAAACCTCGCTTTCTAAAATTGGAAGCTATTCAAGACGACGCGTGACCAAAACACGGGGACAAAAATTTGACAGGAACAAATTTGAGTTTTCAAATTTGGAATCGTCTCCTGGTGGTTTAGAAATAACAACAGTCAAAAGGAATTGTTTAAAAATGAGAATAGACAGATGAAATCCGTACCGCACAAAACCTCGCTTTCTAAAAATGGAAGCTATTCAAGACGACGCGTGACCAATTCACTGGGACAAAAATTTGACCGGAACAAATTTGAGTTTTCAAATTAAGAATCATCTCCTGGTGGTTTAGAAATAACAATAGTCAAAAGGAATTGTTTAAAAACAAGAATAGACAGACGAAATCCGTACCGCACAAAACCTCGCTTTTTAAAAACGAAAGCTATTTAAGACGACGCGTGACTAAAACACGGGGACGAAAATTTGGTCGGAACACTTTTGAGTTTTCAGATTAGGAATCGCCTCCTGGTGGTTTAGAAATAACAATAGTCAAAAGGAATTGTTTAAGAATGAGAATAGACAGACGAAATCCCTATCGCACAAAACCTCGCTTTCTAAAATTGGAAGCTATTCAAGACGACGCGTGACCAAAACACGGGGATGAAAATTTGACAGGAACAAATTTGAGTTTTCAAATTAGGAATCATCTCCTCGTGGTTCAGAAATAACAAAAGTCAAAAGGAATTGTTTAAAAATATGAATAGACAGACGAAATCCGTACAGCCCAAAACCTCACTTTCTAAAAATGGAAGCTATTCAAGACGACGCGTGACCAAAACACGGGGACGAAAATTTGACCGGAACCAATTTGAGTTTTCAAATTAATAATAATCTCCCGGTGGTTCAGAAATAACAACAGTCAAAAGGAATTGTTTAAAAACGAGAATAGACAGACGAAATCCGTACTGCACAAAACCTCGCTTTTTAAAAATGGAAGCTATTCAAGACGACGCGTGACCAAAACACGGGGAGGAAAATTTGACCGGAACCAATTTGAGTTTTCAAATTAATAATAATCTCCTGGTTGTTCAGAAATAACAACAGTCAAAAGGAATTGTTTAAAAATGACAATAGACAGACGAAATCCGTACCGCACAAAACCTCGCTTTTTAAAAATGGAAGCTATTCAAGACGACGCGTGACCAAAACACGGGGACGAAAATTTGACAGGAACGAATTTAAGTTTTCAAATTATGAATCGTCTCCTGGTGGTTCAGAAATAACAACAGTCAAAAGGAATTGTTTAAAAATCCGAATAGACAGATGAAATCCGTACCGCACAAATCCTCGCTTTCTAAAAATGGAAGCTATTCAAGACGACGCGTGACCAATTCACGGGGACAAAAATTTGACCGGAACAAATTTGAGTTTTCAAATTAGGAATCATCTCCTGGTGGTTTAGAAATAACAATAGTCAAAAGGAATTGTTTAAAAACGAGAATAGACAGACGAAATCCGTACCGCACAAAACCTCGCTTTTTAAAAACGAAAGCTATTCAAGACGACGCGTGACCAAAACACGGGGACGAAAATTTGACCGAAACACTTTTGAGTTTTCAAATTAGGAATCGCCTCCTGGTGGTTTAGAAATAACAATAGTAAAAAGGAATTGTTTAAGAATGAGAATAGACAGGCGAAATCCCTATCGGACAAAACCTCGCTTTCTAAAATTGGAAGCTATTCAAGACGACGAGTGACCAAAACACGGGGATGATAATTTGACAAGAACAAATTTGTGTTTTCAAATTAGGAATCATCTCCTGGTGGTTCAGAAATAACAATAGTCAAAACGAATTGTTTAAAAACGAGAATAGACAGACGAAATCCGTACTGCACAAAACCTCGCTTTTTAAAAATGGAAGCTATTCAAGACGACGCGTGACCAAAACACGGGGACGAAAATTTGACAGGAACAAATTTAAGTTTTCAAATTATGAATCGTCTCCTGGTGGTTCAGAAATAACAACAGTCAAAAGGAATTGTTTAAAGATCAGAATAGACAGATGAAATCCGTACCGCACAAAACCTCGCTTTCTAAAAATGGAAGCTATTCAAGATGACGCGTGACCAATTCACGGGGACAAAAATTTGACCGGAACAAATTTGAGTTTTCAAATTATGAATCATCTCCTGGTGGTTTAGAAATAACAATAGTCAAAATGAATTGTTTAAAAACGAGAATAGACAGACGAAATCCGTACTGCACAAAACCTCGCTTTTTAAAAACGAAAGCTATTCAAGACGACGCGTGACCAAAACACGGGGATGAAAATTTGACCGGAACACTTTTGAGTTTTCAAATTAGGAATCACCTCTTGGTGGTTTAGAAATAACAATAGTCAAAAGGAATTGTTTAAGAATGAGAATAGACAGACGAAATCCCTATCGCACAAAACCTCGCTTTCTAAAATTGGAAGCTATTCCAGACGACGCGTGACCAAAACACGAGGAAGAAAATTTGACAGGAACAAATTTGAGTTTTCAAATTAGGAATCATCTCCTGGTGTTTCAGAAATAACAACAGTCAAAAGGAATTATTTAAAAACGAGAAGTGATAGACGGAATCCGTACCGCAGAATTCGTCGCTTTTTAGAAATGGAAGCTATTCAAGACTACGCGTGACCAAGACACGGGGACGAAAATTTGACAGGACCAAATTTGAGTTTTCAAATTAGGAATCATCTCCTAGTGGTTCAAAAATAACAATAGTCAAAATAAATAGTTTAAGAATGGGAATTCACAGACGATATCCGTACCGCACAAAACCTCGCATTCTAAAATTGGAAGCTATTCAAGACGACGCGTGACCAAAACACGGGGACAAAAATTTGACAGGAACAAATTTGAGTTTTCAAATTTGGAATCGTCTCCTGGTGGTTTAGAAATAACAACAGTCAAAAGGAATTGTTTAAAAATGAGAATAGACAGATGAAATCCGTACCGCACAAAACCTCGCTTTCTAAAAATGGAAGCTATTCAAGACGACGCGTGACCAATTCACTGGGACAAAAATTTGACCGGAACAAATTTGAGTTTCCAAATTAAGAATCATCTCCTGGTGGTTTAGAAATAACAATAGTCAAAAGGAATTGTTTAAAAACGAGAATAGACAGACGAAATCCGTACCGCACAAAACCTCGCTTTTTAAAAACGAAAGCTATTTAAGACGACGCGTGACTAAAACACGGGGACGAAAATTTGGTCGGAACACTTTTGAGTTTTCAGATTAGGAATCGCCTCCTGATGGTTTAGAAATAACAATAGTCAAAAGGAATTGTTTAAGAATGAGAATAGACAGACGAAATCCCTATCGCACAAAACCTCGCTTTCTAAAATTGGAAGCTATTCAAGACGACGCGTGACCAAAACACGGGGATGAAAATTTGACAGGAACAAATTTGAGTTTTCAAATTAGGAATCATCTCCTGGTGGTTTAGAAATAACAATAGTCAAAAGGAATTGTTTAAAAATGTGAATAGACAAACGAAATCCGTACCGCCCAAAACCTCACTTTCTAAAAATGGAAGCTATTCAAGACGACGCGTGACCAAAACACGGGGACGAAAATTTGACCGGAACCAATTTGAGTTTTCAAATTAATAATAATCTCCCGGTGGTTCAGAAATAACAACAGTCAAAAGGAATTGTTTAAAAACGAGAATAGACAGACGAAATCCGTACTGCACAAAACCTCGCTTTTTAAAAATGGAAGCTATTCAAGACGACGCGTGACCAAAACACGGGGAGGAAAATTTGACCGGAACCAATTTGAGTTTTCAAATTAATAATAATCTCCTGGTTGTTCAGAAATAACAACAGTCAAAAGGAATTGTTTAAAAACGACAATAGACAGACGAAATCCGTACCGCACAAAACCGCGCTTTTTAAAAATGGAAGCTATTCAAGACGACGCGTGACCAAAACACGGGGACGAAAATTTGACAGGAACAAATTTAAGTTTTCAAATTATGAATCGTCTCCTGGTGGTTCAGAAATGACAACAGTCAAAAGGAATTGTTTAAAAATCAGAATAGACAGATGAAATCCGTACCGCACAAAACCTCGCTTTCTAAAAATGGAAGCTATTCAAGACGACGCGTGACCAATTCACGGGGACAAAAATTTGACCGGAACAAATTTGAGTTTTCAAATTAGGAATCATCTCCAGGTGGTTTAGAAATAACAATAGTCAAAAGGAATTGTTTAAAAACGAGAATAGACAGACGAAATCCGTACCGCACAAAACCTCGCTTTTTAAAAACGAAAGCTATTCAAGACGACGCTTGACCAAAACACGGGGACGAAAATTTGACCGGAACACTTTTGAGTTTTCAAATTAGGAATCGCCTCCTGGTGGTTTAGAAATAACAATAGTAAAAAGGAATTGTTTAAGAATGAGAATAGACAGGCGAAATCCCTATCGGACAAAACCTCGCTTTCTAAAATTGGAAGCTATTCAAGACGACGAGTGACCAAAACACGGGGATGATAATTTGACAAGAACAAATTTGAGTTTTCAAATTAGGAATCATCTCCTGGTGCTTCAGAAATAACAATAGTCAAACCGAATTGTTTAAAAACGAGAATAGACAGACGAAATCCGTACTGCACAAAACCTCGCTTTTTAAAAATGGAAGCTATTCAAGACGACGCGTGACCAAAACACGGGGACGAAAATTTGACAGGAAAAAATTTAAGTTTTCAAATTATGAATCGTCTCCTGGTGGTTCAGAAATAACAACAGTCAAAAGGAATTGTTTAAAAATCAGAATAGACAGATGAAATCCGTACCGCACAAAACCTCGCTTTCTAAAAATGGAAGCTATTCAAGACGACGCGTGACCAATTCACGGGGACAAAAATTTGACCGGAACAAATTTGAGTTTTCAAATTAGGAATCATCTCCTGGTGGTTTAGAAATAACAATAGTCAAAATGAATTGTTTAAAAACGAGAATAGACAGACGAAATCCGTACTGCACAAAACCTCGCTTTTTAAAAACGAAAGCTATTCAAGACGACGCGTGACCAAAACACGGGGATGAAAATTTGACCGGAACACTTTTGAGTTTTCAAATTAGGAATCACCTCTTGGTGGTTTAGAAATAACAATAGTCAAAAGGAATTGTTTAAGAATGAGAATAGACAGACGAAATCCCTATCGCACAAAACCTCGCTTTCTAAAATTGGAAGCTATTCCAGACGACGCGTGACCAAAACACGAGGAAGAAAATTTGACAGGAACAAATTTGAGTTTTCAAATTAGGAATCATCTCCTGGTGTTTCAGAAATAACAACAGTCAAAAGGAATTATTTAAAAACGAGAAGTGATAGACGAAATCCGTACCGCAGAATTCCTCGCTTTTTAGAAATGGAAGCTATTCAAGACTACGCGTGACCAAGACACGGGGACGAAAATTTGACAGGACCAAATTTGAGTTTTCAAATTAGGAATCATCTCCTAGTGGTTCAAAAATAACAATAGTCAAAATAAATAGTTTAAGAATGGGAATTCACAGACGATATCCGTACCGCACAAAACCTCGCTTTCTAAAATTGGAAGCTATTCAAGACGACGCGTGACCAAAACACGGGGACAAAAATTTGACAGGAACAAATTTGAGTTTTCAAATTTGGAATCGTCTCCTGGTGGTTTAGAAATAACAACAGTCAAAAGGAATTGTTTAAAAATGAGAATAGACAGATGAAATCCGTACCGCACAAAACCTCGCTTTCTAAAAATGGAAGCTATTCAAGACGACGCGTGACCAATTCACTGGGACAAAAATTTGACCGGAACAAATTTAAGTTTCCAAATTAAGAATCATCTCCTGGTGGTTTAGAAATAACAATAGTCAAAAGGAATAGTTTAAAAACGAGAATAGACAGACGAAATCCGTACCGCACAAAACCTCGCTTTTTAAAAACGAAAGCTATTTAAGACGACGCGTGACTAAAACACGGGGACGAAAATTTGGTCGGAACACTTTTGAGTTTTCAGATTAGGAATCGCCTCCTGATGGTTTAGAAATAACAATAGTCAAAAGGAATTGTTTAAGAATGAGAATAGACAGACGAAATCCCTATCGCACAAAACCTCGCTTTCTAAAATTGGAAGCTATTCAAGACGACGCGTGACCAAAACACGGGGATGAAAATTTGACAGGAACAAATTTGAGTTTTCAAATTAGGAATCATCTCCTGGTGGTTTAGAAATAACAATAGTCAAAAGGAATTGTTTAAAAATGTGAATAGACAGACGAAATCCGTACCGCCCAAAACCTCACTTTCTAAAAATGGAAGCTATTCAAGACGACGCGTGACCAAAACACGGGGACGAAAATTTGACCGGAACCAATTTGAGTTTTCAAATTAATAATAATCTCCCGGTGGTTCAGAAATAACAACAGTCAAAAGGAATTGTTTAAAAACGAGAATAGACAGACGAAATCCGTACTGCACAAAACCTCGCTTTTTAAAAATGGAAGCTATTCAAGACGACGCGTGACCAAAACACGGGGAGGAAAATTTGACCGGAACCAATTTGAGTTTTCAAATTAATAATAATCTCCTGGTTGTTCAGAAATAACAACAGTCAAAAGGAATTGTTTAAAAATGTGAATAGACAGACGAAATCCGTACCGCACAAAACCTCGCTTTTTAAAAACGAAAGCTATTTAAGACGACGCGTGACTAAAACACGGGGACGAAAATTTGGTCGGAACACTTTTGAGTTTTCAGATTAGGAATCGCCTCCTGGTGGTTTAGAAATAACAATAGTCAAAAGGAATTGTTTAAGAATGAGAATAGACAGACGAAATCCCTATCGCACAAAACCTCGCTTTCTAAAATTGGAAGCTATTCAAGACGACGCGTGACCAAAACACGGGGATGATAATTTGACAGGAACAAATTTGAGTTTTCAAATTAGGAATCATCTCCTGGTGGTTCAGAAATAACAATAGTCAAAACGAATTGTTTAAAATCGAGAATAGACAGACGAAATCCGTTCTGCACAAAACCTCGCTTTTTAAAAATGGAAGCTATTCAAGACGACGCGTGACCAAAACACGGGGACGAAAATTCGACAGGAACAAATTTAAGTTTTCAAATTATGAATCGTCTCCTGGTGGTTCAAAAATAACAACAGTCAAAAGGAATTGTTTAAAAATCAGAATAGACAGATGAAATCCGTACCGCACAAAACCTCGCTTTCTAAAAATGGAAGCTATTCAAGACGACGCGTGACCAATTCACGGGGACAAAAATTTGACCGGAACAAATTTGAGTTTTAAAATTAGGAATCATCTCCTGGTGGTTTATAAATAACAATAGTCAAAAGGAATTGTTTAAAAACGAGAATAGACAGACGAAATCCGTACCGCACAAAACCTCGCTTTTTAAAAACGAAAGCTATTCAAGACGACGCGTGACCAAAACACGGGGACGAAAATTTGACCGGAACACTTTTGAGTTTTCAAATTAGGAATCGCCTCCTGGTGGTTTAGAAATAACAATAGTAAAAAGGAATTGTTTAAGAATGAGAATAGACAGGCGAAATCCTTATCGGACAAAACCTCGCTTTCTAAAATTGGAAGCTATTCAAGACGACGAGTGACCAAAACACGGGGATGATAATTTGACAGGAACAAATTTGAGTTTTCAAATTAGGAATCATCTCCTGGTGGTTCAGAAATAACAATAGTCAAAACGAATTATTTAAAAACGAGAATAGACAGACGAAATCCGTACTGCACAAAACCTCGCTTTTTAAAAATGGAAGCTATTCAAGACGACGCGTGACCAAAACACGGGGACGAAAATTTGACAGGAACAAATTTAAGTTTTCAAATTATGAATCGTCTCCTGGTGGTTCAGAAATAACAACAGTCAAAAGGAATTGTTTAAAAATCAGAATAGACAGATGAAATCCGTACCGCACAAAACCTCGCTTTCTAAAAATGGAAGCTATTCAAGACGACGCGTGACCAATTCACGGGGACAAAAATTTGACCAGAACAAATTTGAGTTTTCAAATTAGGAATCATCTCCTGGTGGTTTATAAATAACAATAGTCAAAAGGAATTGTTTAAAAACGAGAATAGACAGACGAAATCCGTACCGCACAAAACCTCGCTTTTTAAAAACGAAAGCTATTCAAGACGACGCGTGACCAAAACACGGGGACGAAAATTTGACCGGAACACTTTTGAGTTTTCAAATTAGGAATCGCCTCCTGGTGGTTTAGAAATAACAATAGTAAAAAGGAATTGTTTAAGAATGAGAATAGACAGGCGAAATCCTTATCGGACAAAACCTCGCTTTCTAAAATTGGAAACTATTCAAGACGACGAGTGACCAAAACACGGGGATGATAATTTGACAGGAACAAATTTGAGTTTTCAAATTAGGAATCATCTCCTGGTGGTTCAGAAATAACAATAGTCAAAACGAATTGTTTAAAAACGAGAATAGACAGACGAAATCCGTACTGCACAAAACCTCGCTTTTTAAAAATGGAAGCTATTCAAGACGACGCGTGACCAAAACACGGGGACGAAAATTTGACAGGAACAAATTTAAGTTTTCAAATTATGAATTGTCTCCTGGTGGTTCAGAAATAACAACAGTCAAAAGGAATTGTTTAAAAATCAGAATAGACAGATGAAATCCGTACCGCACAAAACCTCGCTTTCTAAAAATGGAAGCTATTCAAGACGACGCGTGACCAATGCACGGGGACAAAAATTTGACCGGAACAAATTTGAGTTTTCAAATTAGGAATCATCTCCTGGTGGTTTAGAAATAACAATAGTCAAAATGAATTGTTTAAAAACGAGAATAGACAGACGAAATCCGTACTGCACAAAACCTCGCTTTTTAAAAACGAAAGCTATTCAAGACGACGCGTGACCAAAACACGGGGATGAAAATTTGACCGGAACACTTTTGAGTTTTCAAATTAGGAATCACCTCCTGGTGGTTTAGAAATAACAATAGTCAAAAGGAATTATTTAAGAATGAGAATAGACAGACGAAATCCCTATCGCACAAAACCTCGCTTTCTAAAATTGGAAGCTATTCCAGACGACGCGTGACCAAAACACGAGGAAGAAAATTTGACAGGAACAAATTTGAGTTTTCAAATTAGGAATCATCTCCTGGTGTTTCAGAAATAACAACAGTCAAAAGGAATTATTTAAAAACGAGAAGTGATAGACGAAATCCGTACCGCAGAATTCCTCGCTTTTTAGAAATGGAAGCTATTCAAGACGACGCGTGACCAAGACACGGGGACGAAAATTTGACAGGACCAAATTTGAGTTTTCAAATTAGGAATCATCTCCTAGTGGTTCAAAAATAACAATAGTCAAAATAAATAGTTTAAGAATGGGAATTCACAGACGATATCCGTACCGCACAAAACCTCACTTTCTAAAATTGGAAGCTATTCAAGACGACGCGTGACCAAAACACGGGGACAAAAATTTGACAGGAACAAATTTGAGTTTTCAAATTTGGAATCGTCTCCTGGTGGTTTAGAAATAACAACAGTCAAAAGGAATTGTTTAAAAATGTGAATAGACAGACGAAATCCGTACCGCACAAAACCTCGCTTTTTAAAAACGAAAGCTATTTAAGACGACGCGTGACTAAAACACGGGGACGAAAATTTGGTCGGAACACTTTTGAGTTTTCAGATTAGGAATCGCCTCCTGGTGGTTTAGAAATAACAATAGTCAAAAGGAATTGTTTAAGAATGAGAATAGACAGACGAAATCCCTATCGCACAAAACCTCGCTTTCTAAAATTGGAAGCTATTCAAGACGACGCGTGACCAAAACACGGGGATGAAAATTTGACAGGAACAAATTTGAGTTTTCAAATTAGGAATCATCTCCTGGTGGTTCAGAAATAACAATAGTCAAAAGGAATTGTTTAAAAATGTGAATAGACAGACGAAATCCGTACAGCCCAAAACCTCACTTTCTAAAAATGGAAGCTATTCAAGACGACGCGTGACCAAAACACGGGGACGAAAATTTGACCGGAACCAATTTGAGTTTTCAAATTAATAATAATCTCCCGGTGGTTCAGAAATAACAACAGTCAAAAGGAATTGTTTAAAAACGAGAATAGACAGACGAAATCCGTACTGCACAAAACCTCGCTTTTTAAAAATGGAAGCTATTCAAGACGACGCGTGACCAAAACACGGGGAGGAAAATTTGACCGGAACCAATTTGAGTTTTCAAATTAATAATAATCTCCTGGTTGTTCAGAAATAACAACAGTCAAAAGGAATTGTTTAAAAATGACAATAGACAGACGAAATCCGTACCGCACAAAACCTCGCTTTTTAAAAATGGAAGCTATTCAAGACGACGCGTGACCAAAACACGGGGACGAAAATTTGACAGGAACGAATTTAAGTTTTCAAATTATGAATCGTCTCCTGGTGGTTCAGAAATAACAACAGTCAAAAGGAATTGTTTAAAAATCCGAATAGACAGATGAAATCCGTACCGCACAAATCCTCGCTTTCTAAAAATGGAAGCTATTCAAGACGACGCGTGACCAATTCACGGGGACAAAAATTTGACCGGAACAAATTTGAGTTTTCAAATTAGGAATCATCTCCTGGTGGTTTAGAAATAACAATAGTCAAAAGGAATTGTTTAAAAACGAGAATAGACAGACGAAATCCGTACCGCACAAAACCTCGCTTTTTAAAAACGAAAGCTATTTAAGACGACGCGTGACTAAAACACGGGGACGAAAATTTGGTCGGAACACTTTTGAGTTTTCAGATTAGGAATCGCCTCCTGGTGGTTTAGAAATAACAATAGTCAAAAGGAATTGTTTAAGAATGAGAATAGACAGACGAAATCCCTATCGCACAAAACCTCGCTTTCTAAAATTGGAAGCTATTCAAGACGACGCGTGACCAAAACACAGGGATGAAAATTTGACAGGAACAAATTTGAGTTTTCAAATTAGGAATCATCTCCTGGTGGTTTAGAAATAACAATAGTCAAAAGGAATTGTTTAAAAATGTGAATAGACAGACGAAATCCGTACCGCCCAAAACCTCACTTTCTAAAAATGTAAGCAATTCAAGACGACGCGTGACCAAAACACGGGGACGAAAATTTGACCGGAACCAATTTGAGTTTTCAAATTAATAATAATCTCCCGGTGGTTCAGAAATAACAACAGTCAAAAGGAATTGTTTAAAAACGAGAATAGACAGACGAAATCCGTACTGCACAAAACCTCGCTTTTTAAAAATGGAAGCTATTCAAGACGACGCGTGACCAAAACACGGGGAGGAAAATTTGACCGGAACCAATTTGAGTTTTCAAATTAATAATAATCTCCTGGTTGTTCAGAAATAACAACAGTCAAAAGGAATTGTTTAAAAACGATAATAGACAGACGAAATCCGTACCGCACAAAACCTCGCTTTTTAAAAATGGAAGCTATTCAAGACGACGCGTGACCAAAACACGGGGACGAAAATTTGACAGGAACAAATTTAAGTTTTCAAATTATGAATCGTCTCCTGGTGGTTCAGAAATAACAACAGTCAAAAGGAATTGTTTAAAAATCAGAATAGACAGATGAAATCCGTACCGCACAAAACCTCGCTTTCTAAAAATGGAAGCTATTCAAGACGACGCGTGACCAATTCACGGGGACAAAAATTTGACCGGAACAAATTTGAGTTTTCAAATTAGGAATCATCTCCAGGTGGTTTAGAAATAACAATAGTCAAAAGGAATTGTTTAAAAACGAGAATAGACAGACGAAATCCGTACCGCACAAAACCTCGCTTTTTAAAAACGAAAGCTATTCAAGACGACGCGTGACCAAAACACGGGGACGAAAATTTGACCGGAACACTTTTGAGTTTTCAAATTAGGAATCGCCTCCTGGTGGTTTAGAAATAACAATAGTCAAAAGGAATTGTTTAAGAATGAGAATAGACAGGCGAAATCCCAATCGCACAAAACCTCGCTTTCTAAAATTGGAAGCTATTCAAGACGACGAGTGACCAAAACACGGGGATGATAATTTGACAGGAACAAATTTGAGTTTTCAAATTAGGAATCATCTCCTGGTGGTTCAGAAATAACAATAGTCAAAACGAATTGTTTAAAATCGAGAATAGACAGACGAAATCCGTACTGCACAAAACCTCGCTTTTTAAAAATGGAAGCTATTCAAGACGACGCGTGACCAAAACACGGGGACGAAAATTTGACAGGAACAAATTTAAGTTTTCAAATTATGAATCGTCTCCTGGTGGTTCAGAAATAACAACAGTCAAAAGGAATTGTTTAAAAATCAGAATAGACAGATGAAATCCGTACCGCACAAAACCTCGCTTTCTAAAAATGGAAGCTATTCAAGACGACGCGTGACCAATTCACGGGGACAAAAATTTGACCGGAACAAATTTGAGTTTTCAAATTAGGAATCATCTCCTGGTGGTTTATAAATAACAATAGTCAAAAGGAATTGTTTAAAAACGAGAATAGACAGACGAAATCCGTACCGCACAAAACCTCGCTTTTTAAAAACGAAAGCTATTCAAGACGACGCGTGACCAAAACACGGGGACGAAAATTTGACCGGAACACTTTTGAGTTTTCAAATTAGGAATCGCCTCCTGGTGGTTTACAAATAACAATAGTAAAAAGGAATTGTTTAAGAATGAGAATAGACAGGCGAAATCCTTATCGGACAAAACCTCGCTTTCTAAAATTGGAAACTATTCAAGACGACGAGTGACCAAAACACGGGGATGATAATTTGACAGGAACAAATTTGAGTTTTCAAATTAGGAATCATCTCCTGGTGGTTCAGAAATAACAATAGTCAAAACGAATTGTTTAAAAACGAGAATAGACAGACGAAATCCGTACTGCACAAAACCTCGCTTTTTAAAAATGGAAGCTATTCAAGACGACGCGTGACCAAAACACGGGGACGAAAATTTGACAGGAACAAATTTAAGTTTTCAAATTATGAATTGTCTCCTGGTGGTTCAGAAATAACAACAGTCAAAAGGAATTGTTTAAAAATCAGAATAGACAGATGAAATCCGTACCGCACAAAACCTCGCTTTCTAAAAATGGAAGCTATTCAAGACGACGCGTGACCAATGCACGGGGACAAAAATTTGACCGGAACAAATTTGAGTTTTCAAATTAGGAATCATCTCCTGGTGGTTTAGAAATAACAATAGTCAAAATGAATTGTTTAAAAACGAGAATAGACAGACGAAATCCGTACTGCACAAAACCTCGCTTTTTAAAAACGAAAGCTATTCAAGACGACGCGTGACCAAAACACGGGGATGAAAATTTGACCGGAACACTTTTGAGTTTTCAAATTAGGAATCACCTCCTGGTGGTTTAGAAATAACAATAGTCAAAAGGAATTGTTTAAGAATGAGAATAGACAGACGAAATCCCTATCGCACAAAACCTCGCTTTATAAAATTGGAAGCTATTCCAGACGACGCGTGACCAAAACACGAGGAAGAAAATTTGACAGGAACAAATTTGAGTTTTCAAATTAGGAATCATCTCCTGGTGTTTCAGAAATAACAACAGTCAAAAGGAATTATTTAAAAACGAGAAGTGATAGACGAAATCCGTACCGCAGAATTCCTCGCTTTTTAGAAATGGAAGCTATTCAAGACGACGCGTGACCAAGACACGGGGACGAAAATTTGACAGGACCAAATTTGAGTTTTCAAATTAGGAATCATCTCCTAGTGGTTCAAAAATAACAATAGTCAAAATAAATAGTTTAAGAATGGGAATTCACAGACGATATCCGTACCGCACAAAACCTCACTTTCTAAAATTGGAAGCTATTCAAGACGACGCGTGACCAAAACACGGGGACAAAAATTTGACAGGAACAAATTTGAGTTTTCAAATTTGGAATCGTCTCCTGGTGGTTTAGAAATAACAACAGTCAAAAGGAATTGTTTAAAAATGTGAATAGACAGACGAAATCCGTACCGCACAAAACCTCGCTTTTTAAAAACGAAAGCTATTTAAGACGACGCGTGACTAAAACACGGGGACGAAAATTTGGTCGGAACACTTTTGAGTTTTCAGATTAGGAATCGCCTCCTGGTGGTTTAGAAATAACAATAGTCAAAAGGAATTGTTTAAGAATGAGAATAGACAGACGAAATCCCTATCGCACAAAACCTCGCTTTCTAAAATTGGAAGCTATTCAAGACGACGCGTGACCAAAACACGGGGATGAAAATTTGACAGGAACAAATTTGAGTTTTCAAATTAGGAATCATCTCCTGGTGGTTCAGAAATAACAATAGTCAAAAGGAATTGTTTAAAAATGTGAATAGACAGACGAAATCCGTACAGCCCAAAACCTCACTTTCTAAAAATGGAAGCTATTCAAGACGACGCGTGACCAAAACACGGGGACGAAAATTTGACCGGAACCAATTTGAGTTTTCAAATTAATAATAATCTCCCGGTGGTTCAGAAATAACAACAGTCAAAAGGAATTGTTTAAAAACGAGAATAGACAGACGAAATCCGTACTGCACAAAACCTCGCTTTTTAAAAATGGAAGCTATTCAAGACGACGCGTGACCAAAACACGGGGAGGAAAATTTGACCGGAACCAATTTGAGTTTTCAAATTAATAATAATCTCCTGGTTGTTCAGAAATAACAACAGTCAAAAGGAATTGTTTAAAAATGACAATAGACAGACGAAATCCGTACCGCACAAAACCTCGCTTTTTAAAAATGGAAGCTATTCAAGACGACGCGTGACCAAAACACGGGGACGAAAATTTGACAGGAACGAATTTAAGTTTTCAAATTATGAATCGTCTCCTGGTGGTTCAGAAATAACAACAGTCAAAAGGAATTGTTTAAAAATCCGAATAGACAGATGAAATCCGTACCGCACAAATCCTCGCTTTCTAAAAATGGAAGCTATTCAAGACGACGCGTGACCAATTCACGGGGACAAAAATTTGACCGGAACAAATTTGAGTTTTCAAATTAGGAATCATCTCCTGGTGGTTTAGAAATAACAATAGTCAAAAGGAATTGTTTAAAAACGAGAATAGACAGACGAAATCCGTACCGCACAAAACCTCGCTTTTTAAAAACGAAAGCTATTTAAGACGACGCGTGACTAAAACACGGGGACGAAAATTTGGTCGGAACACTTTTGAGTTTTCAGATTAGGAATCGCCTCCTGGTGGTTTAGAAATAACAATAGTCAAAAGGAATTGTTTAAGAATGAGAATAGACAGACGAAATCCCTATCGCACAAAACCTCGCTTTCTAAAATTGGAAGCTATTCAAGACGACGCGTGACCAAAACACGGGGATGAAAATTTGACAGGAACAAATTTGAGTTTTCAAATTAGGAATCATCTCCTGGTGGTTTAGAAATAACAATAGTCAAAAGGAATTGTTTAAAAATGTGAATAGACAGACGAAATCCGTACCGCCCAAAACCTCACTTTCTAAAAATGTAAGCAATTCAAGACGACGCGTGACCAAAACACGGGGACGAAAATTTGACCGGAACCAATTTGAGTTTTCAAATTAATAATAATCTCCCGGTGGTTCAGAAATAACAACAGTCAAAAGGAATTGTTTAAAAACGAGAATAGACAGACGAAATCCGTACTGCACAAAACCTCGCTTTTTAAAAATGGAAGCTATTCAAGACGACGCGTGACCAAAACACGGGGAGGAAAATTTGACCGGAACCAATTTGAGTTTTCAAATTAATAATAATCTCCTGGTTGTTCAGAAATAACAACAGTCAAAAGGAATTGTTTAAAAACGATAATAAACAGACGAAATCCGTACCGCACAAAACCTCGCTTTTTAAAAATGGAAGCTATTCAAGACGACGCGTGACCAAAACACGGGGACGAAAATTTGACAGGAACAAATTTAAGTTTTCAAATTATGAATCGTCTCCTGGTGGTTCAGAAATAACAACAGTCAAAAGGAATTGTTTAAAAATCAGAATAGACAGATGAAATCCGTACCGCACAAAACCTCGCTTTCTAAAAATGGAAGCTATTCAAGACGACGCGTGACCAATTCACGGGGACAAAAATTTGACCGGAACAAATTTGAGTTTTCAAATTAGGAATCATCTCCAGGTGGTTTAGAAATAACAATAGTCAAAAGGAATTGTTTAAAAACGAGAATAGACAGACGAAATCCGTACCGCACAAAACCTCGCTTTTTAAAAACGAAAGCTATTCAAGACGACGCGTGACCAAAACACGGGGACGAAAATTTGACCGGAACACTTTTGAGTTTTCAAATTAGGAATCGCCTCCTGGTGGTTTAGAAATAACAATAGTCAAAAGGAATTGTTTAAGAATGAGAATAGACAGGCGAAATCCCAATCGCACAAAACCTCGCTTTCTAAAATTGGAAGCTATTCAAGACGACGAGTGACCAAAACACGGGGATGATAATTTGACAGGAACAAATTTGAGTTTTCAAATTAGGAATCATCTCCTGGTGGTTCAGAAATAACAATAGTCAAAACGAATTGTTTAAAATCGAGAATAGACAGACGAAATCCGTACTGCACAAAACCTCGCTTTTTAAAAATGGAAGCTATTCAAGACGACGCGTGACCAAAACACGGGGACGAAAATTTGACAGGAACAAATTTAAGTTTTCAAATTATGAATCGTCTCCTGGTGGTTCAGAAATAAGAACAGTCAAAAGGAATTGTTTAAAAATCAGAATAGACAGATGAAATCCGTACCGCACAAAACCTCGCTTTCTAAAAATGGAAGCTATTCAAGACGACGCGTGACCAATTCCCGGGGACAAAAATTTGACCGGAACAAATTTGAGTTTTCAAATTAGGAATCATCTCCTGGTGGTTTATAAATAACAATAGTCAAAAGGAATTGTTTAAAAACGAGAATAGACAGACGAAATCCGTACCGCACAAAACCTCGCTTTTTAAAAACGAAAGCTATTCAAGACGACGCGTGACCAAAACACGGGGACGAAAATTTGATCGGAACACTTTTGAGTTTTCAAATTAGGAATCGCCTCCTGGTGGTTTAGAAATAACAATAGTAAAAAGGAATTGTTTAAGAATGAGAATAGACAGGCGAAATCCCTATCGGACAAAACCTCGCTTTCTAAAATTGGAAACTATTCAAGACGACGAGTGACCAAAACACGGGGATGATAATTTGACAGGAACAAATTTGAGTTTTCAAATTAGGAATCATCTCCTGGTGGTTCAGAAATAACAATAGTCAAAACGAATTGTTTAAAAACGAGAATAGACAGACGAAATCCGTACTGCACAAAACCTCGCTTTTTAAAAATGGAAGCTATTCAAGACGACGCGTGACCAAAACACGGGGACGAAAATTTGACAGGAACAAATTTAAGTTTTCAAATTATGAATTGTCTCCTGGTGGTTCAGAAATAACAACAGTCAAAAGGAATTGTTTAAAAATCAGAATAGACAGATGAAATCCGTACCGCACAAAACCTCGCTTTCTAAAAATGGAAGCTATTCAAGACGACGCGTGACCAATGCACGGGGACAAAAATTTGACCGGAACAAATTTGAGTTTTCAAATTAGGAATCATCTCCTGGTGGTTTAGAAATAACAATAGTCAAAATGAATTGTTTAAAAACGAGAATAGACAGACGAAATCCGTACTGCACAAAACCTCGCTTTTTAAAAACGAAAGCTATTCAAGACGACGCGTGACCAAAACACGGGGATGAAAATTTGACCGGAACACTTTTGAGTTTTCAAATTAGGAATCACCTCCTGGTGGTTTAGAAATAACAATAGTCAAAAGGAATTGTTTAAGAATGAGAATAGACAGACGAAATCCCTATCGCACAAAACCTCGCTTTCTAAAATTGGAAGCTATTCCAGACGACGCGTGACCAAAACACGAGGAAGAAAATTTGACAGGAACAAATTTGAGTTTTCAAATTAGGAATCATCTCCTGGTGTTTCAGAAATAACAACAGTCAAAAGGAATTATTTAAAAACGAGAAGTGATAGACGAAATCCGTACCGCAGAATTCCTCGCTTTTTAGAAATGGAAGCTATTCAAGACGACGCGTGACCAAGACACGGGGACGAAAATTTGACAGGACCAAATTTGAGTTTTCAAATTAGGAATCATCTCCTAGTGGTTCAAAAATAACAATAGTCAAAATAAATAGTTTAAGAATGGGAATTCACAGACGATATCCGTACCGCACAAAACCTCACTTTCTAAAATTGGAAGCTATTCAAGACGACGCGTGACCAAAACACGGGGACAAAAATTTGACAGGAACAAATTTGAGTTTTCAAATTTGGAATCGTCTCCTGGTGGTTTAGAAATAACAACAGTCAAAAGGAATTGTTTAAAAATGTGAATAGACAGACGAAATCCGTACCGCACAAAACCTCGCTTTTTAAAAACGAAAGCTATTTAAGACGACGCGTGACTAAAACACGGGGACGAAAATTTGGTCGGAACACTTTTGAGTTTTCAGATTAGGAATCGCCTCCTGGTGGTTTAGAAATAACAATAGTCAAAAGGAATTGTTTAAGAATGAGAATAGACAGACGAAATCCCTATCGCACAAAACCTCGCTTTCTAAAATTGGAAGCTATTCAAGACGACGCGTGACCAAAACACGGGGATGAAAATTTGACAGGAACAAATTTGAGTTTTCAAATTAGGAATCATCTCCTGGTGGTTCAGAAATAACAATAGTCAAAAGGAATTGTTTAAAAATGTGAATAGACAGACGAAATCCGTACAGCCCAAAACCTCACTTTCTAAAAATGGAAGCTATTCAAGACGACGCGTGACCAAAACACGGGGACGAAAATTTGACCGGAACCAATTTGAGTTTTCAAATTAATAATAATCTCCCGGTGGTTCAGAAATAACAACAGTCAAAAGGAATTGTTTAAAAACGAGAATAGACAGACGAAATCCGTACTGCACAAAACCTCGCTTTTTAAAAATGGAAGCTATTCAAGACGACGCGTGACCAAAACACGGGGAGGAAAATTTGACCGGAACCAATTTGAGTTTTCAAATTAATAATAATCTCCTGGTTGTTCAGAAATAACAACAGTCAAAAGGAATTGTTTAAAAATGACAATAGACAGACGAAATCCGTACCGCACAAAACCTCGCTTTTTAAAAATGGAAGCTATTCAAGACGACGCGTGACCAAAACACGGGGACGAAAATTTGACAGGAACGAATTTAAGTTTTCAAATTATGAATCGTCTCCTGGTGGTTCAGAAATAACAACAGTCAAAAGGAATTGTTTAAAAATCCGAATAGACAGATGAAATCCGTACCGCACAAATCCTCGCTTTCTAAAAATGGAAGCTATTCAAGACGACGCGTGACCAATTCACGGGGACAAAAATTTGA
The DNA here is from genome assembly GCA_949130495.1 of Sambucus nigra. NCBI lineage: Eukaryota > Viridiplantae > Streptophyta > Magnoliopsida > Dipsacales > Adoxaceae > Sambucus > Sambucus nigra. The sequence goes on from OX422210.1 coordinate 659,915,662, forward strand.
CCGGAACAAATTTGAGTTTTCAAATTAGGAATCATCTCCTGGTGGTTTAGAAATAACAATAGTCAAAAGGAATTGTTTAAAAACGAGAATAGACAGACGAAATCCGTACCGCACAAAACCTCGCTTTTTAAAAACGAAAGCTATTTAAGACGACGCGTGACTAAAACACGGGGACGAAAATTTGGTCGGAACACTTTTGAGTTTTCAGATTAGGAATCGCCTCCTGGTGGTTTAGAAATAACAATAGTCAAAAGGAATTGTTTAAGAATGAGAATAGACAGACGAAATCCCTATCGCACAAAACCTCGCTTTCTAAAATTGGAAGCTATTCAAGACGACGCGTGACCAAAACACGGGGATGAAAATTTGACAGGAACAAATTTGAGTTTTCAAATTAGGAATCATCTCCTGGTGGTTTAGAAATAACAATAGTCAAAAGGAATTGTTTAAAAATGTGAATAGACAGACGAAATCCGTACCGCCCAAAACCTCACTTTCTAAAAATGTAAGCAATTCAAGACGACGCGTGACCAAAACACGGGGACGAAAATTTGACCGGAACCAATTTGAGTTTTCAAATTAATAATAATCTCCCGGTGGTTCAGAAATAACAACAGTCAAAAGGAATTGTTTAAAAACGAGAATAGACAGACGAAATCCGTACTGCACAAAACCTCGCTTTTTAAAAATGGAAGCTATTCAAGACGACGCGTGACCAAAACACGGGGAGGAAAATTTGACCGGAACCAATTTGAGTTTTCAAATTAATAATAATCTCCTGGTTGTTCAGAAATAACAACAGTCAAAAGGAATTGTTTAAAAACGATAATAGACAGACGAAATCCGTACCGCACAAAACCTCGCTTTTTAAAAATGGAAGCTATTCAAGACGACGCGTGACCAAAACACGGGGACGAAAATTTGACAGGAACAAATTTAAGTTTTCAAATTATGAATCGTCTCCTGGTGGTTCAGAAATAACAACAGTCAAAAGGAATTGTTTAAAAATCAGAATAGACAGATGAAATCCGTACCGCACAAAACCTCGCTTTCTAAAAATGGAAGCTATTCAAGACGACGCGTGACCAATTCACGGGGACAAAAATTTGACCGGAACAAATTTGAGTTTTCAAATTAGGAATCATCTCCAGGTGGTTTAGAAATAACAATAGTCAAAAGGAATTGTTTAAAAACGAGAATAGACAGACGAAATCCGTACCGCACAAAACCTCGCTTTTTAAAAACGAAAGCTATTCAAGACGACGCGTGACCAAAACACGGGGACGAAAATTTGACCGGAACACTTTTGAGTTTTCAAATTAGGAATCGCCTCCTGGTGGTTTAGAAATAACAATAGTCAAAAGGAATTTTTTAAGAATGAGAATAGACAGGCGAAATCCCTATCGCACAAAACCTCGCTTTCTAAAATTGGAAGCTATTCAAGACGACGAGTGACCAAAACACGGGGATGATAATTTGACAGGAACAAATTTGAGTTTTCAAATTAGGAATCATCTCCTGGTGGTTCAGAAATAACAATAGTCAAAACGAATTGTTTAAAATCGAGAATAGACAGACGAAATCCGTACTGCACAAAACCTCGCTTTTTAAAAATGGAAGCTATTCAAGACGACGCGTGACCAAAACACGGGGACGAAAATTCGACAGGAACAAATTTAAGTTTTCAAATTATGAATCGTCTCCTGGTGGTTCAGAAATAACAACAGTCAAAAGGAATTGTTTAAAAATCAGAATAGACAGATGAAATCCGTACCGCACAAAACCTCGCTTTCTAAAAATGGAAGCCATTCAAGACGACGCGTGACCAATTCACGGGGACAAAAATTTGACCGGAACAAATTTGAGTTTTCAAATTAGGAATCATCTCCTGGTGGTTTAGAAATAACAATAGTCAAAAGGAATTGTTTAAAAACGAGAATAGACAGACGAAATCCGTACCGCACAAAACCTCGCTTTTTAAAAACGAAAGCTATTCAAGACGACGCGTGACCAAAACACGGGGACGAAAATTTGACCGGAACACTTTTGAGTTTTCAAATTAGGAATCGCCTCCTGGTGGTTTAGAAATAACAATAGTAAAAAGGAATTGTTTAAGAATGAGAATAGACAGGCGAAATCCTTATCGGACAAAACCTCGCTTTCTAAAATTGGAAACTATTCAAGACGACGAGTGACCAAAACACGGGGATGATAATTTGACAGGAACAAATTTGAGTTTTCAAATTAGGAATCATCTCCTGGTGGTTCAGAAATAACAATAGTCAAAACGAATTGTTTAAAAACGAGAATAGACAGACGAAATCCGTACTGCACAAAACCTCGCTTTTTAAAAATGGAAGCTATTCAAGACGACGCGTGACCAAAACACGGGGACGAAAATTTGACAGGAACAAATTTAAGTTTTCAAATTATGAATTGTCTCCTGGTGGTTCAGAAATAACAACAGTCAAAAGGAATTGTTTAAAAATCAGAATAGACAGATGAAATCCGTACCGCACAAAACCTCGCTTTCTAAAAATGGAAGCTATTCAAGACGACGCGTGACCAATTCACGGGGACGAAAATTTGACAGGAACAAATTTAAGTTTTCAAATTATGAATCGTCTCCTGGTGGTTCAGAAATGACAACAGTCAAAAGGAATTGTTTAAAAATCAGAATAGACAGATGAAATCCGTACCGCACAAAACCTCGCTTTCTAAAAATGGAAGCTATTCAAGACGACGCGTGACCAATTCACGGGGACAAAAATTTGACCGGAACAAATTTGAGTTTTCAAATTAGGAATAATCTCCAGGTGGTTTAGAAATAACAATAGTCAAAAGGAATTGTTTAAAAACGAGAATAGACAGACGAAATCCGTACCGCACAAAACCTCGCTTTTTAAAAACGAAAGCTATTCAAGACGACGCGTGACCAAAACACGGGGACGAAAATTTGACCGGAACACTTTTGAGTTTTCAAATTAGGAATCGCCTCCTGGTGGTTTAGAAATAACAATAGTAAAAAGGAATTGTTTAAGAATGAGAATAGACAGGCGAAATCCCTATCGGACAAAACCTCGCTTTCTAAAATTGCAAGCTATTCAAGACGACGAGTGACCAAAACACGGGGATGATAATTTGACAAGAACAAATTTGAGTTTTCAAATTAGGAATCATCTCCTGGTGGTTCAGAAATAACAATAGTCAAAACGAATTGTTTAAAAACGAGAATAGACAGACGAAATCCGTACTGCACAAAACCTCGCTTTTTAAAAATGGAAGCTATTCAAGACGACGCGTGACCAAAACACGGGGACGAAAATTTGACAGGAAAAAATTTAAGTTTTCAAATTATGAATCGTCTCCTGGTGGTTCAGAAATAACAACAGTCAAAAGGAATTGTTTAAAAATCAGAATAGACAGATGAAATCCGTACCGCACAAAACCTCGCTTTCTAAAAATGGAAGCTATTCAAGACGACGCGTGACCAATTCACGGGGACAAAAATTTGACCGGAACAAATTTGAGTTTTCAAATTAGGAATCATCTCCTGGTGGTTTTGAAATAACAATAGTCAAAATGAATTGTTTAAAAACGAGAATAGACAGACGAAATCCGTACTGCACAAAACCTCGCTTTTTAAAAACGAAAGCTATTCAAGACGACGCGTGACCAAAACACGGGGATGAAAATTTGACCGGAACACTTTTGAGTTTTCAAATTAGGAATCACCTCTTGGTGGTTTAGAAATAACAATAGTCAAAAGGAATTGTTTAAGAATGAGAATAGACAGACGAAATCCCTATCGCACAAAACCTCGCTTTCTAAAATTGGAAGCTATTCCAGACGACGCGTGACCAAAACACGAGGAAGAAAATTTGACAGGAACAAATTTGAGTTTTCAAATTAGGAATCATCTCCTGGTGTTTCAGAAATAACAACAGTCAAAAGGAATTATTTAAAAACGAGAAGTGATAGACGAAATCCGTACCGCAGAATTCCTCGCTTTTTAGAAATGGAAGCTATTCAAGACTACGCGTGACCAAGACACGGGGACGAAAATTTGACAGGACCAAATTTGAGTTTTCAAATTAGGAATCATCTCCTAGTGGTTCAAAAATAACAATAGTCAAAATAAATAGTTTAAGAATGGGAATTCACAGACGATATCCGTACCGCACAAAACCTCGCTTTCTAAAATTGGAAGCTATTCAAGACGACGCGTGACCAAAACACGGGGACAAAAATTTGACAGGAACAAATTTGAGTTTTCAAATTTGGAATCGTCTCCTGGTGGTTTAGAAATAACAACAGTCAAAAGGAATTGTTTAAAAATGAGAATAGACAGATGAATTCCGTACCGCACAAAACCTCGCTTTCTAAAAATGGAAGCTATTCAAGACGACGCGTGACCAATTCACTGGGACAAAAATTTGACCGGAACAAATTTGAGTTTCCAAATTAAGAATCATCTCCTGGTGGTTTAGAAATAACAATAGTCAAAAGGAATTGTTTAAAAACGAGAATAGACAGACGAAATCCGTACCGCTCAAAACCTCGCTTTTTAAAAACGAAAGCTATTTAAGACGACGCGTGACTAAAACACGGGGACGAAAATTTGGTCGGAACACTTTTGAGTTTTCAGATTAGGAATCGCCTCCTGATGGTTTAGAAATAACAATAGTCAAAAGGAATTGTTTAAGAATGAGAATAGACAGACGAAATCCCTATCGCACAAAACCTCGCTTTCTAAAATTGGAAGCTATTCAAGACGACGCGTGACCAAAACACGGGGATGAAAATTTGACAGGAACAAATTTGAGTTTTCAAATTAGGAATCATCTCCTGGTGGTTTAGAAATAACAATAGTCAAAAGGAATTGTTTAAAAATGTGAATAGACAGACGAAATCCGTACCGCCCAAAACCTCACTTTCTAAAAATGGAAGCTATTCAAGACGACGCGTGACCAAAACACGGGGACGAAAATTTGACCGGAACCAATTTGAGTTTTCAAATTAATAATAATCTCCCGGTGGTTCAGAAATAACAACAGTCAAAAGGAATTGTTTAAAAACGAGAATAGACAGACAAAATCCGTACTGCACAAAACCTCGCTTTTTAAAAATGGAAGCTATTCAAGACGACGCGTGACCAAAACACGGGGAGGAAAATTTGACCGGAACCAATTTGAGTTTTCAAATTAATAATAATCTCCTGGTTGTTCAGAAATAACAACAGTCAAAAGGAATTGTTTAAAAACGACAATAGACAGACGAAATCCGTACCGCACAAAACCGCGCTTTTTAAAAATGGAAGCTATTCAAGACGACGCGTGACCAAAACACGGGGACGAAAATTTGACAGGAACAAATTTAAGTTTTCAAATTATGAATCGTCTCCTGGTGGTTCAGAAATGACAACAGTCAAAAGGAATTGTTTAAAAATCAGAATAGACAGATGAAATCCGTACCGCACAAAACCTCGCTTTCTAAAAATGGAAGCTATTCAAGACGACGCGTGACCAATTCACGGGGACAAAAATTTGACCGGAACAAATTTGAGTTTTCAAATTAGGAATCATCTCCAGGTGGTTTAGAAATAACAATAGTCAAAAGGAATTGTTTAAAAACGAGAATAGACAGACGAAATCCGTACCGCACAAAACCTCGCTTTTTAAAAACGAAAGCTATTCAAGACGACGCGTGACCAAAACACGGGGACGAAAATTTGACCGGAACACTTTTGATTTTTCAAATTAGGAATCGCCTCCTGGTGGTTTAGAAATAACAATAGTCAAAAGGAATTGTTTAAGAATGAGAATAGACAGGCGAAATCCCTATCGCACAAAACCTCGCTTTCTAAAATTGGAAGCTATTCAAGACGACGAGTGACCAAAACACGGGGATGATAATTTGACAGGAACAAATTTGAGTTTTCAAATTAGGAATCATCTCCTGGTGGTTCAGAAATAACAATAGTCAAAACGAATTGTTTAAAATCGAGAATAGACAGACGAAATCCGTTCTGCACAAAACCTCGCTTTTTAAAAATGGAAGCTATTCAAGACGACGCGTGACCAAAACACGGGGACGAAAATTCGACAGGAACAAATTTAAGTTTTCAAATTATGAATCGTCTCCTGGTGGTTCAGAAATAACAACAGTCAAAAGGAATTGTTTAAAAATCAGAATAGACAGATGAAATCCGTACCGCACAAAACCTCGCTTTCTAAAAATGGAAGCTATTCAAGACGACGCGTGACCAATTCACGGGGACAAAAATTTGACCGGAACAAATTTGAGTTTTCAAATTAGGAATCATCTCCTGGTGGTTTATAAATAACAATAGTCAAAAGGAATTGTTTAAAAACGAGAATAGACAGACGAAATCCGTACCGCACAAAACCTCGCTTTTTAAAAACGAAAGCTATTCAAGACGACGCGTGACCAAAACACGGGGACGAAAATTTGACCGGAACACTTTTGAGTTTTCAAATTAGGAATCGCCTCCTGGTGGTTTAGAAATAACAATAGTAAAAAGGAATTGTTTAAGAATGAGAATAGACAGGCGAAATCCTTATCGGACAAAACCTCGCTTTCTAAAATTGGAAGCTATTCAAGACGACGAGTGACCAAAACACGGGGATGATAATTTGACAGGAACAAATTTGAGTTTTCAAATTAGGAATCATCTCCTGGTGGTTCAGAAATAACAATAGTCAAAACGAATTATTTAAAAACGAGAATAGACAGACGAAATCCGTACTGCACAAAACCTCGCTTTTTAAAAATGGAAGCTATTCAAGACGACGCGTGACCAAAACACGGGGACGAAAATTTGACAGGAACAAATTTAAGTTTTCAAATTATGAATCGTCTCCTGGTGGTTCAGAAATAACAACAGTCAAAAGGAATTGTTTAAAAATCAGAATAGACAGATGAAATCCGTACCGCACAAAACCTCGCTTTCTAAAAATGGAAGCTATTCAAGACGACGCGTGACCAATTCACGGGGACAAAAATTTGACCGGAACAAATTTGAGTTTTCAAATTAGGAATCATCTCCTGGTGGTTTATAAATAACAATAGTCAAAAGGAATTGTTTAAAAACGAGAATAGACAGACGAAATCCGTACCGCACAAAACCTCGCTTTTTAAAAACGAAAGCTATTCAAGACGACGCGTGACCAAAACACGGGGACGAAAATTTGACCGGAACACTTTTGAGTTTTCAAATTAGGAATCGCCTCCTGGTGGTTTACAAATAACAATAGTAAAAAGGAATTGTTTAAGAATGAGAATAGACAGGCGAAATCCTTATCGGACAAAACCTCGCTTTCTAAAATTGGAAACTATTCAAGACGACGAGTGACCAAAACACGGGGATGATAATTTGACAGGAACAAATTTGAGTTTTCAAATTAGGAATCATCTCCTGGTGGTTCAGAAATAACAATAGTCAAAACGAATTGTTTAAAAACGAGAATAGACAGACGAAATCCGTACTGCACAAAACCTCGCTTTTTAAAAATGGAAGCTATTCAAGACGACGCGTGACCAAAACACGGGGACGAAAATTTGACAGGAACAAATTTAAGTTTTCAAATTATGAATTGTCTCCTGGTGGTTCAGAAATAACAACAGTCAAAAGGAATTGTTTAAAAATCAGAATAGACAGATGAAATCCGTACCGCACAAAACCTCGCTTTCTAAAAATGGAAGCTATTCAAGACGACGCGTGACCAATGCACGGGGACAAAAATTTGACCGGAACAAATTTGAGTTTTCAAATTAGGAATCATCTCCTGGTGGTTTAGAAATAACAATAGTCAAAATGAATTGTTTAAAAACGAGAATAGACAGACGAAATCCGTACTGCACAAAACCTCGCTTTTTAAAAACGAAAGCTATTCAAGACGACGCGTGACCAAAACACGGGGATGAAAATTTGACCGGAACACTTTTGAGTTTTCAAATTAGGAATCACCTCCTGGTGGTTTAGAAATAACAATAGTCAAAAGGAATTGTTTAAGAATGAGAATAGACAGACGAAATCCCTATCGCACAAAACCTCGCTTTCTAAAATTGGAAGCTATTCCAGACGACGCGTGACCAAAACACGAGGAAGAAAATTTGACAGGAACAAATTTGAGTTTTCAAATTAGGAATCATCTCCTGGTGTTTCAGAAATAACAACAGTCAAAAGGAATTATTTAAAAACGAGAAGTGATAGACGAAATCCGTACCGCAGAATTCCTCGCTTTTTAGAAATGGAAGCTATTCAAGACGACGCGTGACCAAGACACGGGGACGAAAATTTGACAGGACCAAATTTGAGTTTTCAAATTAGGAATCATCTCCTAGTGGTTCAAAAATAACAATAGTCAAAATATATAGTTTAAGAATGGGAATTCACAGACGATATCCGTACCGCACAAAACCTCACTTTCTAAAATTGGAAGCTATTCAAGACGACGCGTGACCAAAACACGGGGACAAAAATTTGACAGGAACAAATTTGAGTTTTCAAATTTGGAATCGTCTCCTGGTGGTTTAGAAATAACAACAGTCAAAAGGAATTGTTTAAAAATGTGAATAGACAGACGAAATCCGTACCGCACAAAACCTCGCTTTTTAAAAACGAAAGCTATTTAAGACGACGCGTGACTAAAACACGGGGACGAAAATTTGGTCGGAACACTTTTGAGTTTTCAGATTAGGAATCGCCTCCTGGTGGTTTAGAAATAACAATAGTCAAAAGGAATTGTTTAAGAATGAGAATAGACAGACGAAATCCCTATCGCACAAAACCTCGCTTTCTAAAATTGGAAGCTATTCAAGACGACGCGTGACCAAAACACGGGGATGAAAATTTGACAGGAACAAATTTGAGTTTTCAAATTAGGAATCATCTCCTGGTGGTTCAGAAATAACAATAGTCAAAAGGAATTGTTTAAAAATGTGAATAGACAGACGAAATCCGTACAACCCAAAACCTCACTTTCTAAAAATGGAAGCTATTCAAGACGACGCGTGACCAAAACACGGGGACGAAAATTTGACCGGAACCAATTTGAGTTTTCAAATTAATAATAATCTCCCGGTGGTTCAGAAATAACAACAGTCAAAAGGAATTGTTTAAAAACGAGAATAGACAGACGAAATCCGTACTGCACAAAACCTCGCTTTTTAAAAATGGAAGCTATTCAAGACGACGCGTGACCAAAACACGGGGAGGAAAATTTGACCGGAACCAATTTGAGTTTTCAAATTAATAATAATCTCCTGGTTGTTCAGAAATAACAACAGTCAAAAGGAATTGTTTAAAAATGACAATAGACAGACGAAATCCGTACCGCACAAAACCTCGCTTTTTAAAAATGGAAGCTATTCAAGACGACGCGTGACCAAAACACGGGGACGAAAATTTGACAGGAACGAATTTAAGTTTTCAAATTATGAATCGTCTCCTGGTGGTTCAGAAATAACAACAGTCAAAAGGAATTGTTTAAAAATCCGAATAGACAGATGAAATCCGTACCGCACAAATCCTCGCTTTCTAAAAATGGAAGCTATTCAAGACGACGCGTGACCAATTCACGGGGACAAAAATTTGACCGGAACAAATTTGAGTTTTCAAATTAGGAATCATCTCCTGGTGGTTTAGAAATAACAATAGTCAAAAGGAATTGTTTAAAAACGAGAATAGACAGACGAAATCCGTACCGCACAAAACCTCGCTTTTTAAAAACGAAAGCTATTTAAGACGACGCGTGACTAAAACACGGGGACGAAAATTTGGTCGGAACACTTTTGAGTTTTCAGATTAGGAATCGCCTCCTGGTGGTTTAGAAATAACAATAGTCAAAAGGAATTGTTTAAGAATGAGAATAGACAGACGAAATCCCTATCGCACAAAACCTCGCTTTCTAAAATTGGAAGCTATTCAAGACGACGCGTGACCAAAACACGGGGATGAAAATTTGACAGGAACAAATTTGAGTTTTCAAATTAGGAATCATCTCCTGGTGGTTTAGAAATAACAATAGTCAAAAGGAATTGTTTAAAAATGTGAATAGACAGACGAAATCCGTACCGCCCAAAACCTCACTTTCTAAAAATGGAAGCAATTCAAGACGACGCGTGACCAAAACACGGGGACGAAAATTTGACCGGAACCAATTTGAGTTTTCAAATTAATAATAATCTCCCGGTGGTTCAGAAATAACAACAGTCAAAAGGAATTGTTTAAAAACGAGAATAGACAGACGAAATCCGTACTGCACAAAACCTCGCTTTTTAAAAATGGAAGCTATTCAAGACGACGCGTGACCAAAACACGGGGAGGAAAATTTGACCGGAACCAATTTGAGTTTTCAAATTAATAATAATCTCCTGGTTGTTCAGAAATAACAACAGTCAAAAGGAATTGTTTAAAAACGATAATAGACAGACGAAATCCGTACCGCACAAAACCTCGCTTTTTAAAAATGGAAGCTATTCAAGACGACGCGTGACCAAAACACGGGGACGAAAATTTGACAGGAACAAATTTAAGTTTTCAAATTATGAATCGTCTCCTGGTGGTTCAGAAATAACAACAGTCAAAAGGAATTGTTTAAAAATCAGAATAGACAGATGAAATCCGTACCGCACAAAACCTCGCTTTCTAAAAATGGAAGCTATTCAAGACGACGCGTGACCAATTCACGGGGACAAAAATTTGACCGGAACAAATTTGAGTTTTCAAATTAGGAATCATCTCCAGGTGGTTTAGAAATAACAATAGTCAAAAGGAATTGTTTAAAAACGAGAATAGACAGACGAAATCCGTACCGCACAAAACCTCGCTTTTTAAAAACGAAAGCTATTCAAGACGACGCGTGACCAAAACACGGGGACGAAAATTTGACCGGAACACTTTTGAGTTTTCAAATTAGGAATCGCCTCCTGGTGGTTTAGAAATAACAATAGTCAAAAGGAATTGTTTAAGAATGAGAATAGACAGGCGAAATCCCTATCGCACAAAACCTCGCTTTCTAAAATTGGAAGCTATTCAAGACGACGAGTGACCAAAACACGGGGATGATAATTTGACAGGAACAAATTTGAGTTTTCAAATTAGGAATCATCTCCTGGTGGTTCAAAAATAACAATAGTCAAAACGAATTGTTTAAAATCGAGAATAGACAGACGAAATCCGTACTGCACAAAACCTCGCTTTTTAAAAATGGAAGCTATTCAAGACGACGCGTGACCAAAACACGGGGACGAAAATTCGACAGGAACAAATTTAAGTTTTCAAATTATGAATCGTCTCCTGGTGGTTCAGAAATAACAACAGTCAAAAGGAATTGTTTAAAAATCAGAATAGACAGATGAAATCCGTACCGCACAAAACCTCGCTTTCTAAAAATGGAAGCTATTCAAGACGACGCGTGACCAATTCACGGGGACAAAAATTTGACCGGAACAAATTTGAGTTTTCAAATTAGGAATCATCTCCTGGTGGTTTAGAAATAACAATAGTCAAAAGGAATTGTTTAAAAACGAGAATAGACAGACGAAATCCGTACCGCACAAAACCTCGCTTTTTAAAAACGAAAGCTATTCAAGACGACGCGTGACCAAAACACGGGGACGAAAATTTGACCGGAACACTTTTGAGTTTTCAAATTAGGAATCGCCTCCTGGTGGTTTAGAAATAACAATAGTAAAAAGGAATTGTTTAAGAATGAGAATAGACAGGCGAAATCCTTATCGGACAAAACCTCGCTTTCTAAAATTGGAAACTATTCAAGACGACGAGTGACCAAAACACGGGGATGATAATTTGACAGGAACAAATTTGAGTTTTCAAATTAGGAATCATCTCCTGGTGGTTCAGAAATAACAATAGTCAAAACGAATTGTTTAAAAACGAGAATAGACAGACGAAATCCGTACTGCACAAAACCTCGCTTTTTAAAAATGGAAGCTATTCAAGACGACGCGTGACCAAAACACGGGGACGAAAATTTGACAGGAACAAATTTAAGTTTTCAAATTATGAATCGTCTCATGGTGGTTCAGAAATAACAACAGTCAAAAGGAATTGTTTAAAAATCAGAATAGACAGATGAAATCCGTACCGCACAAAACCTCGCTTTCTAAAAATGGAAGCTATTCAAGACGACGCGTGACCAATTCACGGGGACAAAAATTTGACCGGAACAAATTTGAGTTTTCAAATTAGGAATCATCTCCTGGTGGTTTAGAAATAACAATAGTCAAAATGAATTGTTTAAAAACTAGAATAGACAGACGAAATCCGTACTGCACAAAACCTCGCTTTTTAAAAACGAAAGCTATTCAAGACGACGCGTGACCAAAACACGGGGATGAAAATTTGACCGGAACACTTTTGAGTTTTCAAATTAGGAATCACCTCCTGGTGGTTTAGAAATAACAATAGTCAAAAGGAATTGTTTAAGAATGAGAATAGACAGACGAAATCCCTATCGCACAAAACCTCGCTTTCTAAAATTGGAAGCTATTCCAGACGACGCGTGACCAAAACACGAGGAAGAAAATTTGACAGGAACAAATTTGAGTTTTCAAATTAGGAATCATCTCCTGGTGTTTCAGAAATAACAACAGTCAAAAGGAATTATTTAAAAACGAGAAGTGATAGACGAAATCCGTACCGCAGAATTCCTCGCTTTTTAGAAATGGAAGCTATTCAAGACGACGCGTGACCAAGACACGGGGACGAAAATTTGACAGGACCAAATTTGAGTTTTCAAATTAGGAATCATCTCCTAGTGGTTCAAAAATAACAATAGTCAAAATAAATAGTTTAAGAATGGGAATTCACAGACGATATCCGTACCGCACAAAACCTCGCTTTCTAAAATTGGAAGCTATTCAAGACGACGCGTGACCAAAACACGGGGACAAAAATTTGACAGGAACAAATTTGAGTTTTCAAATTTGGAATCGTCTCCTGGTGGTTTAGAAATAACAACAGTCAAAAGGAATTGTTTAAAAATGAGAATAGACAGATGAAATCCGTACCGCACAAAACCTCGCTTTCTAAAAATGGAAGCTATTCAAGACGACGCGTGACCAATTCACTGGGACAAAAATTTGACCGGAACAAATTTGAGTTTTCAAATTAAGAATCATCTCCTGGTGGTTTAGAAATAACAATAGTCAAAAGGAATAGTTTAAAAACGAGAATAGACAGACGAAATCCGTACCGCACAAAACCTCGCTTTTTAAAAACGAAAGCTATTTAAGACGACGCGTGACTAAAACACGGGGACGAAAATTTGGTCGGAACACTTTTGAGTTTTCAGATTAGGAATCGCCTCCTGGTGGTTTAGAAATAACAATAGTCAAAAGGAAATGTTTAAGAATGAGAATAGACAGACGAAATCCCTATCGCACAAAACCTCGCTTTCTAAAATTGGAAGCTATTCAAGACGACGCGTGACCAAAACACGGGGATGAAAATTTGACAGGAACAAATTTGAGTTTTCAAATTAGGAATCATCTCCTGGTGGTTCAGAAATAACAATAGTCAAAAGGAATTGTTTAAAAATGTGAATAGACAGACGAAATCCGTACAGCCCAAAACCTCACTTTCTAAAAATGGAAGCTATTCAAGACGACGCGTGACCAAAACACGGGGACGAAAATTTGACCGGAACCAATTTGAGTTTTCAAATTAATAATAATCTCCCGGTGGTTCAGAAATAACAACAGTCAAAAGGAATTGTTTAAAAACGAGAATAGACAGACGAAATCCGTACTGCACAAAACCTCGCTTTTTAAAAATGGAAGCTATTCAAGACGACGCGTGACCAAAACACGGGGAGGAAAATTTGACCGGAACCAATTTGAGTTTTCAAATTAATAATAATCTCCTGGTTGTTCAGAAATAACAACAGTCAAAAGGAATTGTTTAAAAATGACAATAGACAGACGAAATCCGTACCGCACAAAACCTCACTTTTTAAAAATGGAAGCTATTCAAGACGACGCGTGACCAAAACACGGGGACGAAAATTTGACAGGAACGAATTTAAGTTTTCAAATTATGAATCGTCTCCTGGTGGTTCAGAAATAACAACAGTCAAAAGGAATTGTTTAAAAATCCGAATAGACAGGTGAAATCCGTACCGCACAAATCCTCGCTTTCTAAAAATGGAAGCTATTCAAGACGACGCGTGACCAATTCACGGGGACAAAAATTTGACCGGAACAAATTTGAGTTTTCAAATTAGGAATCATCTCCTGGTGGTTTAGAAATAACAATAGTCAAAAGGAATTGTTTAAAAACGAGAATAGACAGACGAAATCCGTACCGCACAAAACCTCGCTTTTTAAAAACGAAAGCTATTTAAGACGACGCGTGACTAAAACACGGGGACGAAAATTTGGTCGGAACACTTTTGAGTTTTCAGATTAGGAATCGCCTCCTGGTGGTTTAGAAATAACAATAGTCAAAAGGAATTGTTTAAGAATGAGAATAGACAGACGAAATCCCTATCGCACAAAACCTCGCTTTCTAAAATTGGAAGCTATTCAAGACGACGCGTGACCAAAACACGGGGATGAAAATTTGACAGGAACAAATTTGAGTTTTCAAATTAGGAATCATCTCCTGGTGGTTTAGAAATAACAATAGTCAAAAGGAATTGTTTAAAAATGTGAATAGACAGACGAAATCCGTACCGCCCAAAACCTCACTTTCTAAAAATGGAAGCAATTCAAGACGACGCGTGACCAAAACACGGGGACGAAAATTTGACCGGAACCAATTTGAGTTTTCAAATTAATAATAATCTCCCGGTGGTTCAGAAATAACAACAGTCAAAAGGAATTGTTTAAAAACGAGAATAGACAGACGAAATCCGTACTGCACAAAACCTCGCTTTTTAAAAATGGAAGCTATTCAAGACGACGCGTGACCAAAACACGGGGAGGAAAATTTGACCGGAACCAATTTGAGTTTTCAAATTAATAATAATCTCCTGGTTGTTCAGAAATAACAACAGTCAAAAGGAATTGTTTAAAAACGATAATAGACAGACGAAATCCGTACCGCACAAAACCTCGCTTTTTAAAAATGGAAGCTATTCAAGACGACGCGTGACCAAAACACGGGGACGAAAATTTGACAGGAACAAATTTAAGTTTTCAAATTATGAATCGTCTCCTGGTGGTTCAAAAATAACAACAGTCAAAAGGAATTGTTTAAAAATCAGAATAGACAGATGAAATCCGTACCGCACAAAACCTCGCTTTCTAAAAATGGAAGCTATTCAAGACGACGCGTGACCAATTCACGGGGACAAAAATTTGACCGGAACAAATTTGAGTTTTCAAATTAGGAATCATCTCCAGGTGGTTTAGAAATAACAATAGTCAAAAGGAATTGTTTAAAAACGAGAATAGACAGACGAAATCCGTACCGCACAAAACCTCGCTTTTTAAAAACGAAAGCTATTCAAGACGACGCGTGACCAAAACACGGGGACGAAAATTTGACCGGAACACTTTTGAGTTTTCAAATTAGGAATCGCCTCCTGGTGGTTTAGAAATAACAATAGTCAAAAGGAATTGTTTAAGAATGAGAATAGACAGGCGAAATCCCTATCGCACAAAACCTCGCTTTCTAAAATTGGAAGCTATTCAAGACGACGAGTGACCAAAACACGGGGATGATAATTTGACAGGAACAAATTTGAGTTTTCAAATTAGGAATCATCTCCTGGTGGTTCAGAAATAACAATAGTCAAAACGAATTGTTTAAAATCGAGAATAGACAGACGAAATCCGTACTGCACAAAACCTCGCTTTTTAAAAATGGAAGCTATTCAAGACGACGCGTGACCAAAACACGGGGACGAAAATTCGACAGGAACAAATTTAAGTTTTCAAATTATGAATCGTCTCCTGGTGGTTCAGAAATAACAACAGTCAGAAGGAATTGTTTAAAAATCAGAATAGACAGATGAAATCCGTACCGCACAAAACCTCGCTTTCTAAAAATGGAATCTATTCAAGACGACGCGTGACCAATTCACGGGGACAAAAATTTGACCGGAACAAATTTGAGTTTTCAAATTAGGAATCATCTCCTGGTGGTTTAGAAATAACAATAGTCAAAAGGAATTGTTTAAAAACGAGAATAGACAGACGAAATCCGTACCGCACAAAACCTCGCTTTTTAAAAACGAAAGCTATTCAAGACGACGCGTGACCAAAACACGGGGACGAAAATTTGACCGGAACACTTTTGAGTTTTCAAATTAGGAATCGCCTCCTGGTGGTTTAGAAATAACAATAGTAAAAAGGAATTGTTTAAGAATGAGAATAGACAGGCGAAATCCTTATCGGACAAAACCTCGCTTTCTAAAATTGGAAACTATTCAAGACGACGAGTGACCAAAACACGGGGATGATAATTTGACAGGAAAAAATTTGAGTTTTCAAATTAGGAATCATCTCCTGGTGGTTCAGAAATAACAATAGTCAAAACGAATTGTTTAAAAACGAGAATAGACAGACGAAATCCGTACTGCACAAAACCTCGCTTTTTAAAAATGGAAGCTATTCAAGACGACGCGTGACCAAAACACGGGGACGAAAATTTGACAGGAACAAATTTAAGTTTTCAAATTATGAATCGTCTCATGGTGGTTCAGAAATAACAACAGTCAAAAGGAATTGTTTAAAAATCAGAATAGACAGATGAAATCCGTACCGCACAAAACCTCGCTTTCTAAAAATGGAAGCTATTCAAGACGACGCGTGACCAATTCACGGGGACAAAAATTTGACCGGAACAAATTTGAGTTTTCAAATTAGGAATCATCTCCTGGTGGTTTAGAAATAACAATAGTCAAAATGAATTGTTTAAAAACGAGAATAGACAGACGAAATCCGTACTGCACAAAACCTCGCTTTTTAAAAACGAAAGCTATTCAAGACGACGCGTGACCAAAACACGGGGATGAAAATTTGACCGGAACACTTTTGAGTTTTCAAATTAGGAATCACCTCCTGGTGGTTTAGAAATAACAATAGTCAAAAGGAATTGTTTAAGAATGAGAATAGACAGACGAAATCCCTATCGCACAAAACCTCGCTTTCTAAAATTGGAAGCTATTCCAGACGACGCGTGACCTAAACACGAGGAAGAAAATTTGACAGGAACAAATTTGAGTTTTCAAATTAGGAATCATCTCCTGGTGTTTCAGAAATATCAACAGTCAAAAGGAATTATTTAAAAACGAGAAGTGATAGACGAAATCCGTACCGCAGAATTCCTCGCTTTTTAGAAATGGAAGCTATTCAAGACGACGCGTGACCAAGACACGGGGACGAAAATTTGACAGGACCAAATTTGAGTTTTCAAATTAGGAATCATCTCCTAGTGGTTCAAAAATAACAATAGTCAAAATAAATAGTTTAAGAATGGGAATTCACAGACGATATCCGTACCGCACAAAACCTCACTTTCTAAAATTGGAAGCTATTCAAGACGACGCGTGACCAAAACACGGGGACAAAAATTTGACAGGAACAAATTTGAGTTTTCAAATTTGGAATCGTCTCCTGGTGGTTTAGAAATAACAACAGTCAAAAGGAATTGTTTAAAAATGAGAATAGACAGATGAAATCCGTACCGCACAAAACCTCGCTTTCTAAAAATGGAAGCTATTCAAGACGACGCGTGACCAATTCACTGGGACAAAAATTTGACCGGAACAAATTTGAGTTTTCAAATTAAGAATCATCTCCTGGTGGTTTAGAAATAACAATAGTCAAAAGGAATAGTTTAAAAACGAGAATAGACAGACGAAATCCGTACCGCACAAAACCTCGCTTTTTAAAAACGAAAGCTATTTAAGACGACGCGTGACTAAAACACGGGGACGAAAATTTGGTCGGAACACTTTTGAGTTTTCAGATTAGGAATCGCCTCCTGGTGGTTTAGAAATAACAATAGTCAAAAGGAATTGTTTAAGAATGAGAATAGACAGACGAAATCCCTATCGCACAAAACCTCGCTTTCTAAAATTGGAAGCTATTCAAGACGACGCGTGACCAAAACACGGGGATGAAAATTTGACAGGAACAAATTTGAGTTTTCAAATTAGGAATCATCTCCTGGTGGTTCAGAAATAACAATGGTCAAAAGGAATTGTTTAAAAATGTGAATAGACAGACGAAATCCGTACCGCCCAAAACCTCACTTTCTAAAAATGGAAGCTATTCAAGACGACGCGTGACCAAAACACGGGGACGAAAATTTGACCGGAACCAATTTGAGTTTTCAAATTAATAATAATCTCCCGGTGGTTCAGAAATAACAACAGTCAAAAGGAATTGTTTAAAAACGAGAATAGACAGACGAAATCCGTACTGCACAAAACCTCGCTTTTTAAAAATGGAAGCTATTCAAGACGACGCGTGACCAAAACACGGGGAGGAAAATTTGACCGGAACCAATTTGAGTTTTCAAATTAATAATAATCTCCTGGTTGTTCAGAAATAACAACAGTCAAAAGGAATTGTTTAAAAACGACAATAGGCAGACGAAATCCGTACCGCACAAAACCTCGCTTTTTAAAAATGGAAGCTATTCAAGACGACGCGTGACCAAAACACGGGGACGAAAATTTGACAGGGACGAAAATTTGACAGGAACGAATTTAAGTTTTCAAATTATGAATCGTCTCCTGGTGGTTCAGAAATAACAACAGTCAAAAGGAATTGTTTAAAAATCCGAATAGACAGATGAAATCCGTACCGCACAAATCCTCGCTTTCTAAAAATGGAAGCTATTCAAGACGACGCGTGACCAATTCACGGGGACAAAAATTTGACCGGAACAAATTTGAGTTTTCAAATTAGGAATCATCTCCTGGTGGTTTAGAAATAACAATAGTCAAAAGGAATTGTTTAAAAACGAGAATAGACAGACGAAATCCGTACCGCACAAAACCTCGCTTTTTAAAAACGAAAGCTATTCAAGACGACGCGTGACCAAAACACGGGGACGAAAATTTGACCGGAACACTTTTGAGTTTTCAAATTAGGAATCGCCTCCTGGTGGTTTAGAAATAACAATAGTAAAAAGGAATTGTTTAAGAATGAGAATAGACAGGCGAAATCCTTATCGGACAAAACCTCGCTTTCTAAAATTGGAAACTATTCAAGACGACGAGTGACCAAAACACGGGGATGATAATTTGACAGGAAAAAATTTGAGTTTTCAAATTAGGAATCATCTCCTGGTGGTTCAGAAATAACAATAGTCAAAACGAATTGTTTAAAAACGAGAATAGACAGACGAAATCCGTACTGCACAAAACCTCGCTTTTTAAAAATGGAAGCTATTCAAGACGACGCGTGACCAAAACACGGGGACGAAAATTTGACAGGAACAAATTTAAGTTTTCAAATTATGAATCGTCTCATGGTGGTTCAGAAATAACAACAGTCAAAAGGAATTGTTTAAAAATCAGAATAGACAGATGAAATCCGTACCGCACAAAACCTCGCTTTCTAAAAATGGAAGCTATTCAAGACGACGCGTGACCAATTCACGGGGACAAAAATTTGACCGGAACAAATTTGAGTTTTCAAATTAGGAATCATCTCCTGGTGGTTTAGAAATAACAATAGTCAAAATGAATTGTTTAAAAACGAGAATAGACAGACGAAATCCGTACTGCACAAAACCTCGCTTTTTAAAAACGAAAGCTATTCAAGACGACGCGTGACCAAAACACGGGGATGAAAATTTGACCGGAACACTTTTGAGTTTTCAAATTAGGAATCACCTCCTGGTGGTTTAGAAATAACAATAGTCAAAAGGAATTGTTTAAGAATGAGAATAGACAGACGAAATCCCTATCGCACAAAACCTCGCTTTCTAAAATTGGAAGCTATTCCAGACGACGCGTGACCTAAACACGAGGAAGAAAATTTGACAGGAACAAATTTGAGTTTTCAAATTAGGAATCATCTCCTGGTGTTTCAGAAATATCAACAGTCAAAAGGAATTATTTAAAAACGAGAAGTGATAGACGAAATCCGTACCGCAGAATTCCTCGCTTTTTAGAAATGGAAGCTATTCAAGACGACGCGTGACCAAGACACGGGGACGAAAATTTGACAGGACCAAATTTGAGTTTTCAAATTAGGAATCATCTCCTAGTGGTTCAAAAATAACAATAGTCAAAATAAATAGTTTAAGAATGGGAATTCACAGACGATATCCGTACCGCACAAAACCTCACTTTCTAAAATTGGAAGCTATTCAAGACGACGCGTGACCAAAACACGGGGACAAAAATTTGACAGGAACAAATTTGAGTTTTCAAATTTGGAATCGTCTCCTGGTGGTTTAGAAATAACAACAGTCAAAAGGAATTGTTTAAAAATGAGAATAGACAGATGAAATCCGTACCGCACAAAACCTCGCTTTCTAAAAATGGAAGCTATTCAAGACGACGCGTGACCAATTCACTGGGACAAAAATTTGACCGGAACAAATTTGAGTTTTCAAATTAAGAATCATCTCCTGGTGGTTTAGAAATAACAATAGTCAAAAGGAATAGTTTAAAAACGAGAATAGACAGACGAAATCCGTACCGCACAAAACCTCGCTTTTTAAAAACGAAAGCTATTTAAGACGACGCGTGACTAAAACACGGGGACGAAAATTTGGTCGGAACACTTTTGAGTTTTCAGATTAGGAATCGCCTCCTGGTGGTTTAGAAATAACAATAGTCAAAAGGAATTGTTTAAGAATGAGAATAGACAGACGAAATCCCTATCGCACAAAACCTCGCTTTCTAAAATTGGAAGCTATTCAAGACGACGCGTGACCAAAACACGGGGATGAAAATTTGACAGGAACAAATTTGAGTTTTCAAATTAGGAATCATCTCCTGGTGGTTCAGAAATAACAATGGTCAAAAGGAATTGTTTAAAAATGTGAATAGACAGACGAAATCCGTACCGCCCAAAACCTCACTTTCTAAAAATGGAAGCTATTCAAGACGACGCGTGACCAAAACACGGGGACGAAAATTTGACCGGAACCAATTTGAGTTTTCAAATTAATAATAATCTCCCGGTGGTTCAGAAATAACAACAGTCAAAAGGAATTGTTTAAAAACGAGAATAGACAGACGAAATCCGTACTGCACAAAACCTCGCTTTTTAAAAATGGAAGCTATTCAAGACGACGCGTGACCAAAACACGGGGAGGAAAATTTGACCGGAACCAATTTGAGTTTTCAAATTAATAATAATCTCCTGGTTGTTCAGAAATAACAACAGTCAAAAGGAATTGTTTAAAAACGACAATAGGCAGACGAAATCCGTACCGCACAAAACCTCGCTTTTTAAAAATGGAAGCTATTCAAGACGACGCGTGACCAAAACACGGGGACGAAAATTTGACAGGGACGAAAATTTGACAGGAACGAATTTAAGTTTTCAAATTATGAATCGTCTCCTGGTGGTTCAGAAATAACAACAGTCAAAAGGAATTGTTTAAAAATCCGAATAGACAGATGAAATCCGTACCGCACAAATCCTCGCTTTCTAAAAATGGAAGCTATTCAAGACGACGCGTGACCAATTCACGGGGACAAAAATTTGACCGGAACAAATTTGAGTTTTCAAATTAGGAATCATCTCCTGGTGGTTTAGAAATAACAATAGTCAAAAGGAATTGTTTAAAAACGAGAATAGACAGACGAAATCCGTACCGCACAAAACCTCGCTTTTTAAAAATGAAAGCTATTTAAGACGACGCGTGACTAAAACACGGGGACGAAAATTTGGTCGGAACACTTTTGAGTTTTCAGATTAGGAATCGCCTCCTGGTGGTTTAGAAATAACAATAGTCAAAAGGAATTGTTTAAGAATGAGAATAGACAGACGAAATCCCAATCGCACAAAACCTCGCTTTCTAAAATTGGAAGCTATTCAAGACGACGCGTGACCAAAACACGGGGATGAAAATTTGACAGGAACAAATTTGAGTTTTCAAATTAGGAATCATCTCCTGGTGGTTTAGAAATAACAATAGTCAAAAGGAATTGTTTAAAAATGTGAATAGACAGACGAAATCCGTACCGCCCAAAACCTCACTTTCTAAAAATGGAAGCAATTCAAGACGACGCGTGACCAAAACACGGGGACGAAAATTTGACCGGAACCAATTTGAGTTTTCAAATTAATAATAATCTCCCGGTGGTTCAGAAATAACAACAGTCAAAAGGAATTGTTTAAAAACGAGAATAGACAGACGAAATCCGTACTGCACAAAACCTCGCTTTTTAAAAATGGAAGCTATTCAAGACGACGCGTGACCAAAACACGGGGAGGAAAATTTGACCGGAACCAATTTGAGTTTTCAAATTAATAATAATCTCCTGGTTGTTCAGAAATAACAACAGTCAAAAGGAATTGTTTAAAAACGACAATAGACAGACGAAATCCGTACCGCACAAAACCTCACTTTTTAAAAATGGAAGCTATTCAAGACGACGCGTGACCAAAACACGGGGACGAAAATTTGACAGGAACAAATTTAAGTTTTCAAATTATGAATCGTCTCCTGGTGGTTCAGAAATAACAACAGTCAAAAGGAATTGTTTAAAAATCAGAATAGACAGATAAAATCCGTACCGCACAAAACCTCGCTTTCAAAAAATGGAAGCTATTCAAGACGACGCGTGACCAATTCACGGGGACAAAAATTTGACCGGAACAAATTTGAGTTTTCAAATTAGGAATCATCTCCAGGTGGTTTAGAAATAACAATAGTCAAAAGGAATTGTTTAAAAACGAGAATAGACAGACGAAATCCGTACCGCACAAAACCTCGCTTTTTAAAAACGAAAGCTATTCAAGACGACGCGTGACCAAAACACGGGGACGAAAATTTGACCGGAACACTTTTGAGTTTTCAAATTAGGAATCGCCTCCTGGTGGTTTAGAAATAACAATAGTCAAAAGGAATTGTTTAAGAATGAGAATAGACAGGCGAAATCCCTATCGCACAAAACCTCGCTTTCTAAAATTGGAAGCTATTCAAGACGACGAGTGACCAAAACACGGGGATGATAATTTGACAGGAACAAATTTGAGTTTTCAAATTAGGAATCATCTCCTGGTGGTTCAGAAATAACAATAGTCAAAACGAATTGTTTAAAATCGAGAATAGACAGACGAAATCCGTTCTGCACAAAACCTCGCTTTTTAAAAATGGAAGCTATTCAAGACGACGCGTGACCAAAACACGGGGACGAAAATTCGACAGGAACAAATTTAAGTTTTCAAATTATGAATCGTCTCCTGGTGGTTCAGAAATAACAACAGTCAAAAGGAATTGTTTAAAAATCAGAATAGACAGATGAAATCCGTACCGCACAAAACCTCGCTTTCTAAAAATGGAAGCTATTCAAGACGACGCGTGACCAATTCACGGGGACAAAAATTTGACCGGAACAAATTTGAGTTTTCAAATTAGGAATCATCTCCTGGTGGTTTAGAAATAACAATAGTCAAAAGGAATTGTTTAAAAACGAGAATAGACAGACGAAATCCGTACCGCACAAAACCTCGCTTTTTAAAAACGAAAGCTATTCAAGACGACGCGTGACCAAAACACGGGGACGAAAATTTGACCGGAACACTTTTGAGTTTTCAAATTAGGAATCGCCTCCTGGTGGTTTAGAAATAACAATAGTAAAAAGGAATTGTTTAAGAATGAGAATAGACAGGCGAAATCCTTATCGGACAAAACCTCGCTTTCTAAAATTGGAAACTATTCAAGACGACGAGTGACCAAAACACGGGGATGATAATTTGACAGGAACAAATTTGAGTTTTCAAATTAGGAATCATCTCCTGGTGGTTCAGAAATAACAATAGTCAAAACGAATTGTTTAAAAACGAGAATAGACAGACGAAATCCGTACTGCACAAAACCTCGCTTTTTAAAAATGGAAGCTATTCAAGACGACGCGTGACCAAAACACGGGGACGAAAATTTGACAGGAACAAATTTAAGTTTTCAAATTATGAATCGTCTCCTGGTGGTTCAGAAATAACAACAGTCAAAAGGAATTGTTTAAAAATCAGAATAGACAGATGAAATCCGTACCGCACAAAACCTCGCTTTCTAAAAATGGAAGCTATTCAAGACGACGCGTGACCAATTCACGGGGACAAAAATTTGACCGGAACAAATTTGAGTTTTCAAATTAGGAATCATCTCCTGGTGGTTTAGAAATAACAATAGTCAAAATGAATTGTTTAAAAACGAGAATAGACAGACGAAATCCGTACTGCACAAAACCTCGCTTTTTAAAAACGAAAGCTATTCAAGACGACGCGTGACCAAAACACGGGGATGAAAATTTGACCGGAACACTTTTGAGTTTTCAAATTAGGAATCACCTCCTGGTGGTTTAGAAATAACAATAGTCAAAAGGAATTGTTTAAGAATGAGAATAGACAGACGAAATCCCTATCGCACAAAACCTCGCTTTCTAAAATTGGAAGCTATTCCAGACGACGCGTGACCAAAACACGAGGAAGAAAATTTGACAGGAACAAATTTGAGTTTTCAAATTAGGAATCATCTCCTGGTGTTTCAGAAATAACAACAGTCAAAAGGAATTATTTAAAAACGAGAAGTGATAGACGAAATCCGTACCGTAGAATTCCTCGCTTTTTAGAAATGGAAGCTATTCAAGACGACGCGTGACCAAGACACGGGGACGAAAATTTGACAGGACCAAATTTGAGTTTTCAAATTAGGAATCATCTCCTAGTGGTTCAAAAATAACAATAGTCAAAATAAATAGTTTAAGAATGGGAATTCACAGACGATATCCGTACCGCACAAAACCTCACTTTCTAAAATTGGAAGCTATTCAAGACGACGCGTGACCAAAACACGGGGACAAAAATTTGACAGGAACAAATTTGAGTTTTCAAATTTGGAATCGTCTCCTGGTGGTTTAGAAATAACAACAGTCAAAAGGAATTGTTTAAAAATGAGAATAGACAGATGAAATCCGTACCGCACAAAACCTCGCTTTCTAAAAATGGAAGCTATTCAAGACGACGCGTGACCAATTCACTGGGACAAAAATTTGACCGGAACAAATTTGAGTTTTCAAATTAAGAATCATCTCCTGGTGGTTTAGAAATAACAATAGTCAAAAGGAATAGTTTAAAAACGAGAATAGACAGACGAAATCCGTACCGCACAAAACCTCGCTTTTTAAAAACGAAAGCTATTTAAGACGACGCGTGACTAAAACACGGGGACGAAAATTTGGTCGGAACACTTTTGAGTTTTCAGATTAGGAATCGCCTCCTGGTGGTTTAGAAATAACAATAGTCAAAAGGAATTGTTTAAGAATGAGAATAGACAGACGAAATCCCTATCGCACAAAACCTCGCTTTCTAAAATTGGAAGCTATTCAAGACGACGCGTGACCAAAACACGGGGATGAAAATTTGACAGGAACAAATTTGAGTTTTCAAATTAGGAATCATCTCCTGGTGGTTCAGAAATAACAATAGTCAAAAGGAATTGTTTAAAAATGTGAATAGACAGACGAAATCCGTACCGCCCAAAACCTCACTTTCTAAAAATGGAAGCTATTCAAGACGACGCGTGACCAAAACACGGGAACGAAAATTTGACCGGAACCAATTTGAGTTTTCAAATTAATAATAATCTCCCGGTGGTTCAGAAATAACAACAGTCAAAAGGAATTGTTTAAAAACGAGAATAGACAGACGAAATCCGTACTGCACAAAACCTCGCTTTTTAAAAATGGAAGCTATTCAAGACGACGCGTGACCAAAACACGGGGAGGAAAATTTGACCGGAACCAATTTGAGTTTTCAAATTAATAATAATCTCCTGGGTGTTCAGAAATAACAACAGTCAAAAGGAATTGTTTAAAAACGACAATAGACAGACGAAATCCGTACCGCACAAAACCTCGCTTTTTAAAAATGGAAGCTATTCAAGACGACGCGTGACCAAAACACGGGGACGAAAATTTGACAGGGACGAAAATTTGACAGGAACGAATTTAAGTTTTCAAATTATGAATCGTCTCCTGGTGGTTCAGAAATAACAACAGTCAAAAGGAATTGTTTAAAAATCCGAATAGACAGATGAAATCCGTACCGCACAAATCCTCGCTTTCTAAAAATGGAAGCTATTCAAGACGACGCGTGACCAATTCACGGGGACAAAAATTTGACCGGAACAAATTTGAGTTTTCAAATTAGGAATCATCTCCTGGTGGTTTAGAAATAACAATAGTCAAAAGGAATTGTTTAAAAACGAGAATAGACAGACGAAATCCGTACCGCACAAAACCTCGCTTTTTAAAAATGAAAGCTATTTAAGACGACGCGTGACTAAAACACGGGGACGAAAATTTGGTCGGAACACTTTTGAGTTTTCAGATTAGGAATCGCCTCCTGGTGGTTTAGAAATAACAATAGTCAAAAGGAATTGTTTAAGAATGAGAATAGACAGACGAAATCCCAATCGCACAAAACCTCGCTTTCTAAAATTGGAAGCTATTCAAGACGACGCGTGACCAAAACACGGGGATGAAAATTTGACAGGAACAAATTTGTGTTTTCAAATTAGGAATCATCTCCTGGTGGTTTAGAAATAACAATAGTCGAAAGGAATTGTTTAAAAATGTGAATAGACAGACGAAATCCGTACCGCCCAAAACCTCACTTTCTAAAAATGGAAGCAATTCAAGACGACGCGTGACCAAAACACGGGGACGAAAATTTGACCGGAACCAATTTGAGTTTTCAAATTAATAATAATCTCCCGGTGGTTCAGAAATAACAACAGTCAAAAGGAATTGTTTAAAAACGAGAATAGACAGACGAAATCCGTACTGCACAAAACCTCGCTTTTTAAAAATGGAAGCTATTCAAGACGACGCGTGACCAAAACACGGGGAGGAAAATTTGACCGGAACCAATTTGAGTTTTCAAATTAATAATAATCTCCTGGTTGTTCAGAAATAACAACAGTCAAAAGGAATTGTTTAAAAACGACAATAGACAGACGAAATCCGTACCGCACAAAACCTCACTTTTTAAAAATGGAAGCTATTCAAGACGACGCGTGACCAAAACACGGGGACGAAAATTTGACAGGAACAAATTTAAGTTTTCAAATTATGAATCGTCTCCTGGTGGTTCAGAAATAACAACAGTCAAAAGGAATTGTTTAAAAATCAGAATAGACAGATGAAATCCGTACCGCACAAAACCTCGCTTTCTAAAAATGGAAGCTATTCAAGACGACGCGTGACCAATTCACGGGGACAAAAATTTGACCGGAACAAATTTGAGTTTTCAAATTAGGAATCATCTCCAGGTGGTTTAGAAATAACAATAGTTAAAAGGAATTGTTTAAAAACGAGAATAGACAGACGAAATCCGTACCGCACAAAACCTCGCTTTTTAAAAACGAAAGCTATTCAAGACGACGCGTGACCAAAACACGGGGATGAAAATTTGACCGGAACACTTTTGAGTTTTCAAATTAGGAATCACCTCCTGGTGGTTTAGAAATAACAATAGTCAAAAGGAATTGTTTAAGAATGAGAATAGACAGACGAAATCCCTATCGCACAAAACCTCGCTTTCTAAAATTGGAAGCTATTCCAGACGACGCGTGACCAAAACACGAGGAAGAAAATTTGACAGGAACAAATTTGAGTTTTCAAATTAGGAATCATCTCCTGGTGTTTCAGAAATAACAACAGTCAAAAGGAATTATTTAAAAACGAGAAGTGATAGACGAAATCCGTACCGCAGAATTCCTCGCTTTTTAGAAATGGAAGCTATTCAAGACGACGCGTGACCAAGACACGGGGACGAAAATTTGACAGGACCAAATTTGAGTTTTCAAATTAGGAATCATCTCCTAGTGGTTCAAAAATAACAATAGTCAAAATAAATAGTTTAAGAATGGGAATTCACAGACGATATCCGTACCGCACAAAACCTCACTTTCTAAAATTGGAAGCTATTCAAGACGACGCGTGACCAAAACACGGGGACAAAAATTTGACAGGAACAAATTTGAGTTTTCAAATTTGGAATCGTCTCCTGGTGGTTTAGAAATAACAACAGTCAAAAGGAATTGTTTAAAAATGAGAATAGACAGATGAAATCCGTACCGCACAAAACCTCGCTTTCTAAAAATGGAAGCTATTCAAGACGACGCGTGACCAATTCACTGGGACAAAAATTTGACCGGAACAAATTTGAGTTTTCAAATTAAGAATCATCTCCTGGTGGTTTAGAAATAACAATAGTCAAAAGGAATAGTTTAAAAACGAGAATAGACAGACGAAATCCGTACCGCACAAAACCTCGCTTTTTAAAAACGAAAGCTATTTAAGACGACGCGTGACTAAAACACGGGGACGAAAATTTGGTCGGAACACTTTTGAGTTTTCAGATTA
Organism: Sambucus nigra; assembly: GCA_949130495.1. Taxonomy (NCBI): domain Eukaryota; kingdom Viridiplantae; phylum Streptophyta; class Magnoliopsida; order Dipsacales; family Adoxaceae; genus Sambucus; species Sambucus nigra. Next base: position 659,944,230 of record OX422210.1, read on the forward strand.
GGAATCGCCTCCTGGTGGTTTAGAAATAACAATAGTCAAAAGGAATTGTTTAAGAATGAGAATAGACAGACGAAATCCCTATCGCACAAAACCTCGCTTTCTAAAATTGGAAGCTATTCAAGACGACGCGTGACCAAAACACGGGGATGAAAATTTGACAGGAACAAATTTGAGTTTTCAAATTAGGAATCATCTCCTGGTGGTTCAGAAATAACAATAGTCAAAAGGAATTGTTTAAAAATGTGAATAGACAGACGAAATCCGTACCGCCCAAAACCTCACTTTCTAAAAATGGAAGCTATTCAAGACGACGCGTGACCAAAACACGGGGACGAAAATTTGACCGGAACCAATTTGAGTTTTCAAATTAATAATAATCTCCCGGTGGTTCAGAAATAACAACAGTCAAAAGGAATTGTTTAAAAACGAGAATAGACAGACGAAATCCGTACTGCACAAAACCTCGCTTTTTAAAAATGGAAGCTATTCAAGACGACGCGTGACCAAAACACGGGGAGGAAAATTTGACCGGAACCAATTTGAGTTTTCAAATTAATAATAATCTCCTGGTTGTTCAGAAATAACAACAGTCAAAAGGAATTGTTTAAAAACGACAATAGACAGACGAAATCCGTACCGCACAAAACCTCGCTTTTTAAAAATGGAAGCTATTCAAGACGACGCGTGACCAAAACACGGGGACGAAAATTTGACAGGGACGAAAATTTGACAGGAACGAATTTAAGTTTTCAAATTATGAATCGTCTCCTGGTGGTTCAGAAATAACAACAGTCAAAAGGAATTGTTTAAAAATCCGAATAGACAGATGAAATCCGTACCGCACAAATCCTCGCTTTCTAAAAATGGAAGCTATTCAAGACGACGCGTGACCAATTCACGGGGACAAAAATTTGACCGGAACAAATTTGAGTTTTCAAATTAGGAATCATCTCCTGGTGGTTTAGAAATAACAATAGTCAAAAGGAATTGTTTAAAAACGAGAATAGACAGACGAAATCCGTACCGCACAAAACCTCGCTTTTTAAAAATGAAAGCTATTTAAGACGACGCGTGACTAAAACACGGGGACGAAAATTTGGTCGGAACACTTTTGAGTTTTCAGATTAGGAATCGCCTCCTGGTGGTTTAGAAATAACAATAGTCAAAAGGAATTGTTTAAGAATGAGAATAGACAGACGAAATCCCAATCGCACAAAACCTCGCTTTCTAAAATTGGAAGCTATTCAAGACGACGCGTGACCAAAACACGGGGATGAAAATTTGACAGGAACAAATTTGAGTTTTCAAATTAGGAATCATCTCCTGGTGGTTTAGAAATAACAATAGTCGAAAGGAATTGTTTAAAAATGTGAATAGACAGACGAAATCCGTACCGCCCAAAACCTCACTTTCTAAAAATGGAAGCAATTCAAGACGACGCGTGACCAAAACACGGGGACGAAAATTTGACCGGAACCAATTTGAGTTTTCAAATTAATAATAATCTCCCGGTGGTTCAGAAATAACAACAGTCAAAAGGAATTGTTTAAAAACGAGAATAGACAGACGAAATCCGTACTGCACAAAACCTCGCTTTTTAAAAATGGAAGCTATTCAAGACGACGCGTGACCAAAACACGGGGAGGAAAATTTGACCGGAACCAATTTGAGTTTTCAAATTAATAATAATCTCCTGGTTGTTCAGAAATAACAACAGTCAAAAGGAATTGTTTAAAAACGACAATAGACAGACGAAATCCGTACCGCACAAAACCTCACTTTTTAAAAATGGAAGCTATTCAAGACGACGCGTGACCAAAACACGGGGACGAAAATTTGACAGGAACAAATTTAAGTTTTCAAATTATGAATCGTCTCCTGGTGGTTCAGAAATAACAACAGTCAAAAGGAATTGTTTAAAAATCAGAATAGACAGATGAAATCCGTACCGCACAAAACCTCGCTTTCAAAAAATGGAAGCTATTCAAGACGACGCGTGACCAATTCACGGGGACAAAAATTTGACCGGAACAAATTTGAGTTTTCAAATTAGGAATCATCTCCAGGTGGTTTAGAAATAACAATAGTCAAAAGGAATTGTTTAAAAACGAGAATAGACAGACGAAATCCGTACCGCACAAAACCTCGCTTTTTAAAAACGAAAGCTATTCAAGACGACGCGTGACCAAAACACGGGGATGAAAATTTGACCGGAACACTTTTGAGTTTTCAAATTAGGAATCACCTCCTGGTGGTTTAGAAATAACAATAGTCAAAAGGAATTGTTTAAGAATGAGAATAGACAGACGAAATCCCTATCGCACAAAACCTCGCTTTCTAAAATTGGAAGCTATTCCAGACGACGCGTGACCAAAACACGAGGAAGAAAATTTGACAGGAAAAAATTTGAGTTTTCAAATTAGGAATCATCTCCTGGTGTTTCAGAAATAACAACAGTCAAAAGGAATTATTTAAAAACGAGAAGTGATAGACGAAATCCGTACCGCAGAATTCCTCGCTTTTTAGAAATGGAAGCTATTCAAGACGACGCGTGACCAAGACACGGGGACGAAAATTTGACAGGACCAAATTTGAGTTTTCAAATTAGGAATCATCTCCTAGTGGTTCAAAAATAACAATAGTCAAAATAAATAGTTTAAGAATGGGAATTCACAGACGATATCCGTACCGCACAAAACCTCACTTTCTAAAATTGGAAGCTATTCAAGACGACGCGTGACCAAAACACGGGGACAAAAATTTGACAGGATCAAATTTGAGTTTTCAAATTTGGAATCGTCTCCTGGTGGTTTAGAAATAACAACAGTCAAAAGGAATTGTTTAAAAATGAGAATAGACAGATGAAATCCGTACCGCACAAAACCTCGCTTTCTAAAAATGGAAGCTATTCAAGACGACGCGTGACCAATTCACTGGGACAAAAATTTGACCGGAACAAATTTGAGTTTTCAAATTAAGAATCATCTCCTGGTGGTTTAGAAATAACAATAGTCAAAAGGAATAGTTTAAAAACGAGAATAGACAGACGAAATCCGTACCGCACAAAACCTCGCTTTTTAAAAACGAAAGCTATTTAAGACGACGCGTGACTAAAACACGGGGACGAAAATTTGGTCGGAACACTTTTGAGTTTTCAGATTAGGAATCGCCTCTTGGTGGTTTAGAAATAACAATAGTCAAAAGGAATTGTTTAAGAATGAGAATAGACAGACGAAATCCCTATCGCACAAAACCTCGCTTTCTAAAATTGGAAGCTATTCAAGACGACGCGTGACCAAAACACGGGGATGAAAATTTGACAGGAACAAATTTGAGTTTTCAAATTAGGAATCATCTCCTGGTGGTTCAGAAATAACAATAGTCAAAAGGAATTGTTTAAAAATGTGAATAGACAGACGAAATCCGTACCGCCCAAAACCTCACTTTCTAAAAATGGAAGCTATTCAAGACGACGCGTGACCAAAACACGGGGACGAAAATTTGACCGGAACCAATTTGAGTTTTCAAATTAATAATAATCTCCCGGTGGTTCAGAAATAACAACAGTCAAAAGGAATTGTTTAAAAACGAGAATAGACAGACGAAATCCGTACTGCACAAAACCTCGCTTTTTAAAAATGGAAGCTATTCAAGACGACGCGTGACCAAAACACGGGGAGGAAAATTTGACCGGAACCAATTTGAGTTTTCAAATTAATAATAATCTCCTGGTTGTTCAGAAATAACAACAGTCAAAAGGAATTGTTTAAAAACGACAATAGACAGACGAAATCCGTACCGCACAAAACCTCGCTTTTTAAAAATGGAAGCTATTCAAGACGACGCGTGACCAAAACACGGGGACGAAAATTTGACAGGGATGAAAATTTGACAGGAACGAATTTAAGTTTTCAAATTATGAATCGTCTCCTGGTGGTTCAGAAATAACAACAGTCAAAAGGAATTGTTTAAAAATCCGAATAGACAGATGAAATCCGTACCGCACAAATCCTCGCTTTCTAAAAATGGAAGCTATTCAAGACGACGCGTGACCAATTCACGGGGACAAAAATTTGACCGGAACAAATTTGAGTTTTCAAATTAGGAATCATCTCCTGGTGGTTTAGAAATAACAATAGTCAAAAGGAATTGTTTAAAAACGAGAATAGACAGACGAAATCCGTACCGCACAAAACCTCGCTTTTTAAAAATGAAAGCTATTTAAGACGACGCGTGACTAAAACACGGGGACGAAAATTTGGTCGGAACACTTTTGAGTTTTCAGATTAGGAATCGCCTCCTGGTGGTTTAGAAATAACAATAGTCAAAAGGAATTGTTTAAGAATGAGAATAGACAGACGAAATCCCAATCGCACAAAACCTCGCTTTCTAAAATTGGAAGCTATTCAAGACGACGCGTGACCAAAACACGGGGATGAAAATTTGACAGGAACAAATTTGAGTTTTCAAATTAGGAATCATCTCCTGGTGGTTTAGAAATAACAATAGTCGAAAGGAATTGTTTAAAAATGTGAATAGACAGACGAAATCCGTACCGCCCAAAACCTCACTTTCTAAAAATGGAAGCAATTCAAGACGACGCGTGACCAAAACACGGGGACGAAAATTTGACCGGAACCAATTTGAGTTTTCAAATTAATAATAATCTCCCGGTGGTTCAGAAATAACAACAGTCAAAAGGAATTGTTTAAAAACGAGAATAGACAGACGAAATCCGTACTGCACAAAACCTCGCTTTTTAAAAATGGAAGCTATTCAAGACGACGCGTGACCAAAACACGGGGAGGAAAATTTGACCGGAACCAATTTGAGTTTTCAAATTAATAATAATCTCCTGGTTGTTCAGAAATAACAACAGTCAAAAGGAATTGTTTAAAAACGACAATAGACAGACGAAATCCGTACCGCACAAAACCTCACTTTTTAAAAATGGAAGCTATTCAAGACGACGCGTGACCAAAACACGGGGACGAAAATTTGACAGGAACAAATTTAAGTTTTCAAATTATGAATCGTCTCCTGGTGGTTCAGAAATAACAACAGTCAAAAGGAATTGTTTAAAAATCAGAATAGACAGATGAAATCCGTACCGCACAAAACCTCGCTTTCAAAAAATGGAAGCTATTCAAGACGACGCGTGACCAATTCACGGGGACAAAAATTTGACCGGAACAAATTTGAGTTTTCAAATTAGGAATCATCTCCAGGTGGTTTAGAAATAACAATAGTCAAAAGGAATTGTTTAAAAACGAGAATAGACAGACGAAATCCGTACCGCACAAAACCTCGCTTTTTAAAAACGAAAGCTATTCAAGACGACGCGTGACCAAAACACGGGGACGAAAATTTGACCGGAACACTTTTGAGTTTTCAAATTAGGAATCGCCTCCTGGTGGTTTAGAAATAACAATAGTCAAAAGGAATTGTTTAAGAATGAGAATAGACAGGCGAAATCCCTATCGCACAAAACCTCGCTTTCTAAAATTGGAAGCTATTCAAGACGACGAGTGACCAAAACACGGGGATGATAATTTGACAGGAACAAATTTGAGTTTTCAAATTAGGAATCATCTCCTGGTGGTTCAGAAATAACAATAGTCAAAACGAATTGTTTAAAATCGAGAATAGACAGACGAAATCCGTTCTGCACAAAACCTCGCTTTTTAAAAATGGAAGCTATTCAAGACGACGCGTGACCAAAACACGGGGACGAAAATTCGACAGGAACAAATTTAAGTTTTCAAATTATGAATCGTCTCCTGGTGGTTCAGAAATAACAACAGTCAAAAGGAATTGTTTAAAAATCAGAATAGACAGATGAAATCCGTACCGCACAAAACCTCGCTTTCTAAAAATGGAAGCTATTCAAGACGACGCGTGACCAATTCACGGGGACAAAAATTTTACCGGAACAAATTTGAGTTTTCAAATTAGGAATCATCTCCTGGTGGTTTAGAAATAACAATAGTCAAAAGGAATTGTTTAAAAACGAGAATAGACAGACGAAATCCGTACCGCACAAAACCTCGCTTTTTAAAAACGAAAGCTATTCAAGACGACGCGTGACCAAAACACGGGGACGAAAATTTGACCGGAACACTTTTGAGTTTTCAAATTAGGAATCGCCTCCTGGTGGTTTAGAAATAACAATAGTAAAAAGGAATTGTTTAAGAATGAGAATAGACAGGCGAAATCCTTATCGGACAAAACCTCGCTTTCTAAAATTGGAAACTATTCAAGACGACGAGTGACCAAAACACGGGGATGATAATTTGATAGGAACAAATTTGAGTTTTCAAATTAGGAATCATCTCCTGGTGGTTCAGAAATAACAATAGTCAAAACGAATTGTTTAAAAACGAGAATAGACAGACGAAATCCGTACTGCACAAAACCTCGCTTTTTAAAAATGGAAGCTATTCAAGACGACGCGTGACCAAAACACGGGGACGAAAATTTGACAGGAACAAATTTAAGTTTTCAAATTATGAATCGTCTCCTGGTGGTTCAGAAATAACAACAGTCAAAAGGAATTGTTTAAAAATCAGAATAGACAGATGAAATCCGTACCGCACAAAACCTCGCTTTCTAAAAATGGAAGCTATTCAAGACGACGCGTGACCAATTCACGGGGACAAAAATTTGACCGGAACAAATTTGAGTTTTCAAATTAGGAATCATCTCCTGGTGGTTTAGAAATAACAATAGTCAAAATGAATTGTTTAAAAACGAGAATAGACAGACGAAATCCGTACTGCACAAAACCTCGCTTTTTAAAAACGAAAGCTATTCAAGACGACGCGTGACCAAAACACGGGGATGAAAATTTGACCGGAACACTTTTGAGTTTTCAAATTAGGAATCACCTCCTGGTGGTTTAGAAATAACAATAGTCAAAAGGAATTGTTTAAGAATGAGAATAGACAGACGAAATCCCTATCGCACAAAACCTCGCTTTCTAAAATTGGAAGCTATTCCAGACGACGCGTGACCAAAACACGAGGAAGAAAATTTGACAGGAACAAATTTGAGTTTTCAAATTAGGAATCATCTCCTGGTGTTTCAGAAATAACAACAGTCAAAAGGAATTATTTAAAAACGAGAAGTGATAGACGAAATCCGTACCGCAGAATTCCTCGCTTTTTAGAAATGGAAGCTATTCAAGACGACGCGTGACCAAGACACGGGGACGAAAATTTGACAGGACCAAATTTGAGTTTTCAAATTAGGAATCATCTCCTAGTGGTTCAAAAATAACAATAGTCAAAATAAATAGTTTAAGAATGGAAATTCACAGACGATATCCGTACCGCACAAAACCTCGCTTTCTAAAATTGGAAGCTATTCAAGACGACGCGTGACCAAAACACGGGGACAAAAATTTGACAGGAACAAATTTGAGTTTTCAAATTTGGAATCGTCTCCTGGTGGTTTAGAAATAACAACAGTCAAAAGGAATTGTTTAAAAATGAGAATAGACAGATGAAATCCGTACCGCACAAAACCTCGCTTTCTAAAAATGGAAGCTATTCAAGACGACGCGTGACCAATTCACTGGGACAAAAATTTGACCGGAACAAATTTGAGTTTTCAAATTAAGAATCATCTCCTGGTGGTTTAGAAATAACAATAGTCAAAAGGAATAGTTTAAAAACGAGAATAGACAGACGAAATCCGTACCGCACAAAACCTCGCTTTTTAAAAACGAAAGCTATTTAAGACGACGCGTGACTAAAACACGGGGACGAAAATTTGGTCGGAACACTTTTGAGTTTTCAGATTAGGAATCGCCTCCTGGTGGTTTAGAAATAACAATAGTCAAAAGGAATTGTTTAAGAATGAGAATAGACAGACGAAATCCCTATCGCACAAAACCTCGCTTTCTAAAATTGGAAGCTATTCAAGACGACGCGTGACCAAAACACGGGGATGAAAATTTGACAGGAACAAATTTGAGTTTTCAAATTAGGAATCATCTCCTGGTGGTTCAGAAATAACAATAGTCAAAAGGAATTGTTTAAAAATGTGAATAGACAGACGAAATCCGTACCGCCCAAAACCTCACTTTCTAAAAATGGAAGCTATTCAAGACGACGCGTGACCAAAACACGGGGACGAAAATTTGACCGGAACCAATTTGAGTTTTCAAATTAATAATAATCTCCCGGTGGTTCAGAAATAACAACAGTCAAAAGGAATTGTTTAAAAACGAGAATAGACAGACGAAATCCGTACTGCACAAAACCTCGCTTTTTAAAAATGGAAGCTATTCAAGACGACGCGTGACCAAAACACGGGGAGGAAAATTTGACCGGAACCAATTTGAGTTTTCAAATTAATAATAATCTCCTGGTTGTTCAGAAATAACAACAGTCAAAAGGAATTGTTTAAAAACGACAATAGACAGACGAAATCCGTACCGCACAAAACCTCGCTTTTTAAAAATGGAAGCTATTCAAGACGACGCGTGACCAAAACACGGGGACGAAAATTTGAGAGGAACAAATTTAAGTTTTCAAATTATGAATCGTCTCCTGGTGGTTCAGAAATAACAACAGTCAAAAGGTATTGTTTAAAAATTAGAATAGACAGATGAAATCCGTACCGTACAAAACCTCGCTTTCTAAAAATGGAAGCTATTCAAGACGACGCGTGACCAATTCACGGGGACAAAAATTTGACCGGAACAAATTTGAGTTTTCAAATTAGGAATCATCTCCAGGTGGTTTAGAAATAACAATAGTCAAAAGGAATTGTTTAAAAACGAGAATAGACAGACGAAATCCGTATAGTACAAAACCTCGCTTTTTAAAAACGAAAGCTATTCAAGACGACGCGTGACCAAAACACGGGGACGAAAATTTGACCGGAACACTTTTGAGTTTTCAAATTAGGAATCGCCTCCTGGTGGTTTAGAAATAACAATAGTCAAAAGGAATTGTTTAAGAATGAGAATAGACAGGCGAAATCCCTATCGCACAAAACCTCGCTTTCTAAAATTGGAAGCTATTCAAGACGACGAGTGACCAAAACACGGGGATGATAATTTGACAGGAACAAATTTGAGTTTTCAAATTAGGAATCATCTCCAGGTGGTTCAGAAATAACAATAGTCAAAACGAATTGTTTAAAATCGAGAATAGACAGACGAAATCCGTACTGCACAAAACCTCGCTTTTTAAAAATGGAAGCTATTCAAGACGACGCGTGACCAAAACACGGGGACGAAAATTTGACAGGAACAAATTTAAGTTTTCAAATTATGAATCGTCTCCTGGTGGTTCAGACATAACAACAGTCAAAAGGAATTGTTTAAAAATCAGAATAGACAGATGAAATCCGTACCGCACAAAACCTCGCTTTCTAAAAATGGAAGCTATTCAAGACGACGCGTGACCAATTCACTGGGACAAAAATTTGACCGGAACAAATTTGAGTTTTCAAATTAAGAATCATCTCCTGGTGGTTTAGAAATAACAATAGTCAAAAGGAATAGTTTAAAAACGAGAATAGACAGACGAAATCCGTACCGCACAAAACCTCGCTTTTTAAAAACGAAAGCTATTTAAGACGACGCGTGACTAAAACACGGGGACGAAAATTTGGTCGGAACACTTTTGAGTTTTCAGATTAGGAATCGCCTCCTGGTGGTTTAGAAATAACAATAGTCAAAAGGAATTGTTTAAGAATGAGAATAGACAGACGAAATCCCTATCGCACAAAACCTCGCTTTCTAAAATTGGAAGCTATTCAAGACGACGCGTGACCAAAACACGGGGATGAAAATTTGACAGGAACAAATTTGAGTTTTCAAATTAGGAATCATCTCCTGGTGGTTCAGAAATAACAATAGTCAAAAGGAATTGTTTAAAAATGTGAATAGACAGACGAAATCCGTACCGCCCAAAACCTCACTTTCTAAAAATGGAAGCTATTCAAGACGACGCGTGACCAAAACACGGGGACGAAAATTTGACCGGAACCAATTTGAGTTTTCAAATTAATAATAATCTCCCGGTGGTTCAGAAATAACAACAGTCAAAAGGAATTGTTTAAAAACGAGAATAGACAGACGAAATCCGTACTGCACAAAACCTCGCTTTTTAAAAATGGAAGCTATTCAAGACGACGCGTGACCAAAACACGGGGAGGAAAATTTGACCGGAACCAATTTGAGTTTTCAAATTAATAATAATCTCCTGGTTGTTCAGAAATAACAACAGTCAAAAGGAATTGTTTAAAAACGACAATAGACAGACGAAATCCGTACCGCACAAAACCTCGCTTTTTAAAAATGGAAGCTATTCAAGACGACGCGTGACCAAAACACGGGGACGAAAATTTGAGAGGAACAAATTTAAGTTTTCAAATTATGAATCGTCTCCTGGTGGTTCAGAAATAACAACAGTCAAAAGGTATTGTTTAAAAATCAGAATAGACAGATGAAATCCGTACCGTACAAAACCTCGCTTTCTAAAAATGGAAGCTATTCAAGACGACGCGTGACCAATTCACGGGGACAAAAATTTGACCGGAACAAATTTGAGTTTTCAAATTAGGAATCATCTCCAGGTGGTTTAGAAATAACAATAGTCAAAAGGAATTGTTTAAAAACGAGAATAGACAGACGAAATCCGTATAGTACAAAACCTCGCTTTTTAAAAACGAAAGCTATTCAAGACGACGCGTGACCAAAACACGGGGACGAAAATTTGACCGGAACACTTTTGAGTTTTCAAATTAGGAATCGCCTCCTGGTGGTTTAGAAATAACAATAGTCAAAAGGAATTGTTTAAGAATGAGAATAGACAGGCGAAATCCCTATCGCACAAAACCTCGCTTTCTAAAATTGGAAGCTATTCAAGACGACGAGTGACCAAAACACGGGGATGATAATTTGACAGGAACAAATTTGAGTTTTCAAATTAGGAATCATCTCCAGGTGGTTCAGAAATAACAATAGTCAAAACAAATTGTTTAAAATCGAGAATAGACAGACGAAATCCGTACTGCACAAAACCTCGCTTTTTAAAAATGGAAGCTATTCAAGACGACGCGTGACCAAAACACGGGGACGAAAATTTGACAGGAACAAATTTAAGTTTTCAAATTATGAATCGTCTCCTGGTGGTTCAGACATAACAACAGTCAAAAGGAATTGTTTAAAAATCAGAATAGACAGATGAAATCCGTACCGCACAAAACCTCGCTTTCTAAAAATGGAAGCTATTCAAGACGACGCGTGACCAATTCACGGGGACAAAAATTTTACCGGAACAAATTTGAGTTTTCAAATTAGGAATCATCTCCTGGTGGTTTAGAAATAACAATAGTCAAAAGGAATTGTTTAAAAACGAGAATAGACAGACGAAATCCGTACTGCACAAAACCTCGCTTTTTAAAAACGAAAGCTATTCAAGACGACGCGTGACCAAAACACGGGGATGAAAATTTGACCGGAACACTTTTGAGTTTTCAAATTAGGAATCACCTCCTGGTGGTTTAGAAATAACAATAGTCAAAAGGAATTGTTTAAGAATGTGAATAGACAGACGAAATCCCTATCGCACAAAACCTCGCTTTCTAAAATTGGAAGCTATTCCAGACGACGCGTGACCAAAACACAAGGATGAAATTTTGACAGGAACAAATTTGAGTTTTCAAATTAGGAATCATCTCCTGGTGGTTCAGAAATAACAATAGTCAAAAGGAATTGTTTAAAAATGTGAATAGACAGACGAAATCCGTTCCGCACAAAACCTCGCTTTCTAAAAATGGAAGCTATTCAAGACGACGAGTGACCAAAACACAGGGATGATAATTTGACAGGAACAAATTTGAGTTTTCAAATTAGGAATCATCTCCTGGTGGTTCAGAAATAACAATAGTCAAAACGAATTGTTTAAAAACGAGATTAGACAGATGAAATCCGTACCGCACAAAACCTCGCTTTTTAAAAACGAAAGCTATTCAAGACGACGCGTGACCAAAACACGGGGACGAAAATTTGACCGGAAGACTTTTGAGTTTTCAAATTAGGAATCGCCTCCTGGTGGTTTAGAAATAACAATAGTCAAAAGGAATTGTTTAAGAATGAGAATAGACAGGCGAAATCCCTATCGCACAAAACCTCGCTTTCTAAAATTGGAAGCTATTCAAGACGACGCGTGACCAAAACACGGGGATGAAAATTTGACAGGAACAAATTTGAGTTTTCAAATTAGGAATCATCTCCTGGTGGTTCAGAAATAACAATAGTCAAAAGGAATTGTTTAAAAATGTGAATAGACAGACGAAATCCGTACCGCCCAAAACCTCACTTTCTAAAAATGGAAGCTATTCAAGACGACGCGTGACCAAAACACGGGGACGAAAATTTGACCGGAACACTTTTGAGTTTTCAAATTAGGAATCACCTCCTGGTGGTTTAGAAATAACAATAGTCAAAAGGAATTGTTTAAGAATGAGAATAGACAGACGAAATCCCTATCGCACAAAACCTCGCTTTCTAAAATTGGAAGCTATTCAAGACGACGCGTGACCAAAACACGGGGATGAAAATTTGACAGGAACAAATTTGAGATTTCAAATTAGGAATCATCTCCTGGTGGTTCAGAAATAACAATAGTCAAAAGGAATTGTTTAAAAATGTGAATAGACAGACGAAATCCGTACCGCCCAAAACCTCACTTTCTAAAAATGGAAGCTATTCAAGACGACGCGTGACCAAAACACGGGGACGAAAATTTGACCGGAACCAATTTGAGTTTTCAAATTAATAATAATCTCCCGGTGGTTCAGAAATAACAACAGTCAAAAGGAATTGTTTAAAAACGAGAATAGACAGACGAAATCCGTACTGCACAAAACCTCGCTTTTTAAAAATGGAAGCTATTCAAGACGACGCGTGACCAAAACACGGGGAGGAAAATTTGACCGGAACCAATTTGAGTTTTCAAATTAATAATAATCTCCTGGTTGTTCAGAAATAACAACAGTCAAAAGGAATTGTTTAAAAACGACAATAGACAGACGAAATCCGTACCGCACAAAACCACGCTTTTTAAAAATGGAAGCTATTCAAGACGACGCGTGACCAAAACACGGGGACGAAAATTTGACAGGAACGAATTTAAGTTTTCAAATTATGAATCGTCTCCTGGTGGTTCAGAAATAACAACAGTCAAAAGGAATTGTTTAAAAATCCGAATAGACAGATGAAATCCGTACCGCACAAATCCTCGCTTTCTAAAAATGGAAGCTATTCAAGACGACGCGTGACAAATTCACGGGGACAAAAATTTGACCGGAACAAATTTGTGTTTTCAAATTAGGAATCATCTCCTGGTGGTTTAGAAATAACAATAGTCAAAAGGAATTGTTTAAAAACGAGAATAGACAGACGAAATCCGTACCGCACAAAACCTCGCTTTTTAAAAACGAAAGCTATTTAAGACGACGCGTGACTAAAACACGGGGACAAAAATTTGGTCGGAACACTTTTGAGTTTTCAGATTAGGAATCGCCTCCTGGTGGTTTAGAAATAACAATAGTCAAAAGGAATTGTTTAAGAATGAGAATAGACAGACGAAATCCCTATCGCACAAAACCTCGCTTTCTAAAATTGGAAGCTATTCAAGACGACGCGTGACCAAAACACGGGGATGAAAATTTGACAGGAACAAATTTGAGTTTTCAAATTAGGAATCATCTCCTGGTGGTTTAGAAATAACAATAGTCAAAAGGAATTGTTTAAAAATGTGAATAGACAGACGAAATCCGTACCGCCCAAAACCTCACTTTCTAAAAATGGAAGCAATTCAAGATGACGCGTGACCAAAACACGGGGACGAAAATTTGACCGGAACCAATTTGAGTTTTCAAATTAATAATAATCTCCCGGTGGTTCAGAAATAACAACAGTCAAAAGGAATTGTTTAAAAACGAGAATAGACAGACGAAATCCGTACTGCACAAAACCTCGCTTTTTAAAAATGGAAGCTATTCAAGACGACGCGTGACCAAAACACGGGGAGGAAAATTTGACCGGAACCAATTTGAGTTTTCAAATTAATAATAATCTCCTGGTTGTTCAGAAATAACAACAGTCAAAAGGAATTGTTTAAAAATGACAATAGACAGACGAAATCCGTACCGTACAAAACCTCGCTTTTTAAAAATGGAAGCTATTCAAGACGACGCGTGACCAAAACACGGGGACGAAAATTTGACAGGAACAAATTTAAGTTTTCAAATTATGAATCGTCTCCTGGTGGTTCAGAAATAACAACAGTCAAAAGGAATTGTTTAAAAATCAGAATAGACAGATGAAATCCGTACCGCACAAAACCTCGCTTTCTAAAAATGGAAGCTATTCAAGACGACGCGTGACCAATTCACGGGGACAAAAATTTGACCGGAACAAATTTGAGTTTTCAAATTAGGAATCATCTCCAGGTGGTTTAGAAATAACAATAGTCAAAAGCAATTGTTTAAAAACGAGAATAGACAGACGAAATCCGTACCGCACAAAACCTCGCTTTTTAAAAACGAAAGCTATTCAAGACGACGCGTGACCAAAACACGGGGACGAAAATTTGACCGGAACACTTTTGAGTTTTCAAATTAGGAATCGCCTCCTGGTGGTTTAGAAATAACAATAGTCAAAAGGAATTATTTAAGAATGAGAATAGACAGGCGAAATCCCTATCGCACAAAACCTCGCTTTCTAAAATTGGAAGCTATTCAAGACGACGAGTGACCAAAACACGGGGATGATAATTTGACAGGAACAAATTTGAGTTTTCAAATTAGGAATCATCTCCTGGTGGTTCAGAAATAACAATAGTCAAAACGAATTGTTTAAAATCGAGAATAGACAGACGAAATCCGTACTGCACAAAACCTCGCTTTTTAAAAATGGAAGCTATTCAAGACGACGCGTGACCAAAACACGGGGACGAAAATTCGACAGGAACAAATTTAAGTTTTCAAATTATGAATCGTCTCCTGGTGGTTCAGAAATAACAACAGTCAAAAGGAATTGTTTAAAAATCAGAATAGACAGATGAAATCCGTACCGCCCAAAACCTCGCTTTCTAAAAATGGAAGCTATTCAAGACGACGCGTGACCAATTCACGGGGACAAAAATTTGACCGGAACAAATTTGAGTTTTCAAATTAGGAATCATCTCCTGGTGGTTTAGAAATAACAATAGTCAAAAGGAATTGTTTAAAAACGAGAATAGACAGACGAAATCCGTACCGCACAAAACCTCGCTTTTTAAAAACGAAAGCTATTCAAGACGACGCGTGACCAAAACACGGGGACGAAAATTTGACCGGAACACTTTTGAGTTTTCAAATTAGGAATCGCCTCCTGGTGGTTTAGAAATAACAATAGTAAAAAGGAATTGTTTAAGAATGAGAATAGACAGGCGAAATCCTTATCGGACAAAACCTCGCTTTCTAAAATTGGAAACTATTCAAGACGACGAGTGACCAAAACACGGGGATGATAATTTGACAGGAACAAATTTGAGTTTTCAAATTAGGAATCATCTCCTGGTGGTTCAGAAATAACAATAGTCAAAACGAATTGTTTAAAAACGAGAATAGACAGACGAAATCCGTACTGCACAAAACCTCGCTTTTTAAAAATGGAAGCTATTCAAGACGACGCGTGACCAAAACACGGGGACGAAAATTTGACAGGAACAAATTTAAGTTTTCAAATTATGAATCGTCTCCTGGTGGTTCAGAAATAACAACAGTCAAAAGGAATTGTTTAAAAATCAGAATAGACAGATGAAATCCGTACCGCACAAAACCTCGCTTTCTAAAAATGGAAGCTATTCAAGACGACGCGTGACCAATTCACGGGGACAAAAATTTGACCGGAACAAATTTGAGTTTTCAAATTAGGAATCATCTCCTGGTGGTTTAGAAATAACAATAGTCAAAATGAATTGTTTAAAAACGAGAATAGACAGACGAAATCCGTACTGCACAAAACCTCGCTTTTTAAAAACGAAAGCTATTCAAGACGACGCGTGACCAAAACACGGGGATGAAAATTTGACCGGAACACTTTTGAGTTTTCAAATTAGGAATCACCTCCTGGTGGTTTAGAAATAACAATAGTCAAAAGGAATTGTTTAAGAATGAGAATAGACAGACGAAATCCCTATCGCACAAAACCTCGCTTTCTAAAATTGGAAGCTATTCCAGACGACGCGTGACCAAAACACGAGGAAGAAAATTTGACAGGAACAAATTTGAGTTTTCAAATTAGGAATCATCTCCTGGTGTTTCAGAAATAACAACAGTCAAAAGGAATTATTTAAAAACGAGAAGTGATAGACGAAATCCGTACCGCAGAATTCCTCGCTTTTTAGAAATGGAAGCTATTCAAGACGACGCGTGACCAAGACACGGGGACGAAAATTTGACAGGACCAAATTTGAGTTTTCAAATTAGGAATCATCTCCTAGTGGTTCAAAAATAACAATAGTCAAAATAAATAGTTTAAGAATGGGAATTCACAGACGATATCCGTACCGCACAAAACCTCGCTTTCTAAAATTGGAAGCTATTCAAGACGACGCGTGACCAAAACACGGGGACAAAAATTTGACAGGAACAAATTTGAGTTTTCAAATTTGGAATCGTCTCCTGGTGGTTTAGAAATAACAACAGTCAAAAGGAATTGTTTAAAAATGAGAATAGACAGATGAAATCCGTACCGCACAAAACCTCGCTTTCTAAAAATGGAAGCTATTCAAGACGACGCGTGACCAATTCACTGGGACAAAAATTTGACCAGAACAAATTTGAGTTTTCAAATTAAGAATCATCTCCTGGTGGTTTAGAAATAACAATAGTCAAAAGGAATAGTTTAAAAACGAGAATAGACAGACGAAATCCGTACCGCACAAAACCTCGCTTTTTATAAACGAAAGCTATTTAAGACGACGCGTGACTAAAACACGGGGACGAAAATTTGGTCGGAACACTTTTGAGTTTTCAGATTAGGAATCGCCTCCTGGTGGTTTAGAAATAACAATAGTCAAAAGGAATTGTTTAAGAATGAGAATAGACAGACGAAATCCCTATCGCACAAAACCTCGCTTTCTAAAATTGGAAGCTATTCAAGACGACGCGTGACCAAAACACGGGGATGAAAATTTGACAGGAACAAATTTGAGTTTTCAAATTAGGAATCATCTCCTGGTGGTTCAGAAATAACAATAGTCAAAAGGAATTGTTTAAAAATGTGAATAGACAGACGAAATCCGTACCGCCCAAAACCTCGCTTTCTAAAAATGGAAGCTATTCAAGACGACACGTGACCAAAACACGGGGACGAAAATTTGACCGGAACCAATTTGAGTTTTCAAATTAATAATAATCTCCCGGTGGTTCAGAAATAACAACAGTCAAAAGGAATTGTTTAAAAACGAGAATAGACAGACGAAATCCGTACTGCACAAAACCTCGCTTTTTAAAAATGGAAGCTATTCAAGACGACGCGTGACCAAAACACGGGGAGGAAAATTTGACCGGAACCAATTTGAGTTTTCAAATTAATAATAATCTCCTAGTTGTTCAGAAATAACAACAGTCAAAAGGAATTGTTTAAAAACGACAATAGACAGACGAAATCCGTACCGCACAAAACCTCGCTTTTTAAAAATGGAAGCTATTCAAGACGACGCGTGACCAAAACACGGGGACGAAAATTTGAGAGGAACAAATTTAAGTTTTCAAATTATGAATCGTCTCCTGGTGGTTCAGAAATAACAACAGTCAAAAGGTATTGTTTAAAAATCAGAATAGACAGATGAAATCCGTACCGCACAAAACCTCGCTTTCTAAAAATGGAAGCTATTCAAGACGACGCGTGACCAATTCACGGGGACAAAAATTTGACCGGAACAAATTTGAGTTTTCAAATTAGGAATCATCTCCAGGTGGTTTAGAAATAACAATAGTCAAAAGGAATTGTTTAAAAACGAGAATAGACTGACGAAATCCGTACCGTACAAAACCTCGCTTTTTAAAAACGAAAGCTATTCAAGACGACGCGTGACCAAAACACGGGGACGAAAATTTGACCGGAACACTTTTGAGTTTTCAAATTAGGAATCGCCTCCTGGTGGTTTAGAAATAACAATAGTCAAAAGGAATTGTTTAAGAATGAGAATAGACAGGCGAAATCCCTATCGCACAAAACCTCGCTTTCTAAAATTGGAAGCTATTCAAGACGACGAGTGACCAAAACACGGGGATGATAATTTGAAGGAAACAAATTTGAGTTTTCAAATTAGGAATCATCTCCAGGTGGTTCAGAAATAACAATAGTCAAAACGAATTGTTTAAAATCGAGAATAGACAGGCGAAATCCGTACTGCACAAAACCTCGCTTTTTAAAAATGGAAGCTATTCAAGACGACGCGTGACCAAAACACGGGGACGAAAATTTGACAGGAACAAATTTAAGTTTTCAAATTATGAATCGTCTCCTGGTGGTTCAGACATAACAACAGTCAAAAGGAATTGTTTAAAAATCAGAATAGACAGATGAAATCCGTACCGCACAAAACCTCGCTTTCTAAAAATGGAAGCTATTCAAGACGACGCGGGACCAATTCACGGGGACAAAAATTTTACCGGAACAAATTTGAGTTTTCAAATTAGGAATCATCTCCTGGTGGTTTAGAAATAACAATAGTCAAAAGGAATTGTTTAAAAACGAGAATAGACAGACGAAATCCGTACTGCACAAAGCCTCGCTTTTTAAAAACGAAAGCTATTCAAGACGACGCGTGACCAAAACACGGGGATGAAAATTTGACCGGAACACTTTTGAGTTTTCAAATTAGGAATCACCTCCTGGTGGTTTAGAAATAACAATAGTCAAAAAGAATTGTTTAAGAATGTGAATAGACAGACGAAATCCCTATCGCACAAAACCTCGCTTTCTAAAATTGGAAGCTATTCCAGACGACGCGTGACCAAAACACGAGGATGAAATTTTGACAGGAACAAATTTGAGTTTTCAAATTAGGAATCATCTCCTGGTGGTTCAGAAATAACAATAGTCAAAAGGAATTGTTTAAAAATGTGAATAGACAGACGAAATCCGTTCCGCACAAAACCTCGCTTTCTAAAAATGGAAGCTATTCAAGACGACGAGTGACCAAAACACAGGGATGATAATTTGACAGGAACAAATTTGAGTTTTCAAATTAGGAATCATCTCCTGGTGGTTCAGAAATAACAATAGTCAAAACGAATTGTTTAAAAACGAGATTAGACAGACGAAATCCGTACCGCACAAAACCTCGCTTTTTAAAAATGGACGCTATTCAAGATGACGCGTGACCAAAACACGGGGACGAAAATTTGAACGGAACACTTTTGATTTTTCAAATTAGGAATCGCCTCCTGGTGGTTTAGAAATAACAATAGTCAAAAGGATTTGTTTAAGAATGAGAATAGACAGGCGAAATCCCTATCGCACAAAACCTCGCTTTCTAAAATTGGAAGCTATTCAAGACGACGAGTGACCAAAACACGGGGATGATAATTTGACAGGAACAAATTTGAGTTTTCAAATTAGGAATCATCTCCTGGTGGTTCAGAAATAACAATAGTCAAAACAAATTGTTTAAAAATGTGAATAGACAGACGAAATCCGTACCGCACAAAACCTCGCTTTCTAAAAACGGAAGCTATTCAAGACGACGCGTGACCAAAACATGAGGACGAAAATTTGACCGAAACAAATTTGAGTTTTCAAATTAGCAATAATCTCCTGGTGTTTCAGAAATAACAACAGTCAAAAGGAATTATTTAAAAACAGGAATATATAGACGAAATCCGTACCGCAGAATTCCTCGCTTTTTAAAAATGGAAGCTATTCCAGACGACGCGTGACCAAAACACGAGGACGAAAATTTGACAGGAACAAATTTGAGTTTTCAAATTAGGAATCATCTCCTAGTAGTTCAGAAATAACAATAGTCAAAATGAATAGTTTAAGAATGGGAATTCACAGACGATATCCGTACCGCACAAAACCTCGCTTTCTAAAATTGGAAGCTATTCAAGACGGCGCGTGACCAAAACACGGGGATGAAAATTTGACCGGAACAAATTTGAGTTTTCAAATTAGGAATCATCTCCCGGTGGTTCAGAAATAACAATAGTCAAAAGGAAAATATTTTAAAAATGAGAATAGAGAGACGAAATTTGTACCGCACAAAACCTCGCTTTCTAAAAATGGAAGTTATTCCAGACGACGCGTGACCAAAACACGGGGACGAAAATTTGGCCGGAACCAATTTGAGTTTTCAAATTAATAATAATCTCCTGTCGGTTCAAAAATAACAATAGTCAAAAGGAATTGTTTAAAAACGACAATAGACAGACGAAATCCGTACCGCACAAAATCTCGCTTTTTAAAAATGGAAGCTATTCAAGACGACGCGTGACCAAAACACGGGGACGAAAATTTGACCGGAACACTTTTGAGTTTTCAAATTAGGAATCGCCTCCTGGTGGTTTAGAAATAACAATAGTCAAAAGGAATTGTTTAAGAATGAGAATAGACAGACGAAATCCCTATCGTACAAAACATCGCTTTCTAAAATTGGAAGCTATTCCAGACGACGCATGACCAAAACACGGGGATGAAAATTTGACAGGAACAAATTTGAGTTTTCAAATTAGGAATCATCTCCTGGTGGTTCAGAAATAACAATAGTCAAAAGGAATTGTTTAAAAATATGAATAGACAGACAAAATCTGTAGCGCACAAAACCTCGCTTTCTAAAAATGGAAGCTATTCAAGACGACGCGTGACCAAAACACGGGGACGAAAATTTGGCCGGAACCAATTTGAGTTTTCAAATTAATAATAATCTCCCGGTGGTTCAGATATAACAACAGTCAAAAGGAATAGTTTAAAAACGAGAATAGACAGACGAAATCCGTACCGCACAAAACCTCGCTTTCTAAAAATGAAAGCTATTCAAGACGACGCGTGACCAAAACACGAGGACGAAAATTTGACCGGAACAAATTTGAGTTTTCAAATTAGCAATAATCTCCTGGTGTTTCAGAAATAACAACAGTCAAAAGGAATTATTTAAAAACGAGAAGGGATAGACGAAATCCGTACAGCAGAATTCCTCGCTTTTTAAAAATGGAAGCTATTTAAGACGACGCGTGACCAAAACATGGGGACGAAAATTTGACAGGACCAAATTTGAGTTTTCAAATTAGGAATCATCTCCTAGTGGTTCAAAAATAACAATAGTCAAAATGAATAGTTTAAGAATGGGAATTCACAGACGATATCCGTACCGCACAAAACCTCGCTTTCAAAAATTGGAAGCTCTTCAAGACGACGCGTGACCAAAACACGGGGGAAAAAATTTGACTGGAACA
The DNA here is from genome assembly GCA_949130495.1 of Sambucus nigra. Classification (NCBI taxonomy): domain Eukaryota; kingdom Viridiplantae; phylum Streptophyta; class Magnoliopsida; order Dipsacales; family Adoxaceae; genus Sambucus; species Sambucus nigra. The sequence goes on from OX422210.1 coordinate 659,965,707, forward strand.
AATTTGAGTTTTCAAATTAGGAATCATCTCCTGGTGGTTTAGAAATAACAATAGTCAAAAGGAATTGTTTAAAAATGAGAATAGACAGACGAAATCCGTACCGCACAAAACCTCGCTTTTTAAAAACGAAAGCTATTCAAGATGACGCGTGACCAAAACACGGGGACGAAAATTTGACCGGAACACTTTTGAGTTTTCAAATTAGGAATCGCCTCCTGGTGGTTTAGAAATAACAATAGTCAAAAGGAATTGTTTAAGAATGAGAATAGAAAGACGACATCCCTATCGCACAAGACCTCGCTTTCTAAAATTGGAAGCTATTCAAGACAACGCGTGACCAAAACACGGGGATGAAAATTTGACAGGAACAAATTTGAGTTTTTAAATTAGGAATCATCTCCTGGTGGCTCAGAAATAACAATAGTCAAAAGGAATTGTTTAAAAATGTGAATTGACAGACGAAATCCGTACCGCACAAAACCTCGCTTTCTAAAAATGGAAGCTATTCAAGACGACGCGTGACCAAAACACGAGGGCGAAAATTTGACCGGAACAAATTTGAGTTTTCAAATTAGCAATAATCTCCTGGTGTTTCAGAAATAACAACAGTCAAAAGGAATTATTTAAAAACGAGAAGTGATAGACGAAATCCGTACCACAGAATTCCTCGCTTTTTAAAAATGGAAGCTATTCAAGACGACGCGTGACCAAAACACGGGGACGAAAATTTGACAGGACCAAATTTGAGTTTTCAAATTAGGAATCATCTCCTAGTGGTTCAAAAATAACAATAGTCAAAATAAATAGTTTAATAATGGGAATTCACAGACGATATCCGTACCGCACAAAACCTCGCTTTCTAAAATTGGAAGCTATTCAAGACGACGCGTGACCAAAACACGGGGACAAAAATTTGACAGGAACAAATTTGAGTTTTCAAATTTGGAATCGTCTCCTGGTGGTTCAGAAATAACAACAGTCAAAAGGAATTGTTTAAAAATCAGAATAGACAGATGAAATCCGTACCGCACAAAACCTCGCTTTCTAAAAATGGAAGCTATTCAAGCCGACGCGTGACCAATTCACGGGGACAAAAATTTGACCGGAACAAATTTGAGTTTTCAAATTAGGAATCATCTCCTGGTGGTTTAGAAATAACAATAGTAAAAAGGAATTGTTTAAAAACGAGAATAGACAGACGAAATCCGTACCGCACAAAACCTCACTTTTAAAAAACGAAAGCTATTCAAGACGACGCGTGACCAAAACACGGGGACGAAAATTTGACCGGAACACTTTTGAGTTTTCAAATTAGGAATCGCCTCCTGGTGGTTTATAAATAACAATAGTCAAAAGGAATTGTTTAAGAATGAGAATAGACAGGCGAAATCCCTATCGCACAAAACCTCGCTTTCTAAAATTGGAAGCTATTCAAGACGACGAGTGACCAAAACACGGGGATGATAATTTGACAGGAAAAAATTTGAGTTTTCGAATTAGGAATCATCTCCTGGTGGTTCAGAAATAACAATAGTCAAAACAAATTGTTTAAAAATGTGAATAGACAGACGAAATCCGTACCGTACAAAACCTCGCTTTCTAAAAACGGAAGCTATTTAAGACGACGCGTGACCAAAACACGAGGACGAAAATTCGACCGGAACCAATTTGAGTTTTCAAATTAAAAATAATCTCCTGGTGGTTCAGAAATAACAACAGTCAAAAGGAATTGTTTAAAAACGAGAATAGACAGACGAAATCCGTACCGCAAAAAACCTCGCTTTTTAAAAATGGAAGCTATTCAAGACGACGCGTGACCAAAACACGGGGACGAAAATTTGACAGGAACGAATTTAAGTTTTCAAATTATGAATCGTCTCCTGGTGGTTCAGAAATAACAACAGTCAAAAGGAATTGTTTAAAAATTAGAATAGACAGATGAAATCCGTACCGCACAAAACCTCGCTTTCTAAAAATGGAAGCTATTCAAGACGACGCGTGACCAATTCACGGGGACAAAAATTTGACCGGAACAAATTTGAGTTTTCAAATTAGGAATCATCTCCTGGCGGTTTAGAAATAACAATAGTCAAAAGGAATTGTTTAAAAACGTGAATAGATAGACAAAATCCGTACCGCACAAAACCTCGCTTTTTAAAAACGAAAGCTGTTCAAGACGACGCGTGACCAAAACACGGGGACGAAAATTTGACCGGAACACTTTTGAGTTTTCAAATTAGGAATCAGCTCCTGGTGGTTTAGAAATAACAATAGTCAAAAGGAATTGTTTAAGAATGAGAATAGACAGACGAAATCCCTATCGCACAAAACCTCGCTTTCTAAAAATGGAAGCTATTCAAGACGACGCGTGACCAAAACACGGGGACGAAAATTGGACCGGAACACTTTTGAGTTTTCAAATTAGGAATCGCCTCCTGGTGGTTTAGAAATAACAATAGTCAAAAGGAATTGTTTAAGAATGAGAATAGACAGACGAAATCCCTATCGCACAAAACATCGCTTTCTAAAATTGGAAGCTATTCCAGACGACGCGTGACCAAAACACGGGGATGAAAATTTGACAGGAACAAATTTGAGTTTTCAAATTAGGAATCATCTCCTGGTGGTTCAGAAATAACAATAGTCAAAAGGAATTGTTTAAAAATATGAATAAACAGACGAAATCCGTAGCGCACAAAACCTCGCTTTCTAAAAATGGAAGCTATTCAAGACGACGCGTGACCAAAACACGGGGACGAAAATTTAACCGGAACCAATTTGAGTTTTCAAATTAATAATAATCTCCCGGTGGTTCAGATATAACAACAGTCAAAAGGAATAGTTTAAAAACGAGAATAGACAGACGAAATCCGTACCGCACAAAACCTCGCTTTCTAAAAATGGAAGCTATTCAAGACGACGCGTGACCAAAACACGAGGACGAAAATTTGACCGGAACAAATTTGAGTTTTCAAATTAGCAATAATCTCCTGGTGTTTCAGAAATAACAACAGTCAAAAGGAATTATTTAAAAACGAGAAGGGATAGACGAAATCCGTACAGCAGAATTCCTCGCTTTTTAAAAATGGAAGCTATTCAAGACGACGCGTGACCAAAACATGGGGACGAAAATTTGACAGGACCAAATTTGAGTTTTCAAATTAGGAATCATCTCCTAGTGGTTCAAAAATAACAATAGTCAAAATGAATAGTTTAAGAATGGGAATTCACAGACGATATCCGTACCGCACAAAACCTCGCTTTCTAAAATTGGAAGCTCTTCAAGACGACGCGTGACCAAAACACGGGGGAAAAAATTTGACTGGAACAAATTTGAGTTTTCAAATTAGGAATCATCTCCTGGTGGTTTAGCAATAACAATAGTCAAAAGTTATTGTTTAAAAATGAGAATAGACAGACGAAATCCGTACCGCACAAAACCTCGCTTTTTAAAAACGAAAGCTATTCAAGATGACGCGTGACCAAAACACGGGGACGAAAATTTGACCGGAACACTTTTGAGTTTTCAAATTAGGAATCGCCTCCTGGTGGTTTAGAAATAACAATAGTCAAAAGGAATTGTTTAAGAATGAGAATAGAAAGACGAAATCCCTATCGCACAAGACCTCGCTTTCTAAAATTGGAAGCTATTCAAGACAACGCGTGACCAAAACACGGGGATGAAAATTTGACAGGAACAAATTTGAGTTTTTAAATTAGGAATCATCTCCTGGTGGCTCAGAAATAACAATAGTCAAAAGTAATTGTTTAAAAATGTGAATAGACAGACGAAATCCGTACCGCACAAAACCTCGCTTTCTAAAAATGGAAGCTATTCAAGACGACGCGTGACCAAAACACGGGGACGAAAATTTGACCGGAACCAATTTGAGTTTTCAAATTAATAATAATCTCCCGGTGGTTCAGAAATAACAACAGTCAAAAGGAATAGTTTAAAAATGAGAATAGACAGATGAAATCCGTACCGCACAAAATCTCACTTTCTAAAAATGGAAGCTATTCAAGACGACGCGTGAACAAAACACGAGGATGAAAATTTGACCGGAACAAATTTGAGTTTTCAAATTAGCAATAATCTCCTGGTGTTTCAGAAAAAACAACAGTCAAAAGGAATTATTTAAAAACGAGAAGAGATAGACGAAATCCGTACAGCAGAATTCCTCGCTTTTTAAAAATGGAAGCTATTCAAGACGACGCGTGACCAAAACATGGGGACGAAAATTTGACAGGACCAAATTTGAGTTTTCAAATTAGGAATCATCTCCTAGTGGTTCAAAAATAACAATAGTCAAAATGAATAGTTTAAGAATGGGAATTCACAGACGATATCCGTACCGCACAAAACCTCGCTTTCTAAAATTGGAAGCTCTTCAAGACGACGCGTGACCAAAACACGGGGGCAAAAATTTGACTGGAACAAATTTGAGTTTTCAAATTAGGAATCATCTCCTGGTGGTTTAGAAATAACAATAGTCAAAAGGAATTGTTTAAAAACGAGAATAGACAGACGAAATCCGTACCGCACAAAACCTCGCTTTTTAAAAACGAAAGCTATTCAAGACTACGCGTGACCAAAACACGGGGACGAAAATTTGACCGGAACACTTTTGAGTTTTCAAATTAGGAATCGCCTCCTGGTGGTTTAGAAATAACAATAGTCAAAAGGAATTGTTTAAGAATGAGAATAGAAAGACGAAATTCCTATCGCACAAGACCTCGCTTTCTAAAATTGGAAGCTATTCAAGACAACGCGTGACCAAAACACGGGGTTGAAAATTTGACAGGAACAAATTTGAGTTTTTAAATTAGGAATCATCTCCTGGTGGCTCAGAAATAACAATAGTCAAAAGGAATTGTTTAAAAATGTGAATTGACAGACGAAATCCGTACCGCACAAAACCTCGCTTTCTAAAAATGGAAGCTATTCAAGACGACGCGTGACCAAAACACGAGGGCGAAAATTTGACCGGAACAAATTTGAGTTTTCAAATTAGCAATAATCTCCTGGTGTTTCAGAAATAACAACAGTCAAAAGGAATTATTTAAAAACAGGAATATATAGACGAAATCCGTACCGCAGAATTCCTCGCTTTTTAAAAATGGAAGCTATTCCAGACGACGCGTGACCAAAACACGAGGACGAAAATTTGACAGGAACAAATTTGAGTTTTCAAATTAGGAATCATCTCCTAGTAGTTCAGAAATAACAATAGTCAAAATGAATAGTTTAAGAATGGGAATTCACAGACGATATCCGTACCGCACAAAACCTCGCTTTCTAAAATTGGAAGCTATTCAAGACGGCGCGTGACCAAAACACGGGGATGAAAATTTGACCGGAACAAATTTGAGTTTTCAAATTAGGAATCATCTCCCGGTGGTTCAGAAATAACAATAGTCAAAAGGAAAATATTTTAAAAATGAGAATAGAGAGACGAAATTTGTACCGCACAAAACCTCGCTTTCTAAAAATGGAAGTTATTCCAGACGACGCGTGACCAAAACACGGGGACGAAAATTTGGCCGGAACCAATTTGAGTTTTCAAATTAATAATAATCTCCTGTCGGTTCAAAAATAACAATAGTCAAAAGGAATTGTTTAAAAACGACAATAGACAGACGAAATCCGTACCGCACAAAATCTCGCTTTTTAAAAATGGAAGCTATTCAAGACGACGCGTGACCAAAACACGGGGACGAAAATTTGACCGGAACACTTTTGAGTTTTCAAATTAGGAATCGCCTCCTGGTGGTTTAGAAATAACAATAGTCAAAAGGAATTGTTTAAGAATGAGAATAGACAGACGAAATCCCTATCGTACAAAACATCGCTTTCTAAAATTGGAAGCTATTCCAGACGACGCATGACCAAAACACGGGGATGAAAATTTGACAGGAACAAATTTGAGTTTTCAAATTAGGAATCATCTCCTGGTGGTTCAGAAATAACAATAGTCAAAAGGAATTGTTTAAAAATATGAATAGACAGACAAAATCTGTAGCGCACAAAACCTCGCTTTCTAAAAATGGAAGCTATTCAAGACGACGCGTGACCAAAACACGGGGACGAAAATTTGGCCGGAACCAATTTGAGTTTTCAAATTAATAATAATCTCCCGGTGGTTCAGATATAACAACAGTCAAAAGGAATAGTTTAAAAACGAGAATAGACAGACGAAATCCGTACCGCACAAAACCTCGCTTTCTAAAAATGAAAGCTATTCAAGACGACGCGTGACCAAAACACGAGGACGAAAATTTGACCGGAACAAATTTGAGTTTTCAAATTAGCAATAATCTCCTGGTGTTTCAGAAATAACAACAGTCAAAAGGAATTATTTAAAAACGAGAAGGGATAGACGAAATCCGTACAGCAGAATTCCTCGCTTTTTAAAAATGGAAGCTATTTAAGACGACGCGTGACCAAAACATGGGGACGAAAATTTGACAGGACCAAATTTGAGTTTTCAAATTAGGAATCATCTCCTAGTGGTTCAAAAATAACAATAGTCAAAATGAATAGTTTAAGAATGGGAATTCACAGACGATATCCGTACCGCACAAAACCTCGCTTTCAAAAATTGGAAGCTCTTCAAGACGACGCGTGACCAAAACACGGGGGAAAAAATTTGACTGGAACAAATTTGAGTTTTCAAATTAGGAATCATCTCCTGGTGGTTTAGAAATAACAATAGTCAAAAGGAATTGTTTAAAAATGAGAATAGACAGACGAAATCCGTACCGCACAAAACCTCGCTTTTTAAAAACGAAAGCTATTCAAGATGACGCGTGACCAAAACACGGGGACGAAAATTTGACCGGAACACTTTTGAGTTTTCAAATTAGGAATCGCCTCCTGGTGGTTTAGAAATAACAATAGTCAAAAGGAATTGTTTAAGAATGAGAATAGAAAGACGACATCCCTATCGCACAAGACCTCGCTTTCTAAAATTGGAAGCTATTCAAGACAACGCGTGACCAAAACACGGGGATGAAAATTTGACAGGAACAAATTTGAGTTTTTAAATTAGGAATCATCTCCTGGTGGCTCAGAAATAACAATAGTCAAAAGGAATTGTTTAAAAATGTGAATTGACAGACGAAATCCGTACCGCACAAAACCTCGCTTTCTAAAAATGGAAGCTATTCAAGACGACGCGTGACCAAAACACGAGGGCGAAAATTTGACCGGAACAAATTTGAGTTTTCAAATTAGCAATAATCTCCTGGTGTTTCAGAAATAACAACAGTCAAAAGGAATTATTTAAAAACGAGAAGTGATAGACGAAATCCGTACCGCAGAATTCCTCGCTTTTTAAAAATGGAAGCTATTCAAGACGACGCGTGACCAAAACACGGGGACGAAAATTTGACAGGACCAAATTTGAGTTTTCAAATTAGGAATCATCTCCTAGTGGTTCAAAAATAACAATAGTCAAAATAAATAGTTTAATAATGGGAATTCACAGACGATATCCGTACCGCACAAAACCTCGCTTTCTAAAATTGGAAGCTATTCAAGACGACGCGTGACCAAAACACGGGGACAAAAATTTGACAGGAACAAATTTGAGTTTTCAAATTTGGAATCGTCTCCTGGTGGTTCAGAAATAACAACAGTCAAAAGGAATTGTTTAAAAATCAGAATAGACAGATGAAATCCGTACCGCACAAAACCTCGCTTTCTAAAAATGGAAGCTATTCAAGCCGACGCGTGACCAATTCACGGGGACAAAAATTTGACCGGAACAAATTTGAGTTTTCAAATTAGGAATCATCTCCTGGTGGTTTAGAAATAACAATAGTAAAAAGGAATTGTTTAAAAACGAGAATAGACAGACGAAATCCGTACCGCACAAAACCTCACTTTTAAAAAACGAAAGCTATTCAAGACGACGCGTGACCAAAACACGGGGACGAAAATTTGACCGGAACACTTTTGAGTTTTCAAATTAGGAATCGCCTCCTGGTGGTTTATAAATAACAATAGTCAAAAGGAATTGTTTAAGAATGAGAATAGACAGGCGAAATCCCTATCGCACAAAACCTCGCTTTCTAAAATTGGAAGCTATTCAAGACGACGAGTGACCAAAACACGGGGATGATAATTTGACAGGAAAAAATTTGAGTTTTCGAATTAGGAATCATCTCCTGGTGGTTCAGAAATAACAATAGTCAAAACAAATTGTTTAAAAATGTGAATAGACAGACGAAATCCGTACCGTACAAAACCTCGCTTTCTAAAAACGGAAGCTATTTAAGACGACGCGTGACCAAAACACGAGGACGAAAATTCGACCGGAACCAATTTGAGTTTTCAAATTAAAAATAATCTCCTGGTGGTTCAGAAATAACAACAGTCAAAAGGAATTGTTTAAAAACGAGAATAGACAGACGAAATCCGTACCGCAAAAAACCTCGCTTTTTAAAAATGGAAGCTATTCAAGACGACGCGTGACCAAAACACGGGGACGAAAATTTGACAGGAACGAATTTAAGTTTTCAAATTATGAATCGTCTCCTGGTGGTTCAGAAATAACAACAGTCAAAAGGAATTGTTTAAAAATTAGAATAGACAGATGAAATCCGTACCGCACAAAACCTCGCTTTCTAAAAATGGAAGCTATTCAAGACGACGCGTGACCAATTCACGGGGACAAAAATTTGACCGGAACAAATTTGAGTTTTCAAATTAGGAATCATCTCCTGGCGGTTTAGAAATAACAATAGTCAAAAGGAATTGTTTAAAAACGTGAATAGATAGACAAAATCCGTACCGCACAAAACCTCGCTTTTTAAAAACGAAAGCTGTTCAAGACGACGCGTGACCAAAACACGGGGACGAAAATTTGACCGGAACACTTTTGAGTTTTCAAATTAGGAATCAGCTCCTGGTGGTTTAGAAATAACAATAGTCAAAAGGAATTGTTTAAGAATGAGAATAGACAGACGAAATCCCTATCGCACAAAACCTCGCTTTCTAAAAATGGAAGCTATTCAAGACGACGCGTGACCAAAACACGGGGACGAAAATTGGACCGGAACACTTTTGAGTTTTCAAATTAGGAATCGCCTCCTGGTGGTTTAGAAATAACAATAGTCAAAAGGAATTGTTTAAGAATGAGAATAGACAGACGAAATCCCTATCGCACAAAACATCGCTTTCTAAAATTGGAAGCTATTCCAGACGACGCGTGACCAAAACACGGGGATGAAAATTTGACAGGAACAAATTTGAGTTTTCAAATTAGGAATCATCTCCTGGTGGTTCAGAAATAACAATAGTCAAAAGGAATTGTTTAAAAATATGAATAAACAGACGAAATCCGTAGCGCACAAAACCTCGCTTTCTAAAAATGGAAGCTATTCAAGACGACGCGTGACCAAAACACGGGGACGAAAATTTAACCGGAACCAATTTGAGTTTTCAAATTAATAATAATCTCCCGGTGGTTCAGATATAACAACAGTCAAAAGGAATAGTTTAAAAACGAGAATAGACAGACGAAATCCGTACCGCACAAAACCTCGCTTTCTAAAAATGGAAGCTATTCAAGACGACGCGTGACCAAAACACGAGGACGAAAATTTGACCGGAACAAATTTGAGTTTTCAAATTAGCAATAATCTCCTGGTGTTTCAGAAATAACAACAGTCAAAAGGAATTATTTAAAAACGAGAAGGGATAGACGAAATCCGTACAGCAGAATTCCTCGCTTTTTAAAAATGGAAGCTATTCAAGACGACGCGTGACCAAAACATGGGGACGAAAATTTGACAGGACCAAATTTGAGTTTTCAAATTAGGAATCATCTCCTAGTGGTTCAAAAATAACAATAGTCAAAATGAATAGTTTAAGAATGGGAATTCACAGACGATATCCGTACCGCACAAAACCTCGCTTTCTAAAATTGGAAGCTCTTCAAGACGACGCGTGACCAAAACACGGGGGAAAAAATTTGACTGGAACAAATTTGAGTTTTCAAATTAGGAATCATCTCCTGGTGGTTTAGCAATAACAATAGTCAAAAGTTATTGTTTAAAAATGAGAATAGACAGACGAAATCCGTACCGCACAAAACCTCGCTTTTTAAAAACGAAAGCTATTCAAGATGACGCGTGACCAAAACACGGGGACGAAAATTTGACCGGAACACTTTTGAGTTTTCAAATTAGGAATCGCCTCCTGGTGGTTTAGAAATAACAATAGTCAAAAGGAATTGTTTAAGAATGAGAATAGAAAGACGAAATCCCTATCGCACAAGACCTCGCTTTCTAAAATTGGAAGCTATTCAAGACAACGCGTGACCAAAACACGGGGATGAAAATTTGACAGGAACAAATTTGAGTTTTTAAATTAGGAATCATCTCCTGGTGGCTCAGAAATAACAATAGTCAAAAGTAATTGTTTAAAAATGTGAATAGACAGACGAAATCCGTACCGCACAAAACCTCGCTTTCTAAAAATGGAAGCTATTCAAGACGACGCGTGACCAAAACACGGGGACGAAAATTTGACCGGAACCAATTTGAGTTTTCAAATTAATAATAATCTCCCGGTGGTTCAGAAATAACAACAGTCAAAAGGAATAGTTTAAAAATGAGAATAGACAGATGAAATCCGTACCGCACAAAATCTCACTTTCTAAAAATGGAAGCTATTCAAGACGACGCGTGAACAAAACACGAGGATGAAAATTTGACCGGAACAAATTTGAGTTTTCAAATTAGCAATAATCTCCTGGTGTTTCAGAAAAAACAACAGTCAAAAGGAATTATTTAAAAACGAGAAGAGATAGACGAAATCCGTACAGCAGAATTCCTCGCTTTTTAAAAATGGAAGCTATTCAAGACGACGCGTGACCAAAACATGGGGACGAAAATTTGACAGGACCAAATTTGAGTTTTCAAATTAGGAATCATCTCCTAGTGGTTCAAAAATAACAATAGTCAAAATGAATAGTTTAAGAATGGGAATTCACAGACGATATCCGTACCGCACAAAACCTCGCTTTCTAAAATTGGAAGCTCTTCAAGACGACGCGTGACCAAAACACGGGGGCAAAAATTTGACTGGAACAAATTTGAGTTTTCAAATTAGGAATCATCTCCTGGTGGTTTAGAAATAACAATAGTCAAAAGGAATTGTTTAAAAACGAGAATAGACAGACGAAATCCGTACCGCACAAAACCTCGCTTTTTAAAAACGAAAGCTATTCAAGACTACGCGTGACCAAAACACGGGGACGAAAATTTGACCGGAACACTTTTGAGTTTTCAAATTAGGAATCGCCTCCTGGTGGTTTAGAAATAACAATAGTCAAAAGGAATTGTTTAAGAATGAGAATAGAAAGACGAAATTCCTATCGCACAAGACCTCGCTTTCTAAAATTGGAAGCTATTCAAGACAACGCGTGACCAAAACACGGGGTTGAAAATTTGACAGGAACAAATTTGAGTTTTTAAATTAGGAATCATCTCCTGGTGGCTCAGAAATAACAATAGTCAAAAGGAATTGTTTAAAAATGTGAATTGACAGACGAAATCCGTACCGCACAAAACCTCGCTTTCTAAAAATGGAAGCTATTCAAGACGACGCGTGACCAAAACACGAGGGCGAAAATTTGACCGGAACAAATTTGAGTTTTCAAATTAGCAATAATCTCCTGGTGTTTCAGAAATAACAACAGTCAAAAGGAATTATTTAAAAACGAGAAGTGATAGACGAAATCCGTACCGCAGAATTCCTCGCTTTTTAAAAATGGAAGCTATTCAAGACGGCGCGTGACCAAAACACGGGGATGAAAATTTGACAGGACCAAATTTGAGTTTTCAAATTAGGAATCATCTCCTAGTGGTTCAAAAATAACAATAGTCAAAATAAATAGTTTAATAATGGGAATTCACAGACGATATCCGTACCGCACAAAACCTCGCTTTCTAAAATTGGAAGCTATTCAAGACGACGCGTGACCAAAACACGGGGACAAAAATTTGACAGGAACAAATTTGAGTTTTCAAATTTGGAATCGTCTCCTGGTGGTTCAGAAATAACAACAGTCAAAAGGAATTGTTTAAAAATCAGAATAGACAGATGAAATCCGTACCGCACAAAACCTCGCTTTCTAAAAATGGAAGCTATTCAAGCCGACGCGTGACCAATTCACGGGGACAAAAATTTGACCGGAACAAATTTGAGTTTTCAAATTAGGAATCATCTCCTGGTGGTTTAGAAATAACAATAGTAAAAAGGAATTGTTTAAAAACGAGAATAGACAGACGAAATCCGTACCGCACAAAACCTCACTTTTAAAAAACGAAAGCTATTCAAGACGACGCGTGACCAAAACACGGGGACGAAAATTTGACCGGAACACTTTTGAGTTTTCAAATTAGGAATCGCCTCCTGGTGGTTTATAAATAACAATAGTCAAAAGGAATTGTTTAAGAATGAGAATAGACAGGCGAAATCCCTATCGCACAAAACCTCGCTTTCTAAAATTGGAAGCTATTCAAGACGACGAGTGACCAAAACACGGGGATGATAATTTGACAGGAAAAAATTTGAGTTTTCAAATTAGGAATCATCTCCTGGTTGTTCAGAAATAACAATTGTCAAAACAAATTGTTTAAAAATGTGAATAGACAGACGAAATCCGTACCGTACAAAACCTCGCTTTCTAAAAACGGAAGCTATTTAAGACGACGCGTGACCAAAACACGAGGACGAAAATTCGACCGGAACCAATTTGAGTTTTCAAATTAAAAATAATCTCCTGGTGGTTCAGAAATAACAACAGTCAAAAGGAATTGTTTAAAAACGAGAATAGACAGACGAAATCCGTACCGCAAAAAACCTCGCTTTTTAAAAATGGAAGCTATTCAAGACGACGCGTGACCAAAACACGGGGACGAAAATTTGACAGGAATGAATTTAAGTTTTCAAATTATGAATCGTCTCCTGGTGGTTCAGAAATAACAACAGTCAAAAGGAATTGTTTAAAAATTAGAATAGACAGATGAAATCCGTACCGCACAAAACCTCGCTTTCTAAAAATGGAAGCTATTCAAGACGACGCGTGACCAATTCACGGGGACAAAAATTTGACCGGAACAAATTTGAGTTTTCAAATTAGGAATCATCTCCTGGCGGTTTAGAAATAACAATAGTCAAAAGGAATTGTTTAAAAACGAGAATAGATAGACAAAATCCGTACCGCACAAAACCTCACTTTTTAAAAACGAAAGCTGTTCAAGACGACGCGTGACCAAAACACGGGGACGAAAATTTGACCGGAACACTTTTGAGTTTTCAAATTAGGAATCAGCTCCTGGTGGTTTAGAAATAACAATAGTCAAAAGGAATTGTTTAAGAATGAGAATAGACAGACGAAATCCCTATCGCACAAAACCTCGCTTTCTAAAAATGGAAGCTATTCAAGACGACGCGTGACCAAAACACGGGGACGAAAATTGGACCGGAACACTTTTGAGTTTTCAAATTAGGAATCGCCTCCTGGTGGTTTAGAAATAACAATAGTCAAAAGGAATTGTTTAAGAATGAGAATAGACAGACGAAATCCCTATCGCACAAAACATCGCTTTCTAAAATTGGAAGCTATTCCAGACGACGCGTGACCAAAACACGGGGATGAAAATTTGACAGGAACAAATTTGAGTTTTCAAATTAGGAATCATCTCCTGGTGGTTAGAAAATAACAATAGTCAAAAGGAATTGTTTAAAAATATGAATAGACAGACGAAATCCGTAGCGCACAAAACCTCGCTTTCTAAAAATGGAAGCTATTCAAGACGACGCGTGACCCAAACACGGGGACGAAAATTTAACCGGAACCAATTTGAGTTTTCAAATTAATAATAATCTCCCGGTGGTTCAGATATAACAACAGTCAAAAGGAATAGTTTAAAAACGAGAATAGACAGACGAAATCCGTACCGCACAAAACCTCGCTTTCTAAAAATGGAAGCTATTCAAGACGACGCGTGACCAAAACACGAGGACGAAAATTTGACCGGAACAAATTTGAGTTTTCAAATTAGCAATAATCTCCTGGTGTTTCAGAAATAACAACAGTCAAAAGGAATTATTTAAAAACGAGAAGGGATAGACGAAATCCGTACAGCAGAATTCCTCGCTTTTTAAAAATGGAAGCTATTCAAGACGGCGCGTGACCAAAACACGGGGACGAAAATTTGACAGGACCAAATTTGAGTTTTCAAATTAGGAATCATCTCCTAGTGGTTCAAAAATAACAATAGTCAAAATAAATAGTTTAATAATTGGAATTCACAGACGATATCCGTACCGCACAAAACCTCGCTTTCTAAAATTGGAAGCTATTCAAGACGACGCGTGACCAAAACACGGGGACAAAAATTTGACAGGAACAAATTTGAGTTTTCAAATTTGGAATCGTCTCCTGGTGGTTCAGAAATAACAACAGTCAAAAGGAATTGTTTAAAAATCAGAATAGACAGATGAAATCCGTACCGCACAAAACCTCGCTTTCTAAAAATGGAAGCTATTCAAGCCGACGCGTGACCAATTCACGGGGACAAAAATTTGACCGGAACAAATTTGAGTTTTCAAATTAGGAATCATCTCCTGGTGGTTTAGAAATAACAATAGTAAAAAGGAATTGTTTAAAAACGAGAATAGACAGACGAAATCCGTACCGCACAAAACCTCACTTTTAAAAAACGAAAGCTATTCAAGACGACGCGTGACCAAAACACGGGGACGAAAATTTGACCGGAACACTTTTGAGTTTTCAAATTAGGAATCGCCTCCTGGTGGTTTATAAATAACAATAGTCAAAAGGAATTGTTTAAGAATGAGAATAGACAGGCGAAATCCCTATCGCACAAAACCTCGCTTTCTAAAATTGGAAGCTATTCAAGACGACGAGTGACCAAAACACGGGGATGATAATTTGACAGGAAAAAATTTGAGTTTTCAAATTAGGAATCATCTCCTGGTTGTTCAGAAATAACAATTGTCAAAACAAATTGTTTAAAAATGTGAATAGACAGACGAAATCCGTACCGTACAAAACCTCGCTTTCTAAAAACGGAAGCTATTTAAGACGACGCGTGACCAAAACACGAGGACGAAAATTCGACCGGAACCAATTTGAGTTTTCAAATTAAAAATAATCTCCTGGTGGTTCAGAAATAACAACAGTCAAAAGGAATTGTTTAAAAACGAGAATAGACAGACGAAATCCGTACCGCAAAAAAAATCGCTTTTTAAAAATGGAAGCTATTCAAGACGACGCGTGACCAAAACACGGGGACGAAAATTTGACAGGAATGAATTTAAGTTTTCAAATTATGAATCGTCTCCTGGTGGTTCAGAAATAACAACAGTCAAAAGGAATTGTTTAAAAATTAGAATAGACAGATGAAATCCGTACCGCACAAAACCTCGCTTTCTAAAAATGGAAGCTATTCAAGACGACGCGTGACCAATTCACGGGGACAAAAATTTGACCGGAACAAATTTGAGTTTTCAAATTAGGAATCATCTCCTGGCGGTTTAGAAATAACAATAGTCAAAAGGAATTGTTTAAAAACGAGAATAGATAGACAAAATCCGTACCGCACAAAACCTCACTTTTTAAAAACGAAAGCTGTTCAAGACGACGCGTGACCAAAACACGGGGACGAAAATTTGACCGGAACACTTTTGAGTTTTCAAATTAGGAATCAGCTCCTGGTGGTTTAGAAATAACAATAGTCAAAAGGAATTGTTTAAGAATGAGAATAGACAGACGAAATCCCTATCGCACAAAACCTCGCTTTCTAAAAATGGAAGCTATTCAAGACGACGCGTGACCAAAACACGGGGACGAAAATTGGACCAGAACACTTTTGAGTTTTCAAATTAGGAATCGCCTCCTGGTGGTTTAGAAATAACAATAGTCAAAAGGAATTGTTTAAGAATGAGAATAGACAGACGAAATCCCTATCGCACAAAACATCGCTTTCTAAAATTGGAAGCTATTCCAGACGACGCGTGACCAAAACACGGGGATGAAAATTTGACAGGAACAAATTTGAGTTTTCAAATTAGGAATCATCTCCTGGTGGTTCAGAAATAACAATAGTCAAAAGGAATTGTTTAAAAATATGAATAGACAGACGAAATCCGTAGCGCACAAAACCTCGCTTTCTAAAAATGGAAGCTATTCAAGACGACGCGTGACCCAAACACGGGGACGAAAATTTAACCGGAACCAATTTGAGTTTTCAAATTAATAATAATCTCCCGGTGGTTCAGATATAACAACAGTCAAAAGGAATAGTTTAAAAACGAGAATAGACAGACGAAATCCGTACCGCACAAAACCTCGCTTTCTAAAAATGGAAGCTATTCAAGACGACGCGTGACCAAAACACGAGGACGAAAATTTGACCGGAACAAATTTGAGTTTTCAAATTAGCAATAATCTCCTGGTGTTTCAGAAATAACAACAGTCAAAAGGAATTATTTAAAAACGAGAAGGGATAGACGAAATCCGTACAGCAGAATTCCTCGCTTTTTAAAAATGGAAGCTATTCAAGACGACGCGTGACCAAAACATGGGGACGAAAATTTGACAGGACCAAATTTGAGTTTTCAAATTAGGAATCATCTCCTAGTGGTTCAAAAATAACAATAGTCAAAATGAATAGTTTAAGAATGGGAATTCACAGACGATATCCGTACCGCACAAAACCTCGCTTTCAAAAATTGGAAGCTCTTCAAGACGACGCGTGACCAAAACACGGGGGAAAAAATTTGACTGGAACAAATTTGAGTTTTCAAATTAGGAATCATCTCCTGGTGGTTTAGAAATAACAATAGTCAAAAGGAATTGTTTAAAAATGAGAATAGACAGACGAAATCCGTACCGCACAAAACCTCGCTTTTTAAAAACGAAAGCTATTCAAGATGACGCGTGACCAAAACACGGGGACGAAAATTTGACCGGAACACTTTTGAGTTTTCAAATTAGGAATTGCCTCCTGGTGGTTTAGAAATAACAATAGTCAAAAGGAATTGTTTAAGAATGAGAATAGAAAGACGACATCCCTATCGCACAAGACCTCGCTTTCTAAAATTGGAAGCTATTCAAGACAACGCGTGACCAAAACACGGGGATGAAAATTTGACAGGAACAAATTTGAGTTTTTAAATTAGGAATCATCTCCTGGTGGCTCAGAAATAACAATAGTCAAAAGTAATTGTTTAAAAATGTGAATAGACAGACGAAATCCGTACCGCACAAAACCTCGCTTTCTAAAAATGGAAGCTATTCAAGACGACGCGTGACCAAAACACGGGGACGAAAATTTGACCGGAACCAATTTGAGTTTTCAAATTAATAATAATCTCCCGGTGGTTCAGAAATAACAACAGTCAAAAGGAATAGTTTAAAAATGAGAATAGACAGATGAAATCCGTACCGCACAAAATCTCACTTTCTAAAAATGGAAGCTATTCAAGACGACGTGTGAACAAAACACGAGGACGAAAATTTGACCGGAACAAATTTGAGTTTTCAAATTAGCAATAATCTCCTGGTGTTTCAGAAAAAACAACAGTCAAAAGGAATTATTTAAAAACGAGAAGAGATAGACGAAATCCGTACAGCAGAATTCCTCGCTTTTTAAAAATGGAAGCTATTCAAGACGACGCGTGACCAAAACATGGGGACGAAAATTTGACAGGACCAAATTTGAGTTTTCAAATTAGGAATCATCTCCTAGTGGTTCAAAAATAACAATAGTCAAAATGAATAGTTTAAGAATGGGAATTCACAGACGATATCCGTACCGCACAAAACCTCGCTTTCTAAAATTGGAAGCTCTTCAAGACGACGCGTGACCAAAACACGGGGGCAAAAATTTGACTGGAACAAATTTGAGTTTTCAAATTAGGAATCATCTCCTGGTGGTTTAGAAATAACAATAGTCAAAAGGAATTGTTTAAAAACGAGAATAGACAGACGAAATCCGTACCGCACAAAACCTCGCTTTTTAAAAACGAAAGCTATTCAAGACGACGCGTGACCAAAACACGGGGACGAAAATTTGACCGGAACACTTTTAAGTTTTCAAATTAGGAATCGCCTCCTGGTGGTTTAGAAATAACAATAGTCAAAAGGAATTGTTTAAGAATGAGAATAGAAAGACGAAATCCCTATCGCACAAGACCTCGCTTTCTAAAATTGGAAGCTATTCAAGACAACGCGTGACCAAAACACGGGGTTGAAAATTTGACAGGAACAAATTTGAGTTTTTAAATTAGGAATCATCTCCTGGTGGCTCAGAAATAACAATAGTCAAAAGGAATTGTTTAAAAATGTGAATTGACAGACGAAATCCATACCGCACAAAACCTCGCTTTCTAAAAATGGAAGCTATTCAAGACGACGCTTGACCAAAACACGAGGGCGAAAATTTGACCGCAACAAATTTGAGTTTTCAAATTAGCAATAATCTCCTGGTGTTTCAGAAATAACAACAGTCAAAAGGAATTATTTAAAAACGAGAAGTGATAAACGAAATCCGTACCGCAGAATTCCTCGCTTTTTAAAAATGGAAGCTATTCAAGACGACGCGTGACCAAAACACGGGGACGAAAATTTGACAGGACCAAATTTGAGTTTTCAAATTAGGAATCATCTCCTAGTGGTTCAAAAATAACAATAGTCAAAATAAATAGTTTAATAATGGGAATTCACAGACGATATCCGTACCGCACAAAACCTCGCTTTCTAAAATTGGAAGCTATTCAAGACGACGCGTGACCAAAACACGGGGACAAAAATTTGACAGGAACAAATTTGAGTTTTCAAATTTGGAATCGTCTCCTGGTGGTTCAGAAATAACAACAGTCAAAAGGAATTGTTTAAAAATCAGAATAGACAGATGAAATCCGTACCGCACAAAACCTCGCTTTCTAAAAATGGAAGCTATTCAAGCCGACGCGTGACCAATTCACGGGGACAAAAATTTGACCGGAACAAATTTGAGTTTTCAAATTAGGAATCATCTCCTGGTGGTTTAGAAATAACAATAGTAAAAAGGAATTGTTTAAAAACGAGAATAGACAGACGAAATCCGTACCGCACAAAACCTCACTTTTAAAAAACGAAAGCTATTCAAGACGACGCGTGACCAAAACACGGGGACGAAAATTTGACCGGAACACTTTTGAGTTTTCAAATTAGGAATCGCCTCCTGGTGGTTTATAAATAACAATAGTCAAAAGGAATTGTTTAAGAATGAGAATAGACAGGCGAAATCCCTATCGCACAAAACCTCGCTTTCTAAAATTGGAAGCTATTCAAGACGACGAGTGACCAAAACACGGGGATGATAATTTGACAGGAAAAAAATTGAGTTTTCAAATTAGGAATAATCTCCTGGTTGTTCAGAAATAACAATAGTCAAAACAAATTGTTTAAAAATGTGAATAGACAGACGAAATCCGTACCGTACAAAACCTCGCTTTCTAAAAACGGAAGCTATTTAAGACGACGCGTGACCAAACACGAGGACGAAAATTCGACCGGAACCAATTTGAGTTTTCAAATTAAAAATAATCTCCTGGTGGTTCAGAAATAACAACAGTCAAAAGGAATTGTTTAAAAACGAGAATAGACAGACGAAATCCGTACCGCAAAAAACCTCGCTTTTTAAAAATGGAAGCTATTCAAGACGACGCGTGACCAAAACACGGGGACGAAAATTTGACAGGAACGAATTTAAGTTTTCAAATTATGAATCGTCTCCTGGTGGTTCAGAAATAACAACAGTCAAAAGGAATTGTTTAAAAATTAGAATAGACAGATGAAATCCGTACCGCACAAAACCTCGCTTTCTAAAAATGGAAGCTATTCAAGACGACGCGTGACCAATTCACGGGGACAAAAATTTGACCGGAACAAATTTGAGTTTTCAAATTAGGAATCATCTCCTGGCGGTTTAGAAATAACAATAGTCAAAAGGAATTGTTTAAAAACGAGAATAGATAGACAAAATCCGTACCGCACAAAACCTCGCTTTTTAAAAACGAAAGCTGTTCAAGACGACGCGTGACCAAAACACGGGGACGAAAATTTGACCGGAACACTTTTGAGTTTTCAAATTAGGAATCAGCTCCTGGTGGTTTAGAAATAACAATAGTCAAAAGGAATTGTTTAAGAATGAGAATAGACAGACGAAATCCCTATCGCACAAAACATCGCTTTCTAAAATTGGAAGCTATTCCAGACGACGCGTGACCAAAACACGGGGATGAAAATTTGACAGGAACAAATTTGAGTTTTCAAATTAGGAATCATCTCCTGGTGGTTCAGAAATAACAATAGTCAAAAGGAATTGTTTAAAAATATGAATAGACAGACGAAATCCGTAGCGCACAAAACCTCGCTTTCTAAAAATGGAAGCTATTCAAGACGACGCGTGACCAAAACACGGGGACGAAAATTTAACCGGAACCAATTTGAGTTTTCAAATTAATAATAATCTCCCGGTGGTTCAGATATAACAACAGTCAAAAGGAATAGTTTAAAAACAAGAATAGACAGACGAAATCCGTACCGCACAAAACCTCGCTTTCTAAAAATGGAAGCTATTCAAGACGACGCGTGACCAAAACACGAGGACGAAAATTTGACCGGAACAAATTTGAGTTTTCAAATTAGCAATAATCTCCTGGTGTTTCAGAAATAACAACAGTCAAAAGGAATTATTTAAAAACGAGAAGGGATAGACGAAATCCGTACAGCAGAATTCCTCGCTTTTTAAAAATGGAAGCTATTCAAGACGACGCGTGACCAAAACATGGGGACGAAAATTTGACAGGACCAAATTTGAGTTTTCAAATTAGGAATCATCTCCTAGTGGTTCAAAAATAACAATAGTCAAAATGAATAGTTTAAGAATGGGAATTCACAGACGATATCCGTACCGCACAAAACCTCGCTTTCTAAAATTGGAAGCTCTTCAAGACGACGCGTGACCAAAACACGGGGGCAAAAATTTGACTGGAACAAATTTGAGTTTTCAAATTAGGAATCATCTCCTGGTGGTTTAGAAATAACAATAGTCAAAAGGAATTGTTTAAAAACGAGAATAGACAGACGAAATCCGTACCGCACAAAACCTCGCTTTTTAAAAACGAAAGCTATTCAAGACGACGCGTGACCAAAACACGGGGACGAAAATTTGACCGGAACACTTTTAAGTTTTCAAATTAGGAATCGCCTCCTGGTGGTTTAGAAATAACAATAGTCAAAAGGAATTGTTTAAGAATGAGAATAGAAAGACGAAATCCCTATCGCACAAGACCTCGCTTTCTAAAATTGGAAGCTATTCAAGACAACGCGTGACCAAAACACGGGGTTGAAAATTTGACAGGAACAAATTTGAGTTTTTAAATTAGGAATCATCTCCTGGTGGCTCAGAAATAACAATAGTCAAAAGGAATTGTTTAAAAATGTGAATTGACAGACGAAATCCATACCGCACAAAACCTCGCTTTCTAAAAATGGAAGCTATTCAAGACGACGCTTGACCAAAACACGAGGGCGAAAATTTGACCGCAACAAATTTGAGTTTTCAAATTAGCAATAATCTCCTGGTGTTTCAGAAATAACAACAGTCAAAAGGAATTATTTAAAAACGAGAAGTGATAGACGAAATCCGTACCGCAGAATTCCTCGCTTTTTAAAAATGGAAGCTATTCAAGACGACGCGTGACCAAAACACGGGGACGAAAATTTGACAGGACCAAATTTGAGTTTTCAAATTAGGAATCATCTCCTAGTGGTTCAAAAATAACAATAGTCAAAATAAATAGTTTAATAATGGGAATTCACAGACGATATCCGTACCGCACAAAACCTCGCTTTCTAAAATTGGAAGCTATTCAAGACGACGCGTGACCAAAACACGGGGACAAAAATTTGACAGGAACAAATTTGAGTTTTCAAATTTGGAATCGTCTCCTGGTGGTTCAGAAATAACAACAGTCAAAAGGAATTGTTTAAAAATCAGAATAGACAGATGAAATCCGTACCGCACAAAACCTCGCTTTCTAAAAATGGAAGCTATTCAAGCCGACGCGTGACCAATTCACGGGGACAAAAATTTGACCGGAACAAATTTGAGTTTTCAAATTAGGAATCATCTCCTGGTGGTTTAGAAATAACAATAGTAAAAAGGAATTGTTTAAAAACGAGAATAGACAGACGAAATCCGTACCGCACAAAACCTCACTTTTAAAAAACGAAAGCTATTCAAGACGACGCGTGACCAAAACACGGGGACGAAAATTTGACCGGAACACTTTTGAGTTTTCAAATTAGGAATCGCCTCCTGGTGGTTTATAAATAACAATAGTCAAAAGGAATTGTTTAAGAATGAGAATAGACAGGCGAAATCCCTATCGCACAAAACCTCGCTTTCTAAAATTGGAAGCTATTCAAGACGACGAGTGACCAAAACACGGGGATGATAATTTGACAGGAAAAAAATTGAGTTTTCAAATTAGGAATAATCTCCTGGTTGTTCAGAAATAACAATAGTCAAAACAAATTGTTTAAAAATGTGAATAGACAGACGAAATCCGTACCGTACAAAACCTCGCTTTCTAAAAACGGAAGCTATTTAAGACGACGCGTGACCAAACACGAGGACGAAAATTCGACCGGAACCAATTTGAGTTTTCAAATTAAAAATAATCTCCTGGTGGTTCAGAAATAACAACAGTCAAAAGGAATTGTTTAAAAACGAGAATAGACAGACGAAATCCGTACCGCAAAAAACCTCGCTTTTTAAAAATGGAAGCTATTCAAGACGACGCGTGACCAAAACACGGGGACGAAAATTTGACAGGAACGAATTTAAGTTTTCAAATTATGAATCGTCTCCTGGTGGTTCAGAAATAACAACAGTCAAAAGGAATTGTTTAAAAATTAGAATAGACAGATGAAATCCGTACCGCACAAAACCTCGCTTTCTAAAAATGGAAGCTATTCAAGACGACGCGTGACCAATTCACGGGGACAAAAATTTGACCGGAACAAATTTGAGTTTTCAAATTAGGAATCATCTCCTGGCGGTTTAGAAATAACAATAGTCAAAAGGAATTGTTTAAAAACGAGAATAGATAGACAAAATCCGTACCGCACAAAACCTCGCTTTTTAAAAACGAAAGCTGTTCAAGACGACGCGTGACCAAAACACGGGGACGAAAATTTGACCGGAACACTTTTGAGTTTTCAAATTAGGAATCAGCTCCTGGTGGTTTAGAAATAACAATAGTCAAAAGGAATTGTTTAAGAATGAGAATAGACAGACGAAATCCCTATCGCACAAAACCTCGCTTTCTAAAAATGGAAGCTATTCAAGACGACGCGTGACCAAAACACGGGGACCAAAATTGGACCGGAACACTTTTGAGTTTTCAAATTAGGAATCGCCTCCTGGTGGTTTAGAAATAACAATAGTCAAAAGGAATTGTTTAAGAATGAGAATAGACAGACGAAATCCGTATCGCACAAAACATCGCTTTCTAAAATTGGAAGCTATTCCAGACGACGCGTGACCAAAACACGGGGATGAAAATTTGACAGGAACAAATTTGAGTTTTCAAATTAGGAATCATCTCCTGGTGGTTCAGAAATAACAATAGTCAAAAGGAATTGTTTAAAAATATGAATAGACAGACGAAATCCGTAGCGCACAAAACCTCGCTTTCTAAAAATGGAAGCTATTCAAGACGACGCGTGACCAAAACACGGGGACGAAAATTTAACCGGAACCAATTTGAGTTTTCAAATTAATAATAATCTCCCGGTGGTTCAGATATAACAACAGTCAAAAGGAATAGTTTAAAAACAAGAATAGACAGACGAAATCCGTACCGCACAAAACCTCGCTTTCTAAAAATGGAAGCTATTCAAGACGACGCGTGACCAAAACACGAGGACGAAAATTTGACCGGAACAAATTTGAGTTTTCAAATTAGCAATAATCTCCTGGTGTTTCAGAAATAACAACAGTCAAAAGGAATTATTTAAAAACGAGAAGGGATAGACGAAATCCGTACAGCAGAATTCCTCGCTTTTTAAAAATGGAAGCTATTCAAGACGACGCGTGACCAAAACATGGGGACGAAAATTTGACAGGACCAAATTTGAGTTTTCAAATTAGGAATCATCTCCTAGTGGTTCAAAAATAACAATAGTCAAAATGAATAGTTTAAGAATGGGAATTCACAGACGATATCCGTACCGCACAAAACCTCGCTTTCTAAAATTGGAAGCTCTTCAAGACGACGCGTGACCAAAACACGGGGGCAAAAATTTGACTGGAACAAATTTGAGTTTTCAAATTAGGAATCATCTCCTGGTGGTTTAGAAATAACAATAGTCAAAAGGAATTGTTTAAAAATGAGAATAGACAGACGAAATCCGTACCGCACAAAACCTCGCTTTTTAAAAACGAAAGCTATTCAAGATGACGCGTGACCAAAACACGGGGACGAAAATTTGACCGGAACACTTTTGAGTTTTCAAATTAGGAATCGCCTCCTGGTGGTTTAGAAATAACAATAGTCAAAAGGAATTGTTTAAGAATGAGAATAGAAAGACGAAATCCCTATCGCACAAGACCTCGCTTTCTAAAATTGGAAGCTATTCAAGACAACGCGTGACCAAAACACGGGGATGAAAATTTGACAGGAACAAATTTGAGTTTTTAAATTAGGAATCATCTCCTGGTGGCTCAGAAATAACAATAGTCAAAAGGAATTGTTTAAAAATGTGAATAGACAGACAAAATCCGTACCGCACAACCTCGCTTTCTAAAAATGGAAGCTATTCAAGACGACGCGTGACCAAAACACGAGGACGAAAATTTGACCGGAACAAATTTGAGTTTTCAAATTAGCAATAATCTCCTGGTGTTTCAGAAATAACAACAGTCAAAAGGAATTATTTAAAAACGAGAAGTGATAGACGAAATCCGTACCGCAGAATTCCTCGCTTTTTAAAAATGGAAGCTATTCAAGACGACGCATGACCAAAACACGGGGACGAAAATTTGACAGGACCAAATTTGAGTTTTCAAATTAGGAATCATCTCCTAGTGGTTCAAAAAATACAATAGTCAAAATAAATAGTTTAAGAATGGGAATTCACAGACGATATCCGTACAGGACAAAACCTCGCTTTCTAAAATTGGAAGCTATTCAAGACGACGCGTGACCAAAACACGGGGACAAAAATTTTACAGGAACAAATTTGAGTTTTCAAATTTGGAATCGTCTCCTGGTGGTTTAGAAATAACAACAGTCAAAAGGAATTGTTTAAAAATGAGGATAGACAGATGAAATCCGTACCGCACAAAACCTCGCTTTCTAAAAATGGAAGCTATTCAAGACGACGCGTGACCAATTCACTGGGACAAAAATTTGACCGGAACAAATTTGAGTTTTCAAATTAAGAATCATCACCTGGTTGTTTAGAAATAACAATAGTCAAAAGGAATTGTTTAAAAACGAGAATAGACAGACGAAATCCGTACCGCACAAAACCTCGCTTTTTAAAAACGAAAGATATTTAAGACGACGCGTGACTAAAACACGAGGACGAAAATTTGGTCGGAACACTTTTGAGTTTTCAGATTAGGAATCGCCTCCTGGTGGTTTAGAAATAACTATAGTCAAAAGGAATTGTTTAAGAATGAGAATAGACAGACGAAATCCCTATCGCACAAAATCTCGCATCTAAAATTGGAAGCAATTCAAGACGACGCGTGACAAAACACTAGGATGAAAATTTGACAGGAACAAATTTGAGTTTTCAAATTAGGAATCATCTCCTGGTGGTTCAGAAATAACAATAGTCAAAAGGAATTGTTTAAAAATGTGAATAGACAGACGAAATCCGTACCGCCCAAAACCTCACTTTCTAAAAATGGAAGCTATTCAAGACGACGCGTGACCAAAACACGGGGACGAAAATTTGACCGGAACCAATTTGAGTTTTCAAATTAATAATAATCTTCCGGTGGTTCAGAAATAACAACAGTCAAAAGGAATTGTTTAAAAACGAGAATAGACAGACGAAATCCGTACTGCACAAAACCTCGCTTTTTAAAAATGGAAGCTATTCAAGACGACGCGTGACCAAAACACGGGGACAAAAATTTAACCGGAACCAATTTGAGTTTTCAAATTAATAATAATCTCCTGGTTGTTCAGAAATAACAACAGTCAAAAGGAATTGTTTAAAAACGACAATAGACAGACGAAATCCGTACCGCACAAAACCTCGCTTTTTAAAAATGGAAGCTATTCAAGAACACGGGTGACCAAAACACGGGGACGAAAATTTGACAGGAACAAATTTAAGTTTTCAAACAATGAATCGTCTCCTGGTGGTTCAGAAATAAGAACAGTCAAAAGGAATTGTTTAAAAATCAGAATAGACAGATGAAATCCGTACCGCACAAAACCTCGCTTTCTAAAAATGGAAGCTATTCAAGACGACGCGTGACCAATTCACGGGGGCAAAAATTTGACCGGAACAAATTTGAGTTTTCAAATTAGGAATCATCTCCTGGTGGTTTAGAAATAACAATAGTCAAAAGGAATTGTTTAAAAATGAGAATAGACAGATGAAATCCGTACCGCACAAAACCTCGCTTTTTAAAAACGAAAGCTATTCAAGACGACGCGTGACCAAAACACGGGGACGAAAATTTGACCGGAACACTTTTGAGTTTTCAAATTAGGAATCGCCTCCTGGTGGTTTAGAAATAACAATAGTCAAAAGGAATTGTTTAAGAATGAGAATAGACAGACGAAATCCCTATCGCACAAAACCTCGCTTTCTAAAATTGGAAGCTATTCCAGACGACGCGTGACCAAAACACGGGGATGAAAATTTGACAGGAACAAATTTGAGTTTTCAAATTAGGAATCATCTCCTGGTGGTTCAGAAATAACAATAGTCAAAACAAATTGTTTTAAAATGTGAATAGACAGACGAAATCCGTACCGCACAAAACCTCGCTTTCTAAAAATGGAACCAATTTAAGACGACGCGTGACCAAAACACGGGGACGAAAATTTGACCGGAACCAATTTAAGTTTTCAAATTAAAAATAATCTCCTGGTGGTTCTGAAATAACAACAGTCAAAAGGAATTGTTTAAAAACGAGAATAGACAAACGAAATCCGTACCGCAAAAAACCTCGCTTTTTAAAAATGGAAGCTATTCAAGACGACGCGTGACCAAAACACGGGGATGAAAATTTGACAGGAACGAATTTAAGTTTTCAAATTATGAATCGTCTCCTGGTGGTTAAGAAATAACAACAGTCAAAAGGAATTGTTTAAAAATTAGAATAGACAGATGAAATCCGTACCGCACAAAACCTCGCTTTCTAAAAATGGAAGCTATTCAAGACGACGCGTGACCAATTCACAGGGACAAAAATTTGACCGGAACAAATTTGAGTTTTCAAATTAGGAATCATCTCCTGGTGGTTTAGAAATAGCAATAGTCAAAAGGAATTGTTTAAAAAGGAGATTAGACAGACGAAATCCGTACCGCACAAAACCTCACTTTTTAAAAACGAAAGCTGTTCAAGACGACGCGTGACCAAAACACGGGGACGAAAATTTGACCGGAACACTTTTTAGTTTTCAAATTAGGAATCGGCTCCTGGTGGTTTAGAAATAACAATAGTCAAAAGGAATTGTTTAAGAATGAGAATAGACAGACGAAATCCCTATCGCACAAAACCTCGCTTTCTAAAATTGGAACCGATTCAAGACGACGCGTGACCAAAACACGGGGATGAAAATTTGACAGGAACAAATTTGAGTTTTCAAATTAGGAATCATCTCCTGGTGGTTCACAAATAACAATAGTCAAAAGGAATTGTTTAAAAATGTGAATAGACAGACGAAATTCGTACCGCACAAAACCTCACTTTCAAAAAATGGAAGCTATTCAAGACGACGCGTGACCAAAACACGGGGACGAAAATTTGACCGGAACCAATTTGAGTTTTCAAATTAATACATATCTCCTGGTTGTTCAGAAATAACAACAGTCAAAAGGAATTGTTTAAAAACGAGAATAGACAGACGAAATCCGTACCGCACAAAACCTAGCTTTTTAAAAATGGAAGCTATTCAAGACGACGCGTGACCAAAACACGGGGATGAAAATTTGATCGGAACGAATTTAAGTTTTCAAATTATGAATCGTCTCCTGGTGGTTAAGAAATAACAACAGTCAAAAGGAATTGTTTAAAAATTAGAATAGACAGATGAAATCCGTACCGCACAAAACCTCGCTTTCTAAAAATGGAAGCTATTCAAGACGACGCGTGAGCAATTCACAGGGACAAAAATTTGACCGGAACAAATTTGAGTTTTCAAATTAGGAATCATCTCCTGGTGGTTTAGAAATAGCAATAGTCAAAAGGAATTGTTTAAAAAGGAGATTAGACAGACGAAATCCGTACCGCACAAAACCTCGCTTTTTAAAAACGAAAGCTGTTCAAGACGACGCGTGACCAAAACACGGGGACGAAAATTTGACCGGAACACTTTTTAGTTTTCAAATTAGGAATCGGCTCCTGGTGGTTTAGAAATAACAATAGTCAAAAGGAATTGTTTAAGAATGAGAATAGACAGACGAAATCCCTATCGCACAAAACCTCGCTTTCTAAAATTGGAACCGATTCAAGACGACGCGTGACCAAAACACGGGGATGAAAATTTGACAGGAACAAATTTGAGTTTTCAAATTAGGAATCATCTCCTGGTGGTTCAGAAATAACAATAGTCAAAAGGAATTGTTTAAAAATGTGAATAGATAGACGAAATTCGTACCGCATAAAACCTCACTTTCAAAAAATGGAAGCTATTCAAGACGACGCGTGACCAAAACACGGGGACGAAAATTTGACCGGAACCAATTTGAGTTTTCAAATTAATAATAATCTCCTGGTTGTTCAGAAATAACAACAGTCAAAAGGAATTGTTTAAAAACGAGAATAGACAAACGAAATCCGTACCGCAAAAAACCTCGCATTTTAAAAATGGAAGCTATTCAAGACGACGTGTGACCAAAACACGGGGATGAAAATTTGTCAGGAACGAATTTAAGTTTTCAAATTATGAATCGTCTCCTGGTGGTTAAGAAATAACAACAGTCAAAAGGAATTGTTTAAAAATTAGAATAGACAGATGAAATCCGTACCGCACAAAACCTCGCTTTCTAAAAATGGAAGCTATTCAAGACGACGCGTGACCAATTCACAGGGACAAAAATTTGACTGGAACAAATTTGAGTTTTCAAATTAGGAATCATCTCCTGGTGGTTTAGAAATAGCAATAGTCAAAAGGAATTGTTTAAAAAGGAGATTAGACAGACGAAATCCGTACCGCACAAAACCTCGCTTTTTAAAAACGAAAGCTGTTCAAGACGACGCGTGACCAAAACACGGGGACGAAAATTTGACCGGAACACTTTTTAGTTTTCAAATTAGGAATCGGCTCCTGGTGGTTTAGAAATAACAATAGTCAAAAGGAATTGTTTAAGAATGAGAATAGACAGACGAAATCCCTATCGCACAAAACCTCGCTTTCTAAAATTGGAACCGATTCAAGACGACGCGTGACCAAAACACGGGGATGAAAATTTGACCGGAACAAATTTGAGTTTTCAAATTAGGAATCATCTCCTGGTGGTTCACAAATAACAATAGTCAAAAGGAATTGTTTAAAAATGTGAATAGACAGACGAAATTCGTACCGCACAAAACCTCACTTTCAAAAAATGGAAGCTATTCAAGACGACGCGTGACCAAAACACGGGGACGAAAATTTGACCGGAACCAATTTGAGTTTTCAAATTAATACTAATCTCCTGGTGGTTCAGAAATAACAACAGTCAAAAGGAATTGTTTAAAAACGAGAATAGACAGACGAAATCCGTACCGCACAAAACCTCGCTTTTTAAAAATGGAAGCTATTCAAGACGACGCGTGACCAAAACACGGGGACGAAAATTTGACAGGAACGAATTTAAGTTTTCAAATTATGAATCATCTCCTGGTGGTTCAGAAATAACAACAGTCAAAAGGAATTATTTAAAAATCAGAATAGATAGATGAAATCCGTACCGCACAAAACCTCGCTTTTTAAAAATGGAAGCTATTCAGGACGACGCGTGACCAATTCACGGGGACAAAAATTTGACCGGAACAAATTTGAGTTTTCAAATTAGGAATCATCTCCTGGTGGTTTAGAAATAACAATAGTCAAAAGGAATTGTTTAAAAACGAGAATAGACAGACGAAATCCGTACCGCACAAAACCTCGCTTTTCAAAAACGAAAGCTATCCAAGACGACGCGTGACCAAAACACGGGGACGAAAATTTGACCGGAACACTTTTGAGTTTTCAAATTAGGAATCGGCTCCTGGTGGTTTAGAAATAACAATAGTCAAAAGGAATTATTTAAGAATGAGAATAGACAGACAAAATCCCTATCGCACAAAACCTCGCTTTCTAAAATTGGAAGCGATTCAAGACGACGCGTGACCAAAACACGGGGACAAAAATTTGACTGGAACAAATTTATGTTTTCAAATTAGGAATCATCTCCTGGTGGTTAAGAAATAACAATAGTCGAAAGGAATTGTTTAAAAACGACAATGGAGAGACGAAATCCGTACCGCACAAAACCTCGCTTTTTAAAAACGAAAGTTATTCAAGACGACGCGTGACCAAAACACGGGGACGAAAATTTGACCGGAACACTTTTGAGTTTTCAAATTAGGAATCGCCTCCTGGTAGTTTAGAAATAACAATAGTCAAAAGGAATTGTTTAAGAATGAGAATAGAGAGACGAAATCCCTATCGCACAAAACCTTGCTTTCTAAAATTGGAAGCTATACAAGACAACGCGTGACCAAAACACGGGGATGAAAATTTGACAGGAACAAATTTGAGTTTTCAAATTAGGAATCATCTCCTGGTGGTTCAGAAATAACAATAGTCAAAAGGAATTGTTTAAAAATGTGAATAGACAGACGAAATCCGTACCGCACAAAACATCGCTTTCTAAAAATGGAAGCTATTCAAGACGACGCGTGACCAAAACACGAGGACGAAAATTTGACCGGAACAAATTTGAGTTTTCAAATTAGCAATAATCTCCTGGTGTTTCAAAAATAACAACAGTCAAACGGAATTGTTTAAAAATGAGAATAGACAGACGAAATTTGTACCGCACAAAACCTCGCTTTCTAAAAATGGAAGTTATTCAAGACGACGCGTGACCAAAACACGGGGACGAAAATTTGGCCGGAACAAATTTGAGTTTTCAAATTAGGAATCGGCTCCTGGTGGTTTAGAAATAACAATAGTCAAAAGGAATTATTTAAGAATGAGAATAGACAGACGAAATCCCTATCGTACAAAACCTCGCTTTCTAAAATTGGAAGCGATTCAAGACGACGCGTGACCAAAACACGGGGACAAAAATTTGACTGGAACAAATTTGTGTTTTGAAATTAGGAATCATCTCCTGGTGGTTAAGAAATAGCAATAGTCAAAAGGAATTGTTTAAAAACGAGAATAGACAGACGAAATCCGTACCGCACAAAACCTCGCTTTTTAAAAACGAAAGCTATTCAAGACGACGCGTGACCAAAACACGGGGACGAAAATTTGACCGGAACACTTTTGAGTTTTCAAATTAGGAATCGCCTCCTGGTGGTTTAGAAATAACAATAGTCAAAAGGAATTGTATAAGAATGAGAATAGAGAGACGCAATCCCTATCGCACAAAACCTCGCTTTCTAAAATTGGAAGCGATTCAAGACGACGCGTGACCAAAACACGGGTACAAAAATTTAACTGGAACAAATTTGTGTTTTCAAATTAGGAATCATCTCCTGGTGGTTAAGAAATAGCAATAGTCAAAAGGAATTGTTTAAAAACGAGAATAGACAGACGAAATCCGTACCGCACAAAACCTCGCTTTTTAAAAACGAAAGCTATTCAAGACGACGTGTGACCAAAACACGGGGACGAAAATTTGGCCGTAACCAATTTGAGTTTTCAAATTAGGAATCGGCTCCTGGTGGTTTAGAAATAACAATAGTCAAAAGGAATTATTTAAGAATGAGAATAGACAGACGAAATCCCTATCGTACAAAACCTCGCTTTCTAAAATTGGAAGCGATTCAAGACGATGCGTGACCAAAACACGGGGACAAAAATTTGACTGGAACAAATTTGTGTTTTCAAATTAGGAATCATCTCCTGGTGGTTAAGAAATAACAATAGTCAAAAGGAATTGTTTAAAAACGAGAATAGACAGACGAAATCCGTACCGCAAAAAAAATCGCTTTTTAAAAATGGAAGCTATTCAAGACGACGCGTGACCAAAACACGGGGACGAAAATTTGACAGGAATGAATTTAAGTTTTCAAATTATGAATCGTCTCCTGGTGGTTCAGAAATAACAACAGTCAAAAGGAATTGTTTAAAAATTAGAATAGACAGATGAAATCCGTACCGCACAAAACCTCGCTTTCTAAAAATGGAAGCTATTCAAGACGACGCGTGACCAATTCACGGGGACAAAAATTTGACCGGAACAAATTTGAGTTTTCAAATTAGGAATCATCTCCTGGCGGTTTAGAAATAACAATAGTCAAAAGGAATTGTTTAAAAACGAGAATAGATAGACAAAATCCGTACCGCACAAAACCTCACTTTTTAAAAACGAAAGCTGTTCAAGACGACGCGTGACCAAAACACGGGGACGAAAATTTGACCGGAACACTTTTGAGTTTTCAAATTAGGAATCAGCTCCTGGTGGTTTAGAAATAACAATAGTCAAAAGGAATTGTTTAAGAATGAGAATAGACAGACGAAATCCCTATCGCACAAAACCTCGCTTTCTAAAAATGGAAGCTATTCAAGACGACGCGTGACCAAAACACGGGGACGAAAATTGGACCAGAACACTTTTGAGTTTTCAAATTAGGAATCGCCTCCTGGTGGTTTAGAAATAACAATAGTCAAAAGGAATTGTTTAAGAATGAGAATAGACAGACGAAATCCCTATCGCACAAAACATCGCTTTCTAAAATTGGAAGCTATTCCAGACGACGCGTGACCAAAACACGGGGATGAAAATTTGACAGGAACAAATTTGAGTTTTCAAATTAGGAATCATCTCCTGGTGGTTCAGAAATAACAATAGTCAAAAGGAATTGTTTAAAAATATGAATAGACAGACGAAATCCGTAGCGCACAAAACCTCGCTTTCTAAAAATGGAAGCTATTCAAGACGACGCGTGACCCAAACACGGGGACGAAAATTTAACCGGAACCAATTTGAGTTTTCAAATTAATAATAATCTCCCGGTGGTTCAGATATAACAACAGTCAAAAGGAATAGTTTAAAAACGAGAATAGACAGACGAAATCCGTACCGCACAAAACCTCGCTTTCTAAAAATGGAAGCTATTCAAGACGACGCGTGACCAAAACACGAGGACGAAAATTTGACCGGAACAAATTTGAGTTTTCAAATTAGCAATAATCTCCTGGTGTTTCAGAAATAACAACAGTCAAAAGGAATTATTTAAAAACGAGAAGGGATAGACGAAATCCGTACAGCAGAATTCCTCGCTTTTTAAAAATGGAAGCTATTCAAGACGACGCGTGACCAAAACATGGGGACGAAAATTTGACAGGACCAAATTTGAGTTTTCAAATTAGGAATCATCTCCTAGTGGTTCAAAAATAACAATAGTCAAAATGAATAGTTTAAGAATGGGAATTCACAGACGATATCCGTACCGCACAAAACCTCGCTTTCAAAAATTGGAAGCTCTTCAAGACGACGCGTGACCAAAACACGGGGGAAAAAATTTGACTGGAACAAATTTGAGTTTTCAAATTAGGAATCATCTCCTGGTGGTTTAGAAATAACAATAGTCAAAAGGAATTGTTTAAAAATGAGAATAGACAGACGAAATCCGTACCGCACAAAACCTCGCTTTTTAAAAACGAAAGCTATTCAAGATGACGCGTGACCAAAACACGGGGACGAAAATTTGACCGGAACACTTTTGAGTTTTCAAATTAGGAATCGCCTCCTGGTGGTTTAGAAATAACAATAGTCAAAAGGAATTGTTTAAGAATGAGAATAGAAAGACGACATCCCTATCGCACAAGACCTCGCTTTCTAAAATTGGAAGCTATTCAAGACAACGCGTGACCAAAACACGGGGATGAAAATTTGACAGGAACAAATTTGAGTTTTTAAATTAGGAATCATCTCCTGGTGGCTCAGAAATAACAATAGTCAAAAGTAATTGTTTAAAAATGTGAATAGACAGACGAAATCCGTACCGCACAAAACCTCGCTTTCTAAAAATGGAAGCTATTCAAGACGACGCGTGACCAAAACACGGGGACGAAAATTTGACCGGAACCAATTTGAGTTTTCAAATTAATAATAATCTCCCGGTGGTTCAGAAATAACAACAGTCAAAAGGAATAGTTTAAAAATGAGAATAGACAGATGAAATCCGTACCGCACAAAATCTCACTTTCTAAAAATGGATGCTATTCAAGACGACGTGTGAACAAAACACGAGGACGAAAATTTGACCGGAACAAATTTGAGTTTTCAAATTAGCAATAATCTCCTGGTGTTTCAGAAAAAACAACAGTCAAAAGGAATTATTTAAAAACGAGAAGAGATAGACGAAATCCGTACAGCAGAATTCCTCGCTTTTTAAAAATGGAAGCTATTCAAGACGACGCGTGACCAAAACATGGGGACGAAAATTTGACAGGACCAAATTTGAGTTTTCAAATTAGGAATCATCTCCTAGTGGTTCAAAAATAACAATAGTCAAAATGAATAGTTTAAGAATGGGAATTCACAGACGATATCCGTACCGCACAAAACCTCGCTTTCTAAAATTGGAAGCTCTTCAAGACGACGCGTGACCAAAACACGGGGGCAAAAATTTGACTGGAACAAATTTGAGTTTTCAAATTAGGAATCATCTCCTGGTGGTTTAGAAATAACAATAGTCAAAAGGAATTGTTTAAAAACGAGAATAGACAGACGAAATCCGTACCGCACAAAACCTCGCTTTTTAAAAACGAAAGCTATTCAAGACGACGTGTGACCAAAACACGGGGACGAAAATTTGACCGGAACACTTTTAAGTTTTCAAATTAGGAATCGCCTCCTGGTGGTTTAGAAATAACAATAGTCAAAAGGAATTGTTTAAGAATGAGAATAGAAAGACGAAATCCCTATCGCACAAGACCTCGCTTTCTAAAATTGGAAGCTATTCAAGACAACGCGTGACCAAAACACGGGGTTGAAAATTTGACAGGAACAAATTTGAGTTTTTAAATTAGGAATCATCTCCTGGTGGCTCAGAAATAACAATAGTCAAAAGGAATTGTTTAAAAATGTGAATTGACAGACGAAATCCATACCGCACAAAACCTCGCTTTCTAAAAATGGAAGCTATTCAAGACGACGCTTGACCAAAACACGAGGGCGAAAATTTGACCGCAACAAATTTCAGTTTTCAAATTAGCAATAATCTCCTGGTGTTTCAGAAATAACAACAGTCAAAAGGAATTATTTAAAAACGAGAAGTGATAGACGAAATCCGTACCGCAGAATTCCTCGCTTTTTAAAAATGGAAGCTATTCAAGACGACGCGTGACCAAAACACGGGGACGAAAATTTGACAGGACCAAATTTGAGTTTTCAAATTAGGAATCATCTCCTAGTGGTTCAAAAATAACAATAGTCAAAATAAATAGTTTAATAATGGGAATTCACAGACGATATCCGTACCGCACAAAACCTCGCTTTCTAAAATTGGAAGCTATTCAAGACGACGCGTGACCAAAACACGGGGACAAAAATTTGACAGGAACAAATTTGAGTTTTCAAATTTGGAATCGTCTCCTGGTGGTTCAGAAATAACAACAGTCAAAAGGAATTGTTTAAAAATCAGAATAGACAGATGAAATCCGTACCGCACAAAACCTCGCTTTCTAAAAATGGAAGCTATTCAAGCCGACGCGTGACCAATTCACGGGGACAAAAATTTGACCGGAACAAATTTGAGTTTTCAAATTAGGAATCATCTCCTGGTGGTTTAGAAATAACAATAGTAAAAAGGAATTGTTTAAAAACGAGAATAGACAGACGAAATCCGTACCGCACAAAACCTCACTTTTAAAAAACGAAAGCTATTCAAGACGACGCGTGACCAAAACACGGGGACGAAAATTTGACCGGAACACTTTTGAGTTTTCAAATTAGGAATCGCCTCCTGGTGGTTTATAAATAACAATAGTCAAAAGGAATTGTTTAAGAATGAGAATAGACAGGCGAAATCCCTATCGCACAAAACCTCGCTTTCTAAAATTGGAAGCTATTCAAGACGACGAGTGACCAAAACACGGGGATGATAATTTGACAGGAAAAAAATTGAGTTTTCAAATTAGGAATAATCTCCTGGTTGTTCAGAAATAACAATAGTCAAAACAAATTGTTTAAAAATGTGAATAGACAGACGAAATCCGTACCGTACAAAACCTCGCTTTCTAAAAACGGAAGCTATTTAAGACGACGCGTGACCAAACACGAGGACGAAAATTCGACCGGAACCTATTTGAGTTTTCAAATTAAAAATAATCTCCTGGTGGTTCAGAAATAACAACAGTCAAAAGGAATTGTTTAAAAACGAGAATAGACAGACGAAATCCGTACCGCAAAAAACCTCGCTTTTTAAAAATGGAAGCTATTCAAGACGACGCGTGACCAAAACACGGGGACGAAAATTTGACAGGAACGAATTTAAGTTTTCAAATTATGAATCGTCTCCTGGTGGTTCAGAAATAACAACAGTCAAAAGGAATTGTTTAAAAATTAGAATAGACAGATGAAATCCGTACCGCACAAAACCTCGCTTTCTAAAAATGGAAGCTATTCAAGACGACGCGTGACCAATTCACGGGGACAAAAATTTGACCGGAACAAATTTGAGTTTTCAAATTAGGAATCATCTCCTGGCGGTTTAGAAATAACAATAGTCAAAAGGAATTGTTTAAAAACGAGAATAGATAGACAAAATCCGTACCGCACAAAACCTCGCTTTTTAAAAACGAAAGCTGTTCAAGACGACGCGTGACCAAAACACGGGGACGAAAATTTGACCGGAACACTTTTGAGTTTTCAAATTAGGAATCAGCTCCTGGTGGTTTAGAAATAACAATAGTCAAAAGGAATTGTTTAAGAATGAGAATAGACAGACGAAATCCCTATCGCACAAAACCTCGCTTTCTAAAAATGGAAGCTATTCAAGACGACGCGTGACCAAAACACGGGGACGAAAATTGGACCGGAACACTTTTGAGTTTTCAAATTAGGAATCGCCTCCTGGTGGTTTAGAAATAACAATAGTCAAAAGGAATTGTTTAAGAATGAGAATAGACAGACGAAATCCCTATCGCACAAAACATCGCTTTCTAAAATTGGAAGCTATTCCAGACGACGCGTGACCAAAACACGGGGATGAAAATTTGACAGGAACAAATTTGAGTTTTCAAATTAGGAATCATCTCCTGGTGGTTCAGAAATAACAATAGTCAAAAGGAATTGTTTAAAAATATGAATAGACAGACGAAATCCGTAGCGCACAAAACCTCGCTTTCTAAAAATGGAAGCTATTCAAGACGACGCGTGACCAAAACACGGGGACGAAAATTTAACCGGAACCAATTTGAGTTTTCAAATTAATAATAATCTCCCGGTGGTTCAGATATAACAACAGTCAAAAGGAATAGTTTAAAAACAAGAATAGACAGACGAAATCCGTACCGCACAAAACCTCGCTTTCTAAAAACGGAAGCTATTCAAGACGACGCGTGACCAAAACACGAGGACGAAAATTTGACCGGAACAAATTTGAGTTTTCAAATTAGCAATAATCTCCTGGTGTTTCAGAAATAACAACAGTCAAAAGGAATTATTTAAAAACGAGAAGGGATAGACGAAATCCGTACAGCAGAATTCCTCGCTTTTTAAAAATGGAAGCTATTCAAGACGACGCGTGACCAAAACATGGGGACGAAAATTTGACAGGACCAAATTTGA
Organism: Sambucus nigra; assembly: GCA_949130495.1. Taxonomy (NCBI): domain Eukaryota; kingdom Viridiplantae; phylum Streptophyta; class Magnoliopsida; order Dipsacales; family Adoxaceae; genus Sambucus; species Sambucus nigra. The sequence goes on from OX422210.1 coordinate 660,004,004, forward strand.
GTTTTCAAATTAGGAATCATCTCCTAGTGGTTCAAAAATAACAATAGTCAAAATGAATAGTTTAAGAATGGGAATTCACAGACGATATCCGTACCGCACAAAACCTCGCTTTCTAAAATTGGAAGCTCTTCAAGACGACGCGTGACCAAAACACGGGGGCAAAAATTTGACTGGAACAAATTTGAGTTTTCAAATTAGGAATCATCTCCTGGTGGTTTAGAAATAACAATAGTCAAAAGGAATTGTTTAAAAATGAGAATAGACAGACGAAATCCGTACCGCACAAAACCTCGCTTTTTAAAAACGAAAGCTATTCAAGATGACGCGTGACCAAAACACGGGGACGAAAATTTGACCGGAACACTTTTGAGTTTTCAAATTAGGAATCGCCTCCTGGTGGTTTAGAAATAACAATAGTCAAAAGGAATTGTTTAAGAATGAGAATAGAAAGACGAAATCCCTATCGCACAAGACCTCGCTTTCTAAAATTGGAAGCTATTCAAGACAACGCGTGACCAAAACACGGGGATGAAAATTTGACAGGAACAAATTTGAGTTTTTAAATTAGGAATCATCTCCTGGTGGCTCAGAAATAACAATAGTCAAAAGGAATTGTTTAAAAATGTGAATAGACAGACAAAATCCGTACCGCACAACCTCGCTTTCTAAAAATGGAAGCTATTCAAGACGACGCGTGACCAAAACACGAGGACGAAAATTTGACCGGAACAAATTTGAGTTTTCAAATTAGCAATAATCTCCTGGTGTTTCAGAAATAACAACAGTCAAAAGGAATTATTTAAAAACGAGAAGTGATAGACGAAATCCGTACCGCAGAATTCCTCGCTTTTTAAAAATGGAAGCTATTCAAGACGACGCGTGACCAAAACACGGGGACGAAAATTTGACAGGACCAAATTTGAGTTTTCAAATTAGGAATCATCTCCTAGTGGTTCAAAAATAACAATAGTCAAAATAAATAGTTTAAGAATGGGAATTCACAGACGATATCCGTACAGCACAAAACCTCGCTTTCTAAAATTGGAAGCTATTCAAGACGACGCGTGACCAAAACACGGGGACAAAAATTTTACAGGAACAAATTTGAGTTTTCAAATTTGGAATCGTCTCCTGGTGGTTTAGAAATAACAACAGTCAAAAGGAATTGTTTAAAAATGAGGATAGACAGATGAAATCCGTACCGCACAAAACCTCGCTTTCTAAAAATGGAAGCTATTCAAGACGACGCGTGACCAATTCACTGGGACAAAAATTTGACCGGAACAAATTTGAGTTTTCAAATTAAGAATCATCACCTGGTTGTTTAGAAATAACAATAGTCAAAAGGAATTGTTTAAAAACGAGAATAGACAGACGAAATCCGTACCGCACAAAACCTCGCTTTTTAAAAACGAAAGATATTTAAGACGACGCGTGACTAAAACACGAGGACAAAAATTTGGTCGGAACACTTTTGAGTTTTCAGATTAGGAATCGCCTCCTGGTGGTTTAGAAATAACTATAGTCAAAAGGAATTGTTTAAGAATGAGAATAGACAGACGAAATCCCTATCGCACAAAATCTCGCATCTAAAATTGGAAGCAATTCAAGACGACGCGTGACAAAACACGGGGATGAAAATTTGACAGGAACAAATTTGAGTTTTCAAATTAGGAATCATCTCCTGGTGGTTCAGAAATAACAATAGTCAAAAGGAATTGTTTAAAAATGTGAATAGACAGACGAAATCCGTACCGCCCAAAACCTCACTTTCTAAAAATGGAAGCTATTCAAGACGACGCGTGACCAAAACACGGGGACGAAAATTTGACCGGAACCAATTTGAGTTTTCAAATTAATAATAATCTTCCGGTGGTTCAGAAATAACAACAGTCAAAAGGAATTGTTTAAAAACGAGAATAGACAGACGAAATCCGTACTGCACAAAACCTCGCTTTTTAAAAATGGAAGCTATTCAAGACGACGCGTGACCAAAACACGGGGACAAAAATTTAACCGGAACCAATTTGAGTTTTCAAATTAATAATAATCTCCTGGTTGTTCAGAAATAACAACAGTCAAAAGGAATTGTTTAAAAACGACAATGGACAGACGAAATCCGTACCGCACAAAACCTCGCTTTTTAAAAATGGAAGCTATTCAAGAACACGGGTGACCAAAACACGGGGACGAAAATTTGACAGGAACAAATTTAAGTTTTCAAACAATGAATCGTCTCCTGGTGGTTCAGAAATAAGAACAGTCAAAAGGAATTGTTTAAAAATCAGAATAGACAGATGAAATCCGTACCGCACAAAACCTCGCTTTCTAAAAATGGAAGCTATTCAAGACGACGCGTGACCAATTCACGGGGGCAAAAATTTGACCGGAACAAATTTGAGTTTTCAAATTAGGAATCATCTCCTGGTGGTTTAGAAATAACAATAGTCAAAAGGAATTGTTTAAAAATGAGAATAGACAGATGAAATCCGTACCGCACAAAACCTCGCTTTTTAAAAACGAAAGCTATTCAAGACGACGCGTGACCAAAACACGGGGACGAAAATTTGACCGGAACACTTTTGAGTTTTCAAATTAGGAATCGCCTCCTGGTGGTTTAGAAATAACAATAGTCAAAAGGAATTGTTTAAGAATGAGAATAGACAGACGAAATCCCTATCGCACAAAACCTCGCTTTCTAAAATTGGAAGCTATTCCAGACGACGCGTGACCAAAACACGGGGATGAAAATTTGACAGGAACAAATTTGAGTTTTCAAATTAGGAATCATCTCCTGGTGGTTCAGAAATAACAATAGTCAAAACAAATTGTTTTAAAATGTGAATAGACAGACGAAATCCGTACCGCACAAAACCTCGCTTTCTAAAAATGGAACCAATTTAAGACGACGCGTGACCAAAACACGGGGACGAAAATTTGACCGGAACCAATTTAAGTTTTCAAATTAAAAATAATCTCCTGGTGGTTCTGAAATAACAACAGTCAAAAGGAATTGTTTAAAAACGAGAATAGACAAACGAAATCCGTACCGCAAAAAACCTCGCTTTTTAAAAATGGAAGCTATTCAAGACGACGCGTGACCAAACCACGGGGATGAAAATTTGACAGGAACGAATTTAAGTTTTCAAATTATGAATCGTCTCCTGGTGGTTAAGAAATAACAACAGTCAAAAGGAATTGTTTAAAAATTAGAATAGACAGATGAAATCCGTACCGCACAAAACCTCGCTTTCTAAAAATGGAAGCTATTCAAGACGACGCGTGACCAATTCACAGGGACAAAAATTTGACCGGAACAAATTTGAGTTTTCAAATTAGGAATCATCTCCTGGTGGTTTAGAAATAGCAATAGTCAAAAGGAATTGTTTAAAAAGGAGATTAGACAGACGAAATCCGTACCGCACAAAACCTCACTTTTTAAAAACGAAAGCTGTTCAAGACGACGCGTGACCAAAACACGGGGACGAAAATTTGACCGGAACACTTTTTAGTTTTCAAATTAGGAATCGGCTCCTGGTGGTTTAGAAATAACAATAGTCAAAAGGAATTGTTTAAGAATGAGAATAGACAGACGAAATCCCTATCGCACAAAACCTCGCTTTCTAAAATTGGAACCGATTCAAGACGACGCGTGACCAAAACACGGGGATGAAAATTTGACAGGAACAAATTTGAGTTTTCAAATTAGGAATCATCTCCTGGTGGTTCACAAATAACAATAGTCAAAAGGAATTGTTTAAAATTGTGAATAGACAGACGAAATTCGTACCGCACAAAACCTCACTTTCAAAAAATGGAAGCTATTCAAGACGACGCGTGACCAAAACACGGGGACGAAAATTTGACCGGAACCAATTTGAGTTTTCAAATTAATACATATCTCCTGGTTGTTCAGAAATAACAACAGTCAAAAGGAATTGTTTAAAAACGAGAATAGACAGACGAAATCCGTACCGCACAAAACCTAGCTTTTTAAAAATGGAAGCTATTCAAGACGACGCGTGACCAAAACACGGGGATGAAAATTTGATAGGAACGAATTTAAGTTTTCAAATTATGAATCGTCTCCTGGTGGTTAAGAAATAACAACAGTCAAAAGGAATTGTTTAAAAATTAGAATAGACAGATGAAATCCGTACCGCACAAAACCTCGCTTTCTAAAAATGGAAGCTATTCAAGACGACGCGTGAGCAATTCACAGGGACAAAAATTTGACCGGAACAAATTTGAGTTTTCAAATTAGGAATCATCTCCTGGTGGTTTAGAAATAGCAATAGTCAAAAGGAATTGTTTAAAAAGGAGATTAGACAGACGAAATCCGTACCGCACAAAACCTCGCTTTTTAAAAACGAAAGCTGTTCAAGACGACGCGTGACCAAAACACGGGGACGAAAATTTGACCGGAACACTTTTTAGTTTTCAAATTAGGAATCGGCTCCTGGTGGTTTAGAAATAACAATAGTCAAAAGGAATTGTTTAAGAATGAGAATAGACAGACGAAATCCCTATCGCACAAAACCTCGCTTTCTAAAATTGGAACCGATTCAAGACGACGCGTGACCAAAACACGGGGATGAAAATTTGACAGGAACAAATTTGAGTTTTCAAATTAGGAATCATCTCCTGGTGGTTCAGAAATAACAATAGTCAAAAGGAATTGTTTAAAAATGTGAATAGATAGACGAAATTCGTACCGCATAAAACCTCACTTTCAAAAAATGGAAGCTATTCAAGACGACGCGTGACCAAAACACGGGGACGAAAATTTGACCGGAACCAATTTGAGTTTTCAAATTAATAATAATCTCCTGGTTGTTCAGAAATAACAACAGTCAAAAGGAATTGTTTAAAAACGAGAATAGACAAACGAAATCCGTACCGCAAAAAACCTCGCATTTTAAAAATGGAAGCTATTCAAGACGACGTGTGACCAAAACACGGGGATGAAAATTTGTCAGGAACGAATTTAAGTTTTCAAATTATGAATCGTCTCCTGGTGGTTAAGAAATAACAACAGTCAAAAGGAATTGTTTAAAAATTAGAATAGACAGATGAAATCCGTACCGCACAAAACCTCGCTTTCTAAAAATGGAAGCTATTCAAGACGACGCGTGACCAATTCACAGGGACAAAAATTTGACTGGAACAAATTTGAGTTTTCAAATTAGGAATCATCTCCTGGTGGTTTAGAAATAGCAATAGTCAAAAGGAATTGTTTAAAAAGGAGATTAGACAGACGAAATCCGTACCGCACAAAACCTCGCTTTTTAAAAACGAAAGCTGTTCAAGACGACGCGTGACCAAAACACGGGGACGAAAATTTGACCGGAACACTTTTTAGTTTTCAAATTAGGAATCGGCTCCTGGTGGTTTAGAAATAACAATAGTCAAAAGGAATTGTTTAAGAATGAGAATAGACAGACGAAATCCCTATCGCACAAAACCTCGCTTTCTAAAATTGGAACCGATTCAAGACGACGCGTGACCAAAACACGGGGATGAAAATTTGACAGGAACAAATTTGAGTTTTCAAATTAGGAATCATCTCCTGGTGGTTCACAAATAACAATAGTCAAAAGGAATTGTTTAAAAATGTGAATAGACAGACGAAATTCGTACCGCACAAAACCTCACTTTCAAAAAATGGAAGCTATTCAAGACGACGCGTGACCAAAACACGGGGACGAAAATTTGACCGGAACCAATTTGAGTTTTCAAATTAATACTAATCTCCTGGTGGTTCAGAAATAACAACAGTCAAAAGGAATTGTTTAAAAACGAGAATAGACAGACGAAATCCGTACCGCACAAAACCTCGCTTTTTAAAAATGGAAGCTATTCAAGACGACGCGTGACCAAAACACGGGGACGAAAATTTGACAGGAACGAATTTAAGTTTTCAAATTATGAATCATCTCCTGGTGGTTCAGAAATAACAACAGTCAAAAGGAATTATTTAAAAATCAGAATAGATAGATGAAATCCGTACCGCACAAAACCTCGCTTTTTAAAAATGGAAGCTATTCAGGACGACGCGTGACCAATTCACGGGGACAAAAATTTGACCGGAACAAATTTGAGTTTTCAAATTAGGAATCATCTCCTGGTGGTTTAGAAATAACAATAGTCAAAAGGAATTGTTTAAAAACGAGAATAGACAGACGAAATCCGTACCGCACAAAACCTCGCTTTTCAAAAACGAAAGCTATCCAAGACGACGCGTGACCAAAACACGGGGACGAAAATTTGACCGGAACACTTTTGAGTTTTCAAATTAGGAATCGGCTCCTGGTGGTTTAGAAATAACAATAGTCAAAAGGAATTATTTAAGAATGAGAATAGACAGACAAAATCCCTATCGCACAAAACCTCGCTTTCTAAAATTGGAAGCGATTCAAGACGACGCGTGACCAAAACACGGGGACAAAAATTTGACTGGAACAAATTTATGTTTTCAAATTAGGAATCATCTCCTGGTGGTTAAGAAATAACAATAGTCGAAAGGAATTGTTTAAAAACGACAATGGAGAGACGAAATCCGTACCGCACAAAACCTCGCTTTTTAAAAACGAAAGTTATTCAAGACGACGCGTGACCAAAACACGGGGACGAAAATTTGACCGGAACACTTTTGAGTTTTCAAATTAGGAATCGCCTCCTGGTAGTTTAGAAATAACAATAGTCAAAAGGAATTGTTTAAGAATGAGAATAGAGAGACGAAATCCCTATCGCACAAAACCTTGCTTTCTAAAATTGGAAGCTATACAAGACAACGCGTGACCAAAACACGGGGATGAAAATTTGACAGGAACAAATTTGAGTTTTCAAATTAGGAATCATCTCCTGGTGGTTCAGAAATAACAATAGTCAAAAGGAATTGTTTAAAAATGTGAATAGACAGACGAAATCCGTACCGCACAAAACATCGCTTTCTAAAAATGGAAGCTATTCAAGACGACGCGTGACCAAAACACGAGGACGAAAATTTGACCGGAACAAATTTGAGTTTTCAAATTAGCAATAATCTCCTGGTGTTTCAAAAATAACAACAGTCAAACGGAATTGTTTAAAAATGAGAATAGACAGACGAAATTTGTACCGCACAAAACCTCGCTTTCTAAAAATGGAAGTTATTCAAGACGACGCGTGACCAAAACACGGGGACGAAAATTTGGCCGGAACAAATTTGAGTTTTCAAATTAGGAATCGGCTCCTGGTGGTTTAGAAATAACAATAGTCAAAAGGAATTATTTAAGAATGAGAATAGACAGACGAAATCCCTATCGTACAAAACCTCGCTTTCTAAAATTGGAAGCGATTCAAGACGACGCGTGACCAAAACACGGGGACAAAAATTTGACTGGAACAAATTTGTGTTTTGAAATTAGGAATCATCTCCTGGTGGTTAAGAAATAGCAATAGTCAAAAGGAATTGTTTAAAAACGAGAATAGACAGACGAAATCCGTACCGCACAAAACCTCGCTTTTTAAAAACGAAAGCTATTCAAGACGACGCGTGACCAAAACACGGGGACGAAAATTTGACCGGAACACTTTTGAGTTTTCAAATTAGGAATCGCCTCCTGGTGGTTTAGAAATAACAATAGTCAAAAGGAATTGTATAAGAATGAGAATAGAGAGACGCAATCCCTATCGCACAAAACCTCGCTTTCTAAAATTGGAAGCGATTCAAGACGACGCGTGACCAAAACACGGGTACAAAAATTTAACTGGAACAAATTTGTGTTTTCAAATTAGGAATCATCTCCTGGTGGTTAAGAAATAGCAATAGTCAAAAGGAATTGTTTAAAAACGAGAATAGACAGACGAAATCCGTACCGCACAAAACCTCGCTTTTTAAAAACGAAAGCTGTTCAAGACGACGCGTGACCAAAACACGGGGACGAAAATTTGACCGGAACACTTTTTAGTTTTCAAATTAGGAATCGGCTCCTGGTGGTTTAGAAATAACAATAGTCAAAAGGAATTGTTTAAGAATGAGAATAGACAGACGAAATCCCTATCGCACAAAACCTCGCTTTCTAAAATTGGAACCGATTCAAGACGACGCGTGACCAAAACACGGGGATGAAAATTTGACAGGAACAAATTTGAGTTTTCAAATTAGGAATCATCTCCTGGTGGTTCACAAATAACAATAGTCAAAAGGAATTGTTTAAAAATGTGAATAGACAGACGAAATTCGTACCGCACAAAACCTCACTTTAAAAAAATGGAAGCTATTCAAGACGACGCGTGACCAAAACACGGGGACGAAAATTTGACCGGAACCAATTTGAGTTTTCAAATTAATACTAATCTCCTGGTGGTTCAGAAATAACAACAGTCAAAAGGAATTGTTTAAAAACGAGAATAGACAGACGAAATCCGTACCGCACAAAACCTCGCTTTTTAAAAATGGAAGCTATTCAAGACGACGCGTGACCAAAACACGGGGACGAAAATTTGACAGGAACGAATTTAAGTTTTCAAATTATGAATCATCTCCTGGTGGTTCAGAAATAACAACAGTCAAAAGGAATTATTTAAAAATCAGAATAGATAGATGAAATCCGTACCGCACAAAACCTCGCTTTTTAAAAATGGAAGCTATTCAGGACGACGCGTGACCAATTCACGGGGACAAAAATTTGACCGGAACAAATTTGAGTTTTCAAATTAGGAATCATCTCCTGGTGGTTTAGAAATAACAATAGTCAAAAGGAATTGTTTAAAAACGAGAATAGACAGACGAAATCCGTACCGCACAAAACCTCGCTTTTCAAAAACGAAAGCTATCCAAGACGACGCGTGACCAAAACACGGGGACGAAAATTTGACCGGAACACTTTTGAGTTTTCAAATTAGGAATCGGCTCCTGGTGGTTTAGAAATAACAATAGTCAAAAGGAATTATTTAAGAATGAGAATAGACAGACAAAATCCCTATCGCACAAAACCTCGCTTTCTAAAATTGGAAGCGATTCAAGACGACGCGTGACCAAAACACGGGGACAAAAATTTGACTGGAACAAATTTATGTTTTCAAATTAGGAATCATCTCCTGGTGGTTAAGAAATAACAATAGTCGAAAGGAATTGTTTAAAAACGACAATGGAGAGACGAAATCCGTACCGCACAAAACCTCGCTTTTTAAAAACGAAAGTTATTCAAGACGACGCGTGACCAAAACACGGGGACGAAAATTTGACCGGAACACTTTTGAGTTTTCAAATTAGGAATCGCCTCCTGGTAGTTTAGAAATAACAATAGTCAAAAGGAATTGTTTAAGAATGAGAATAGAGAGACGAAATCCCTATCGCACAAAACCTTGCTTTCTAAAATTGGAAGCTATACAAGACAACGCGTGACCAAAACACGGGGATGAAAATTTGACAGGAACAAATTTGAGTTTTCAAATTAGGAATCATCTCCTGGTGGTTCAGAAATAACAATAGTCAAAAGGAATTGTTTAAAAATGTGAATAGACAGACGAAATGCGTACCGCACAAAACATCGCTTTCTAAAAATGGAAGCTATTCAAGACGACGCGTGACCAAAACACGAGGACGAAAATTTGACCGGAACAAATTTGAGTTTTCAAATTAGCAATAATCTCCTGGTGTTTCAAAAATAACAACAGTCAAACGGAATTGTTTAAAAATGAGAATAGACAGACGAAATTTGTACCGCACAAAACCTCGCTTTCTAAAAATGGAAGTTATTCAAGACGACGCGTGACCAAAACACGGGGACGAAAATTTGGCCGGAACAAATTTGAGTTTTCAAATTAGGAATCGGCTCCTGGTGGTTTAGAAATAACAATAGTCAAAAGGAATTATTTAAGAATGAGAATAGACAGACGAAATCCCTATCGTACAAAACCTCGCTTTCTAAAATTGGAAGCGATTCAAGACGACGCGTGACCAAAACACGGGGACAAAAATTTGACTGGAACAAATTTGTGTTTTGAAATTAGGAATCATCTCCTGGTGGTTAAGAAATAGCAATAGTCAAAAGGAATTGTTTAAAAACGAGAATAGACAGACGAAATCCGTACCGCACAAAACCTCGCTTTTTAAAAACGAAAGCTATTCAAGACGACGCGTGACCAAAACACGGGGACGAAAATTTGACCGGAACACTTTTGAGTTTTCAAATTAGGAATCGCCTCCTGGTGGTTTAGAAATAACAATAGTCAAAAGGAATTGTATAAGAATGAGAATAGAGAGACGCAATCCCTATCGCACAAAACCTCGCTTTCTAAAATTGGAAGCGATTCAAGACGACGCGTGACCAAAACACGGGTACAAAAATTTAACTGGAACAAATTTGTGTTTTCAAATTAGGAATCATCTCCTGGTGGTTAAGAAATAGCAATAGTCAAAAGGAATTGTTTAAAAACGAGAATAGACAGACGAAATCCGTACCGCACAAAACCTCGCTTTTTAAAAACGAAAGCTATTCAAGACGACGCGTGACCAAAACACGGGGACGAAAATTTGGCCGTAACCAATTTGAGTTTTCAAATTAGGAATCGGCTCCTGGTGGTTTAGAAATAACAATAGTCAAAAGGAATTATGTAAGAATGAGAATAGACAGACGAAATCCCTATCGTACAAAACCTCGCTTTCTAAAATTGGAAGCGATTCAAGACGATGCGTGACCAAAACACGGGGACAAAAATTTGACTGGAACAAATTTGTGTTTTCAAATTAGGAATCATCTCCTGGTGGTTAAGAAATAACAATAGTCAAAAGGAATTGTTTAAAAACGAGAATAGACAGACGAAATCCGTACCGCACAAAACCTCGCTTTTTAAAAACGAAAGCTATTCAAGACGACGCGTGACCAAAACACGGGGACGAAAATTTGACCGGAACACTTTTGAGTTTTCAAATTAGGAATCGCCTCCTGGTGGTTTAGAAATAACAATAGTCAAAAGGAATTGTATAAGAATGAGAATAGAGAGACGCAATCCGTATCGCACAAAACCTCGCTTTCTAAAATTGGAAGCGATTCAAGACGACGCGTGACCAAAACACGGGTACAAAAATTTAACTGGAACAAATTTGTGTTTTCAAATTAGGAATCATCTCCTGGTGGTTAAGAAATAGCAATAGTCAAAAGGAATTGTTTAAAAACGAGAATAGACAGACGAAATCCGTACCGCACAAAACCTCGCTTTTTAAAAACGAAAGCTATTCAAGACGACGCGTGACCAAAACACGGGGACGAAAATTTGACCGGAACACTTTTGAGTTTTCAAATTAGGAATCGCCTCCTGGTGGTTTAGAAATAACAATAGTCAAAAGGAATTTTTTAAGAATGAGAATAGAGAGACGAAATCCCTATCGCACAAAACCTCGCTTTCTAAAATTGGAAGCTATTCAAGACAACGCGTGACCAAAACACGGGGATGAAAATTTGACACGAACAAATTTGAGATTTCAAATTAGGAATCATCTCCTGGTGGTTCAGAAATAACAATAGTCAAAAGGAATTGTTTAAAAATATGAATAGACAGACGAAATCTGTAGCGCACAAAACCTCGCTTTCTAAAAATGGAAACTATTCAAGACGACGCGTGACCAAAACACGGGGACGAAAATTTGACCGGAACACTTTTGAGTTTTCAAATTAGGAATCGCCTCCTGGTGGTTTAGAAATAACAATAGTCAAAAGGAATTGTTTAAGAATGAGAATAGACAGACAAAATCCCTATCGCACAAAACATCGCTTTCTAAAATTGGAAGCTATTCCAGACGACGCGTGACCAAAACACGGGGATGAAAATTTGACAGGAACAAATTTGAGTTTTCAAATTAGGAATCATCTCCTGGTGGTTCAAAAATAACAATAGTCAAAAGGAATTGTTTAAAAACGAGAAGAGATAGACGAAATCCGTACAGCAGAATTCCTCGCTTTTTAAAAATGGAAGCTATTCAAGACGACGCGTGACCAAAACATGGGGACGAAAATTTGACAGGACCAAATTAGAGTTTTCAAATTAGGAATCATCTCCTAGTGGTTCAAAAATAACAATAGTCAAAAGGAATAGTTTAAGAATGGGAATTCACAGATGATATCCGTACCGCACAAAACCTCGCTTTCTAAAATTGGAAGCTATTCAAGACGACGCGTGACCAAAACACGGGGATGAAAATTTGACAGGAACAAATTTGAGTTTTCAAATTAGGAATCATCTCCTGGTGGTTCAGAAATAACAATAGTCAAAAGGAATTGTTTAAAAATGTGAATAGACAGACGAAATTCGTACCGCACAAAACCTCACTTTCTAAAAATGGAAGCTATTCAAGACGACGCGTGACCAAAATACGGGGACGAAAATTTGATCGGAACCAATTTGAGTTTTCAAATTAATACTAATCTCCTGGTGGTTCAGAAATAACAACAGTCAAAAGGAATTGTTTAAAAACGAGAATAGACAGACGAAATCCGTACCGCACAAAACCTCGCTTTTTAAAAATGGAAGCTATTCAAGACGACGCGTGACCAAAACACGGGGACGAAAATTTGACAGGAACGAATTTAAGTTTTCAAATTATGAATCGTCTCCTGGTGGTTCAGAAATAACAACAGTCAAAAGAAATTATTTAAAAATCAGAATAAACAGATGAAATCCGTACCGCACAAAACCTCGCTTTCTAAAAATGGAAGCTATTCAGGACGACGCGTGACCAATTCACGGGGACAAAACCGGAACAAATTTGAGTTTTCAAATTAGGAATCATCTCCTGGTGGTTTAGAAATAAAAATAGTCAAAAGGAATTGTTTAAAAACGAGAATAGACAGACGAAATCCGTACCGCACAAAACCTCGCTTTTCAAAAACGAAAGCTATCCAAGACGACGCGTGACCAAAACACGGGGACGAAAATTTGACCGGAACACTTTTGAGTTTTCAAATTAGGAATCGGCTCCTGGTGGTTTAGAAATAACAATAGTCAAAAGGAATTATTTAAGAATGAGAATAGACAGACAAAATCCCTATCACCCAAAACCTCGCTTTCTAAAACTGGAATCGATTCAAGACGACGCGTGACCAAAACACGGGGACAAAAATTTGACTGGAACAAATTTGTGTTTTCAAATTAGGAATCATCTCCTGGTGGTTAAGAAATAACAATAGTCGAAAGGAATTGTCTAAAAATGAGAATAGACAGACGAAATCCGTACCGCACAAAACCTCGCTTTTTAAAAACGAAAGCTATTCAAGACGACGCGTGACCAAAACACGGGGACGAAAATTTGACAGGAACACTTTTGAGTTTTCAAATTAGGAATCGCCTCCTGGTGGTTTAGAAATAACAATAGGCAAAAGGAATTGTTTAAGAATGAGAATGGAGAGACGAAATCCCGATCGCACAAAACCTCGCTTTCTAAAATTGGAAGCTATTCAAGACAACGCGTGACCAAAACACGGGGACGAAAATTTAACCGGAACAAATTTGAGTTGTCAAATTAGCAATAATCTCCTGGTGTTTCAGAAATAACAACAATCAAAAGCAATTATTTAAAAACGAGAATAGACAGACGAAATCCGTCCCGCAGAATTCCTCGCTTCTTAAATATGGAAGCTATTCAAGACGACGCGTGACCAAAACACGGGGACGAAAATTTGACAGGAACAAATTTGAGTTTTCAAATTAGGAATCATCTCCTAGTGGTTCAAAAATAACAATAGTCAAAATGAATAGTTTAAGAATGGGAATTCACAGACGATATCCGTACCGCACAAAACCTCGCTTTCTAAAAATGGAAGCTATTCAAGACGACGCGTGACCAAAACACGGGGACGAAAATTTGACCGGAACCAATTTGAGTTTTCAAATTAATAATACTCTCCCGGTGATTCAGAAATAACAACAGTCAAAAGGAATTGTTTAAAAATGAGAATAGACAGACGAAATCCGTACTGCACAAAACTTGGCTTTTTAAAAATGGAAACTATTCGAGACGACGCGTGACCAAAACACGGGGACGAAAATTTGATAGGAACGAATTTAAGTTTTCAAATTATGAATCGTCTCCTGGTGGTTCAGAAATAACAACAGTCAAAAGGAATTGTTTAAAAATCAGAATAGACAGATGAAATCCGTACCGCACAAAACCCCGCTTTCTAAAAGTGGAAGCTATTCAAGACGACGCGTGACCAAAACACGGGGGCAAAAATTTGACCGGAACAAATTTGAGTTTTCAAATTAGGAATCATCTCCTGGTGGTTTAGAAATAAAAATAGTCAAAAGGAATAGTTTCAAAACGAGAATAGACAGACGAAATCCGTACCGCACAAAACCTCGCTTTTTAAAAACGAAAGCTATTCAAGACGACGCGTGACCAAAACACGGGGACAAAAATTTGACCGGAACACTTTTGAGTTTTCAAATTAGGAATCGCCTCCTGGTGGTTTAGAAATAACAATAGTCAAAAGGAATTGTTTAAGAATGAGAATAGAAAGACGAAATCCCTATCGCACAAGACCTCGCTTTCTAAAATTGGAAGCTATTCAAGACAACGCGTGACCAAAACACGGGGATGAAAATTTGACAGGAACAAATTTGAGTTTTCAAATTAGGAATCATCTCCTGGTGGTTCAGAAATTACAATAGTCAAAAGGAATTGTATAAAAATGTGAATAGACAGACGAAATCCGTACCGCACAAAACCTCGCTTTCTAAAAATGGAAGCTATTCAAGACGACGCGTGACCAAAACACGAGGAAGAAAATTTGACCAGAACAAATTTGAGTTTTCAAATTAGCAATAATCTCCTGGTGTTTCAAAAATAACAACAGTCAAAAGGAATTATTTAAAAACGAGAATAGACAGACGAAATCCGTACCGCAGAATTCCTCCCTTTTTAAAAATGGACGCTATTCAAGACGACGCGTGACCAAAACACGGGGACGAAAATTTGACAGGAACAAATTTGAGTTTTCAAATTAGGAATCATCTCCTAGTGGTTCAGAAATAACAATAGTCAAAATGAATAGTTTAAGAATGGGAATTCACAGACGATATCCGTACCGCACAAAACCTCGCTTTCTAAAATTGGAAGCTATTCAAGACGACGCGTGACCAAAACACGGGGATGAAAATTTGACCGGAACAAATTTGAGTTTTCAAATTAGGAATCATCTCCCGGTGGTTATGAAATAACAATAGTCAAAAGGAATTGTTTAAAAATGAGAATAGACAGACGAAATTTGTACCGCACAAAACCTCGCTTTCTAAAAATGGAAGTTATTCAAGACGACGCGTGACCAAAACACGGGGACGAAAATTTAGCCGGAACCAATTTGAGTTTTCAAATTAGGAATCGGCTCCTAGTGGTTTAGAAATAATAATAGTCAAAAGGAATTATTTAAGAATGAGAATAGACAGACGAAATCCCTATCGTACAAAATCTCGCTTTATAAAATTGGAAGCGATTCAAGACGACGCGTGACCAAAACACGGGGACAAAAATTTGACTGGAACAAATTTGTGTTTTCAAATTAGGAATCATCTCCGGGTGGTTAAAAAATAACAATAGTCAAAAGTAATTGTTCAAAAACGAGAATAGACAGACGAAATCCGTACCGCAAAAAAACCTCGCTTTTTAAAAACGAAAGCTATTCAAGACGACGCGTGACCAAAACACGGGGACGAAAATTTGACCGGAACACTTTTGAGTTTTCAAATTAGGAATCGCCTCCTGGTGGTTTAGAAATAACAATAGTCAAAAGGAATTGTTTAAGAATGAGAATAGACAGACGAAATCCCTATCGTACAAAACCTCGCTTTCTAAAATTGGAAGCTATTCCAGACGACGCGTGACCAAAACACGGGGATGAAAATTTGACAGGAAGAAATTTGAGTTTTCAAATTAGGAATCATCTCCTGGTGGTTCAGAAATAACAATAGTCAAAAGGAATTGTTTAAAAATGTGAATAGACAGACGAAATCCGTACCGCACAAAACCTCACTCTTTTAAAAATGGAAGCTATTCAAGACGACGCGTGACCAAAACACGGGGACGAAAATTTGACCGGAACCAATTTGAGTTTTCAAATTAATAATAATCTCCTGGTGGTTCAGAAATAACAACAGTCAAAAGGAATTGTTTAAAAACGAGAATAGACAGACGAAATCCGTACCGCACAAAACCTCGCTTTTTAAAAATGGAAGATATTCAAGACGACGCGAGACCAAAAAACGGGGACGAAAATTTGACAGGAACGAATTTAAGTTTTCAAATTATGAATCGTCTCCTGGTGGTTCAGAAATAACAACAGTCAAAAGGAATTGTTTAAAAATCAGAATAGACAGATGAAATCCCTATCGCACAAAACCTCGCTTTCTAAAATTGGAAGCGATTCAAGACGACGCGTGACCAAAACACGGGGATGAAAATTTGACAGGAACAAATTTGAGTTTTCAAATTAGGAATCATCTCCTGGTGGTTCAGAAATAACAATAGTCAAAAGGAATAGTTTAAAAATATGAATAGACAGACGAAATCCGTAGCGCACAAAACCTCGCTTTCTAAAAATGGAAGCTATTCAAGACGACGCGTGACCAAAACAAGGGGACGACAATTTGACCGGAACACTTTTGAGTTTTCATATTAGGAATCGGCTCCTGGTGGTTTAGAAATAACAATAGTCAAAAGGAATTGTTTAAGAATGAGAATAGAGAGACGAAATCCCTATCGCACAAAACCTCGCTTTCTAAAATTTGAAGCTATTCAAGACAGCGCGTGACCAAAACACGGGGATGAAAATTTGACAGGAACAAATTTGAGTTTTCAAATTAGCAATAATCTCCTGGTGTTTCAGAAATAACAACAGTCAAAAGGAATTATTTAAAAACGAGAAGAGATAGACGAAATCCATACCGCAGAATTCCTCGCTTTTTAAAAATGGAAGCTATTCAAGACGACGCGTGACCAAAACACGGGGACGAAAATTTGACAGGACCAAATTTGAATTTTCAAATTAGGAATCATCTCCTAGTGGTTCAAAAATAACAATAGTCAAAATGAATAGTTTAAGAATGGGAATTCACAGACGATATCCGTACCGCACAAAACCTCGCTTTCTAAAATTGGAAGCTATTCAAGACGACGCGTGACCAAAACACGGGGACACAAATTTTACAGGAACAAATTTGAGTTTTCAAATTTGGAATCGTCTCCTAGTGGTTTAGAAATAACAACAGTCAAAAGGAATTGTTTAAAAATGAGAATAGACAGATGAAATCCGTACCGCACAAAACCTCGCTTTCTAAAAATGGAAGCTATTCAAGACGACGCGTGACCAATTCACGGGGACAAAAATTTGACCGGAACAAATTTGAGTTTTCAAATTAGGAATCATCTCCTGGTGGTTTAGAAATAACAATAGTCAAAAGGAATTGTTTAAAAACGAGAATAGACAGACGAAATCCGTACCACACAAAACCTCGCTTTTTAAAAACGAAAGCTATTGAAGACGACGCGTGACTAAAACACGGGGACGAAAATTTGGTCGGAACACTTTTGAGTTTCAGATTAGGAATCGCCTCCTGGTGGTTTAGAAATAACAATAGTCAAAAGGAATTGTTTAAGAATGAGAATAGACAGACGAAATCCCTATCGCACAAAACCTCGCTTTCTAAAATTGGAAGCTATTCAAGACGACGCATGACCAAAACACGGGGATGAAAATTTGACAGGAACAAATTTGAGTTTTCAAATTAGGAATCAACTCCTGGTGGTTCAGAAATAACAATAGTCAAAAGGAATTGTTTAAAAATGTGAATAGACAGACGAAATCCGTACCGCACAAAACCTCGCTTTCTAAAAATGGAAGCTGTTCAAGACGACGCGTGACCAAAACACGGGGACGAAAATTTGATCGGAACCAATTCGCGTTTTCAAATTAATAATAATCTCCTGGTGGTTCAGAAATAACAACAGTCAAAAGGAATTGTTTAAAAACGAGAATAGACAGACGAAATCCGTACCGCACAAAACCTCGCTTTTTAAAAATGGAAGATATTCAAGACGACGCGTGACCAAAACACGGGGACGAAAATTTGACCGGAACCAATTTGAGTTTTCAAATTAATAATAATATCCCGGTGGTTCAGAAATAACAACAGTCAAAAGGAATTGTTTAAAAATGAGAATAGACAGACCAAATCCGTACCGCACAAAACCTCGCTTTTTAAAAATGGAAGCTATTCAAGACGATACGTGACCAAAAAACGGGGACGAAAATTTGACAGGAACGAATTTAAGTTTTCAAATTATTAATCGTCTCCTGGTGGTTCAGAAATAACAACAGTCAAAAGGAATTGTTTAAAAATCAGAATAGACAGATGAAATCCGTACCGCACAAAACCTCGCTTTCTAAAAATGGAAGCTATTCAGGACGACGCGTGACCAATTCACGGGGACAAAAATTTGACCGGAACAAATTTGGGTTTTCAAATTAGGTATCATCTCCTGGTGGTTTAGAAATAACAATAGTCAAAAGGAATTGTTTAAAAACGAGAATAGACAGACGAAATCCGTACCGCACAAAACCTCACTTTTTAAAAATGAAAGCTATTCAAGACGACGCGTGACCAAAACACGGGGACGAAAATTTGACCGGAACACTTTTGAGTTTTCAAATTAGGAATCGCCTCCTGGTGGTTTAGAAATAACAATAGTCAAAAGGAATTGTTTAAGAATGAGAATAGACAGAAGAAATCCCTATCGCACAAAACCTCGCTTTCTAAAATTGGAAGCTATTCAAGACGACGAGTGACCAAAACACGGGGATGATAATTTGACAGGAACATATTTGAGTTTTCAAATTAGGAATCATCTCCTGGTGGTTCAGAAATAACAATAGTCAAAAGGAATTGTTTAAAAATATGAATAGACAGACGAAATCCGTACCGCACAAAACCTCGCTTTCTAAAAATGGAAGCTATTCAAGACGACGCGTGACCAAAACACGGGGACGAAAATTTGATCGGAACCAATTTGAGTTTTCAAATTAAAAATAATCTCCTGGTGGTTCAGAAATAACAACAGTCAAAAGGAATTGTTTAAAAACTAGAATAGACAGACGAAATCCGTACCGCAAAAAACCTCGCTTTTTAAAAATGGAAGCTCTTCAAGACGACGCGTGACCAAAACACGGGGACGAAAATTTGATAGGAACGAATTTAAGTTTTCAAATTATGAATCGTCTCCTGGTGGTTCAGAAATAACAACAGTCAAAAGGAATTGTTTAAAAATTAGAATAGACAGATGAAATCCGTACCGCACAAAATCTCGCTTTCTAAAAATGGAAGCTATTCAAGACGACGCGTGACCAATTCACGGGGACCAAAATTTGACCGGAACAAATTTGAGTTTTCAAATTAGGAATCATCTCCTGGTGGTTTAGAAATAACAATAGTTAGAGGAATTGTTTAAAAACGAGAATAGACAGACGAAATCCGTACCGCAGAAAACCTCGCTTTTTGAAAACCAAAGCTATTCAAGACGACGCGTGACCAAAACACGGGGATGAAATTTGACCGGAACACTTTTGAGTTTTCAAATTAGGAATCGGCTCCTGGTGGTTTAGAAATAACAATAGTCAAAGGGAATTGTTTAAGAATGAGAATAGACAGACGAAATCCCTATCGCACAAAACCTCCCTTTCTAAAATTGGAAGCAATTCAAGACGACGCGTGACCAAAACACGGGGATGAAAATTTGACAGGAACAAATTTGAGTTTTCAAATTAGGAATCATCTCCTGGTGGTTCAGAAATAACAATAGTCAAAAGGAATTGTTTAAAAATGTGAATAGACAGACGAAATCCATACCGCACAAAACCTCGCTTTCTAAAAATGGAAGCTATTCAAGACGACGCGTGACCAATTCACGGGGACAAAAATTTGACCGGAAGAAATTTGAGTTTTCAAATTAGGAATCATCCCCTAGTGGTTTATAAATAACAATAGTCAAAAGAATTGTTTAAAAACGAGAATAGACAGACGAAATCCGTACCGCACAAAACCTCGCTTTTTAAAAACGAAAGCTATTCAAGACGACGCGTGACCAAAACACGGGGATGAAAATTTGACCGGAACACTTTTGAGTTTTCAAATTAGGAATCGGCTCCTGGTGGTTTAGAAATAACAATAGTCAAAAGGAATTGTTTAAGAATGAGAATAGACAGACGAAATCCCTATCGGACAAAACCTCGCTTTCTAAAATTGGAAGCGATTCAAGACGACGCGTGACCAAAACACGGGGACAAAAATTTGACTGGAACAAATTTGTGTTTTCAAATTAGGAATCATCTCCGGGTGGTTAAAAAATAACAATAGTCAAAAGTAATTGTTCAAAAACGAGAATAGACAGACGAAATCCGTACCGCAAAAAAACCTCGCTTTTTAAAAACGAAAGCTATTCAAGACGACGCGTGACCAAAACACGGGGACGAAAATTTGACCGGAACACTTTTGAGTTTTCAAATTAGGAATCGCCTCCTGGTGGTTTAGAAATAACAATAGTCAAAAGGAATTGTTTAAGAATGAGAATAGACAGACGAAATCCCTATCGTACAAAACCTCGCTTTCTAAAATTGGAAGCTATTCCAGACGACGCGTGACCAAAACACGGGGATGAAAATTTGACAGGAAGAAATTTGAGTTTTCAAATTAGGAATCATCTCCTGGTGGTTCAGAAATAACAATAGTCAAAAGGAATTGTTTAAAAATGTGAATAGACAGACGAAATCCGTACCGCACAAAACCTCACTTTTTTAAAAATGGAAGCTATTCAAGACGACGCGTGACCAAAACACGGGGACGAAAATTTGACCGGAACCAATTTGAGTTTTCAAATTAATAATAATCTCCTGGTGGTTCAGAAATAACAACAGTCAAAAGGAATTGTTTAAAAACGAGAATAGACAGACGAAATCCGTACCGCACAAAACCTCGCTTTTTAAAAATGGAAGATATTCAAGACGACGCGAGACCAAAAAACGGGGACGAAAATTTGACAGGAACGAATTTAAGTTTTCAAATTATGAATCGTCTCCTGGTGGTTCAGAAATAACAACAGTCAAAAGGAATTGTTTAAAAATCAGAATAGACAGATGAAATCCCTATCGCACAAAACCTCGCTTTCTAAAATTGGAAGCGATTCAAGACGACGCGTGACCAAAACACGTGGATGAAAATTTGACAGGAACAAATTTGAGTTTTCAAATTAGGAATCATCTCCTGGTGGTTCAGAAATAACAATAGTCAAAAGGAATAGTTTAAAAATATGAATAGACAGACGAAATCCGTAGCGCACAAAACCTCGCTTTCTAAAAATGGAAGCTATTCAAGACGACGCGTGACCAAAACACGGGGACGACAATTTGACCGGAACACTTTTGAGTTTTCAAATTAGGAATCGGCTCCTGGTGGTTTAGAAATAACAATAGTCAAAAGGAATTGTTTAAGAATGAGAATAGAGAGACGAAATCCCTATCGCACAAAACCTCGCTTTCTAAAATTTGAAGCTATTCAAGACAGCGCGTGACCAAAACACGGGGATGAAAATTTGACCGGAACAAATTTGAGTTTTCAAATTAGCAATAATCTCCTGGTGTTTCAGAAATAACAACAGTCAAAAGGAATTATTTAAAAACGAGAAGAGATAGACGAAATCCATACCGCAGAATTCCTCGCTTTTTAAAAATGGAAGCTATTCAAGACGACGCGTGACCAAAACACGGGGACGAAAATTTGACAGGACCAAATTTGAATTTTCAAATTAGGAATCATCTCCTAGTGGTTCAAAAATAACAATAGTCAAAATGAATAGTTTAAGAATGGGAATTCACAGACGATATCCGTACCGCACAAAACCTCGCTTTCTAAAATTGGAAGCTATTCAAGACGACGCGTGACCAAAACACGGGGACACAAATTTTACAGGAACAAATTTGAGTTTTCAAATTTGGAATCGTCTCCTAGTGGTTTAGAAATAACAACAGTCAAAAGGAATTGTTTAAAAATGAGAATAGACAGATGAAATCCGTACCGCACAAAACCTCGCTTTCTAAAAATGGAAGCTATTCAAGACGACGCGTGACCAATTCACGGGGACAAAAATTTGACCGGAACAAATTTGAGTTTTCAAATTAGGAATCATCTCCTGGTGGTTTAGAAATAACAATAGTCAAAAGGAATTGTTTAAAAACGAGAATAGACAGACGAAATCCGTACCACACAAAACCTCGCTTTTTAAAAACGAAAGCTATTGAAGACGACGCGTGACTAAAACACGGGGACGAAAATTTGGTCGGAACACTTTTGAGTTTCAGATTAGGAATCGCCTCCTGGTGGTTTAGAAATAACAATAGTCAAAAGGAATTGTTTAAGAATGAGAATAGACAGATGAAATCCCTATCGCACAAAACCTCGCTTTCTAAAATTGGAAGCTATTCAAGACGACGCATGACCAAAACACGGGGATGAAAATTTGACAGGAACAAATTTGAGTTTTCAAATTAGGAATCAACTCCTGGTGGTTCAGAAATAACAATAGTCAAAAGGAATTGTTTAAAAATATGAATAGACAGACGAAATCCGTACCGCACAAAACCTCGCTTTCTAAAAATGGAAGCTATTCAAGACGACGCGTGACCAAAACACGGGGACGAAAATTTGATCGGAACCAATTTGAGTTTTCAAATTAAAAATAATCTCCTGGTGGTTCAGAAATAACAACAGTCAAAAGGAATTGTTTAAAAACTAGAATAGACAGACGAAATCCGTACCGCAAAAAACCTCGCTTTTTAAAAATGGAAGCTCTTCAAGACGACGCGTGACCAAAACACGGGGACGAAAATTTGATAGGAACGAATTTAAGTTTTCAAATTATGAATCGTCTCCTGGTGGTTCAGAAATAACAACAGTCAAAAGGAATTGTTTAAAAATTAGAATAGACAGATGAAATCCGTACCGCACAAAATCTCGCTTTCTAAAAATGGAAGCTATTCAAGACGACGCGTGACCAATTCACGGGGACCAAAATTTGACCGGAACAAATTTGAGTTTTCAAATTAGGAATCATCTCCTGGTGGTTTAGAAATAACAATAGTTAGAGGAATTGTTTAAAAACGAGAATAGACAGACGAAATCCGTACCGCAGAAAACCTCGCTTTTTGAAAACCAAAGCTATTCAAGACGACGCGTGACCAAAACACGGGGACGAAATTTGACCGGAACACTTTTGAGTTTTCAAATTAGGAATCGGCTCCTGGTGGTTTAGAAATAACAATAGTCAAAGGGAATTGTTTAAGAATGAGAATAGACAGACGAAATCCCTATCGCACAAAACCTCCCTTTCTAAAATTGGAAGCAATTCAAGACGACGCGTGACCAAAACACGGGGATGAAAATTTGACAGGAACAAATTTGAGTTTTCAAATTAGGAATCATCTCCTGGTGGTTCAGAAATAACAATAGTCAAAAGGAATTGTTTAAAAATGTGAATAGACAGACGAAATCCATACCGCACAAAACCTCGCTTTCTAAAAATGGAAGCTATTCAAGACGACGCGTGACCAATTCACGGGGACAAAAATTTGACCGAAAGAAATTTGAGTTTTCAAATTAGGAATCATCCCCTAGTGGTTTATAAATAACAATAGTCAAAAGAATTGTTTAAAAACGAGAATAGACAGACGAAATCCGTACCGCACAAAACCTCGCTTTTTAAAAACGAAAGCTATTCAAGACGACGCGTGACCAAAACACGGGGATGAAAATTTGACCGGAACACTTTTGAGTTTTCAAATTAGGAATCGGCTCCTGGTGGTTTAGAAATAACAATAGTCAAAAGGAATTGTTTAAGAATGAGAATAGACAGACGAAATCCCTATCGGACAAAACCTCGCTTTCTAAAATTGGAAGCGATTCAAGACGACGCGTGACCAAAACACGGGGACAAAAATTTGACTGGAACAAATTTGTGTTTTCAAATTAGGAATCATCTCCGGGTGGTTAAAAAATAACAATAGTCAAAAGTAATTGTTCAAAAACGAGAATAGACAGACGAAATCCGTACCGCAAAAAAACCTCGCTTTTTAAAAACGAAAGCTATTCAAGACGACGCGTGACCAAAACACGGGGACGAAAATTTGACCGGAACACTTTTGAGTTTTCAAATTAGGAATCGCCTCCTGGTGGTTTAGAAATAACAATAGTCAAAAGGAATTGTTTAAGAATGAGAATAGACAGACGAAATCCCTATCGTACAAAACCTCGCTTTCTAAAATTGGAAGCTATTCTAGACGGCGCGTGACCAAAACACGGGGATGAAAATTTGACAGGAAGAAATTTGAGTTTTCAAATTAGGAATCATCTCCTGGTGGTTCAGAAATAACAATAGTCAAAAGGAATTGTTTAAAAATGTGAATAGACAGACGAAATCCGTACCGCACAAAACCTCACTTTTTTAAAAATGGAAGCTATTCAAGACGACGCGTGACCAAAACACGGGGACGAAAATTTGACCGGAACCAATTTGAGTTTTCAAATTAATAATAATCTCCTGGTGGTTCAGAAATAACAACAGTCAAAAGGAATTGTTTAAAAACGAGAATAGACAGACGAAATCCGTACCGCACAAAACCTCGCTTTTTAAAAATGGAAGATATTCAAGACGACGCGAGACCAAAAAACGGGGACGAAAATTTGACAGGAACGAATTTAAGTTTTCAAATTATGAATCGTCTCCTGGTGGTTCAGAAATAACAACAGTCAAAAGGAATTGTTTAAAAATCAGAATAGACAGATGAAATCCCTATCGCACAAAACCTCGCTTTCTAAAATTGGAAGCGATTCAAGACGACGCGTGACCAAAACACGGGGATGAAAATTTGACAGGAACAAATTTGAGTTTTCAAATTAGGAATCATCTCCTGGTGGTTCAGAAATAACAATAGTCAAAAGGAATAGTTTAAAAATATGAATAGACAGACGAAATCCGTAGCGCACAAAACCTCGCTTTCTAAAAATGGAAGCTATTCAAGACGACGCGTGACCAAAACACGGGGACGACAATTTGACCGGAACACTTTTGAGTTTTCAAATTAGGAATCGGCTCCTGGTGGTTTAGAAATAACAATAGTCAAAAGGAATTGTTTAAGAATGAGAATAGAGAGACGAAATCCCTATCGCACAAAACCTCGCTTTCTAAAATTTGAAGCTATTCAAGACAGCGCGTGACCAAAACACGGGGATGAAAATTTGACCGGAACAAATTTGAGTTTTCAAATTAGCAATAATCTCCTGGTGTTTCAGAAATAACAACAGTCAAAAGGAATTATTTAAAAACGAGAAGAGATAGACGAAATCCATACCGCAGAATTCCTCGCTTTTTAAAAATGGATGCTATTCAAGACGACGCGTGACCAAAATACGGGGACGAAAATTTGACAGGACCAAATTTGAATTTTCAAATTAGGAATCATCTCCTAGTGGTTCAAAAATAACAATAGTCAAAATGAATAGTTTAAGAATGGGAATTCACAGACGATATCCGTACCGCACAAAACCTCGCTTTCTAAAATTGGAAGCTATTCAAGACGACGCGTGACCAAAACACGGGGACACAAATTTTACAGGAACAAATTTGAGTTTTCAAATTTGGAATCGTCTCCTAGTGGTTTAGAAATAACAACAGTCAAAAGGAATTGTTTAAAAATGAGAATAGACAGATGAAATCCGTACCGCACAAAACCTCGCTTTCTAAAAATGGAAGCTATTCAAGACGACGCGTGACCAATTCACGGGGACAAAAATTTGACCGGAACAAATTTGAGTTTTCAAATTAGGAATCATCTCCTGGTGGTTTAGAAATAACAATAGTCAAAAGGAATTGTTTAAAAACGAGAATAGACAGACGAAATCCGTACCACACAAAACCTCGCTTTTTAAAAACGAAAGCTATTGAAGACGACGCGTGACTAAAACACGGGGACGAAAATTTGGTCGGAACACTTTTGAGTTTCAGATTAGGAATCGCCTCCTGGTGGTTTAGAAATAACAATAGTCAAAAGGAATTGTTTAAGAATGAGAATAGACAAACGAAATCCCTATCGCACAAAACCTCGCTTTCTAAAATTGGAAGCTATTCAAGACGACGCATGACCAAAACACGGGGATGAAAATTTGACAGGAACAAATTTGAGTTTTCAAATTAGGAATCAACTCCTGGTGGTTCAGAAATAGCAATAGTCAAAAGGAATTGTTTAAAAATATGAATAGACAGACGAAATCCGTACCGCACAAAACCTCGCTTTCTAAAAATGGAAGCTATTCAAGACGACGCGTGACCAAAACACGGGGACGAAAATTTGATCGGAACCAATTTGAGTTTTCAAATTAAAAATAATCTCCTGGTGGTTCAGAAATAACAACAGTCAAAAGGAATTGTTTAAAAACTAGAATAGACAGACGAAATCCGTACTGCAAAAAACCTCGCTTTTTAAAAATGGAAGCTCTTCAAGACGACGCGTGACCAAAACACGGGGACGAAAATTTGATAGGAACGAATTTAAGTTTTCAAATTATGAATCGTCTCCTGGTGGTTCAGAAATAACAACGGTCAAAAGGAATTGTTTAAAAATTAGAATAGACAGATGAAATCCGTACCGCACAAAATCTCGCTTTCTAAAAATGGAAGCTATTCAAGACGACGCGTGACCAATTCACGGGGACCAAAATTTGACCGGAACAAATTTGAGTTTTCAAATTAGGAATCATCTCCTGGTGGTTTAGAAATAACAATAGTTAGAGGAATTGTTTAAAAATGAGAATAGACAGACGAAATCCGTACCGCAGAAAACCTCGCTTTTTGAAAACCAAAGCTATTCAAGACGACGCGTGACCAAAACACGGGGACGAAATTTGACCGGAACACTTTTGAGTTTTCAAATTAGGAATCGGCTCCTGGTGGTTTAGAAATAACAATAGTCAAAGGGAATTGTTTAAGAATGAGAATAGACAGACGAAATCCCTATCGCACAAAACCTCGCTTTCTAAAATTGGAAGCAATTCAAGACGACGCGTGACCAAAACACGGGGATGAAAATTTGACAGGAACAAATTTGAGTTTTCAAATTAGGAATCATCTCCTGGTGGTTCAGAAATAACAATAGTCAAAAGGAATTGTTTAAAAATGTGAATAGACAGACGAAATCCATACCGCACAAAACCTCGCTTTCTAAAAATGGAAGCTATTCAAGACGACGCGTGACCAATTCACGGGGACAAAAATTTGACCGGAAGAAATTTGAGTTTTCAAATTAGGAATCATCCCCTAGTGGTTTATAAATAACAATAGTCAAAAGAATTGTTTAAAAACGAGAATAGACAGACGAAATCCGTACCGCACAAAACCTCGCTTTTTAAAAACGAAAGCTATTCAAGACGACGCGTGACCAAAACACGGGGATGAAAATTTGACCGGAACACTTTTGAGTTTTCAAATTAGGAATCGGCTCCTGGTGGTTTAGAAATAACAATAGTCAAAAGGAATTGTTTAAGAATGAGAATAGACAGACGAAATCCCTATCGGACAAAACCTCGCTTTCTAAAATTGGAAGCGATTCAAGACGACGCGTGACCAAAACACGGGGACAAAAATTTGACTGGAACAAATTTGTGTTTTCAAATTAGGAATCATCTCCGGGTGGTTAAAAAATAACAATAGTCAAAAGTAATTGTTCAAAAACGAGAATAGACAGACGAAATCCGTACCGCAAAAAAACCTCGCTTTTTAAAAACGAAAGCTATTCAAGACGACGCGTGACCAAAACACGGGGACGAAAATTTGACCGGAACACTTTTGAGTTTTCAAATTAGGAATCGCCTCCTGGTGGTTTAGAAATAACAATAGTCAAAAGGAATTGTTTAAGAATGAGAATAGACAGACGAAATCCCTATCGTACAAAACCTCGCTTTCTAAAATTGGAAGCTATTCCAGACGACGCGTGACCAAAACACGGGGATGAAAATTTGACAGGAAGAAATTTGAGTTTTCAAATTAGGAATCATCTCCTGGTGGTTCAGAAATAACAATAGTCAAAAGGAATTGTTTAAAAATGTGAATAGACAGACGAAATCCGTACCGCACAAAACCTCACTTTTTTAAAAATGGAAGCTATTCAAGACGACGCGTGACCAAAACACGGGGACGAAAATTTGACCGGAACCAATTTGAGTTTTCAAATTAATAATAATCTCCTGGTGGTTCAGAAATAACAACAGTCAAAAGGAATTGTTTAAAAATGAGAATAGACAGACGAAATCCGTACCGCACAAAACCTCGCTTTTTAAAAATGGAAGATATTCAAGACGACGCGAGACCAAAAAACGGGGACGAAAATTTGACAGGAACGAATTTAAGTTTTCAAATTATGAATCGTCTCCTGGTGGTTCAGAAATAACAACAGTCAAAAGGAATTGTTTAAAAATCAGAATAGACAGATGAAATCCCTATCGCACAAAACCTCGCTTTCTAAAATTGGAAGCGATTCAAGACGACGCGTGACCAAAACACGGGGATGAAAATTTGACAGGAACAAATTTGAGTTTTCAAATTAGGAATCATCTCCTGGTGGTTCAGAAATAACAATAGTCAAAAGGAATAGTTTAAAAATATGAATAGACAGACGAAATCCGTAGCGCACAAAACCTCGCTTTCTAAAAATGGAAGCTATTCAAGACGACGCGTGACCAAAACACGGGGACGACAATTTGACCGGAACACTTTTGAGTTTTCAAATTAGGAATCGGCTCCTGGTGGTTTAGAAATAACAATAGTCAAAAGGAATTGTTTAAGAATGAGAATAGAGAGACGAAATCCCTATCGCACAAAACCTCGCTTTCTAAAATTTGAAGCTATTCAAGACAGCGCGTGACCAAAACACGGGGATGAAAATTTGACCGGAACAAATTTGAGTTTTCAAATTAGCAATAATCTCCTGGTGTTTCAGAAATAACAACAGTCAAAAGGAATTATTTAAAAACGAGAAGAGATAGACGAAATCCATACCGCAGAATTCCTCGCTTTTTAAAAATGGAAGCTATTCAAGACGACGCGTGACCAAAACACGGGGACGAAAATTTGACAGGACCAAATTTGAATTTTCAAATTAGGAATCATCTCCTAGTGGTTCAAAAATAACAATAGTCAAAATGAATAGTTTAAGAATGGGAATTCACAGACGATATCCGTACCGCACAAAACCTCGCTTTCTAAAATTGGAAGCTATTCAAGACGACGCGTGACCAAAACACGGGGACACAAATTTTACAGGAACAAATTTGAGTTTTCAAATTTGGAATCGTCTCCTAGTGGTTTAGAAATAACAACAGTCAAAAGGAATTGTTTAAAAATGAGAATAGACAGATGAAATCCGTACCGCACAAAACCTCGCTTTCTAAAAATGGAAGCTATTCAAGACGACGCGTGACCAATTCACGGGGACAAAAATTTGACCGGAACAAATTTGAGTTTTCAAATTAGGAATCATCTCCTGGTGGTTTAGAAATAACAATAGTCAAAAGGAATTGTTTAAAAACGAGAATAGACAGACGAAATCCGTACCACACAAAACCTCGCTTTTTAAAAACGAAAGCTATTGAAGACGACGCGTGACTAAAACACGGGGACGAAAATTTGGTCGGAACACTTTTGAGTTTCAGATTAGGAATCGCCTCCTGGTGGTTTAGAAATAACAATAGTCAAAAGGAATTGTTTAAGAATGAGAATAGACAGACGAAATCCCTATCGCACAAAACCTCGCTTTCTAAAATTGGAAGCTATTCAAGACGACGCATGACCAAAACACGGGGATGAAAATTTGACAGGAACAAATTTGAGTTTTCAAATTAGGAATCAACTCCTGGTGGTTCAGAAATAACAATAGTCAAAAGGAATTGTTTAAAAATGTGAATAGACAGACGAAATCCGTACCGCACAAAACCTCGCTTTCTAAAAATGGAAGCTATTCAAGACGACGCGTGACCAAAACACGGGGACGAAAATTTGATCGGAACCAATTCGCGTTTTCAAATTAATAATAATCTCCTGGTGGTTCAGAAATAACAACAGTCAAAAGGAATTGTTTAAAAACGAGAATAGACAGACGAAATCCGTACCGCACAAAACCTCGCTTTTTAAAAATGGAAGCTATTCAAGACGACGCGTGACCAAAACACGGGGACGAAAATTTGACCGGAACCAATTTGAGTTTTCAAATTAATAATAATATCCCGGTGGTTCAGAAATAACAACAGTCAAAAGGAATTGTTTAAAAATGAGAATAGACAGACGAAATCCGTACCGCACAAAACCTCGCTTTTTAAAAATGGAAGCTATTCAAGACGATACGTGACCAAAAAACGGGGACGAAAATTTGACAGGAACGAATTTAAGTTTTCAAATTATTAATCGTCTCCTGGTGGTTCAGAAATAACAACAGTCAAAAGGAATTGTTTAAAAATCAGAATAGACAGATGAAATCCGTACCGCACAAAACCTCGCTTTCTAAAAATGGAAGCTATTCAAGACGACGCGTGACCAATTCACGGGGACAAAAATTTGACCGGAACAAATTTGGGTTTTCAAATTAGGTATCATCTCCTGGTGGTTTAGAAATAACAATAGTCAAAAGGAATTGTTTAAAAACGAGAATAGACAGACGAAATCCGTACCGCACAAAACCTCACTTTTTAAAAATGAAAGCTATTCAAGACGACGCGTGACCAAAACACGGGGACGAAAATTTGACCGGAACACTTTTGAGTTTTCAAATTAGGAATCGCCTCCTGGTGGTTTAGAAATAACAATAGTCAAAAGGAATTGTTTAAGAATGAGAATAGACAGACGAAATCCCTATCGCACAAAACCTCGCTTTCTAAAATTGGAAGCTA
The DNA here is from genome assembly GCA_949130495.1 of Sambucus nigra. Classification (NCBI taxonomy): domain Eukaryota; kingdom Viridiplantae; phylum Streptophyta; class Magnoliopsida; order Dipsacales; family Adoxaceae; genus Sambucus; species Sambucus nigra. The sequence goes on from OX422210.1 coordinate 660,035,012, forward strand.
TTCAAGACGACGAGTGACCAAAACACGGGGATGATAATTTGACAGGAACATATTTGAGTTTTCAAATTAGGAATCATCTCCTGGTGGTTTAGAAATAACAATAGTCAAAAGGAATTGTTTAAAAATATGAATAGACAGACGAAATCCGTACCGCACAAAACCTCGCTTTCTAAAAATGGAAGCTATTCAAGACGACGCGTGACCAAAACACGGGGACGAAAATTTGATCGGAACCAATTTGAGTTTTCAAATTAAAAATAATCTCCTGGTGGTTCAGAAATAACAACAGTCAAAAGGAATTGTTTAAAAACTAGAATAGACAGACGAAATCCGTACCGCAAAAAACCTCGCTTTTTAAAAATGGAAGCTCTTCAAGACGACGCGTGACCAAAACACGGGGACGAAAATTTGATAGGAACGAATTTAAGTTTTCAAATTATGAATCGTCTCCTGGTGGTTCAGAAATAACAACAGTCAAAAGGAATTGTTTAAAAATTAGAATAGACATATGAAATCCGTACCGCACAAAATCTCGCTTTCTAAAAATGGAAGCTATTCAAGACGACGCGTGACCAATTCACGGGGACAAAAATTTGACCGGAACAAATTTGAGTTTTCAAATTAGGAATCATCTCCTGGTGGTTTAGAAATAACAATAGTTAGAGGAATTGTTTAAAAACGAGAATAGACAGACGAAATCCGTACCGCAGAAAACCTCGCTTTTTGAAAACCAAAGCTATTCAAGACGACGCGTGACCAAAACACGGGGACGAAATTTGACCGGAACACTTTTGAGTTTTCAAATTAGGAATCGGCTCCTGGTGGTTTAGAAATAACAATAGTCAAAGGGAATTGTTTAAGAATGAGAATAGACAGACGAAATCCCTATCGCACAAAACCTCCCTTTCTAAAATTGGAAGCAATTCAAGACGACGCGTGACCAAAACACGGGGATGAAAATTTGACAGGAACAAATTTGAGTTTTCAAATTAGGAATCATCTCCTGGTGGTTCAGAAATAACAATAGTCAAAAGGAATTGTTTAAAAATGTGAATAGACAGACGAAATCCATACCGCACAAAACCTCGCTTTCTAAAAATGGAAGCTATTCAAGACGACGCGTGACCAATTCACGGGGACAAAAATTTGACCGGAAGAAATTTGAGTTTTCAAATTAGGAATCATCTCCTAGTGGTTTATAAATAACAATAGTCAAAAGAATTGTTTAAAAACGAGAATAGACAGACGAAATCCGTACCGCACAAAACCTCGCTTTTTAAAAACGAAAGCTATTCAAGACGACGCGTGACCAAAACACGGGGATGAAAATTTGACCGGAACACTTTTGAGTTTTCAAATTAGGAATCGGCTCCTGGTGGTTTAGAAATAACAATAGTCAAAAGGAATTGTTTAAGAATGAGAATAGACAGACGAAATCCCTATCGGACAAAACCTCGCTTTCTAAAATTGGAAGCGATTCAAGACGACGCGTGACCAAAACACGGGGGCAAAAATTTGACTTGAACAAATTTGTGTTTTCAAATTAGGAATCATCTCCTGGTGGTTAAGAAATAACAATAGTCAAAAGGAATTGTTTAAAAACGAGAATAGATAGACGAAATCCGTACCGCACAAAACCTCGCTTTTTAAATACGAAAGCTATTCAAGACGACGCGTGACCAAAACACGGGGACGAAAATTTGACCGGAACACTTTTGAGTTTTCAAATTAGGAATCGCCTCCTGGTGGTTTAGAAATAACAATAGTCTAAAGGAATTGTTTAAGAATGAGAATAGAGAGACGAAATCCCTATCGCACAAAACCTCGCTTTCTAAAATTGGAAGATATTCAAGACAACGCGTCACCAAAACACGGGGATAAAAATTTGACAGGAACAAATTTGAGTTTTCAAATTAGGAATCATCTCCTGGTGGTTCAGAAATAACAATAGTCAAAAGGAATTGTTTAAAAATGTGAATAGACAAACGAAATCCGTACCGCACAAAACCTCGCTTTCTAAAAATGGAAGCTATTCAAGACGACGCGTGACCAAAACACGAGGACGAAAATTTGACAGGAACAAATTTGAGTTTTCAAATTAGCAATAATCTCCTGGTGTTTCAGAAATAACAACAGTCAAAAGGAATTATTTAAAAACGAGAATAGACAGACGAAATCCGTACCGCAAAATTCCTCGCTTTTTAAAAATGGAAGCTATTCCAGACGACGCGTGACCGAAACACGGGGACGAAAATTTGAGAGGAACAAATTTGAGTTTTCAAATTAGGAATCATCTCCTAGTGGTTCAGAAATAACAATAGTCAAAATGAATAGTTTAAGAATGGGAATTCACAGTCGATATCCGTACCGCACAAAACCTCGCTTTCTAAAATTGGAATCTATTCAAGACGACGCGTGACCAAAACTCGGGGATGAAAATTTGACCGGAACAAATTTGAGTTTTCAAATTAGGAATCATCTCCCGGTGGTTCAGAAATAACAATAGTCAAAAGGAAAATATTTGAAAAATGAGAATAGATAGACGAAATTTGTACCGCACAAAACCTCGCTTTCTAAAAATGGAAGTTATTCAAGATGACGCGTGACCAAAACACGGGGACGAAACTTTGGCCAGAACCAATTTGAGTTTTCAAATTAATAATAATCTCCTGGTGGTTCAGAAATAACAACAGTCAAAAGGAATTGTTTAAAAACGACAATAGACAGACGAAATCCGTACCGCACAAAACCTCGCTTTTTAAAAATGGAAGCTATTCAAGACGACGCGTGACCAAAACACGGGGACGAAAACTTGACAGAACAAATTTAAGTTTTCAAATTATGAATCGTCTCCTGGTGGTTCAGAAATAACAACAGTCAAAAGAAATTGTTTAAAAATCAGAATAGACAGATGAAATCCGTACTGCACAAAACCTCGCTTTCTAAAAATAGAAGCTATTCAAGACGACGCGTGACCAATTCACGGGGACAAAAATTTGACCGGAACAAATTTGAGTTTTCAAATTAGGAATCATCTCCTGGTGGTTTAGAAATAACAATAGTCAAAAGGAATTGTTTACAAATGAGAATAGACAGACGAAATCCGTACCGCACAAAACCTCGCTTTTTAAAAACGAAAGCTATTCAAGACGACGTGTGACCAAAACACGGGGATGAAAATTTGATCGGAACACTTTTGAGTTTTCAAATTAGGAATCGCCTCCTGGTGGTTTAGAAATAACAATAGTCAAAAGGAATTGTTTAAGAATGAGAATAGATAGACGAAATCCCTATCCCACAAAACCTCGCTTTCAAAAATTGGAAGCTATTCCAGACGACGCGTGACCAAAACACGGGGATGAAAATTTGATAGGAACAAATTTGAGTTTTCAAATTAGGAATCATCTCCTGGTGGTTCAGAAATAACAATAGTCAAAAGGAATTGTTTAAAAATGTGAATAGACAGACGAAATCCGTAGCGCACAAAACCTCGCTTTCTAAAAATGGAAGCTATTCAAGACGACGCGTGACCAAAACACGGGGACGAAAATTTGACCGGAACCAATTTGAGTTTTCAAATTAATAATACTCTCCCTGTGGTTCAGAAATAACAACAGTCAAAAGGAATTGTTTAAAAATGAGAATAGACAGACGAAATCCGTACCGCACAAAACCTCGCTTTTTAAAAATGGAAACTATTCGAGACGACGCGTGACCAAAACACGGGGACGAAAATTTGATAGGAACGAATTTAAGTTTTCAAATTATGGATCGTCTCCTGGTGGTTCAGAAATAACAACAGTCAAAAGGAATTGTTTAAAAATCAGAATAGACAGATGAAATACGTACCGCACAAAACCCCGCTTTCATAAAGTGGAAGCTATTCAAGACGACGCGTGACCAAAACACGGGGGCAAAAATTTTACCGGAACAAATTTGAGTTTTCAAATTAGGAATCATCTCCTGGTGGTTTAGAAATAACAATAGTCAAAAGGAATTGTTTAAAAACGAGAATAGACAGACGAAATCCGTACCGCACAAAACCTCACTTTTTAAAAATGGAAGCTATTCAAGACGACGCGTGACCAAAACACGGGGATGAAAATTTGACAGGAACAAATTTGAGTTTTCAAATTAGGAATCATCTCCTGGTGGCTCAGAAATAACAATAGTCAAAAGGAATTGTATAAAAATGTGAATAGACAGACGAAATCCGTACCGCACAAAACCTCGCTTTCTAAAAATGGAAGCTATTCAAGACGACGCGTGACCAATTCACGGGGACAAAAATTTGACCGGAAGAAATTTGAGTTTTCAAATTAGGAATCATCTCCTAGTGGTTTATAAATAACAATAGTCAAAAGGAATTGTTTAAAAACGAGAATAGACAGACGAAATCCGTACCGCACAAAACCTCGCTTTTTAAAAACGAAAGCTATTCAAGACGACGCGTGACCAAAACACGGGGACGAAAATTTGACCGGAACACTTTTGAGTTTTCAAATTAGGAATCGCCTCCTGGTGGTTTAGAAATAACAATAGTCAAAAGGAATTGTTTAAGAATGAGAATAGAAAGACGAAATCCCTATCGCACAAGACCTCGCTTTTTAAAATTGGAAGCTATTCAAGACAACGCGTGACCAAAACACGGGGATGAAAATTTGATAGGAACAAATTTGAGTTTTCAAATTAGGAATCATCTCCTGGTGGCTCAGAAATAACAATAGTCAAAAGGAATTGTATAAAAATGTGAATAGACAGACGAAATCCGTACCGCACAAAACCTCGCTTTCTAAAAATGGAAGCTATTCAAGACGACGCGTGACCAAAACACGAGGACGTAAATTTGACCGGAACAAATTTGAGTTTTCAAATTAGCAATAATCTCCTGGTGTTTCAAAAATAACAACAGTCAAAAGGAATTATTTAAAAATGAGAATAGACAGACGAAATCCGTACCACAGAATTCTTCTTTTTTTAAAAATGGACGCTATTCAAGACGACGCGTGACCAAAACACGGGGACGAAAATTTGACAGGAACAAATTTGAGTTTTCAAATTAGGAATCATCTCCTAGTGGTTCAAAAATAACAATAGTCAAAATGAATAGTTTAAGAATGGGAATTCACAGACGATATCCGTACCGCACAAAACCTCGCTTTCTAAAATTGGAAGCTATTCAAGACGACGCGTGACCAAAACACGGGGATGAAAATTTGACCGGAACAAATTTGAGTTTTCAAATTAGGAATCATCTCCCGGTGGTTATGAAATAACAATAGTCAAAAGGAATTGTTTAAAAATGAGAATAGACAGACGAAATTTGTACCGCACAAAACCTCGCTTTCTAAAAATGGAAGTTATTCAAGACGACGCGTGACCAAAACACGGGGACGAAAATTTAGCCGTAACCAATTTGAGTTTTCAAATTAGGAATCGGCTCCTGGTGGTTTAGAAATAACAATAGTCAAAAGGAATTATTTAAGAATGAGAATAGACAGACGAAATCCCTATCGTACAAAACCTCGCTTTCTAAAATTGGAAGCGATTCAAGACGATGCGTGACCAAAACACGGGGACAAAAATTTGACTGGAACAAATTTGTGTTTTCAAATTAGGAATCATCTCCTGGTGGTTAAGAAATAACAATAGTCAAAAGGAATTGTTTAAAAACGAGAATAGACAGACGAAATCCGTACCGCACAAAACCTCGCTTTTTAAAAACGAAAGCTATTCAAGACGACGCGTGACCAAAACACGGGGACGAAAATTTGACCGGAACACTTTTGAGTTTTCAAATTAGGAATCGCCTCCTGGTGGTTTAGAAATAACAATAGCCAAAAGGAATTGTTTAAGAATGAGAATAGAGAGACGAAATCCCTATCGCACAAAACCTCGCTTTCTAAAATTGGAAGCTATTCAAGACAACGCGTGACCAAAACACGGGGATGAAAATTTGACAGGAACAAATTTGAGTTTTCAAATTAGGAATCATCTCCTGGTTGTTCAGAAATAACAATAGTCAAAAGGAATTGTTTAAAAATGTGAATAGACAGACGAAATCCGTACCGCACAAAACCTCGCTTTCTAAAAATTGAAGCTATTCAAGACGACGCGTGACCAAAACACGAGGACGAAAATTTAACGGGAACAAATTTGAGTTGTCAAATTAGCAATAATCTCCTGGTGTTTCAGAAATAACAACAATCAAAAGGAATTATTTAAAAACGAGAATAGACAGACGAAATCCGTACCGCACAAAACCTCGCTTTTTAAAAACGAAAGCTATTCAAGACGACGTGTGACCAAAACACGGGGATGAAAATTTGACCGGAACACTTTTGAGTTTTCAAATTAGGAATCGCCTCCTGGTGGTTTAGAAATAACAATAGTCAAAAGGAATTGTTTAAGAATGAGAATAGAGAGACGAAATCCCTATCGCACAAAACCTCGCTTTCTAAAATTGGAAGCTATTCAAGACAACGCGTGACCAAAACACGGGGATGAAAATTTGACAGGAACAAATTTGAGTTTTCAAATTAGGTATCATCTCCTGGTGGTTCAGAAATAACAATAGCCAAAAGGAATTTTTTAAAAATGTGAATAGACAGACGAAATCCGTACCGCACAAAACCCCGCTTTCTAAAAGTGGAAGCTATTCAAGACGACGCGTGACCAAAACACGGGGGCAAAAATTTGACCGGAACAAATTTGAGTTTTCAAATTAGGAATCATCTCCTGGTGGTTTAGAAATAACAATAGTCAAAAGGAATAGTTTCAAAACGAGAATAGACAGACGAAATCCGTACCGCACAAAACCTCGCTTTTTAAAAACGAAAGCTATTCAAGACGACGCGTGACCAAAACACGGGGACAAAAATTTGACCGGAACACTTTTGAGTTTTCAAATTAGGAATCGCCTCCTGGTGGTTTAGAAATAACAATAGTCAAAAGGAATTGTTTAAGAATGAGAATAGAAAGACGAAATCCCTATCGCACAAGACCTCGCTTTCTAAAATTGGAAGCTATTCAAGACAACGCGTGACCAAAACACGGGGATGAAAATTTGACAGGAACAAATTTGAGTTTTCAAATTAGGAATCATCTCCTGGTGGTTCAGAAATTACAATAGTCAAAAGGAATTGTATAAAAATGTGAATAGACAGACGAAATCCGTACCGCACAAAACCTCGCTTTCTAAAAATGGAAGCTATTCAAGACGACGCGTGACCAAAACACGAGGAAGAAAATTTGACCAGAACAAATTTGAGTTTTCAAATTAGCAATAATCTCCTGGTGTTTCAAAAATAACAACAGTCAAAAGGAATTATTTAAAAACGAGAATAGACAGACGAAATCCGTACCGCAGAATTCCTCCCTTTTTAAAAATGGACGCTATTCAAGACGACGCGTGACCAAAACACGGGGACGAAAATTTGACAGGAACAAATTTGAGTTTTCAAATTAGGAATCATCTCCTAGTGGTTCAGAAATAACAATAGTCAAAATGAATAGTTTAAGAATGGGAATTCACAGACGATATCCGTACCGCACAAAACCTCGCTTTCTAAAATTGGAAGCTATTCAAGACGACGCGTGACCAAAACACGGGGATGAAAATTTGACCGGAACAAATTTGAGTTTTCAAATTAGGAATCATCTCCCGGTGGTTATGAAATAACAATAGTCAAAAGGAATTGTTTAAAAATGAGAATAGACAGACGAAATTTGTACCGCACAAAACCTCGCTTTCTAAAAATGGAAGTTATTCAAGACGACGCGTGACCAAAACACGGGGACGAAAATTTAGCCGGAACCAATTTGAGTTTTCAAATTAGGAATCGGCTCCTAGTGGTTTAGAAATAATAATAGTCAAAAGGAATTATTTAAGAATGAGAATAGACAGACGAAATCCCTATCGTACAAAATCTCGCTTTATAAAATTGGAAGCGATTCAAGACGACGCGTGACCAAAACACGGGGACAAAAATTTGACTGGAACAAATTTGTGTTTTCAAATTAGGAATCATCTCCGGGTGGTTAAAAAATAACAATAGTCAAAAGTAATTGTTCAAAAACGAGAATAGACAGACGAAATCCGTACCGCAAAAAAACCTCGCTTTTTAAAAACGAAAGCTATTCAAGACGACGCGTGACCAAAACACGGGGACGAAAATTTGACCGGAACACTTTTGAGTTTTCAAATTAGGAATCGCCTCCTGGTGGTTTAGAAATTACAATAGTCAAAAGGAATTGTTTAAGAATGAGAATAGACAGACGAAATCCGTACCGCAAAAAACCTCGCTTTTTAAAAATGGAAGCTATTCAAGACGACGCGTGACCAAAACACGGGGACGAAAATTTGACAGGAACGAATTTAAGTTTTCAAATTATGAATCGTCTCCTGGTGGTTCAGAAATAACAACAGTCAAAAGGAATTGTTTAAAAATTAGAATAGACAGATGAAATCCGTACCGCACAAAACCTCGCTTTCTAAAAATGGAAGCTATTCAAGACGACGCGTGACCAATTCACGGGGACAAAAATTTGACCGGAACAAATTTGAGTTTTCAAATTAGGAATCATCTCCTGGCGGTTTAGAAATAACAATAGTCAAAAGGAATTGTTTAAAAACGAGAATAGATAGACAAAATCCGTACCGCACAAAACCTCGCTTTTTAAAAACGAAAGCTGTTCAAGACGACGCGTGACCAAAACACGGGGACGAAAATTTGACCGGAACACTTTTGAGTTTTCAAATTAGGAATCAGCTCCTGGTGGTTTAGAAATAACAATAGTCAAAAGGAATTGTTTAAGAATGAGAATAGACAGACGAAATCCCTATCGCACAAAACCTCGCTTTCTAAAAATGGAAGCTATTCAAGACGACGCGTGACCAAAACACGGGGACGAAAATTGGACCGGAACACTTTTGAGTTTTCAAATTAGGAATCGCCTCCTGGTGGTTTAGAAATAACAATAGTCAAAAGGAATTGTTTAAGAATGAGAATAGACAGACGAAATCCCTATCGTACAAAACCTCGCTTTCTAAAATTGGAAGCTATTCCAGACGACGCGTGACCAAAACACGGGGATGAAAATTTGACAGGAAGAAATTTGAGTTTTCAAATTAGGAATCATCTCCTGGTGGTTCAGAAATAACAATAGTCAAAAGGAATTGTTTAAAAATGTGAATAGACAGACGAAATCCGTACCGCACAAAACCTCACTTTTTTAAAAATGGAAGCTATTCAAGACGACGTGTGACCAAAACACGGGGACGAAAATTTGACCGGAACCAATTTGAGTTTTCAAATTAATAATAATCTCCTGGTGGTTCAGAAATAACAACAGTCAAAAGGAATTGTTTAAAAACGAGAATAGACAGACGAAATCCGTACCGCACAAAACCTCGCTTTTTAAAAATGGAAGATATTCAAGACGACGCGAGACCAAAAAACGGGGACGAAAATTTGACAGGAACGAATTTAAGTTTTCAAATTATGAATCGTCTCCTGGTGGTTCAGAAATAACAACAGTCAAAAGGAATTGTTTAAAAATCAGAATAGACAGATGAAATCCCTATCGCACAAAACCTCGCTTTCTAAAATTGGAAGCGATTCAAGACGACGCGTGACCAAAACACGGGGATGAAAATTTGACAGGAACAAATTTGAGTTTTCAAATTAGGAATCATCTCCTGGTGGTTCAGAAATAACAAAAGTCAAAAGGAATAGTTTAAAAATATGAATAGACAGACGAAATCCGTAGCGCACAAAACCTCGCTTTCTAAAAATGGAAGCTATTCAAGACGACGCGTGACCAAAACACGGGGACGACAATTTGACCGGAACACTTTTGAGTTTTCAAATTAGGAATCGGCTCCTGGTGGTTTAGAAATAACAATAGTCAAAAGGAATTGTTTAAGAATGAGAATAGAGAGACGAAATCCCTATCGCACAAAACCTCGCTTTCTAAAATTTGAAGCTATTCAAGACAGCGCGTGACCAAAACACGGGGATGAAAATTTGACCAGAACAAATTTGAGTTTTCAAATTAGCAATAATCTCCTGGTGTTTCAGAAATAACAACAGTCAAAAGGAATTATTTAAAAACGAGAAGAGATAGACGAAATCCATACCGCAGAATTCCTCGCTTTTTAAAAATGGAAGCTATTCAAGACGACGCGTGACCAAAACACGGGGACGAAAATTTGACAGGACCAAATTTGAATTTTCAAATTAGGAATCATCTCCTAGTGGTTCAAAAATAACAATAGTCAAAATGAATAGTTTAAGAATGGGAATTCACAGACGATATCCGTACCGCACAAAACCTCGCTTTCTAAAATTGGAAGCTATTCAAGACGACGCGTGACCAAAACACGGGGACAAAAATTTTACAGGAACAAATTTGAGTTTTCAAATTTGGAATCGTCTCCTAGTGGTTTAGAAATAACAACAGTCAAAAGGAATTGTTTAAAAATGAGAATAGACAGATGAAATCCGTACCGCACAAAACCTCGCTTTCTAAAAATGGAAGCTATTCAAGACGACGCGTGACCAATTCACGGGGACAAAAATTTGACCGGAACAAATTTGAGTTTTCAATTTAGGAATCATCTCCTGGTGGTTTAGAAATAACAATAGTCAAAAGGAATTGTTTAAAAACGAGAATAGACAGACGAAATCCGTACCACACAAAACCTCGCTTTTTAAAAACGAAAGCTATTGAAGACGACGCGTGACTAAAACACGGGGACGAAAATTTGGTCGGAACACTTTTGAGTTTCAGATTAGGAATCGCCTCCTGGTGGTTTAGAAATAACAATAGTCAAAAGGAATTGTTTAAGAATGAGAATAGACAGACGAAATCCCTATCGCACAAAACCTCGCTTTCTAAAATTGGAAGCTATTCAAGACGACGCGTGACCAAAACACGGGGGCAAAAATTTGACAGGAACAAATTTGAGTTTTCAAATTAGGAATCAACTCCTGGTGGTTCAGAAATAACAATAGTCAAAAGGAATTGTTTAAAAATGTGAATAGACAGACGAAATCCGTACCGCACAAAACCTCGCTTTCTAAAAATGGAAGCTATTCAAGACGACGCGTGACCAAAACACGGGGACGAAAATTTGATCGGAACCAATTCGCGTTTTCAAATTAATAATAATCTCCTAGTGGTTCAGAAATAACAACAGTCAAAAGGAATTGTTTAAAAACGAGAATAGACAGACGAAATCCGTACCGCACAAAACCTCGCTTTTTAAAAATGGAAGCTATTCAAGACGACGCGTGACCAAAACACGGGGACGAAAATTTGACCGGAACCAATTTGAGTTTTCAAATTAATAATAATATCCCGGTGGTTCAGAAATAACAACAGTCAAAAGGAATTGTTTAAAAATGAGAATAGACAGACGAAATCCGTACCGCACAAAACCTCGCTTTTTAAAAATGGAAGCTATTCAAGACGATACGTGACCAAAAAACGGGGACGAAAATTTGACAGGAACGAATTTAAGTTTTCAAATTATTAATCGTCTCCTGGTGGTTCAGAAATAACAACAGTCAAAAGGAATTGTTTAAAAATCAGAATAGACAGATGAAATCCGTACCGCACAAAACCTCGCTTTCTAAAAATGGAAGCTATTCAAGACGACGCGTGACCAATTCACGGGGACAAAAATTTGACCGGAACAAATTTGGGTTTTCAAATTAGGTATCATCTCCTGGTGGTTTAGAAATAACAATAGTCAAAAGGAATTGTTTAAAAACGAGAATAGACAGACGAAATCCGTACCGCACAAAACCTCACTTTTTAAAAATGAAAGCTATTCAAGACGACGCGTGACCAAAACACGGGGACGAAAATTTGACCGGAACACTTTTGAGTTTTCAAATTAGGAATCGCCTCCTGGTGGTTTAGAAATAACAATAGTCAAAAGGAATTGTTTAAGAATGAGAATAGACAGACGAAATCCCTATCGCACAAAACCTCGCTTTCTAAAATTGGAAGCTATTCAAGACGACGAGTGACCAAAACACGGGGATGATAATTTGACAGGAACATATTTGAGTTTTCAAATTAGGAATCATCTCCTGGTGGTTCAGAAATAACAATAGTCAAAAGGAATTGTTTAAAAATATAAATAGACAGACGAAATCCGTACCGCACAAAACCTCGCTTTCTAAAAATGGAAGCTATTCAAGACGACGCGTGACCAAAACACGGGGACGAAAATTTGATCGGAACCAATTTGAGTTTTCAAATTAAAAATAATCTCCTGGTGGTTCAGAAATAACAACAGTCAAAAGGAATTGTTTAAAAACTAGAATAGACAGACGAAATCCGTACCGCAAAAAACCTCGCTTTTTAAAAATGGAAGCTCTTCAAGACGACGCGTGACCAAAACACGGGGACGAAAATTTGATAGGAACGAATTTAAGTTTTCAAATTATGAATCGTCTCCTGGTGGTTCAGAAATAACAACAGTCAAATGGAATTGTTTAAAAATTAGAATAGACAGATGAAATCCGTACCGCACAAAATCTCGCTTTCTAAAAATGGAAGCTATTCAAGACGACGCGTGACCAATTCACGGGGACAAAAATTTGACCGGAACAAATTTGAGTTTTCAAATTAGGAATCATCTCCTGGTGGTTTAGAAATAACAATAGTTAGAGGAATTGTTTAAAAACGAGAATAGACAGACGAAATCCGTACCGCAGAAAACCTCGCTTTTTGAAAACCAAAGCTATTCAAGACGACGCGTGACCAAAACACGGGGACGAAATTTGACCGGAACACTTTTGAGTTTTCAAATTAGGAATCGGCTCCTGGTGGTTTAGAAATAACAATAGTCAAAGGGAATTGTTTAAGAATGAGAATAGACAGACGAAATCCCTATCGCACAAAACCTCCCTTTCTAAAATTGGAAGCAATTCAAGACGACGCGTGACCAAAACACGGGGATGAAAATTTGACAGGAACAAATTTGAGTTTTCAAATTAGGAATCATCTCCTGGTGGTTCAGAAATAACAATAGTCAAAAGGAATTGTTTAAAAATGTGAATAGACAGACGAAATCCATACCGCACAAAACCTCGCTTTCTAAAAATGGAAGCTATTCAAGACGACGCGTGACCAATTCACGGGGACAAAAATTTGACCGGAACAAATTTGAGTTTTCAAATTAGGAATCATCTCCTAGTGGTTTATAAATAACAATAGTCAAAAGAATTGTTTAAAAACGAGAATAGACAGTCGAAATCCGTACCGCACAAAACCTCGCTTTTTAAAAACGAAAGCTATTCAAGACGACGCGTGACCAAAACACGGGGATGAAAATTTGACCGGAACACTTTTGAGTTTTCAAATTAGGAATCGGCTCCTGGTGGTTTAGAAATAACAATAGTCAAAAGGAATTGTTTAAGAATGAGAATAGACAGACGAAATCCCTATCGGACAAAACCTCGCTTTCTAAAATTGGAAGCGATTCAAGACGACGCGTGACCAAAACACGGGGGCAAAAATTTGACTTGAACAAATTTGTGTTTTCAAATTAGGAATCATCTCCTGGTGGTTAAGAAATAACAATAGTCAAAAGGAATTGTTTAAAAACGAGAATAGATAGACGAAATCCGTACCGCACAAAACCTCGCTTTTTAAATACGAAAGCTATTCAAGACGACGCGTGACCAAAACACGGGGACGAAAATTTGACCGGAACACTTTTGAGTTTTCAAATTAGGAATCGCCTCCTGGTGGTTTAGAAATAACAATAGTCTAAAGGAATTGTTTAAGAATGAGAATAGAGAGACGAAATCCCTATCGCACAAAACCTCGCTTTCTAAAATTGGAAGCTATTCAAGACAACGCGTCACCAAAACACGGGGATAAAAATTTGACAGGAACAAATTTGAGTTTTCAAATTAGGAATCATCTCCTGGTGGTTCAGAAATAACAATAGTCAAAAGGAATTGTTTAAAAATGTGAATAGACAAACGAAATACGTACCGCACAAAACCTCGCTTTCTAAAAATGGAAGCTATTCAAGACGACGCGCGACCAAAACACGAGGACGAAAATTTGACAGGAACAAATTTGAGTTTTCAAATTAGCAATAATCTCCTGGTGGTTCAGAAATAACAACAGTCAAAAGGAATTGTTTAAAAATCAGAATAGACAGATGAAATCCGTACCGCACAAAACCTCGCTTTCTAAAAATGGAAGCTATTCAAGACGACGCGTGACCAATTCACGGGGACAAAAATTTGACCGGAACAAATTTGGGTTTTCAAATTAGGTATCATCTCCTGGTGGTTTAGAAATAACAATAGTCAAAAGGAATTGTTTAAAAACGAGAATAGACAGACGAAATCCGTACCGCACAAAACCTCACTTTTTAAAAATGAAAGCTATTCAAGACGACGCGTGACCAAAACACGGGGACGAAAATTTGACCGGAACACTTTTGAGTTTTCAAATTAGGAATCGCCTCCTGGTGGTTTAGAAATAACAATAGTCAAAAGGAATTGTTTAAGAATGAGAATAGACAGACGAAATCCCTATCGCACAAAACCTCGCTTTCTAAAATTGGAAGCTATTCAAGACGACGAGTGACCAAAACACGGGGATGATAATTTGACAGGAACATATTTGAGTTTTCAAATTAGGAATCATCTCCTGGTGGTTCAGAAATAACAATAGTCAAAAGGAATTGTTTAAAAATATAAATAGACAGACGAAATCCGTACCGCACAAAACCTCGCTTTCTAAAAATGGAAGCTATTCAAGACGACGCGTGACCAAAACACGGGGACGAAAATTTGATCGGAACCAATTTGAGTTTTCAAATTAAAAATAATCTCCTGGTGGTTCAGAAATAACAACAGTCAAAAGGAATTGTTTAAAAACTAGAATAGACAGACGAAATCCGTACCGCAAAAAACCTCGCTTTTTAAAAATGGAAGCTCTTCAAGACGACGCGTGACCAAAACACGGGGACGAAAATTTGATAGGAACGAATTTAAGTTTTCAAATTATGAATCGTCTCCTGGTGGTTCAGAAATAACAACAGTCAAAAGGAATTGTTTAAAAATTAGAATAGACAGATGAAATCCGTACCGCACAAAATCTCGCTTTCTAAAAATGGAAGCTATTCAAGACGACGCGTGACCAATTCACGGGGACAAAAATTTGACCGGAACAAATTTGAGTTTTCAAATTAGGAATCATCTCCTGGTGGTTTAGAAATAACAATAGTTAGAGGAATTGTTTAAAAACGAGAATAGACAAACGAAATCCGTACCGCAGAAAACCTCGCTTTTTGAAAACCAAAGCTATTCAAGACGACGCGTGACCAAAACACGGGGACGAAATTTGACCGGAACACTTTTGAGTTTTCAAATTAGGAATCGGCTCCTGGTGGTTTAGAAATAACAATAGTCAAAGGGAATTGTTTAAGAATGAGAATAGACAGACGAAATCCCTATCGCACAAAACCTCCCTTTCTAAAATTGGAAGCAATTCAAGACGACGCGTGACCAAAACACGGGGATGAAAATTTGACAGGAACAAATTTGAGTTTTCAAATTAGGAATCATCTCCTGGTGGTTCAGAAATAACAATAGTCAAAAGGAATTGTTTAAAAATGTGAATAGACAGACGAAATCCATACCGCACAAAACCTCGCTTTCTAAAAATGGAAGCTATTCAAGACGACGCGTGACCAATTCACGGGGACAAAAATTTGACCGGAAGAAATTTGAGTTTTCAAATTAGGAATCATCTCCTAGTGGTTTATAAATAACAATAGTAAAAAGAATTGTTTAAAAACGAGAATAGACAGACGAAATCCGTACCGCACAAAACCTCGCTTTTTAAAAACGAAAGCTATTCAAGACGACGCGTGACCAAAACACGGGGATGAAAATTTGACCGGAACACTTTTGAGTTTTCAAATTAGGAATCGGCTCCTGGTGGTTTAGAAATAACAATAGTCAAAAGGAATTGTTTAAGAATGAGAATAGACAGACGAAATCCCTATCGGACAAAACCTCGCTTTCTAAAATTGGAAGCGATTCAAGACGACGCGTGACCAAAACACGGGGGCAAAAATTTGACTTGAACAAATTTGTGTTTTCAAATTAGGAATCATCTCCTGGTGGTTAAGAAATAACAATAGTCAAAAGGAATTGTTTAAAAACGAGAATAGATAGACGAAATCCGTACCGCACAAAACCTCGCTTTTTAAATACGAAAGCTATTCAAGACGACGCGTGACCAAAACACGGGGACGAAAATTTGACCGGAACACTTTTGAGTTTTCAAATTAGGAATCGCCTCCTGGTGGTTTAGAAATAACAATAGTCTAAAGGAATTGTTTAAGAATGAGAATAGAGAGACGAAATCCCTATCGCACAAAACCTCGCTTTCTAAAATTGGAAGCTATTCAAGACAACGCGTCACCAAAACACGGGGATAAAAATTTGACAGGAACAAATTTGAGTTTTCAAATTAGGAATCATCTCCTGGTGGTTCAGAAATAACAATAGTCAAAAGGAATTGTTTAAAAATGTGAATAGACAAACGAAATCCGTACCGCACAAAACCTCGCTTTCTAAAAATGGAAGCTATTCAAGACGACGCGTGACCAAAACACGAGGACGAAAATTTGACAGGAACAAATTTGAGTTTTCAAATTAGCAATAATCTCCTGGTGTTTCAGAAATAACAACAGTCAAAAGGAATTATTTAAAAACGAGAATAGACAGACGAAATCCGTACCGCAAAATTCCTCGCTTTTTAAAAATGGAAGCTATTCCAGACGACGCGTGACCGAAACACGGGGACGAAAATTTGAGAGGAACAAATTTGAGTTTTCAAATTAGGAATCATCTCCTAGTGGTTCAGAAATAACAATAGTCAAAATGAATAGTTTAAGAATGGGAATTCACAGTCGATATCCGTACCGCACAAAACCTCGCTTTCTAAAAATGGAAGCTATTCAAGACGACGCGTGACCAAAACACGGGGACGAAAATTTGATCGGAACCAATTTGAGTTTTCAAATTAGGAATCATCTCCTGGTGGTTCAGAAATAACAATAGTCAAAAGGAATTGTTTAAAAATGTGAATAGACAAACGAAATCCGTACCGAACAAAACCTCGCTTTCTAAAAATGGAAGCTATTCAAGACGACGCGTGACCAAAACACGAGGACGAAAATTTGACAGGAACAAATTTGAGTTTTCAAATTAGCAATAATCTCCTGGTGTTTCAGAAATAACAACAGTCAAAAGGAATTGTTTAAAAATATAAATAGACAGACGAAATCCGTACCGCACAAAACCTCGCTTTCTAAAAATGGAAGCTATTCAAGACGACGCGTGACCAAAACACGGGGACGAAAATTTGATCGGAACCAATTTGAGTTTTCAAATTAAAAATAATCTCCTGGTGGTTCAGAAATAACAACAGTCAAAAGGAATTGTTTAAAAACTAGAATAGACAGACGAAATCCGTACCGCAAAAAACCTCGCTTTTTAAAAATGGAAGCTCTTCAAGACGACGCGTGACCAAAACACGGGGACGAAAATTTGATAGGAACGAATTTAAGTTTTCAAATTATGAATCGTCTCCTGGTGGTTCAGAAATAACAACAGTCAAAAGGAATTGTTTAAAAATTAGAATAGACAGATGAAATCCGTACCGCACAAAATCTCGCTTTCTAAAAATGGAAGCTATTCAAGACGACGCGTGACCAATTCACGGGGACAAAAATTTGACCGGAACAAATTTGAGTTTTCAAATTAGGAATCATCTCCTGGTGGTTTAGAAATAACAATAGTTAGAGGAATTGTTTAAAAACGAGAATAGACAGACGAAATCCGTACCGCAGAAAACCTCGCTTTTTGAAAACCAAAGCTATTCAAGACGACGCGTGACCAAAACACGGGGACGAAATTTGACCGGAACACTTTTGAGTTTTCAAATTAGGAATCGGCTCCTGGTGGTTTAGAAATAACAATAGTCAAAGGGAATTGTTTAAGAATGAGAATAGACAGACGAAATCCCTATCGCACAAAACCTCCCTTTCTAAAATTGGAAGCAATTCAAGACGACGCGTGACCAAAACACGGGGATGAAAATTTGACAGGAACAAATTTGAGTTTTCAAATTAGGAATCATCTCCTGGTGGTTCAGAAATAACAATAGTCAAAAGGAATTGTTTAAAAATGTGAATAGACAGACGAAATCCATACCGCACAAAACCTCGCTTTCTAAAAATGGAAGCTATTCAAGACGACGCGTGACCAATTCACGGGGACAAAAATTTGACCGGAAGAAATTTGAGTTTTCAAATTAGGAATCATCTCCTAGTGGTTTATAAATAACAATAGTCAAAAGAATTGTTTAAAAACGAGAATAGACAGACGAAATCCGTACCGCACAAAACCTCGCTTTTTAAAAACGAAAGCTATTCAAGACGACGCGTGACCAAAACACGGGGATGAAAATTTGACCGGAACACTTTTGAGTTTTCAAATTAGGAATCGGCTCCTGGTGGTTTAGAAATAACAATAGTCAAAAGGAATTGTTTAAGAATGAGAATAGACAGACGAAATCCCTATCGGACAAAACCTCGCTTTCTAAAATTGGAAGCGATTCAAGACGACGCGTGACCAAAACACGGGGGCAAAAATTTGACTTGAACAAATTTGTGTTTTCAAATTAGGAATCATCTCCTGGTGGTTAAGAAATAACAATAGTCAAAAGGAATTGTTTAAAAACGAGAATAGATAGACGAAATCCGTACCGCACAAAACCTCGCTTTTTAAATACGAAAGCTATTCAAGACGACGCGTGACCAAAACACGGGGACGAAAATTTGACCGGAACACTTTTGAGTTTTCAAATTAGGAATCGCCTCCTGGTGGTTTAGAAATAACAATAGTCTAAAGGAATTGTTTAAGAATGAGAATAGAGAGACGAAATCCCTATCGCACAAAACCTCGCTTTCTAAAATTGGAAGCTATTCAAGACAACGCGTCACCAAAACACGGGGATAAAAATTTGACAGGAACAAATTTGAGTTTTCAAATTAGGAATCATCTCCTGGTGGTTCAGAAATAACAATAGTCAAAAGGAATTGTTTAAAAATGTGAATAGACAAACGAAATCCGTACCGCACAAAACCTCGCTTTCTAAAAATGGAAGCTATTCAAGACGACGCGTGACCAAAACACGAGGACGAAAATTTGACAGGAACAAATTTGAGTTTTCAAATTAGCAATAATCTCCTGGTGTTTCAGAAATAACAACAGTCAAAAGGAATTATTTAAAAACGAGAATAGACAGACGAAATCCGTACCGCAAAATTCCTCGCTTTTTAAAAATGGAAGCTATTCCAGACGACGCGTGACCGAAACACGGGGACGAAAATTTGAGAGGAACAAATTTGAGTTTTCAAATTAGGAATCATCTCCTAGTGGTTCAGAAATAACAATAGTCAAAATGAATAGTTTAAGAATGGGAATTCACAGTCGATATCCGTACCGCACAAAACCTCGCTTTCTAAAATTGGAATCTATTCAAGACGACGCGTGACCAAAACTCGGGGATGAAAATTTGACCAGAACAAATTTGAGTTTTCAAATTAGGAATCATCTCCCGGTGGTTCAGAAATAACAATAGTCAAAAGGAAAATATTTGAAAAATGAGAATAGATAGACGAAATTTGTACCGCACAAAACCTCGCTTTCTAAAAATGGAAGTTATTCAAGACGACGCGTGACCAAAACACGGGGACGAAACTTTGGCCAGAACCAATTTGAGTTTTCAAATTAATAATAATCTCCTGGTGGTTCAGAAATAACAACAGTCAAAAGGAATTGTTTAAAAACGACAATAGACAGACGAAATCCGTACCGCACAAAACCTCGCTTTTTAAAAATGGAAGCTATTCAAGACGACGCGTGACCAAAACACGGGGACGAAAATTTGACAGAACAAATTTAAGTTTTCAAATTATGAATCGTCTCCTGGTGGTTCAGAAATAACAACAGTCAAAAGAAATTGTTTAAAAATCAGAATAGACAGATGAAATCCGTACTGCACAAAACCTCGCTTTCTAAAAATAGAAGCTATTCAAGACGACGCGTGACCAATTCACGGGGACAAAAATTTGACCGGAACAAATTTGAGTTTTCAAATTAGGAATCATCTCCTGGTGGTTAAGAAATAACAATAGTCAAAAGGAATTGTTTAAAAACGAGAATAGATAGACGAAATCCGTACCGCACAAAACCTCGCTTTTTAAAAACGAAAGCTATTCAAGACGACGTGTGACTAAAACACGGGGATGAAAATTTGATCGGAACACTTTTGAGTTTTCAAATTAGGAATCGCCTCCTGGTGGTTTAGAAATAACAATAGTCAAAAGGAATTGTTTAAGAATGAGAATAGATAGACGAAATCCCTATCCCACAAAACCTCCCTTTCAAAAATTGGAAGCTATTCCAGACGACGCGTGACCAAAACACGGGGATGAAAATTTGATAGGAACAAATTTGAGTTTTCAAATTAGGAATCATCTCCTGGTGGTTCAGAAATAACAATAGTCAAAAGGAATTGTTTAAAAATATGAATAGACAGACGAAATCCGTAGCGCACAAAACCTCGCTTTCTAAAAATGGAAGCTATTCAAGACGACGCGTGACCAAAACACGAGGACGAAAATTTGACCGGAACGAATTTGAGTTTTCAAATTAATAATACTCTCCCTGTGGTTCAGAAATAACAACAGTCAAAAGGAATTGTTTAAAAATGAGAATAGACAGACGAAATACGTACCGCACAAAACCTCGCTTTTTAAAAATGGAAACTATTCGAGACGACGCGTGACCAAAACACGGGGACGAAAATTTGATAGGAACGAATTTAAGTTTTCAAATTATGGATCGTCTCCTGGTGGTTCAGAAATAACAACAGTCAAAAGGAATTGTTTAAAAATCAGAATAGACAGATGAAATACGTACCGCACAAAACCCCGCTTTCTAAAAGTGGAAGCTATTCAAGACGACGCGTGACCAAAACACGGGGGCAAAAATTTTACCGGAACAAATTTGAGTTTTCAAATTAGGAATCATCTCCTGGTGGTTTAGAAATAACAATAGTCAAAAGGAATTGTTTAAAAACGAGAATAGACAGACGAAATCCGTACCGCACAAAACCTCACTTTTTAAAAATGGAAGCTATTCAAGACGACGCGTGACCAAAACACGGGGATGAAAATTTGACAGGAACAAATTTGAGTTTTCAAATTAGGAATCATCTCCTGGTGGCTCAGAAATAACAATAGTCAAAAGGAATTGTATAAAAATGTGAATAGACAGACGAAATCCGTACCGCACAAAACCTCGCTTTCTAAAAATGGAAACTATTCAAGATGACGCGTGACCAATTCACGGGGACAAAAATTTGACCGGAAGAAATTTGAGTTTTCAAATTAGGAATCATCTCCTAGTGGTTTATAAATAACAATAGTCAAAAGAATTGTTTAAAAACGAGAATAGACAGACGAAATCCGTACCGCACAAAACCTCGCTTTTTAAAAACGAAAGCTATTCAAGACGACGCGTGACCAAAACACGGGGATGAAAATTTGACCGGAAGATTTTTGAGTTTTCAAATTAGGAATCGGCTCCTGGTGGTTTAGAAATAACAATAGTCAAAAGGAATTGTTTAAGAATGAGAATAGACAGACGAAATCCCTATCGGACAAAACCTCGCTTTCTAAAATTGGAAGCGATTCAAGACGACGCGTGACCAAAACACGGGGGCAAAAATTTGACTTGAACAAATTTGTGTTTTCAAATTAGGAATCATCTCCTGGTGGTTAAGAAATAACAATAGTCAAAAGGAATTGTTTAAAAACGAGAATAGATAGACGAAATCCGTACCGCACAAAACCTCGCTTTTTAAATACGAAAGCTGTTCAAGACGACGCGTGACCAAAACACGGGGACAAAAATTTGACCGGAACACTTTTGAGTTTTCAAATTAGGAATCGCCTCCTGGTGGTTTAGAAATAACAATAGTCTAAAGGAATTGTTTAAGAATGCGAATAGAGAGACGAAATCCCTATCGCACAAAACCTCGCTTTCTAAAATTGGAAGCTATTCAAGACAACGCGTCACCAAAACACGGGGATAAAAATTTGACAGGAACAAATTTGAGTTTTCAAATTAGGAATCATCTCCTGGTGGTTCAGAAATAACAATAGTCAAAAGGAATTGTTTAAAAATGTGAATAGACAAACGAAATCCGTACCGCACAAAACCTCGCTTTCTAAAAATGGAAGCTATTCAAGACGACGCGTGACCAAAACACGAGGACGAAAATTTGACAGGAACAAATTTGAGTTTTCAAATTAGCAATAATCTCCTGGTGTTTCAGAAATAACAACAGTCAAAAGGAATTATTTAAAAACGAGAATAGACAGACGAAATCCGTACCGCAAAATTCCTCGCTTTTTAAAAATGGAAGCTATTCCAGACGACGCGTGACCGAAACACGGGGACGAAAATTTGAGAGGAACAAATTTGAGTTTTCAAATTAGGAATCATCTCCAAGTGGTTCAGAAATAACAATAGTCAAAATGAATAGTTTAAGAATGGGAATTCACAGTCGATATCCGTACCGCACAAAACCTCGCTTTCTAAAATTGGAATCTATTCAAGACGACGCGTGACCAAAACTCGGGGATGAAAATTTGACCGGAACAAATTTGAGTTTTCAAATTAGGAATCATCTCCCGGTGGTTCAGAAATAACAATAGTCAAAAGGAAAATATTTGAAAAATGAGAATAGATAGACGAAATTTGTACCGCACAAAACCTCGCTTTCTAAAAATGGAAGTTATTCAAGACGACGCGTGACCAAAACACGGGGACGAAACTTTGGCCAGAACCAATTTGAGTTTTCAAATTAATAATAATCTCCTGGTGGTTCAGAAATAACAACAGTCAAAAGGAATTGTTTAAAAACGACAATAGACAGACGAAATCCGTACCGCACAAAACCTCGCTTTTTAAAAATGGAAGCTATTCAAGACGACGCGTGACCAAAACACGGGGACGAAAATTTGACAGAACAAATTTAAGTTTTCAAATTATGAATCGTCTCCTGGTGGTTCAGAAATAACAACAGTCAAAAGAAATTGTTTAAAAATCAGAATAGACAGATGAAATCCGTACTGCACAAAACCTCGCTTTCTAAAAATAGAAGCTATTCAAGACGACGCGTGACCAATTCACGGGGACAAAAATTTGACCGGAACAAATTTGAGTTTTCAAATTAGGAATCATCTCCTGGTGGTTTAGAAATAACAATAGTCAAAAGGAATTGTTTACAAATGAGAATAGACAGACGAAATCCGTACCGCACAAAACCTCGCTTTTTAAAAACGAAAGCTATTCAAGACGACGTGTGACCAAAACACGGGGATGAAAATTTGATCGGAACACTTTTGAGTTTTCAAATTAGGAATCGCCTCCTGGTGGTTTAGAAATAACAATAGTCAAAAGGAATTGTTTAAGAATGAGAATAGATAGACGAAATCCCTATCCCACAAAACCTCGCTTTCAAAAATTGGAAGCTATTCCAGACGACGCGTGACCAAAACACGGGGATGAAAATTTGATAGGAACAAATTTGAGTTTTCAAATTAGGAATCATCTCCTGGTGGTTCAGAAATAACAATAGTCAAAAGGAATTGTTTAAAAATGTGAATAGACAGACGAAATCCGTAGCGCACAAAACCTCGCTTTCTAAAAATGGAAGCTATTCAAGACGACGCGTGACCAAAACACGGGGACGAAAATTTGACCGGAACGAATTTGAGTTTTCAAATTAATAATACTCTCCCTGTGGTTCAGAAATAACAACAGTCAAAAGGAATTGTTTAAAAATGAGAATAGACAGACGAAATCCGTACCGCACAAAACCTCGCTTTTTAAAAATGGAAACTATTCGAGACGACGCGTGACCAAAACACGGGGACGAAAATTTGATAGGAACGAATTTAAGTTTTCAAATTATGGATCGTCTCCTGGTGGTTCAGAAATAACAACAGTCAAAAGGAATTGTTTAAAAATCAGAATAGACAGATGAAATACGTACCGCACAAAACCCCGCTTTCTAAAAGTGGAAGCTATTCAAGACGACGCGTGACCAAAACACGGGGGCAAAAATTTTACCGGAACAAATTTGAGTTTTCAAATTAGGAATCATCTCCTGGTGGTTTAGAAATAACAATAGTCAAAAGGAATTGTTTAAAAACGAGAA
Organism: Sambucus nigra; assembly: GCA_949130495.1. Classification (NCBI taxonomy): domain Eukaryota; kingdom Viridiplantae; phylum Streptophyta; class Magnoliopsida; order Dipsacales; family Adoxaceae; genus Sambucus; species Sambucus nigra. Next base: position 660,059,369 of record OX422210.1, read on the forward strand.
TAGACAGACGAAATCCGTACCGCACAAAACCTCACTTTTTAAAAATGGAAGCTATTCAAGACGACGCGTGACCAAAACACGGGGATGAAAATTTGACAGGAACAAATTTGAGTTTTCAAATTAGGAATCATCTCCTGGTGGCTCAGAAATAACAATAGTCAAAAGGAATTGTATAAAAATGTGAATAGACAGACGAAATCCGTACCGCACAAAACCTCGCTTTCTAAAAATGGAAGCTATTCAAGACGACGCGTGACCAAAACACGAGGACGGAAATTTGACCGGAACAAATTTGAGTTTTCAAATTAGCAATAATCTCCTGGTGTTTCAAAAATAACAACAGTCAAAAGGAATTATTTAAAAACGAGAATAGACAGACGAAATCCGTACCACAGAATTCTTCTTTTTTTAAAAATGGACGCTATTCAAGACGACGCGTGACCAAAACACGGGGACGAAAATTTGACAGGAACAAATTTGAGTTTTCAAATTAGGAATCATCTCCTAGTGGTTCAAAAATAACAATAGTCAAAATGAATAGTTTAAGAATGGGAATTCACAGACGATATCCGTACCGCAGAAAACCTCGCTTTCTAAAATTGGAAGCTATTCAAGACGACGCGTGACCAAAACACGGGGATGAAAATTTGACCGGAACAAATTTGAGTTTTCAAATTAGGAATCATCTCCCGGTGGTTATGAAATAACAATAGTCAAAAGGAATTGTTTAAAAATGAGAATAGACAGACGAAATTTGTACCGCACAAAACCTCGCTTTCTAAAAATGGAAGTTATTCAAGACGACGCGTGACCAAAACACGGGGAAGAAAATTTGGCCGTAACCAATTTGAGTTTTCAAATTAGGAATCGGCTCCTGGTGGTTTAGAAATAACAATAGTCAAAAGGAATTATTTAAGAATGAGAATAGACAGACGAAATCCCTATCGTACAAAACCTCGCTTTCTAAAATTGGAAGCGATTCAAGACGATGCGTGACAAAAACACGGGGACAAAAATTTGACTGGAACAAATTTGTGTTTTCAAATTAGGAATCATCTCCTGGTGGTTAAGAAATAACAATAGTCAAAAGGAATTGTTTAAAAACGAGAATAGACAGACGAAATCCGTACCGCACAAAACCTCGCTTTTTAAAAACGAAAGCTATTCAAGACGACGCGTGACCAAAACACGGGGACGAAAATTTGACCGGAACACTTTTGAGTTTTCAAATTAGGAATCGCCTCCTGGTGGTTTAGAAATAACAATAGCCAAAAGGAATTGTTTAAGAATGAGAATAGAGAGACGAAATCGCTATCGCACAAAACCTCGCTTTCTAAAATTGGAAGCTATTCAAGACAACGCGTGACCAAAACACGGGGATGAAAATTTGACAGGAACAAATTTGAGTTTTCAAATTAGGAATCATCTCCTGGTTGTTCAGAAATAACAATAGTCAAAAGGAATTGTTTAAAAATATGAATAGACAGACGAAATCCGTACCGCACAAAACCTCGCTTTCTAAAAATTGAAGCTATTCAAGACGACGCGTGACCAAAACAGGAGGACGAAAATTTAACCGGAACAAATTTGAGTTGTCAAATTAGCAATAATCTCCTGGTGTTTCAGAAATAACAACAATCAAAAGGAATTATTTAAAAACGAGAATAGACAGACGAAATCCGTACCGCACAAAACCTCGCTTTTTAAAAACGAAAGCTATTCAAGACGACGTGTGACCAAAACACGGGGATGAAAATTTGACCGGAACACTTTTGAGTTTTCAAATTAGGAATCGCCTCCTGGTGGTTTAGAAATAACAATAGTCAAAAGGAATTGTTTAAGAATGAGAATAGAGAGACGAAATCCCTATCGCACAAAACCTCGCTTTCTAAAATTGGAAGCTATTCAAGACAACGCGTGACCAAAACACGGGGATGAAAATTTGACAGGAACAAATTTGAGTTTTCAAATTAGGTATCATCTCCTGGTGGTTCAGAAATAACAATAGCCAAAAGGAATTTTTTAAAAATGTGAATAGACAGACGAAATCCGTACCGCACAAAACCTCGCATTCTAAAAATGGAAGCTATTCAAGACGACGCGTGACCAAAACACGAGGACGAAAATTTGATCGGAACAAATTTGAGTTTTCAAATTAGCAATAATCTCCGGGTGTTTCAGAAATAACAACAGTCAAAAGGAATTATTTAAAAACGAGAATAGACAGACGAAATCCGTACCGCAGAATTCCTCGCTTTATAAAAATGGACGCTATTCAAGACGACGCGTGACCAAAACACGGGGACGAAAATTTGACAGGAACAAATTTGAGTTTTCAAATTAGGAATCATCTCCTGGTTGTTCAGAAATAACAATAGTCAAAAGGAATTGTTTAAAAATGTGAATAGACAGACGAAATCCGTACCGCACAAAACCTCGCTTTCTAAAAATTGAAGCTATTCAAGACGACGCGTGACCAAAACACGAGGACGAAAATTTAACCGGAACATATTTGAGTTGTCAAATTAGCAATAATCTCCTGGTGTTTCAGAAATAACAACAATCAAAAGGAATTATTTAAAAATGAGAATAGACAGACGAAATCCGTACCGCACAAAACCTCGCTTTTTAAAAACGAAAGCTATTCAAGACGACGTGTGACCAAAACACGGGGATGAAAATTTGACCGGAACACTTTTGAGTTTTCGAATTAGGAATCGCCTCCTGGTGGTTTAGAAATAACAATAGTCAAAAGGAATTGTTTAAGAATGAGAATAGAGAGACGAAATTCCTATCGCACAAAACCTCGCTTTCTAAAATTGGAAGCTATTCAAGACAACGCGTGACCAAAACACGGGGATGAAAATTTGACAGGAACAAATTTGAGTTTTCAAATTAGGAATCATCTCCTGGTGGTTCAGAAATAACAATAGCCAAAAGGAATTTTTTAAAAATGTGAATAGACAGACGAAATCCGTACCGCACAAAACCTCGCATTCTAAAAATGGAAGCTATTCAAGACGACGCGTGACCAAAACACGAGGACGAAAATTTGATCGGAAAAAATTTGAGTTTTCAAATTAGCAATAATCTCCGGGTGTTTCAGAAATAACAACAGTCAAAAGGAATTATTTAAAAACGAGAATAGACAGACGAAATCCGTACCGCATAATTCCTGGCTTTATAAAAATGGACGCTATTCAAGACGACGCGTGACCAAAACACGGGGACGAAAATTTGACAGGAACAAATTTGAGTTTTCAAATTAGGAATCATCTCCTGGTTGTTCAGAAATAACAATAGTCAAAAGGAATTGTTTAAAAATGTGAATAGACAGACGAAATCCGTACCGCACAAAACCTCGCTTTCTAAAAATTGAAGCTATTCAAGACGACGCGTGACCAAAACACGAGGACGAAAATTTAACCGGAACATATTTGAGTTGTCAAATTAGCAATCATCTCCTGGTGTTTCAGAAATAACAACAATCAAAAGGAATTGTTTAAAAACGAGAATAGACAGATGAAATCCGTACCGCACAAAACCTCGCTTTTTAAAAACGAAAGCTATTCAAGACGACGTGTGACCAAAACACGGGGATGAAAATTTGACCGGAACACTTTTGAGTTTTCGAATTAGGAATCGCCTCCTGGTGGTTTAGAAATAACAATAGTCAAAAGGAATTGTTTAAGAATGAGAATAGAGAGACGAAATTCCTATCGCACAAAACCTCGCTTTCTAAAATTGGAAGCTATTCAAGACAACGCGTGACCAAAACACGGGGATGAAAATTTGACAGGAACAAATTTGAGTTTTCAAATTAGGAATCATCTCCTGGTGGTTCAGAAATAACAATAGCCAAAAGGAATTTTTTAAAAATGTGAATAGACAGACGAAATCCGTACCGCACAAAACCTCGCATTCTAAAAATGGAAGCTATTCAAGACGACGCGTGACCAAAACACGAGGACGAAAATTTGATCGGAAAAAATTTGAGTTTTCAAATTAGCAATAATCTCCGGGTGTTTCAGAAATAACAACAGTCAAAAGGAATTATTTAAAAACGAGAATAGACAGACGAAATCCGTACCGCATAATTCCTCGCTTTATAAAAATGGACGCTATTCAAGACGACGCGTGACCAAAACACGGGGACGAAAATTTGACAGGAACAAATTTGAGTTTTCAAATTAGGAATCATCTCCTAGTGGTTCAGAAATAACAATAGTCAAAATGAATAGTTTAAGAATGGGAATTCACAGACGATATCCGTACCGCACAAAACCTCGCTTTCTAAAATTGGAAGCTATTCAAGACGACGCGTGACCAAAACACGGGGATGAAAATTTGACCGGAACAAATTTGAGTTTTCAAATTAGGAATCATCTCCCGGTGGTTATGAAATAACAATAGTCAAAAGGAATTGTTTAAAAATGAGAATAGACAGACGAAATTTATACCGCACAAAACCTCACTTTCTAAAAATGGAAGTTATTCAAGACGACGCGTGACCAAAACACGGGGACGAAAATTTGGCCGAAACCAATTTGAGTTTTCAAATTAGGAATCGGCTCCTGGTGGTTTAGAAATAACAATAGTCAAAAGGAATTATTTAAGAATGAGAATAGACAGACGAAATCCCTATCGTACAAAACCTCGCTTTCTAAAATTGGAAGCAATTCAAGACGACGCGTGACCAAAACACGGGGACAAAAATTTGACTGGAACAAATTTGTGTTTTCAAATTAGGAATCATCTCCTGGTGGTTAAGAAATAACAATAGTCAAAAGGAATTGTTTAAAAACGAGAATAGACAAACGAAATCCGTACCGCACAAAACCTCGCTTTTTAAAAACGAAAGCTATTCAAGACGACGCGTGACCAAAACACGGGGACGAAAATTTGACCGGAACACTTTTGAGTTTTCAAATTAGGAATCGCCTCCTGGTGGTTTAGAAATAACAATAGCCAAAAGGAATTGTTTAAGAATGAGAATAGAGAGACGAAATCCCTATCGCACAAAACCTCGCTTTCTAAAATTGGAAGCTATTCAAGACAACGCGTGACCAAAACACGGGGATGAAAATTTGACAGGAACAAATTTGAGTTTTCAAATTAGGAATCATCTCCTGGTTGTTCAGAAATAACAATAGTCAAAAGGAATTGTTTAAAAATGTTAATAGACAGACGAAATCCGTACTGCACAAAACCTCGCTTTCTAAAAATTGAAGCTATTCAAGACGACGCGTGACCAAAACACGAGGACGAAAATTTAACCGGAACAAATTTGAGTTGTCAAATTAGCAATAATCTCCTGGTGTTTCAGAAATAACAACAATCAAAAGGAATTATTTAAAAACGAGAATAGACAGACGAAATCCGTATCGCACAAAACCTCGCTTTTTAAAAACGAAAGTTATTCAAGACGACGTGTGACCAAAACACGGGGATGAAAATTTGACCGGAACACTTTTGAGTTTTCAAATTAGGAATCGCCTCCTGGTGGTTTAGAAATAACAATAGTCAAAAGGAATTGTTTAAGAATGAGAATAGAGAGATGAAATCCCTATCGCACAAAACCTCGCTTTCTAAAATTGGAAGCTATTCAAGACAACGCGTGACCAAAACACGGGGATGAAAATTTGACAGGAACAAATTTGAGTTTTCAAATTAGGAATCATCTCCTGGTGGTTCAGAAATAACAATAGCCAAAAGGAATTTTTTAAAAATGTGAATAGACAGACGAAATCCATACCGCACAAAACCTCGCATTCTAAAAATGGAAGCTATTCAAGACGACGCGTGACCAAAACACGAGGACGAAAATTTGATCGGAACAAATTTGAGTTTTCAAATTAGCAATAATCTCCGGGTGTTTCAGAAATAACAACAGTCAAAAGGAATTATTTAAAAACGAGAATAGACAGACGAAATCCGTACCGCAGAATTCCTCGCTTCCTAAAAATGGAAGCTATTCAAGACGACGCGTGACCAAAACACGGGGACGAAAATTTGACAGGAACAAATTTGAGTTTTCAAATTAGGAATCATCTCCTAGTGGTTCAAAAATAACAATAGTCAAAATGAATAGTTTAAGAATGGGAATTCACAGACGATATCCGTACCGCACAAAACCTCGCTTTCTAAAATTGGAAGCTATTCAAGACGACGCGTGACCAAAACACGGGGATGAAAATTTGACCGGAACAAATTTGAGTTTTCAAATTAGTAATAATCTCCTGGTGTTTCAGAAATAACAACAGTCAAAAGGAATTATTTAAAAATGAGAATAGACAGACGAAATCCGTACCGTAGAATTCCTCGCTTTTTAAAAATGGAAACTATTCCAGACGACGCGTGACCAAAACACGGGGACGAAAATTTGAGAGGAACAAATTTGAGTTTTCAAATTAGGAATCATCTCCTAGTGGTTCAGAAATAACAATAGTCAAAATGAATAGTTTAAGAATGGGAATTCACAGTCGATATCCGTACCGCACAAAACCTCGCTTTCTAAAATTGGAAGCTATTCAAGACGACGCGTGACCAAAACACGGGAATGAAAATTTGACCGGAACAAATATGAGTTTTCAAATTAGGAATCATCTCCTGGTGGTTCAGAAATAACAATAGTCAAAAGGAATTGTTTAAAAATGAAAATAGACAGACGAAATTTGTACCGCACAAAACCTCGCTTTCTAAAAATGGAAGCTATTCAAGACGACGCGTGACCAAAACACGGGGACAAAAATTTGACTGGAGCAAATTTGAGTTTTCAAATTAGCAATAATCTTCAGGTGTTTCACTAATAACAACAGTCAAAAGGAATTGTTTGAAAACGAGAATAGACAGACGAAATCCGTACCACACAAAACCTCGCTTTTTAAAAATGGAAGCTATTCAAGACGACGCGTGAACAAAACACGGGGACAAAAATTTGACAGGAACAAATTTGAGTTTTCAAATTTTGAATCGTCTCCTGGTGGTTTAGAAATAACAACAGTCAAAAGGAATTGTTTAAAAATGAGAATAGACAGATGAGATCCGTACCGCACAAAACCTCGCTTTCTAAAAATGGAAGCTATTCAAGACGACGCGTGACCAATTCACGGGGACAAAAATTTGACCAGAACAAATTTGAGTTTTCAAATTACGAATCATCTCCTGGTGGTTTAGAAATAACAATAGTCAAAAGGAATTGTTTAAAAACGAGAATAGACAGATGAAATCCGTACCGCACAAAACCTCGCTTTTTAAAAACGAAAGCTATTCAAGACGACGTGTGACCAAAACACGGGGATGAAAATTTGACCGGAACACTTTTGAGTTTTCGAATTAGGAATCGCCTCCTGGTGGTTTAGAAATAACAATAGTCAAAAGGAATTGTTTAAGAATGAGAATAGAGAGACGAAATTCCTATCGCACAAAACCTCGCTTTCTAAAATTGGAAGCTATTCAAGACAACGCGTGACCAAAACACGGGGATGAAAATTTGACAGGAACAAATTTGAGTTTTCAAATTAGGAATCATCTCCTGGTGGTTCAGAAATAACAATAGCCAAAAGGAATTTTTTAAAAATGTGAATAGACAGACGAAATCCGTACCGCACAAAACCTCGCATTCTAAAAATGGAAGCTATTCAAGACGACGCGTGACCAAAACACGAGGACGAAAATTTGATCGGAAAAAATTTGAGTTTTCAAATTAGCAATAATCTCCGGGTGTTTCAGAAATAACAACAGTCAAAAGGAATTATTTAAAAACGAGAATAGACAGACGAAATCCGTACCGCATAATTCCTCGCTTTATAAAAATGGACGCTATTCAAGACGACGCGTGACCAAAACACGGGGACGAAAATTTGACAGGAACAAATTTGAGTTTTCAAATTAGGAATCATCTCCTAGTGGTTCAGAAATAACAATAGTCAAAATGAATAGTTTAAGAATGGGAATTCACAGACGATATCCGTACCGCACAAAACCTCGCTTTCTAAAATTGGAAGCTATTCAAGACGACGCGTGACCAAAACACGGGGATGAAAATTTGACCGGAACAAATTTGAGTTTTCAAATTAGGAATCATCTCCCGGTGGTTATGAAATAACAATAGTCAAAAGGAATTGTTTAAAAATGAGAATAGACAGACGAAATTTATACCGCACAAAACCTCGCTTTCTAAAAATGGAAGTTATTCAAGACGACGCGTGACCAAAACACGGGGACGAAAATTTGGCCGAAACCAATTTGAGTTTTCAAATTAGGAATCGGCTCCTGGTGGTTTAGAAATAACAATAGTCAAAAGGAATTATTTAAGAATGAGAATAGACAGACGAAATCCCTATCGTACAAAACCTCGCTTTCTAAAATTGGAAGCAATTCAAGACGACGCGTGACCAAAACACGGGGACAAAAATTTGACTGGAACAAATTTGTGTTTTCAAATTAGGAATCATCTCCTGGTGGTTAAGAAATAACAATAGTCAAAAGGAATTGTTTAAAAACGAGAATAGACAAACGAAATCCGTACCGCACAAAACCTCGCTTTTTAAAAACGAAAGCTATTCAAGACGACGCGTGACCAAAACACGGGGACGAAAATTTGACCGGAACACTTTTGAGTTTTCAAATTAGGAATCGCCTCCTGGTGGTTTAGAAATAACAATAGCCAAAAGGAATTGTTTAAGAATGAGAATAGAGAGACGAAATCCCTATCGCACAAAACCTCGCTTTCTAAAATTGGAAGCTATTCAAGACAACGCGTGACCAAAACACGGGGATGAAAATTTGACAGGAACAAATTTGAGTTTTCAAATTAGGAATCATCTCCTGGTGGTTCAGAAATAACAATAGCCAAAAGGAATTTTTTAAAAATGTGAATAGACAGACGAAATCCGTACCGCACAAAACCTCGCATTCTAAAAATGGAAGCTATTCAAGACGACGCGTGACCAAAACACGAGGACGAAAATTTGATCGGAACAAATTTGAGTTTTCAAATTAGCAATAATCTCCGGGTGTTTCAGAAATAACAACAGTCAAAAGGAATTATTTAAAAACAAGAATAGACAGACGAAATCCGTACCGCAGAATTCCTCGCTTCCTAAAAATGGAAGCTATTCAAGACGACGCGTGACCAAAACACGGGGACGAAAATTTGACAGGAACAAATTTGAGTTTTCAAATTAGGAATCATCTCCTAGTGGTTCAAAAATAACAATAGTCAAAATGAATAGTTTAAGAATGGGAATTCACAGACGATATCCGTACCGCACAAAACCTCGCTTTCTAAAATTGGAAGCTATTCAAGACGACGCGTGACCAAAACACGGGAATGAAAATTTGACCGGAACAAATATGAGTTTTCAAATTAGGAATCATCTCCTGGTGGTTCAGAAATAACAATAGTCAAAAGGAATTGTTTAAAAATGAAAATAGACAGACGAAATTTGTACCGCACAAAACCTCGCTTTCTAAAAATGGAAGCTATTCAAGACGACGCGTGACCAAAACACGGGGACAAAAATTTGACTGGAGCAAATTTGAGTTTTCAAATTAGCAATAATCTTCAGGTGTTTCACTAATAACAACAGTCAAAAGGAATTGTTTGAAAACGAGAATAGACAGACGAAATCCGTACCACACAAAACCTCGCTTTTTAAAAATGGAAGCTATTCAAGACGACGCGTGAACAAAACACGGGGACAAAAATTTGACAGGAACAAATTTGAGTTTTCAAATTTTGAATCGTCTCCTGGTGGTTTATAAATAACAACAGTCAAAAGGAATTGTTTAAAAATGAGAATAGACAGATGAGATCCGTACCGCACAAAACCTCGCTTTCTAAAAATGGAAGCTATTCAAGACGACGCGTGACCAATTCACGGGGACAAAAATTTGACCAGAACAAATTTGAGTTTTCAAATTACGAATCATCTCCTGGTGGTTTAGAAATAACAATAGTCAAAAGGAATTGTTTAAAAACGAGAATAGACAGATGAAATCCGTACCGCACAAAACCTCGCTTTTTAAAAACAAAAGCTATTCAAGACGACGCGTGACCAAAACACGGGGACGAAAATTTGACCGGAACACTTTTGAGTTTTCAAATTAGGAATCGCCTCCTGGTGGTTTAGAAATAACAATAGTCAAAAGGAATTGTTTAAGAATGAGAATAGACAGACGAAATCCCTATCGCACAAAACCTCGCTTTCTAAAATTGGAAGCTATTCAAGACGACGCGTGACCAAAACACGGGGATGAAAATTTGACAGGAACAAATTTGAGTTTTCAAATTAGGAATCATCTCCTGGTGGTTCAGAAATAACAATAGTCAAAAGGAATTGTTTAAAAATGTGAATAGACAGACGAAATCCGTACCGCACAAAACCTCACTTTTTAAAAATGGAAGCTATTCAAGACGACGCGTGACCAAAACACGGGGACGAAAATTTGACCGGAACAAATTTGAGTTTTCAAATTAATAATAATCTCCTGGTGGTTCAGAAATAACAACAGTCAAAAGGAATTGTTTAAAAACGAGAATAGACAGACGAAATCCGTACCGCACAAAACCTCGCTTTTTAAAAATGGAAGATATTCAAGACGACGCGAGACCAAAAAACGGGGACGAAAATTTGACAGGAACGAATTTAAGTTTTCAAATTATGAATCGTCTCCTGGTGGTTCAGAAATAACAACAGTCAAAAGGAATTGTTTAAAAATCAGAATAGACAGATGAAATCCCTATCGCACAAAACCTCGCTTTCTAAAATTGGAAGCGATTCAAGACGACGCGTGACCAAAACACGGGGATGAAAATTTGACAGGAACAAATTTGAGTTTTCAAATTAGGAATCATCTCCTGGTGGTTCAGAAATAACAATAGTCAAAAGGAATTGTTTAAAAATATGAATAGACAGACGAAATCCGTAGCGCACAAAACCTCGCTTTCTAAAAATGGAAGCTATTCAAGACGACGCGTGACCAAAACACGGGGACGAAAATTTGACCGGAACACTTTTGAGTTTTCAAATTAGGAATCGCCTCCTGGTGGTTTAGAAATAACAATAGTCAAAAGGAATTATTTAAGAATGAGAATAGAGAGACGAAATCCCTATCGCACAAAACCTCGCTTTCTAAAATTTGAAGCTATTCAAGACAGCGCGTGACCAAAACACGGGGATGAAAATTTGACCGGAACAAATTTGAGTTTTCAAATTAGCAATAATCTCCTGGTGTTTCAGAAATAACAAAAGTCAAAAGGAATTATTTAAAAACGAGAAGAGATAGACGAAATCCATACCGCAGAATTCCTCGCTTTTTAAAAATGGAAGCTATTCAAGACGACGCGTGACCAAAACACGGGGACGAAAATTTGACAGGACCAAATTTGAATTTTCAAATTAGGAATCATCTCCTAGTGGTTCAAAAATAACAATAGTCAAAATGAATAGTTTAAGAATGGGAATTAACAGACGATATCCGTACCGCACAAAACCTCGCTTTCTAAAATTGGAAGCTATTCAAGACGATGCGTGACGAAAACACGAGGACGAAAATTTGACCGGAACAAATTTGAGTTTTCAAATTAGTAATAATCTCCTGGTGTTTCAGAAATAACAACAGTCAAAAGGAATTATTTAAAAACGAGAATAGACAGACGAAATCCGTACCGTAGAATTCCTCGCTTTTTAAAAATGGAAACTATTCCAGACGACGCGTGACCAAAACACGGGGACGAAAATTTGAGAGGAACAAATTTGAGTTTTCAAATTAGGAATCATCTCCTAGTGGTTCAGAAATAACAATAGTCAAAATGAATAGTTTAAGAATGGGAATTCACAGTCGATATCCGTACCGCACAAAACCTCGCTTTCTAAAATTGGAAGCTATTCAAGACGACGCGTGACCAAAACTCGGGGATGAAAATTTGACCGGAACAAATTTGAGTTTTCAAATTAGGAATCATCTCCCGGTGGTTCAGAAATAACAATAGTCAAAAGGAAAATATTTAAAAAATGAGAATAGATAGACGAAATTTATACCGCACAAAACCTCGCTTTCTAAAAATGGAAGTTATTCAAGACGACGCGTGACCAAAACACGGGGACGAAAATTTGGCCAGAACCAATTTGAGTTTTCAAATTAATAATAATATCCTGGTGGTTCAGAAATAACAACAGTCAAAAGGAATTGTTTAAAAACGACAATAGACCGACGAAATCCGTACCGCACAAAACCTCGCTTTTTAAAAATGGAAGCTATTCAAGACGACGCTTGACTAAAACACGGGGACGAAAATTTGACAGAACAAATTTAAGTTTTCAAATTATGAATCGTCTCCTGGTGGTTCAGAAATAAAAACAGTCAAAAGAAATTGTTTAAAAATCAGAATAGACAGATGAAATCCGTACTGCACAAAACCTCGCTTTCTAAAAATAGAAGCTATTCAAGACGACGCGTGACCAATTCACGGGGACAAAAATTTGACCGGAACAAATTTGAGTTTTCAAATTAGGAATCATCTCCTGGTGGTTTAGAAATAACAATAGTCAAAAGGAATTGTTTAAAAATGAGAATAGACAGACGAAATCCGTACCGCACAAAACCTCGCTTTTTAAAAACGAAAGCTATTCAAGACGACGTGTGACCAAAACACGGGGATGAAACTTTGACCGGAACACTTTTGAGTTTTCAAATTAGGAATCGCCTCCTGGTGGTTTAGAAATAACAATAGTCAAAAGGAATTGTTTAAGAATGAGAATAGATAGACGAAATACCTATCCCACAAAACCTCGCTTTCAAAAATTGGAAGCTATTCCAGACGACGCGTGACCAGAACACGGGGATGAAAATTTGATAGGAAAAAATTTGAGTTTTCAAATTAGGAATCATCTCCTGGTGGTTCAGAAATAACAATAGTCAAAAGGAATTGTTTAAATATGTGAATAGACAGACGAAATCCGTAGCGCACAAAACCTCGCTTTCTAAAAATGGAAGCTATTCAAGACGACGCGTGACCAAAACACGGGGATGAAAATTTGACCGGAACCAATTTGAGTTTTCAAATTAATAATACTCTCCCGGTGGTTCAGAAATAACAACAGTCAAAAGGAATTGTTTAAAAATGAGAATAGACAGACGAAATCCGTACCGCATAAAACCTCGCTTTTTAAAAATGGAAACTATTCGAGACGACGCGTGACCAAAACACGGGGACGAAAATTTGACCGGAACCAATTTGAGTTTTCAAATTAATAATCGTCTCCTGGTGGTTCAGAAATAACAACAGTCAAAAGGAATTGTTTAAAAATCAGAATAGACAGATGAAATCCGTACCGCACAAAACCCCGCTTTCTAAAAGTGGAAGCTATTCAAGACGACGCGTGACCAAAACACGGGGGCAAAAATTTGACCGGAACTAATTTGAGTTTTCAAATTAGGAATCATCTCCTGGTGGTTTAGAAATAACAATAGTCAAAAGGAATTGTTTAAAAACGAGAATAGACAGACGAAATCCGTACCGCACAAAACCTCGCTTTTTAAAAACGAAAGCTATTCAAGACGACGCGTGACCAAAACACGGGGACGAAAATTTGACCGGAACACTTTTGAGTTTTCAAATTAGGAATCGCCTCCTGGTGGTTTAGAAATAACAATAGTCAAAAGGAATTGTTTAAGAATGAGAATAGAAAGACGAAATCCCTATCGCACAAGACCTCGCTTTTTAAAATTGGAAGCTATTCAAGACAACGCGTGACCAAAACACGGGGATGAAAATTTGACAGGAACAAATTTGAGTTTTCAAATTAGGAATCATCTCCTGGTGGTTAAGAAATAACAATAGTCAAAAGGAATTGTTTAAAAACGAGAATAGACAGACGAAATCCGTACCGCACAAAACCTCGCTTTTTAAAAACGAAAGCTATTCAAGACGACGCGTGACCAAAACACGGGGACGAAAATTTGACCGGAACACTTTTGAGTTTTCAAATTAGGAATCGCCTCCTGGTGGTTTAGAAATAACAATAGTCAAAAGGAATTGTTTAAGAATGAGAATAGAAAGACGAAATCCCTATCGCACAAGACCTCGCTTTTTAAAATTGGAAGCTATTCAAGACAACGCGTGACCAAAACACGGGGATGAAAATTTGACAGGAACAAATTTGAGTTTTCAAATTAGGAATCATCTCCTGGTGGTTCAGAAATAACAATAGTCAAAAGGAATTGTATAAAAATGTGAATAGACAGACGAAATCCGTACCGCACAAAACCTCGCTTTCTAAAAATGGAAGCTATTCAAGACGACGTGTGACCAAAACACGAGGACGTAAATTTGAGTTTTCAAATTAGCAATAATCTCCTGGTGTTTCAAAAATAACAACAGTCAAAAGGAATTATTTAAAAACGAGAATAGACAGACGAAATCCGTACCGCAGAATTCCTCGCTTTTTAAAAATGGAAGCTATTCAAGACGACGCGTGACCAAAACACGGGGACGAAAATTTGACAGGACCAAATTTGAATTTTCAAATTAGGAATCATCTCCTAGTGGTTCAGAAATAACAATAGTCAAAATGAATAGTTTCAGAATGGGAATTCACAGACGATATCCGTACCGCACAAAACCTCGCTTTCTAAAATTGGAAGCTATTCAAGACGACGCGTGACCAAAACACAGGGACAAAAATTTTACAGGAACAAATTTGAGTTTTCAAAATTGGAATCGTCTCCTAGTGGTTTAGAAATAACAACAGTCAAAAGGAATTGTTTAAAAATGAGAATATGCCGATGAAATCCGTACCGCACAAAACCTCGCTTTCTAAAAATGGAAGCTATTCAAGACGACGCGTGACCAATTCACGGGGACAAAAATTTGACCGGAACAAATTTGAGTTTTCAAATTAGGAATCATCTCCTGGTGGTTTAGAAATAACAATAGTCAAAAGGAATTGTTTAAAAACGAGAATAGACAGACGAAATCCGTACCACACAAAACCTCGCTTTTTAAAAACGAAAGCTATTGAAGACGACGCGTGACTAAAACACGGGGACGAAAATTTGGTCGGAACACTTTTGAGTTTCAGATTAGGAATCGCCTCCTGGTGGTTTAGAAATAACAATAGTCAAAAGGAATTGTTTAAGAATGAGAATAGACAGACGAAATCCCTATCGAACAAAACCTCGCTTTCTAAAATTGGAAGCTATTCAAGACGACGCGTGACCAAAACACGGGGATGAAAATTTGACAGGAACAAATTTGAGTTTTCAAATTAGGAATCATCTCCTGGTGGTTCAGAAATAACAATAGTCAAAAGGAATTGTTTAAAAATGTGAATAGACAGACGAAATCCGTACCGCACAAAACCTCGCTTTCTAAAAATGGAAGCTATTCAAGACGACGCGTGACCAAAACACGGGGACGAAAATTTGACCGGAACCAATTCGCGTTTTCAAATTAATAATAATCTCCAGGTGGTTCAGAAATAACAACAGTCAAAAGGAATTGTTTAAAAATGAGAATAGACAGACGAAATCCGTACCGCACAAAACCTCACTTTTTAAAAATGGAAGCTATTCAAGACGACGCGTGACCAAAACACGGGGACGAAAATTTGACCGGAACAAATTTGAGTTTTCAAATTAATAATAATCTCCTGGTGGTTCAGAAATAACAACAGTCAAAAGGAATTGTTTAAAAACGAGAATAGACAGACGAAATCCGTACCGCACAAAACCTCGCTTTTTAAAAATGGAAGATATTCAAGACGACGCGAGACCAAAAAACGGGGACGAAAATTTGACAGGAACGAATTTAAGTTTTCAAATTATGAATCGTCTCCTGGTGGTTCAGAAATAACAACAGTCAAAAGGAATTGTTTAAAAATCAGAATAGACAGATGAAATCCCTATCGCACAAAACCTCGCTTTCTAAAATTGGAAGCGATTCAAGACGACGCGTGACCAAAACACGGGGATGAAAATTTGACAGGAACAAATTTGAGTTTTCAAATTAGGAATCATCTTCTGGTGGTTCAGAAATAACAATAGTCAAAAGGAATTGTTTAAAAATATGAATAGACAGACGAAATCCGTAGCGCACAAAACCTCGCTTTCTAAAAATGGAAGCTATTCAAGACGACGCGTGACCAAAACACGGGGACGAAAATTTGACCGGAACACTTTTGAGTTTTCAAATTAGGAATCGCCTCCTGGTGGTTTAGAAATAACAATAGTCAAAAGGAATTATTTAAGAATGAGAATAGAGAGACGAAATCCCTATCGCACAAAACCTCGCTTTCTAAAATTTGAAGCTATTCAAGACAGCGCGTGACCAAAACACGGGGATGAAAATTTGACCGGAACAAATTTGAGTTTTCAAATTAGCAATAATCTCCTGGTGTTTCAGAAATAACAAAAGTCAAAAGGAATTATTTAAAAACGAGAAGAGATAGACGAAATCCATACCGCAGAATTCCTCGCTTTTTAAAAATGGAAGCTATTCAAGACGACGCGTGACCAAAACACGGGGACGAAAATTTGACAGGACCAAATTTGAATTTTCAAATTAGGAATCATCTCCTAGTGGTTCAAAAATAACAATAGTCAAAATGAATAGTTTAAGAATGGGAATTAACAGACGATATCCGTACCGCACAAAACCTCGCTTTCTAAAATTGGAAGCTATTCAAGACGATGCGTGACGAAAACACGAGGACGAAAATTTGACCGGAACAAATTTGAGTTTTCAAATTAGTAATAATCTCCTGGTGTTTCAGAAATAACAACAGTCAAAAGGAATTATTTAAAAACGAGAATAGACAGACGAAATCCGTACCGTAGAATTCCTCGCTTTTTAAAAATGGAAACTATTCCAGACGACGCGTGACCAAAACACGGGGACGAAAATTTGAGAGGAACAAATTTGAGTTTTCAAATTAGGAATCATCTCCTAGTGGTTCAGAAATAACAATAGTCAAAATGAATAGTTTAAGAATGGGAATTCACAGTCGATATCCGTACCGCACAAAACCTCGCTTTCTAAAATTGGAAGCTATTCAAGACGACGCGTGACCAAAACTCGGGGATGAAAATTTGACCGGAACAAATTTGAGTTTTCAAATTAGGAATCATCTCCCGGTGGTTCAGAAATAACAATAGTCAAAAGGAAAATATTTAAAAAATGAGAATAGATAGACGAAATTTATACCGCACAAAACCTCGCTTTCTAAAAATGGAAGTTATTCAAGACGACGCGTGACCAAAACACGGGGACGAAAATTTGGCCAGAACCAATTTGAGTTTTCAAATTAATAATAATCTCCTGGTGGTTCAGAAATAACAACAGTCAAAAGGAATTGTTTAAAAACGACAATAGACCGACGAAATCCGTACCGCACAAAACCTCGCTTTTTAAAAATGGAAGCTATTCAAGACGACGCTTGACTAAAACACGGGGACGAAAATTTGACAGAACAAATTTAAGTTTTCAAATTATGAATCGTCTCCTGGTGGTTCAGAAATAAAAACAGTCAAAAGAAATTGTTTAAAAATCAGAATAGACAGATGAAATCCGTACTGCACAAAACCTCGCTTTCTAAAAATAGAAGCTATTCAAGACGACGCGTGACCAATTCACGGGGACAAAAATTTGACCGGAACAAATTTGAGTTTTCAAATTAGGAATCATCTCCTGGTGGTTTAGAAATAACAATAGTCAAAAGGAATTGTTTAAAAATGAGAATAGACAGACGAAATCCGTACCGCACAAAACCTCGCTTTCTAAAATTGGAAGCTATTCAAGACGACGCGTGACCAAAACACGGGGGCAAAAATTTGACAGGAACAAATTTGAGTTTTCAAATTAGGAATCGCCTCCTGGTGGTTTAGAAATAACAATAGTCAAAAGGAATTGTTTAAGAATGAGAATAGATAGACGAAATACCTATCCCACAAAACCTCGCTTTCAAAAATTGGAAGCTATTCCAGACGACGCGTGACCAGAACACGGGGATGAAAATTTGATAGGAAAAAATTTGAGTTTTCAAATTAGGAATCATCTCCTGGTGGTTCAGAAATAACAATAGTCAAAAGGAATTGTTTAAATATGTGAATAGACAGACGAAATCCGTAGCGCACAAAACCTCGCTTTCTAAAAATGGAAGCTATTCAAGACGACGCGTGACCAAAACACGGGGATGAAAATTTGACCGGAACCAATTTGAGTTTTCAAATTAATAATACTCTCCCGGTGGTTCAGAAATAACAACAGTCAAAAGGAATTGTTTAAAAATGAGAATAGACAGACGAAATCCGTACCGCACAAAACCTCGCTTTTTAAAAATGGAAACTATTCGAGACGACGCGTGACCAAAACACGGGGACGAAAATTTGACCGGAACCAATTTGAGTTTTCAAATTAATAATCGTCTCCTGGTGGTTCAGAAATAACAACAGTCAAAAGGAATTGTTTAAAAATCAGAATAGACAGATGAAATCCGTACCGCACAAAACCCCGCTTTCTAAAAGTGGAAGCTATTCAAGACGACGCGTGACCAAAACACGGGGGCAAAAATTTGACCGGAACTAATTTGAGTTTTCAAATTAGGAATCATCTCCTGGTGGTTTAGAAATAACAATAGTCAAAAGGAATTGTTTAAAAACGAGAATAGACAGACGAAATCCGTACCGCACAAAACCTCGCTTTTTAAAAACGAAAGCTATTCAAGACGACGCGTGACCAAAACACGGGGACGAAAATTTGACCGGAACACTTTTGAGTTTTCAAATTAGGAATCGCCTCCTGGTGGTTTAGAAATAACAATAGTCAAAAGGAATTGTTTAAGAATGAGAATAGAAAGACGAAATCCCTATCGCACAAGACCTCGCTTTTTAAAATTGGAAGCTATTCAAGACAACGCGTGACCAAAACACGGGGATGAAAATTTGACAGGAACAAATTTGAGTTTTCAAATTAGGAATCATCTCCTGGTGGTTAAGAAATAACAATAGTCAAAAGGAATTGTTTAAAAACGAGAATAGACAGACGAAATCCGTACCGCACAAAACCTCGCTTTTTAAAAACGAAAGCTATTCAAGACGACGCGTGACCAAAACACGGGGACGAAAATTTGACCGGAACACTTTTGAGTTTTCAAATTAGGAATCGCCTCCTGGTGGTTTAGAAATAACAATAGTCAAAAGGAATTGTTTAAGAATGAGAATAGAAAGACGAAATCCCTATCGCACAAGACCTCGCTTTTTAAAATTGGAAGCTATTCAAGACAACGCGTGACCAAAACACGGGGATGAAAATTTGACAGGAACAAATTTGAGTTTTCAAATTAGGAATCATCTCCTGGTGGTTCAGAAATAACAATAGTCAAAAGGAATTGTATAAAAATGTGAATAGACAGACGAAATCCGTACCGCACAAAACCTCGCTTTCTAAAAATGGAAGCTATTCAAGACGACGTGTGACCAAAACACGAGGACGTAAATTTGAGTTTTCAAATTAGCAATAATCTCCTGGTGTTTCAAAAATAACAACAGTCAAAAGGAATTATTTAAAAACGAGAATAGACAGACGAAATCCGTACCGCAGAATTCCTCGCTTTTTAAAAATGGAAGCTATTCAAGACGACGCGTGACCAAAACACGGGGACGAAAATTTGACAGGACCAAATTTGAATTTTCAAATTAGGAATCATCTCCTAGTGGTTCAGAAATAACAATAGTCAAAATGAATAGTTTCAGAATGGGAATTCACAGACGATATCCGTACCGCACAAAACCTCGCTTTCTAAAATTAGAAGCTATTCAAGACGACGCGTGACCAAAACACAGGGACAAAAATTTTACAGGAACAAATTTGAGTTTTCAAAATTGGAATCGTCTCCTAGTGGTTTAGAAATAACAACAGTCAAAAGGAATTGTTTAAAAATGAGAATATGCCGATGAAATCCGTACCGCACAAAACCTCGCTTTCTAAAAATGGAAGCTATTCAAGACGACGCGTGACCAATTCACGGGGACAAAAATTTGACCGGAACAAATTTGAGTTTTCAAATTAGGAATCATCTCCTGGTGGTTTAGAAATAACAATAGTCAAAAGGAATTGTTTAAAAACGAGAATAGACAGACGAAATCCGTACCACACAAAACCTCGCTTTTTAAAAACGAAAGCTATTGAAGACGACGCGTGACTAAAACACGGGGACGAAAATTTGGTCGGAACACTTTTGAGTTTCAGATTAGGAATCGCCTCCTGGTGGTTTAGAAATAACAATAGTCAAAAGGAATTGTTTAAGAATGAGAATAGACAGACGAAATCCCTATCGAACAAAACCTCGCTTTCTAAAATTGGAAGCTATTCAAGACGACGCGTGACCAAAACACGGGGATGAAAATTTGACAGGAACAAATTTGAGTTTTCAAATTAGGAATCATCTCCTGGTGGTTCAGAAATAACAATAGTCAAAAGGAATTGTTTAAAAATGTGAATAGACAGACGAAATCCGTACCGCACAAAACCTCGCTTTCTAAAAATGGAAGCTATTCAAGACGACGCGTGACCAAAACACGGGGACGAAAATTTGACCGGAACCAATTCGCGTTTTCAAATTAATAATAATCTCCTGGTGGTTCAGAAATAACAACAGTCAAAAGGAATTGTTTAAAAATGAGAATAGACAGACGAAATCCGTACCGCACAAAACCTCGCTTTTTAAAAATGGAAGCTATTCAAGACGACGCGTGACCAAAACACGGGGACGAAAATTTGACCGGAACCAATTTGAGTTTTCAAATTAATAATAATATCCCGGTGGTTCAGAAATAACAACAGTCAAAAGGAATTGTTTAAAAATGAGAATAGACAGACGAAATCCGTACCGCACAAAACCTCGCTTTTTAAAAATGGAAGCTATTCAAGACGATGCGTGACCAAAAAACGGGGACGAAAATTTGACAGGAACGAATTTAAGTTTTCAAATTATTAATCGTCTCCTGGTGGTTCCGAAATAACATCAGTCAAAAGGAATTGTTTAAAAATCAGAATAGACAGATGAAATCCGTACCGCACAAAACCTCGCTTTCTAAAAATGGAAGCTATTCAAGACGACGTGTGACCAATTCACGGGGACAAAAATTTGACCGGAACAAATTTTGGTTTTCAAATTAGGTATCATCTCCTGGTGGTTTAGAAATAACAATAGTCAAAAGGAATTGTTTAAAAACGAGAATAGACAGACGAAATCCGTACCGCACAAAACCTCACTTTTTAAAAATGAAAGCTATTCAAGACGACGCGTGACCAAAACACGGGGACGAAAATTTGACCGGAACATTTTTGAGTTTTCAAATTAGGAATCGCCTCCTGGTGGTTTAGAAATAACAATAGTCAAAAGGAATTGTTTAAGAATGAGAATAGACAGACGAAATCCCTATCGCACAAAACCTCGCTTTCTAAAATTGGAAGCTATTCAAGACGACGAGTGACCAAAACACGGGGATGATAATTTGACAGGAACATATTTGAGTTTTCAAATTAGGAATCATCTCCTGGTGGTTCAGAAATAACAATAGTCAAAAGGAATTGTTTAAAAATATGAATAGACAGACGAAATCGGTACCGCACAAAACCTCGCTTTCTAAAAATGGAAGCTATTCAAGACGACGCGTGACCAAAACACGGGGACGAAAATTTGTTCGGATCCAATTTGAGTTTTCAAATTAAAAATAATCTCCTGGTGGTTCAGAAATAACAACAGTCAAAAGGAATTGTTTAAAAACTAGAATAGACAGACGAAATCCGTACCGCAAAAAACCTCGCTTTTTAAAAATGGAAGCTATTCAAGACGACGCGTGACCAAAACACGAGGACGAAAATTTGATAGGAACGAATTTAAGTTTTCAAATTATGAATCGTCTCCTGGTGGTTCAGAAATAACAACGGTCAAAAGGAATTGTTTAAAAATTAGAATAGACAGATGAAATCCGTACCGCACAAAACCTCGCTTTCTAAAAATGGAACCTATTCAAGACGACGCGTGACCAATTCACGGGGACAAAAATTTGACCGGAACAAATTTGAGTTTTCAAATTAGGAATCATCTCCTGGTGGTTTAGAAATAACAATAGTCAAAAGGAATTGTTTAAAAACGAGAATAGACAGACGAAATCCGTACCACACAAAACCTCGCTTTTTAAAAACGAAAGCTATTGAAGACGACGCGTGACTAAAACACGGGGACGAAAATTTAGTCGGAACACTTTTGAGTTTCAGATTAGGAATCGCCTCCTGGTGGTTTAGAAATAACAATAGTCAAAGGGAATTGTTTAAGAATGAGAATAGACAGACGAAATCCCTATCGCACAAAACCTCCCTTTCTAAAATTGGAAGCAATTCAAGACGACGCGTGACCAAAACACGGGGATGAAAATTTGACAGGAACAAATTTGAGTTTTCAAATTAGGAATCATCTCCTGGTGGTTCAGAAATAACAATACTCAAAAGGAATTGTTTAAAAATGTGAATAGACAGACGAAATCCGTACCGCCCAAAACCTCACTTTCTAAAAATGGAAGCTATTCAAGACGACGCGTGACCAAAACACGGGGACGAAAATTTGACCGGAACCAATTTGAGTTTTCAAATTAATAATAATCTCCCGGTGGTTCAGAAATAACAACAGTCAAAAGGAATTGTTTAAAAACGAGAATAGACAGACGAAATCCGTACCGCACAAAACCTCGCTTTTTAAAAATGGAAGCTATTCAAGACGGCGTGTGACCAAAACACGGGGACGAAAATTTGACAGGAACGAATTTAAGTTTTCAAATTAGGAATCAACTCCTGGTGGTTCAGAAATAACAATAGTCAAAAGAAATTGTTTAAAAATGTGAATAGACAGACGAAATCTGTACCGCACAAAACCTCGCTTTCTAAAAATGGAAGCTATTCAAGACGACGCGTGACCAATTCACGGGGACAAAAATTTGACCGGAACAAATTTGAGTTTTCAAATTAGGAATCATCTCCTAGTGGTTTATAAATAACAATAGTCAAAAGAATTGTTTAAAAACGAGAATAGACAGACGAAATCCGTACCGCACAAAACCTCGCTTTTTAAAAACGAAAGCTATTCAAGACGACGCGTGACCAAAACACGGGGACGAAAATTTGGCCGGAACACTTTTGAGTTTTCAAATTAGGAATCGGCTCCTGGTGGTTTAGAAATAACAATAGTCAAAAGGAATTATTTAAGAATGAGAATAGACAGACGAAATCCCTATCGGACAAAACCTCGCTTTCTCAAATTGGAAGCGATTCAAGACGACGCGTGACCAAAACACGGGGGCAAAAATTTGACTGGAACAAATTTGTGTTTTCAAATTAGGAATCATCTCCTGGTGGTTAAGAAATAACAATAGTCAAAAGGAATTGTTTAAAAACGAGAGTAGATAGACGAAATCCGTACCGCACACAACCTCGCTTTTTAAATACGAAAGCTATTCAAGACGACGTGTGACCAAAACACGGGGACGAAAATTTGACCGGAACACTTTTGAGTTTTCAAATTAGGAATCGCCTCCTGGTGGTTTAGAAATAACAATAGTCAAAAGGAATTGTTTAAGAATGAGAATAGAGAGACGAAATCCCTATCGCACAAAACCTCGCTTTCTAAAATTGGAAGCTATTCAAGACAACGCGTGACCAAAACACGGGGATGAAAATTTGACAGGAACAAATTTAAGTTTTCAAATTAGGAATCATCTCCTGGTGGTTCAGAAATAACAATAGCCAAAAGGAATTTTTTAAAAATGTGAATAGACAGACGAAATCCGTACCGCACAAAACCTCGCATTCTAAAAATGGAAGCTATTCAAGACGACGCGTGACCAAAACACGAGGACGAAAATTGATCGGAACAAATTTGAGTTTTCAAATTAGCAATAATCTCCGGGTGTTTCAGAAATAACAACCGTCAAAAGGAATTATTTAAAAACGAGAATAGACAGACGAAATCCGTACCGCAGAATTCCTCGCTTTATAAAAATGGACGCTATTCAAGACGACGCGTGACCAAAACACGGGGACGAAAATTTGACAGGAACAAATTAGAGTTTTCAAATTAGGAATCATCTCCTAGTGGTTCAGAAATAACATTAGTCAAAATGAATAGTTTAAGAATGGGAATTCACAGACGATATCCGTACCGCACAAAACCTCGCTTTCTAAAATTGGAAGCTATTCAAGACGACGCGTGACCAAAACACGGGGATGAAAATTTGACCGGAACAAATTTGAGTTTTCAAATTAGGAATCATCTCCCGGTGGTTCAGAAATAACAACAGTCAAAAGGAATTGTTTAAAAACGACAATAGACAGACGAAATCCGTACTGCACAAAACCTCGCTTTTTAAAAATGGAAGTTATTCAAGACGACGCGTGACCAAAACACGGGGACGAAAATTTGACAGGAACAAATTTAAGTTTTCAAATTACAAATCGTCTCCTGGTGGTTCAGAAATAACAACGGTCAAAAGGAATTGTTTAAAAGTCAGAATAGACAGATGAAATCCGTACCGCACAAAACCTCGCTTTCTAAAAATGGAAGCTATTCAAGACGACGCGTGACCAATTCACGGGGACAAAAATTTGACCGAAACAAATTTGAGTTTTCAAATTAGGAATCATCTCCTGGTGGTTTAGAAATAACAATTGTCAAAAGGAATTGTTTAAAAATGAGAATAGACAGACGAAATCCGTACCGCACAAAACCTCGCTTTTTAAAAACGAATGCTATTCAAGACGACGCGTGACCAAAACACGGGGACAAAAATTTGACCGGAACACTTTTTAGTTTTCAAATTAGGAATCGGCTCCTGGTGGTTTAGAAATAACAATAGTCAAAAGGAATTGTTTAAGAATGAGAATAGACAGATGAAATCCCTATCGCACAAAACCTCGCTTTCTAAAATTGGAAGCCATTCCGACGATGCGTGACCAAAACACGGGGATGAAAATTTGACAGGAACAAATTTGAGTTTTCAAATTAGGAATCATCTCCTGGTGGTTCAGAAATAACAATAGTCAAAAGGAATTGTTTAAAAATGTGAATAGACAGACGAAATCCGTAGCGCACAAAACCTCGCTTTCTAAAAATGGAAGCTATTCAAGAGGACGCGTGACCAAAACACGTGGACGAAAATTTGACCGGAACCAATTTGATTTTTCAAATTAATAATAATCTCCCGGTGGTTCAGAAATAACAACAGTCAAAAGGAATTGTTTAAAAACGAGAATAGACAAACGAAATTCGTACCGCACAAAACCTCGCTTTTTTAAAACGAAAGCTATTCAAGACGACGCGTGACCAAAACACGGGGACGAAAATTTGACCGGAACACTTTTGAGTTTTCAAATTAGGAATCGGCTCCTGGTAGTTCAGAAATAACAACTGTCAAAAGGAATTGTTTAAGAATGAGAATAGAGAGACGAAATCCCTATCGCACAAAACCTCGCTTTCTAAAATTGGAAGCGATTCAAGACGACGCGTGACCAAAACACGGGGACAAAAATTTGACTGGAACAAATTTGTGTTTTCAAATTAGGAATCATCTCCTGGTGGTTAAGAAATAACAATAGTCAAAAGGAATTGTTTAAAAACGAGAATAGACAGACGAAATCCGTACCGCACAAAACCTCGCTTTTTAAAAACGAAAGCTATTCAAGACGACGCGTGACCAAAACACGAGGACGAAAATTTGACCGGAACACTTTTGAGTTTTCAAATTAGGAATCGGCTCCTGGTGGTTTAGAAATAACAATAGTCAAAAGGAATTGTTTAAGAATGAGAATAGAGAGACGAAATCCCTATCGCACAAAACCTCGCTTTCTAAAATTGGAAGCGATTCAAGACGACGCGTGACCAAAACACGGGGACAAAAATTTGACTGGAACAAATTTTTGTTTTCAAATTAGGAATCATCTCCTGGTGGTTAAGAAATAACAATAGTCAAAAGGAATTGTTTAAAAATGAAAATAGACAGACGAAATCCGTACCGCACAAAACCTCGCTTTTTAAAAACGAAAGCTATTCAAGACGACGCGTGACCAAAACACGAGGACAAAAATTTGACCGGAACACTTTTGAGTTTTCAAATTAGGAATCGCCTCCTGGTGGTTTAGAAATAACAATAGTCAAAAGGAATTGTTTAAGAATGAGAATAGAGAGACGAAATCCCTATCGCACAAAACCTCGCTTTCTAAAATTGGAAGCTATTCAAGATAACGCGTGACCAAAACACGGGGATGAAAATTTGACAGGAACAAATTTGAGTTTTGAAATTAGGAATCATCTCCTGGTGGTTTAGAAATAACAATAGTCAAAAGGAATTGTTTAAAAATGAGAATAGACAGACGAAATCCGTACCGCACAAAACCTCGCTTTTTAAAAACAAAAGCTATTCAAGACGATGCGTGACCAAAACACGGGGACGAAAATTTGACCGGAACACTTTTGAGTTTTTAAATTAGGAATCGACTCCTGGTGGTTTAGAAATAACAATAGTCAAAAGGAATTGTTTAAGAATGAGAATAGACAGACGAAATCCCTATCGCACAAAACCTCGCTTTCTAAAATTGGAAGCTATTCCAGACGACGCGTGACCAAAACACGGGGATGAAAATTTGACAGGAACAAATTTGAGTTTTTAAATTAGGAATCATCTCCTGGTGGTTCAGAAATAACAATAGTCAAAAGGAATTGTTTAAAAACGAGAATAGACAGACGAAATCCGTACCGCACAAAACCTCGCTTTCTAAAAATGGAAGCTATTCAAGACGACGCGTGACCAAAACACGG
Source organism: Sambucus nigra (assembly GCA_949130495.1). Taxonomy (NCBI): domain Eukaryota; kingdom Viridiplantae; phylum Streptophyta; class Magnoliopsida; order Dipsacales; family Adoxaceae; genus Sambucus; species Sambucus nigra. Next base: position 660,086,242 of record OX422210.1, read on the forward strand.
GGACGAAAATTTGACCGGAACCAATTTGAGTTTTCAAATTAATAATAATCTCCCGGCGGTTCAGAAATAACAACAGTCAAAAGGAATTGTTTAAAAACGAGAATAGACAGACGAAATCCGTACCGCACAAAACCTCGCTTTTTAAAAATGGAAGCTATTCAAGACGACGCGTGACCAAAAAATGGCGGACGGAAATTTGACAGGAACGAATTTAAGTTTTCAAATTATGAATCGTCTCCTGGTGGTTCAGAAATAACAACAGTCAAAAGGAATTGTTTAAAAATCAGAATAGACAGATGAAATCCGTACTGCACAAAACCTCGCTTTCTAAAAATGGAAGCTATTCAAGACGACGCGTCACCAAAACACGGGGGCAAAAATTTGACTGGAACAAATTTGAGTTTTCAAATTAGGAATCATCTCCTGGTGGCTTAGAAATAACAATAGTCAAAAGGAATTGTTTAAAAACGAGAATAGACAGACGAAATCCATACCGCAGAATTCCTCGCTTTTTAAAAATGGAAGCTATTTCAGACGACGCATGACCAAAACACGGGGACGAAAATTTTACAGTAACAAATTTGAGTTTTCAAATTAGGAATCATCTCCTAGTGGTTCAGAAATAACAATAGTCAAAATGAATAGTTTAAGAATGGTATTTCACAGACGATATCCGTACCGCACAAAACCTCGCTTTCTAAAATTGGAAGCTATTCAAGACGACGCGTGACCAAAACACGGGGATGAAAATTTGACCGGAACAAATTTGAGTTTTCAAATTAGGAATCATCTCCCGGTGGTTCAGAAATAACAATAGTCAAAAGGAAAATATTTTAAAAATGAGAATAGATAGACGAAATTTGTACCGCACAAAACCTCGCTTTCTAAAAATGGAAGTTATTTAAGACGACGCGTGACCAAAACACGGGGACGAAAATTTGGCCGGAACCAATTTGAGTTTTCAAATTAATAATAATCTCCTGGTGGTTCAGAAATAACAACAGTCAAAAGGAATTGTTTAAAAATGACAATAGACAGAAGAAATCCGTACCGCACAAAACCTCGCTTTTTAAAAATGTAAGCTATTCAAGACGACGCGTGACCAAAAAACGGGGACGAAAATTTGACAGGAACGAATTTAAGTTTTCAAATTACGAATCGTCTCTTGGTGGTTCAGAAATAACCACAGTCAAAAGGAATTATTTAAAAATCAGAATAGACAGATGAAATCCGTACCGCACAAAACCTCGCTTTCTAAAAATGGAAGCTATTCAAGACGATGCGTGACCAAAACACGGGGGAAAAAATTTGACTGGAACAAATTTGAGTTTTCAAATTAGGAATCATCTCCTGGTGGTTTAGAAATAACAATAGTCAAAAGGAATTGTTTAAAAACGAGAATAGACAGACGAAATCCGTACCGCACAAAACCTCGCTTTTTAAAAACGAAAGCTATTCAAGACGACGCGTGACCAAAACAAGGGGACGAAAATTTGACCGGAACACTTCTGAGTTTTCAAATTAGGAATCGCCTCCTGGTGGTTTAGAAATAACAATAGTCAAAAGGAATTGTTTAAGAATGAGAATAGAGAGACGAAATCCCTATCGCACAAAACCTCGCTTTCTAAAATTGGAAGCTATTCAAGACAACGCGTGACCAAAACACGGGGATGAAAATTTGACAGGAACAAATTTGAGTTTTCAAATTAGGAATCATCTCCTGGTGGTTCAGAAATAACAATAGTCAAAAGGAATTGTTTAAAAATGTGATTAGACAGACAAAATCCGTACCGCACAAAACCTCGCTTTCTAAAAATGGAAGCTATTCAAGACGACGCGTGACGAAAACACGAGGACGAAAATTTGACCGGAACAAATTTGAGTTTTCAAATTAGCAATAATCTCCTGGTGTTTTAGAAATAACAACAGTCAAAAGGAATTATTTAAAAACGAGAATAGACAGACGAAATCCGTACCGCAGAATTCCTCGCTTTTTAAAAATGGAAGCTATTCCAGACGACGCGTGACCAAAACACGGGGACGAAAATTTGACAGGAACAAATTTGAGTTTTCAAGTTAGGAATCATCTCCTAGTGGTTCAGAAATAACAATAGTCAAAATGAATAGTTTAAGAATGGGAATTCACAGACGATATCCGTACCGCACAAAACCTCGCTTTCTAAACTTGGAAGCTATTGAAGACGACGCGTGACAAAAACACGGGGATGAAAATTTGACCGGAACAAATTTGAGTTTTCAAATTAGGAATCATCTCCCGGTGGTTCAGAAATAACAATAGTCAAAAGGAAAATATTTTAAAAATGAGAATAGATAGACGAAATTTATACCGCACAAAACCTCGCTTTCTAAAAATGGAAGTTATTCAAGACGACGCGTGACCAAAACACGGGGACGAAAATTTGGCCGGAACCAATTTGAGTTTTCAAATTAATAATAATCTCCTGGTGGTTCAGAAATAACAACAGTCAAAAGGAATTATTTAAAAACGATAATAGACAGACGAAATCCGTACCGCACAAAACCTCGCTTTTTAAAAATGGAAGCTATTCAAGACGACGCTATACCAAAACACGGGGACGAAAATTTGACAGGAACAAATTTAAGTTTTCAAATTATGAATCGTCTCCTGGTGGTTCAGAAATAACAACAGTCAAAAGAAATTGTTTAAAAATCAGAATAGACAGATGAAATCCGTACCGCACAAAACCTCGCTTTCTAAAAATAGAAACTATTCAAGACGACGCGTGACCAATTCACGGGGACAAAAATTTGACCGGAACAATAGCGAGTTTTCAAATTAGGAATCATCTCCTGGTGGTTTAGAAATAACAATAGTCAAAAGGAATTGTTTAAAAACGAGAATAGACAGACGAAATCCGTACCGCACAAAACCTCGCTTTTTAAAAACGAAAGCTATTCAAGACGACGCGTGACCAAAACACGGGGACGAAAATTTGACCGGAACACTTTTGAGTTTTGAAATTAGGAATCGCCTCCTGGTGGTTTAGAAATAACAATAGTCAAAAGGAATTGTTTAAGAATGAGAATAGATAGACGAAATCCCTATCGCACAAAACCTCGCTTTCTAAAATTGGAAGCTATTCCAGACGACGCGTGACCAAAACACGGGGATGAAAATTTGATAGGAATAAATTTGAGTTTTCAAATTAGGAATCATCTCCTGGTGGTTCATAAATAACAATAGTCAAAAGGAATTGTTTAAAAATGTGAATAGACAGACGAAATCCGTAGCGCACAAAACCTCGCTTTCTAAAAATGGAAGCTATTCAAGACGACGCGTGACCAAAACACGGGGACGAAAATTTGACCAGAACCAATTTGAGTTTTCAAATTAATAATAATCTCCCGGTGGTTCAGAAATAACAACAGTCAAAAGGAATTGTTTAAAAATGAGAATAGACACACGAAATCCGTACCGCACAAAACCTCGCTTTTTAAAAATGTAAGCTATTCAAGACGACGCGTGACCAAAACCCGGGGACGAAAATTTGATAAGAACGAATTTATGTTTTCAAATTATGAATCGTCTCCTGGTGGTTCAGAAATAACAACAGTCAAAAGGAATTGTTTAAAAACGACAATAGACAGACGAAATCCGTACCGCACAAAACCTCGCTTTCTAAAAATGGAAGCTATTCAAGACGACGCGTGACCAAAACACTGGGGCAAAAATTTGACTGGAACAAATTTGAGTTTTCAAATTAGGAATCATCTCCTGGTGGTTTTGAAATAACAATAGTCAAAAGGAATTGTTTAAAAACGAGAATAGACAGACGAAATCCGTACCGCATAAAACCTCGCTTTTTAAAAACGAAAGCTATTCAAGACGACGCGTGACCAAAACAAGGGGACGAAAATTTGACCGGAACACTTTTGAGTTTTCAAATTAGGAATCGCCTCCTGGTGGTTTAGAAATAACAATAGTCAAAAGGAATTGTTTAAGAATGAGAATAGAGAGACGAAATCCCTATCGCACAAAACCTCGCTTTCTAAAATTGGAAGCTATTCAAGACAACGCGTGACCAAAACACGGGATGAAAATTTGACAGAAACAAATTTGAGTTTTCAAATTAGGAATCATCTCCTGGTGGTTCAGAAATAACAATAGTCAAAAGGAATTGTTTAAAAATGTGAATAGACAGACGAAATCCGTACAGTACAAAACTTCGCTTTCTAAAAATGGAAGCTATTCAAGACGACGCGTGACCAAAACACGAGGACGAAAATTTGAGCGGAACAAATTTGAGTTTTCAAATTAGCAAAAATCTCCTGGTGTTTCAGAAATAACAACAGTCAAAAGGAATTATTTAAAAACGAGAATAGACAGACGAAATCCGTACCGCATAATTCCTCGCTTCTTAAAAATGGAAGCTATTCAAGATGACGCGTGACCAAAACACGGGGACGAAAATTTGACAGGAACAAATTTGAGTTTTCAAATTAGGAATCATCTCCTAGTGGTTCAAAAATAACAATAGTCAAAATGAATAGTTTAAGAATGGGAATTCACAGACGATATCCGTACTGCACAAAACCTCGTTTTCTAAAATTGGAAGCTATTCAAGACGACGCGTGACAAAAACACGGGGATGAAAATTTGACCTGAACAAATTTGAGTTTTCAAATTAGGAATCATCTCCTGGTGGTTCAGAAATAAGAATAGTCAAAAGGAATTGTTTAAAAATGAGAATAGACAGACGAAATTTGTACCGCACAAAACCTCGCTTTCTAAAAATGGAAGCTATTCAAGACGACACGTGACCAAAACACGGGAACAAAAATTTGTCAGTAACAAATTTGAGTTTTCAAATTTGGAATCGTCTCCTGGTGGTTTAGAAATAACAACAGTCAAAAGGAATTGTTTGAAAATGAGAATAGACAGATGAAATCCGTACCGCACAAAACCTCACTTTCTAAAAATGGAAGCTATTCAAGACGACGTGTGACCAATTCACGGGGATAAAAATTTGACCGGAACAAATTTGAGTTTTCAAATTAGGAATCATCTCCTGGTGGTTTAGAAATAACAATAGTCAAAAGGAATTGTTTAAAAACGAGAATAGACAGACGAAATCCGTACCGCACAAAACCTCGCTTTTTAAAAACAAAAGCTATTCAAGACGACGCGTGACCAAAACACGGGGACGGAAATTTGACCGGAACACTTTTGAGTTTTTAAATTAGGAATCGCCTCCTGGTGGTTTAGAAATAACAATAGTCAAAAGGAATTGTTTAAGAATGAGAATAGACAGACGAAATCCCTATCGCACAAAACCTCGCTTTCTAAAATTGGAATCTATTCAAGACAACGCGTGACCAAAACACGGGGATGAAAGTTTGACAGGAACAAATTTGAGTTTTCAAATTAGGAATCATCTCCTGGTGGTTCTGAAATAACAATAGTCAAAAGGAATTGTTTAAAAATGTGAATAGACAGACGAAATCCGTACCGCACAAAACCTCGCTTTCTAAAAATGGAAGCTATTCCAGACGACGCGTGACCAAAACACGGGGATTAAAATTTGACCGAAACCAATTTGAGTTTTCAAATTAATAATAATCTCCCGGTGGTTCAGAAATAACAACAGTCAAAAGGAATTGTTTAAAAACGAGAATAGACAGACGAAATCCGTACCGCACAAAACCTCGCTTTCTAAAAATGGAAGCTATTCAAGACGACGCGTGACCAAAACACGGGGACGAAAATTTGACCGGAACCAATTTGAGTTTTCAAATTAATAATAATCTCCCGGTGGTTCAGAAATAACAACAGTGAAAAGGAATTGTTTAAAAATGAGAATAGACAGATGAAATCCGTACCGCACAAAACCTCGCTTTTTAAAAATGGAAGCTATTCAAGACGACGCGTGACCAAAACACGGGGACGAAAATTTGACAGGAACGAATTTAAGTTTTCAAATTATGAATCGTCTCCTGGTGGTTCAAAAATAACAACAGTCAAAAGGAATTGTTTAAAAATCAGAATAGACAGATGAAATCCGTACCGCACAAAACCTCGCTTTCTAAAAATGGAAGCTATTCAAGACGACGCGTGACCAAAACATGGGGGCAAAATTTGACTGGAACAAATCTGAGTTTTCAAATTAGGAATCATCTCCTGGTGGTTTAGAAATAACAATAGCCAAAAAAAATTGTTTAAAAATGAGAATAGACAGACGAAATCCGTACCGCACAAAACCTCGCTTTTTAAAAACGAAAGCTATTGAAGACGACACGTGACCAAAACAAGGGGACGAAAATTTGACCGGAACACTTCTGATTTTTCAAATTAGGAATCGCCTCCTGGTAGTTTGGAAATAACAATAGTCAAAAGGAATTGTTTAAGAATGAGAATAGAGAGATGAAATCCCTATCGCACAAAACCTCGCTTTCTAAAATTGGAAGATATTCAAGAGAACGCGTGACCAAAACACGGGGATGAAAATTTGACAGGAACAAATTTGAGTTTTCAAATTAGGAATCATCTCCTGGTGGTTCAGAAATAACAATAGTCAAAAGGAATTGTTTAAAAATGTGAATAGACAGACGAAATCCGTACCGCACAAAACCTCGCTTTCTAAAAATTGAAGCTATTCAAGACGACGCGTGACCAAAACACGAGGACGAAAATTTAATCGGAACAAATTTGTGTTGTCAAATTAGCAATAATCTCCTGGTGTTTCAGAAATAACAACAATCAAAAGGAATTATTTAAAAACGAGAATAGACAGACGAAATCCGTACCGCAGAATTCCTCGCTTCTTAAAAATGGAAGCTATTCAAGACGACGCGTGACCAAAACACGGGGACGAAAATTTGACAGGAACAAATTTGAGTTTTCAAATTAGGAATCATCTCCTAGTGGTTCAAAAATAACAATAGTCAAAATGAATAGTTTAAGAATGGGAATTCACAGACGATATCCGTACCGCACAAAACCTCGCTTTTCTAAAATTGGAAGCTTTTCAAGACGACGCGTGACCAAAACACGGGAATGAAAATTTGACCGGAACAAATTTGAGTTTTCAAATTAGGAATCATCTCCTGGTGGTTCAGAAATAACAATAGTCAAAAGGAATTGTTTAAAAATGAGAATAGACAGACGAAATTTGTACCGCACAAAACCTCGCTTTCTAAAAATGGAAGCTATTCAAGACGACGCGTGACCAAAACACGGGGAGGAAAATTTGACTGGAACAAATTTGAGTTTTCAAATTAGCAATAATCTTCTGGTGTTTCAGTAATAACAACAGTCAAAAGGAATTGTTTGAAAACGAGAATAGACAGACGAAATCCGTACCACACAAAACCTCGCTTTTTAAAAATGGAAGCTATTCAAGACGACGCGTGACCAAAACACGGGGACAAAAATTTGACAGGAACAAATTTGAGTTTTCAAATTTGGAATCGTCTCCTGGTGGTTTACAAATAACAACAGTCAAAAGGAATTGTTTAAAAATGAGAATAGACAGATGAAATCCGTACCGCACAAAACCTCGCTTTCTAAAAATGGAAGCTATTCAAGACGACGCGTGACCAATTCACGGGGACAAAAATTTGACCAGAACAAATTTGAGTTTTCAAATTACGAATCATCTCCTGGTGGTTTAGAAATAACAATAGTCAAAAGGAATTGTTTAAAAACGAGAATAGACAGATGAAATCCGTACCGCACAAAACCTCGCTTTTTAAAAACAAAAGCTATTCAAGACGACGCGTGACCAAAACACGGGGACGAAAATTTGACCGGAACACTTTTGAGTTTTCAAATTAGGAATCGCCTCCTGGTGGTTTAGAAATAACAATAGTCAAAAGGAATTGATTAAGAATGAGAATAGACAGACGAAATCCCTATCGCACAAAACCTCGCTTTCTAAAATTGGAAGCTATTCAAGACGACGCGTGACCAAAACACGGGGATGAAAATTTGACAGGAACAAATTTGAGTTTTCAAATTAGGAATCATCTCCTGGTGGTTCAGAAATAACAATAGTCAAAAGGAATTGTTTAAAAATGTGAATAGACAGACGAAATCCGTACCGCACAAAACCTCACTTTTTAAAAATGGAAGCTATTCAAGACGACGCGTGACCAAATCACGGGGACGAAAATTTGACCGGAACCAATTTGAGTTTTCAAATTAATAATAATCTCCTGGTGGTTCAGAAATAACAACAGTCAAAAGGAATTGTTTAAAAACGAGAATAGACAGACGAAATCCATACCGCACAAAACCTCGCTTTTTAAAAATGGAAGCTATTCAAGACGACGCGTGACCAAAACACGGGGACGAAAATTTGACCGGAACCAATTTGAGTTTTCAAATTAGGAATCATCTCCTGGTGGTTCAGAAATAACAACAGTGAAAAGGAATTGTTTAAAAACGAGAATAGACAGACGAAATCGGTACCGCACAAAACCTCGCTTTTTAAAAATGGAAGCTATTCAAGACGACGCGTGACAAAAACACGGGGACAAAAATTTGACAGGAACGAATTTAAGTTTTCAAATTATGAATCGTCTCCTGGTGGTTCAGAAATAACAACAGTCAAAAGGAATTGTTTAAAAATCAGAATAGAAAGATGAGATCCGTACCGCACAAGACCTCGCTTTCTAAAAATGGAAGCTATTCAAGACGACGCGTGACCAAAACACGGGGGCAAAATTTGACTGGAACAAATCTGAGTTTTCAAATTAGGAATCATCTCCTGGTGGTTTAGAAATAACAATAGCCAAAAGGAATTGTTTAAAAACGAGAATAGACAGACGAAATCCGTACCGCACAAAACCTCGCTTTTTAAAAACGAAAGCTATTGAAGACGACACGTGACCAAAACAAGGGGACGAAAATTTGACCGGAACACTTCTGATTTTTCAAATTAGGAATCGCCTCCTGGTAGTTTGGAAATAACAATAGTCAAAAGGAATTGTTTAAGAATGAGAATAGAGAGACGAAATCCCTATCGCACAAAACCTCGCTTTCTAAAATTGGAAGCTATTCAAGACAACGCGTGACCAAAACACGGGGATGAAAATTTGACAGGAACAAATTTGAGTTTTCAAATTAGGAATCATCTCCTGGTGGTTCAGAAATAACAATAGTCAAAAGGAATTGTTTAAAAATGTGAATAGACAGGCGAAATCCGTACCGCACAAAACCTCGCTTTCTAAAAATTGATGCTATTCAAGACGACGCGTGACCAAAACACGAGGATGAAAATTTAACCGGAACAAATTTGAGTTGTCAAATTAGCAATAATCTCCTGGTGTTTCAGAAATAACAACAATCAAAAGGAATTATCTAAAAACGAGAATAGATAGAAGAAATCCGTACCGCAGAATTCCTCGCTTCTTAAAAATGGAAGCTATTCAAGACGACGCGTGACCAAAACACGGGGACGAAAATTTGACAGGAACAAATTTGAGTTTTCAAATTAGGAATCATCTCCTAGTGGTTCAAAAATAACAATAGTCAAAATGAATAGTTTAAGAATGGGAATTCACAGACGATATCCGTACCGCACAAAACCTCACTTTCTAAAATTGGAAGCTATTCAAGACGACGCGTGACCAAAACACGGGGATGAAAATTTGATCGGAACAAATTTGAGTTTTCAAATTAGGAATCATCTCCTGGTGGTTCAGAAATAACAATAGTCAAAAGGAATTGTTTAAAAATGAGAATAGACAGACGAAATTTGTACCGCACAAAACCTCGCTTTCTAAAAATGGAAGCTATTCAAGACGACGCGTGGCCAAAACACGGGGACGAAAATTTGACTGGAACAAATTTGAGTTTTCAAATTAGCAATAATCTTCTGGTGTTTCAGTAATAACAACAGTCAAAAGGAATTGTTTGAAAATGAGAATAGACAGACGAAATCCGTACCACACAAAACCTCGCTTTTTAAAAATGGAAGCTATTCAAGACGACGCGTGACCAAAACACGGGGACAAAAATTTGACAGGAACAAATTTGAGTTTTCAAATTTGGAATCGTCTCCTGGTGGTTTAGAAATAACAACAGTCAAAAGGAATTGTTTAAAAATGAGAATAGACAGATGAAATCCGTACCGCACAAAACCTCGCTTTCTAAAAATGGAAGCTATTCAAGACGATGCGTGACCAATTCACGGCGACAAAAAATTTGACAAGAACAAATTTGAGTTTTCAAATTACGAATCATCTCCTGGTGGTTTAGAAATAACAATAGTCAAAAGGAATTGTTTAAAAACGAGAATAGACAGACGAAATCCGTACCGCACAAAACCTCGCTTTTTAAAAACGAAAGCTATTCAAGACGACGCGTGACCAAAACACGGGGACGGAAATTTGACCGGAACACTTTTGAGTTTTCAAATTAGGAATCGCCTCCTGGTGGTTTAGAAATAACAATAGTCAAAAGGAATTGTTTAAGAATGAGAATAGACAGACGAAATCCCTATCGCACAAAACCTCGCTTTCTAAAATTGGAAGCTATTCAAGACGACGCGTGACCAAAACACGGGGATGAAAATTTGACAGGAACAAATTTGAGTTTTCAAATTAGGAATCATCTCCTGGTGGTTCAGAAATAACAATAGTCAAAAGGAATTGTTTAAAAATGTGAATAGACAGACGAAATCCGTACCGCACAAAACCTCACTTTTTAAAAATGGAAGCTATTCAAGACGACGCGTGACCAAAACACGGGGACGAAAATTTGACCGGAACCAATTTGAGTTTTCAAATTAATAATAATCTCCTGGTGGTTCAGAAATAACAACAGTCAAAAGGAATTGTTTAAAAACGAGAATAGACAAACGAAATCCGTACCGCACAAAACCTCGCTTTTTAAAAATGGAAGCTATTCAAGACGACGCGTGACCAAAACACGAGGACGAAAATTTGACCGGAACCAATTTGAGTTTTCAAATTAATAATAATCTCCTGGTGGTTCAGAAATAACAACAGTCAAAAGGAATTGTTTAAAAATGACAATAGACAGACGAAATCCGTGCCGCACAAAACCTCGCTTTTTAAAAATGGAAGCTATTCAAGACGACTCGTGACCAAAACACAGGTACGAAAATTTGACAGGAACAAATTTAAGTTTTCAAATTATGAATCGTCTCCTGGTGGTTCAGAAATAACAACAGTCAAAAGGAATTGCTTAAAAATCAGAATAGACAGATGAAATCCGTACCGCACAAAACCTCGCTTTCTAAAAATGGAAGCTATTCAAGACGACGCGTGACCAAAACACGGGGACAAAAATTTGACTGGAACAAATTTGAGTTTTCAAATTAGGAATCATCTCCTGGTGGTTTAGAAATAACAATAGTCAAAAGGAATTGTTTAAAAACGAGAATAGACAGACGAAATCCGTACCGCACAAAACATCGCTTTTTAAAAACGAAAGCTATTCAAGACGACGCGTGACCAAAACACGGGGACGAAAATTTGACCGGAACACTTTTGAGTTTTCAAATTAGGAATCGCCTCCTGGTGGTTTAGAAATAACAATAGTCAAAAGGAATTGTTTAAGAATGAGAATAGAGAGACGAAATCCCTATCGCACAAAACCTCGCTTTCTAAAATTGGAAGCTATTCAAGACGACGCGTGACCAAAACACGGGGATGAAAATTTGACCGGAACAAATTTGAGTTTTCAAATTAGGAATCATCTCCTGGTGTTTCAGAAATAGCAATAGTCAAAAGGAATTGTTTAAAAATGTGAATAGACAGATGAAATCCGTACCGCACAAAACCTCGCTTTCTAAAAAAGGAAGCTATTCAAGACGACGCGTGACCAAAATACGAGGACGAAAATTTGACCGGAACAAATTTGAGTTTTCAAATTAGCAGTAATCTCCTGGTGTTTTAGAAATAACAACAGTCAAAAGGAATTATTTAAAAACGAGAATAGACAGACGAAATCCGTACCGCAGAATTCCTCGCTTTTTAAAAATGGAAGCTGTTCAAGACGACGCGTGACCAAAACACGGGGACGAAAATTTGACAGGAACAAATTTGAGTTTTCAAATTAGGAATCATCTCCTAGTGGTTCAGAAATAACAATAGTCAAAATGAATAGTTTAAGAATGGGAATTCACAGACGATATCCGTACTGCACAAAACCTCGCTTTCTAAAATTGGAAGCTATTCAAGATGACGCGTGACCAAAACACGGGGATGAAAATTTGACCGGAACAAATTTGAGTTTTCAAATTAGGTATCATCTCCTGGTGGTTCAGAAATAACAATAGTCAAAAGGAATTGTTTAAAAATGAGAATAGACAGACGAAATTTGTACCGCACAAAACCTCTCTTTCTAAAAATGGAAGCTATTCAAGGGCGTGACCAAAACACGGGGACGAAAATTTGACTGGAACAAATTTGTGTTTTCAAATTAGCAATAATCTTCTGGTGTTTCAGTAATAACAACAGTCAAAAGGAATTGTTTAAAAACGAGAATAAACAGACGAAATCCGTACCACACAAAACCTCGCTTTCTAAAAATGGAAGCTATTCAATACGACGCGTGACCAAAACACGGGGACACAAATTTGACAGGAACAAATTTGAGTTTTCAAATTTGGAATCGTCTCCTGGTGTTTTAGAAATAACAACAGTCAAAAGGAATTGTTTAAAAATGAGAATAGACAGATGAAATCCGTACCGCGCAAAACATCACTTTTTAAAAATGGAAGCTATTCAAGGCGACGCGTTACCAAAACACGGGGACGAAAATTTAACAGGAACAAGTTTTAGTTTTCAAATTAGGAATCGTCTCCTGGTGGTTCAGAAATAACAACAGTCAGAAGGAATTGTTGTATCGGGGTGTCACGTGTGTACTCCACTTGCATGTTAATCGGATTTAATTAAAATTGACAACTCACTTTTTAAATATCAGGTGGCTAGTAATTGATAACACATTTTCGGCAGTGATGCGATGAACTGAACCAACTTGGCATTTTGTGTTAATTTAATAAAGGAGTAGCTACCCGGTATTTAATTAGTCGGGGTGTCACATGTGTACTCCATTGCATAGGTAATATGACCGCCTCCACCGTTGTGTATATTTTTACCAATGAGAGAGTCTGGCTTGGTACCGTGGTATAGTGAGTAAACCCGGATTTGGATAGGCACTATGAGACTGCATCCGTGAGTTATAGCTCGGCGTGATGGTTATTATGCTTGCGACTGTAATAATGTATAATTATATTCGTTAAGATAATATATATATATATATATATATATATATATATATATATATATATAAGGTGAAAAGAATGATACGGTATTATTCCCTTTCCGGTAAATGTGTATATATATATATCCGGATTTATATGAATCATAGGTTCTATTGAGAACTAGATGTTTATATATATATATATATATATATATATATATACGTTGCGTGCTGAGGGCCTAATGGATCTCAACGATCAACATTGTCAGGTAGTAGTGTATGGGGGGGGGGGTTCCTTATTTGGATTTCTCTTCGCGAGACACCCCACGCACAAACGTAGTGCAATGTTGGGAATGGGGAGAAGTTTATCCCTCAGTACTCGGGTTAATTAGGGAATTTTAGAGATTTGGGTAACACAGTTTCGTTAAGCAGGGTAGCTTAAATAGATTGTTTAGATAGGGATGCGATAGGTGTGCACTATTAGAAGAAGCGTGAGGGGTATCTCATGGGAGTGCAATACCAATTTAAGTATGAGGTAAAGCATATTTTCAAAATATAGCATTTATGCACTTGCAAAATATTTTCAACTCGGGCTTTGACCCGTCTCTCTATTTTTCCTCGCTTGCTATATATATATATATATATATATATATATGTGTGTGTGTGTCCAGACACAGGGACGCCTGGATGACGATTCCTTTGAGTCAGACGTCTGCTGTAGCAGCTATGAATGCAAGCAAGTTTACTATAGATGCTTTTATCCTTGTAATCTAGATAGGAGGTACTGTATAAACATTCGGGCTAATAGCCCAAATGCTTTTATTTATTCTTTTACCGTCTTTTAATGCGACATTCGATTGGGTTGTATTATTGTTAAAACGAGTGTTCGGTTATTTTATTTCATTTTCAGTCTTATATATAAATTGAGTGAATGTTTTATTTCAATGGTTTGTTTAAAAAGATTAGTTAAATAAAATTTTGACGTCAGCCTAATAGATTATTAGTAATTAAATGGGTTTTCGACAGTGATGCTAAGAATGAACCATATGAGACTCCTGTTTTAATTTGGTACATGATTGATCACCTGGTATTTTATTAGGCGGGGTGTCACAGATGGTATCAGAGCATCAGGTTCTAATGTCCTTAGGAATCTGTGCGGACGTACTACGCTTTCAGTGTTGCTCTCGATTTAATATAGATACTTAGGATTATGATTGTTGATTCCTCTTGTGAGATTTCATTCTCCTGCAATTATATAAAACGATAGTAAATCTTTTACGCGCTCGTTCGTGACTTGTGTGCTAATCGATGAAAGGAGACCAGGGAAGGCCGTTGCAAGGGTAGCAGGAGGCGGGGCTTATTTAAAACTGTAAGCTAAAGTTGGAAATGAGGACCGCAGCAGAGGTCGCTCCCCCTTGTGGTATTGTCAAGGACTAATGCAATGACTACTGAAGTATAGTAGTTATGAGTATCTAAGTACCGTTGTAGTTGGAAGTGGTGCTAAACTTGAATTACCCGGTGAAGTTAAATTGGGAAGTGCTTCAAAAGGTCTTCGATAAGGGCCATACGTTGAAGTTAAGTTATACGGAATCAGTGTAACGTGATTCAACGGGAGTAGAAGACTCAGAAGCTTAGATTAGAGAAGGGTGTGGAAATTCCCATATGTGAAAATTTGAGGAAATGTTTGTCACTCGGGAGAGCAATATCGAAATGGTGGGAACGGTGGTTACCATGTTCGGGGGAGCAGGATGTCTTGCTCATAGAGGGATATTACAGATGGATTTAACCATTAGTTCCTTTGATTCATCGGAAATGAATTGAATGTAGTTCCTGAACTATTCACATGAGGATCGGTCAGAGGCCAATAGTGAATAAAGAGTAATAGGGATAAGTGAACTTCATGCCAAATTGAGAAGGTACAATGACAGGAGAGTCCTTCAGAGGAATGATAGGCTCACTAGTAAGTGTTGCTAACACTTATGGAGAAATTATATTCATGAAACCCCATCGTTGGGCATCCACCCGGGGAATTCATTGAAATAGGGTTGTTGAAGCCGGTAGTGGAGTTTCCTTTTAATGAAGAAGTTAAGAGGAATAGGAAGGTGATTGTTAGGATCGAGGCTATAGAGTTCGATGATATTGATAACTTTAACATGGTTAGGAAGGCCAGAGATGGGAAATAGGGTGATATGGAGTGTTGAGCCACACGGTTAGTCCTTTTCCGGTAGGAGTTAAAGGACAAGAGTGGGGAGCCTAGATGGACATTAAGTTAAGTAATTTTTGTTCAGTTAGGGCAAGTGTACCAAGTAACCATTTGGATTAGCCAGAGTAATTGGCAAGAATGTTGTTATGAGTTTCACCTTAGTTGAAGGAGGCATACTTTACGTGGCTAGATAGAGTCACGGTATTTCTCTAACCCTAGATTCATGTGTGTAATTCGAGATTTGTGGCGGTATCGGTAACATTATATAGTGTATGTCTATACGTTTTTTCGCGGTAGGGGGTTCTATTTTGAATTTGTATTTGGTTTGTACTACTCATTTTGTGTGTGATATATGAGTATGGTATTATTCTGAGTATAATATGTTCTTAGTTGATCGGAGCGACAACAGGCTAATTATTGTAGGACTATCGTATCCCCGGTTCCAGGGTGGAACAAGTTGTTATTGCGATATCTCACGTGGATACAGATTGAGCTCGCCTTAAATATATGTTTAGATGGAACCTCAATGAGTAGATGTTTCATTTTCTCGATTTTAGTGTGTGGCGACCTTATAGGTATGATTTAAGGCATGCCAGATTTCTTGCTAAGCTGTGAGCTTAACCTCATGGTTGTTTGCATAAAGGATTTATTGTTAGTACAAGCGCCTTGTGGTATGGATCCTATGAGGAAATAGGAGTTTAGACCACCTTTTGTTGAAAGAGGGGAACCGGTTGCATGATTGAAGCTAACGGACCTCCACGACCGACAAAGTTAAGCAGTAGTGTATAGGCGGGGTTAATTATTTGGATTTCGCTTCAAAAACACTCCATGCATGAACCTTAACGACGTCAGGAGTGGAGAGAGGTTATGGAATGCAAGAAAGTTGGTTTTTATGATAAGTTACCTAGTGTGGAGAAAACACTATGGACTCGAAGCAATGTAATGATTGCATGCTTATGGAAATAAAAGTGCTAAGGAAAAGAACCGAAATGGTTTCTCACCGTAAGTATGTGGGTGAGGCAAGGTAAAGGAATTTGATTTAAGTCTCGTAGCCAGGCCCTCAAGGCAAATTTTGGAGGTAATGTGTTTTGGGTGGGATGTTCGTAACACTTTCGCAGAGAGTAGGCGTCCCGATTAGTTGGACTTTCCATTTTGCATAGAGGGAAGGAAATAGAGAGAGAAATGCGTTAGTACGATTTTGAGATAGGATTTTAGAACATTCCGTTAGTGTGCCTTAGACCGTTATATCTCGATGACCGACGATGCGAGGAAGTAGTGTAATGGGAGGGTTCCTTGTCTAGATCTCTCTTTGCGAGACGTCCCACGCATGAAACCAAGTAAATGTCAGAAATTGAGATAGGTCTTGGGCACTAAGGATATAGTTAGGTTACTACTCATTTTACATGTGTTGGAAACACATCGATCGTAGGATTATTAGGATATAAGGTCAGAAGGATTAGTGGCGTCGATATCAGGAGATTTTGGTGAGTTAACCATGAGAAGATTCGTGGGTTAACTTTAAGAAGGATTAGACTTCCGGGTATAGGAAGAATTGAATTTTGAATTATTCGGGTTAGGAAAACCCAGGTGTTAGTACGAGACCGAGGAAGTGAGGCCCATCTTTAGAGAGAGTGTTACGTGTGTGATGTTTGAATAGTTGTGCCGATGTGCACAGGTATGGTCAACTTAGTAAGTCAATTTATATATACCGTCAGGAATAGAAGGGGGCGTGGTATATAAAACGAAAGATTATGCCGGAAGGCAGTTAGTTATAAGTGAGATTGAAGTTGTTGAATGGAATGTTGTAGGAGGCACGCGATAATCCAATTGTACAAGTGCAACAAGAGTTTGCGCACCTAAAATAAGAGAAAAGACTGACGGGAGTTGTCAAGCCTTAGTGAAAGGAAATCAGTTGTCCTTCTTAGAGTGTTAGCGAGAATATCGGCTTTTCGCAACGTTAGAGCGGTAGTTATAGGCTCGTTCTTTTTATAGGCGGTTATAGAAGCACTAGGTGTGATGCGTCGTTATTAGAGTTAACCTTACGACTGAGTAAGTGCGTTAGCATGTAGAAATTTAAATAAGCTTGTGGTTAAGCTAGTGCATTAGAGCATACACCTTGAGATAGGTGGAAAATGGTAAGGGACCGTTGTGGTAGTACCTTTCAACTATGGTGTACTAAGACGTAGTGTAATTAGCAATCCTATGTTAGTGGTGGAGGTTATATCCGCATTTTGAGGATGAAATTCCGTTGTAAGGGGAGGAGTATGTAACACCCTGCACTTTTAGGAATAATTAAATTTCATAAGTGAGCGTAATTTGGAGATCATGGGAAGTTCTGCGATTAGAAATTTTGGAATTTCTGAACATTGGATAATTACCAGTGTGTGTTACATTTACTTTTGAGACTAAGTAAATGAGTTGAATTATTATAATTACATGTTGAAGTTGGGTAAAGTGACAAGGGGTAATAATTTATTTGGAAAACCCGTATTAAGAGGTGTTGGGTTTAATTAGTGAATTTCAGTTAAGTGACTCGGATGGAGATTTCGAGTGCGCGTTTGATTTTAGAATGGTCGAGATAGTCTGAATAGAGTATTCGAGAATTAAAAGGGACTCGCAATTAAGTAAACCAGTCATTTTTGGATTTTAAAGGGATGAACCCTTATTCTCTCTTATATAAGGTAAGAGAGAGTGGGAGAAAAGAAAGAAAAGGAGAGAAGGAGAGATAAGAGGAAAGGAAGAGAGAAAAGAGGAAGAAAAAGGAGATTCCGGCCAAACTCCGCGGAATTCGACTCGAGGACATCGGGGGCAAGTTTTTACTTGCTTATTTCTATCAAAGCATAAATCTCACATTATAGTTTTTTTTTGGTAAGTAAGAAATGTATAAATAAAAAAAGTAAATACAACAAAAGGGAGGGCATACCCTCCCGATACTAGCGCACATTTGCAAACTAGCCAATGAAGAAACAAGAGCCAAAATACATATAACTCCCTATAGCAACCCGACCCTAGGGTGTAAACCCCAAAACAAGTCAATTAAACAGTAAAGAAAGTAAAACAAGCGCCTACAACAAGGAGACGAAACATTCCCCAATGGAAAATAAAAAAAACAATTAACCAAAACAATCTGTGGGCATAAGGCCCAAGCCCTAGCCCCTAAGTGGGCAGAAAACAACCCGATCCAGAAAGGACCAACCATTCGCAATGTCTGAATTGATCCAAAATGCCAACCTGGGTGAGCACCTAGGAATCAATAGAATCCAACAGGATCAGCCATGCTGATTTCCGGAGAAGCACCATAAGGGGTGGCAGGAACACAAAACCGTCCAAACAGGACACAAATCCAAACTTGGAGAGGCACCAGAGCAAACAGGGCGGCATCTAGAGCAGAAATCCGAGAAATAAGATCCAAGAATATTGTAAGACAACTCGAGAAAAAGAACCAAGAATGTCATAAGACGAACCAGCAGCAGGTCCCCACGCTGTACCAAGACGCATCAACAGCCAACAACCAATAACACAAAGGATGATATGATGAGGGCCACCATAGCAAGGTGCGACCCAATCAGAAAGAGAAGACCAAATATCACAACGCAGATGTGAATAAAAAAATAAGCGACCACAAAACATCAGCCCAAGCATCCATCCAAACCATCCATACCACCATACACCTGCCAGAGGACTTAATCACCGTCGGTGTCCTATGACCTGACCTGAATAGCAACAAATCTAAAAAAAATGGTGGTCCGGATGAGACAGACCACACAATCATGGTAGAGGAATGGAGGGTCATGGGGGAACACCACCTACCCCGACCCAAGCCACCAAAGGGGTTGGGACAACCCACCTCAACAACGCCAGGAAAATACCTCATCATCGGAGAGAACGGTACACCCAATCTAACATGAAGCGATATCATCCCCACAAGATACAGAGAGATGGCGATAAGGACCAACAACCGGTTTAAGAGTTGAGATAAATCCAGATTGATAGAGGATACACCACCATATAGAGGAGACTCTCCCCAAATCCAAAGTCTAACATGAAGAAAACTGGGTACATAGTGGCGACATGGATAGGGTACTGGGATCAAACATATGGGGAATGGATGAAGAAATCGGGGGAGGAGGGTGGAAGGAAGTGGCGGCTAAGGGAGGAAATCAACCATAGAGAGAGAAGCTCTCAACCCATCCGAAAATGGACCCATCCTTCTAGATGAGAGTTGGAGTATCTCATATTATAGTTGGTAGTGATAAACTACAAAGATTTTTGGGATGGGTTTTTATGAATCAAAATGGGTTTTCGAAAGTTTAACGGATAAACCTCAGGTAATATACAAGTTGGGAAACTTAGGAATTTATTGAAATCGATTGTTGGTTATGGGTTCTAGGATGTTTAGAACCCTTTTTATATGTGTATATGTTGTTGATTAAGGTTGGAGGATGTTAGGAGAAGAGATAAAAGCTTATGGGAATCTTTAATGGCCGAAATAGCTTCTCAGAGAATAAGCTGTCTGGATCGATCGATCGATCAATGGCCCAAGGTCGATCGATCAACCCTTCAGTATTTTTGATAATTTCGGTTAGGGTTGTTTATATGGGATAAATTCCAATTTAATTGTTTCTAGTTTATTTTTTTTTGAGGAAACAAATATTCATTTAGGATATAAACATCTAACCATTTGAGGAAATTTATAGGGGCTAGGAGGGTGCCAAGATTGTATGGAACTAAAAGTATATTTTTTTAGAGATATAAATAGATTAAGGGACTAAATGTTTAGGGTTCCTAAAATAGAGTGGAGACCTCTAAATAATTTTTTTAGCGATATGTAAACTTTGGGTTCATGGAAAATAGGATCCATGACTTATTTAATTGGTGGTGTTTGGAATGAGTAACACTCGAGGGAGTATTTTGGTGGGCGATTATATATAGATAATTATGCGCGTAGATAATGAATTTATATGCTGACGATATTTGAGAAAATCCTACGAGGCGACTGGGATGGAATTTGGAATATAGGCTAAAGATAAGTCGAGGGTATACTTATTAAATGGTTATGAATTGGGATATCCCAAAAAGTGATCAAAGTGTGAGGTATCTATTCGTAAGAAAATACTTATGGGATTAGTATTTTAAGTATGAGAATAATTAAATGTTATTATGAGATAGGCAATTATAGCCATATATACATTTGAGGAGTGATAGAGATATGTATATATACGATGTGATTACAATATATATATAATATGATACGAATACATATATATCTGTGTGTGATTGGTTTGTGTGTATCTTAGAGGCTGATTCCAGGGCTTTCTTTTGGTGTAGGGTTGGAATAGTCAGATTATATATATTTCTCTAGTACGACATGGGGAGGTTGCACGATGTAGGTGAATTCTTTGGCTTGAGGAGCAGGGAGAGTATATCCCAGGTCATCTCGTCCTGCGTTCGAGTGCGATATGTGTGTACTCCACTTGCAGAGGGAATATGACCGCCTCCACCGTTGTGTATATTTTTACCCTGACCATCAGAGAGTCTGGCTTGGTGCCGTGGTATAGTGAGTAAACCCGGATTCAGATAGGCACTATGAGACTGCATTCGCGAGTTATAACTCGGCGTGATGGTTATTATGCTTGTGATTGTAATAATGTATAATTATATTCGTTGAGATATTATATATAAGGTGAAAAGAATGATACAGTATTATTCCCTTTCCAGTAAATGTATATATATATAGCCGAATTTATATGAATCATAGGTTCTATTGAGAACTAGATGTTTATATATTTATATATACATGAGTTATATATATAAGTTGCGTGCTGAGGGCCTAATGGATCTAGACAATCAACATTGCCAGGTAGTAGTGTATCGGGGGGTTCCTTATTTGGATTTCGATTCGCGAGACACCCTACGCACGAACATAACGCAATGTTGGGAATGAGGAGATGTTTATCCCTTAGTACTCGGGTTAATTAGTTTTTTTTAGAGATTTCGGTAACACGGTTTCGTTAGGCAGGGTAGCTTAAATAGGGATGCGATAGGTGTGCACTATTAGAAGAGGGTGAGGGTTATCTCATGGGAGTGCGATACCAATTTAAAATATAGCATTTATGCACTTGCAAAATATTTTCAACTCGGGCTCTGACTCG
This sequence comes from Sambucus nigra, assembly GCA_949130495.1. Taxonomy (NCBI): domain Eukaryota; kingdom Viridiplantae; phylum Streptophyta; class Magnoliopsida; order Dipsacales; family Adoxaceae; genus Sambucus; species Sambucus nigra. Next base: position 660,107,813 of record OX422210.1, read on the forward strand.
TCTCTCTATTTTTCCTCTCTTGCTATATATATATATATATATATATAGGTGTCCAGACACAAGGACACCTGGATGACGATTCCTTCGAGTCAGACGTCCGCTGCCGCAGCTGTGGATGCATGCACGTTTACTGTAGATGCTTTTATCCTTGTAATCTAGATAGGAGGTACTGTATAAACATTTGGGCTAATAACCCAACTGCATTTATTTATTCTTTTACCTCCTTTTAATGCGACATTCGATTATGTTGTATTATTGTTAAACCGAGTGTTCGATTATTTTATTTTATTTTCAGTCTTATATATAAACTGAGTGAATATTTTATTTGAATGGTTTGTTTAAAAAGATTAATTAAATAAAATTTGGACGTCAGCCTAATAGGTTATTAGTAATTAAATGAATTTTTGAGAGTGATGTTAAGAATAAACTATATGAAACTCCTGTTTTAATTTAGTACAAAATTAATTGCCCCATATTTTATTAGACGAAACAGTGATTTGGCTTGGAATTCAACCCTCACCGGTGCAATAGTACCATCACCGATGCATAGTAGATTCTATTCATCTCCTTCGTGACTGCGTCAACATACAAGGGAAGGCCACTGAGTTTGCAACGTAACTGAGCCCCTCCTCCGTCCAAAGTTGGATCGGAATATCGAGAAATTTTACCCAGATGGCTATCTTCTTCAATGTTTATGGCTATCTTCTTCAATGTTTCCTTATTAAAATTAAAGTTGGGTTTCCATTTCTTCGGAAGTATGGACATCCCCGCAAAATGCCAAGGGCCATTATCAATAACTTGGTCACACTGCGTAGGGTTGTGAAAAAGAAAGAAAAATTGTCGTGAGCTATAACCTTTGTCATCCCATACTTACTCCACATTCTAGTGGCAGTGTTGTACATGTTGTTCTCCCATCTCTTATGGCCACCACAGCAGGAGGCTGGTGATATGTGAGTATAATCCTAGGTTGCTTCTTTTCTTTTCTGCCGCCATGTCTTCTCTTTGTGGCTCACCGTGTGGTGAGTTGGTGGAAAGGTCTATGGCACAGAGACGCTTCGCTGACACCTTTTCTTTATAAACATAAAGTCTCTCATAATGGCATCAGTCAAGGTGACCTGGCCCTTTTCCCAGCGTCGCCGGAGGAAGCCATTACCGAACCAAGGCGAAGGCAGAGCCATCATCGATCTCCCCGGTGCCAGCAGAAATCTGGCCTTCTTCTAGAGCGTCAACCTTAGCCACCATCGGCACAAGCATCTTTAGATGCGTAGGGCTGAGCGAGGATGCCATAACAACACTAGAGAGTGTAACAAAGGTTGGACGGTGTGTTTGGTTGGGTGTAGAAGACATTTTGGAAAGGGAGGTTCTAGAGACAAGTATGAGCATTTTAGTGCTAGAAGGAGGTTACAAAATACTATTTGGTCAAAAATATTTTAAGTCACAAGATATAAAATTAGTAAAAAAAATAGTTATTAAATTAGAACCTCTACATCTACCACTAGAAAATAGTCATAAAATAATATACACGGATGCATCCACAGAAGGGCAGGAATTTTAATACAAAATCCAATTAAAGAAAGCAATAAAAATGAAGAAATAATATTTAAATATTATTTAGGAAATTTTAGTGAAACACAAGGTAGATTACCTTCCACATATCTAGAAATTTTAGGAGTAATTAATATTATAGAAAGATTTTAATTATTTTTAGGAAATGAATTTCTAATTAAGACATATTGTGATAATATAGTAAAACATTTTAATAAAATCAATCAGAGTAAATCAACCATTAAAAGATGGCTTAGTTTTATTGATATTATTACAGGAAGAGGTTTCACCTCGCAATTTGAACATATTAAAGGAAAGGATAATACATTAGCAGATATTTTATCAATATTAATTACTAACACTTCTTAATTGTACAAATGTCTTATCAAGGTTCATCATCTTCAGGAGCACAAAACTATACTAATAAGTTATTTATTGTTCTTAATGAGAAGCAGAAGTTCAGGAACAATATACCAGTCGTAGAAGAGCAGCAGAAGATCTTAGACAACCTCTTGTTCAATAGAGAATATAATAAAGGATCTTTCTTACATACTATGAATGATATAAATAAATATTTTTATGACATAAATAATCATATATTTTCATTAAATGAAAAATCTAAATACCTCAGTTCTACGACAAATAATGAAAAATTAATTAATACCATAATAATGTAATAAAACACTATAAGATTTTAAATCTCAATAAACAAGAGATAGAAAAGAAATTAGAGCGTGTACTACTATATAATAATAGCAACTTATTATCTTCCTTTGACCCTTATTATCATTCTATATTAAGACATAAAGTAGAAGAATTACTACTAGAAGTAATAGCAGAAAAAATATTTAAATATGCCAGAGAAAAAGATATTAGTAATTAAGTAGCCTTACAAAATTATTTTTGGTTTAATATAGCCCCTATAGGATGTACATATAAATATGAAAAAGTATACATATTTTCTCAAAATAAGCATGATACTATTATTTTATTAGATATAGACCTTCGAATTTTTGAAAACTTTATTATAAGTAGACCTAAAAAAATATTCACAAGCAATGGACGAATATAAATAAAGATTACTTTGAGCCTACTTTTAGAATATGGTCTAATAACTATTTTATTAATAGAACCACCCTTTGAACGACTAAATTATAATTTACCAAAAGGATTACTAGATGCACTAGTAGAACAACACAGTTGGAAAACAAAACCATGTAAAGTACTATTAATTATAGAAAGTATCCCTCAATAATGGGTAGGTGAAGGAATTATTCACAGCAGACACGAAATTATAATAGAACATAGAGAAGAAAAAAAATGAAAACCTATTTCTTTCAATATAATGATGATACAAAATACCTAACAAGAAAAGATGCAACCAAAGAACTATTAAAAATATATAAAGTACATAAAATAATGAATGAAATTTCTACAAATCTTTTATATATGACAAAAGAAACTTTTAACATACAAAATTATATCCCAAAAAATCCTTACAGAATACATTTAAAATATTTTAATAAATTTATCAATTCTGATGATGTGGAACATGCAATAGATCAAGAAAAAACTGCTATTTATAAAGTTGATAATTATCCAGTTGCGGACTCAGATTCCAAAGATTCAGTCACAAGACACAATATTAAAAATATGATGGAAGGATAGAGAAGTAAAAAAGAGGCAACAGTTGAAAGCAGTAGCATAAACGTTAACAATGACGATTCTCAAAACCAGATGAAAATTCAAAAAGCAGAATGAGACATAAAGAAGAAAAGACTTAAAGAAAAAAGGAGATGGACAAAAGAAGACGCACGAGTTTTTATTGTACAAAGATTCTTTCAACAATTATGAAGGAAATGACTTATGTAAACTTCCCTTTCAAATTATTGAGGGACAATAGATGTCAATCAACAACTCGACCATTTGTATATAAACCCTGCCTTAGCTCATTTGAAATGATCCGAAAAACCAAGAAAACCCATCTCTCTCTCTCTTTACAAAGAAATCAACCAAATTTCGACCACTTTCTGACCAGATCAAAAATAGTTTGTAAACTTCTTGTAAATTATTTTCTGTTCCAGTTCAGTTTCCAGATTCTTCATTGTAAAGCAGATACACTAGTTTCCCTTTTACACCATTGTAAGTATTCTCTATGGCTTATAAATCAAACTATTATTGGTAATTATTGTGTTATTCATATTAATAAAATAATAGCAGTATCTATTTCGTTTTATTAGATCTTTAGGGTTACCCACTCTGAGTATTAGATAAAATTATTAATATATGATTATATCAAATTAAGAGATCCTTCGTAATTTTTTTAAGAAGAACTAGTTTAAAGTATAAGTATTGATTATTTATTTTCTATGTTAAGTCATGTGCCTTCACCGTTTGTTGTTGTTATATTGGTTATTCTTGGCTTAATTGGTTGTGGACCACTACAGTAATGTAGTGTTGTGGATTGAATTAGACAAAATTATATTGTTACACTCGTTCCGCTTAAAATTATTACGTTTATTATTTACTGTTACTATGCACTATTACTGTTCATCGTCATCACTATTTACACCGACACTATATAAAAAAATTCTTCTAAAATTTTCTATTAATTCTTCTATTTCAGGTGATTCTTTATTTTTTATCTTTTCTAACGTCTGATTCGCCTTTTCTATTTCTAGTTTTATATACTATTTCTGCTTGTTCTTTGATATAATATTGATTTTCTTCTATTTTCTTTAATTTCTCTAGAATAATACTATTATTCATAAGCTATCTCCACATATAAAACATTGACATTTTTTTATCTTTTATTTTCATCTCCTTTTGTTTTTTTTTTATTTTGTTTGTTCATTTTTCTTTTTTTATACCATAGTCTTTTGCGTCTATATTGATAATATTTATTTTAATTATGTATTTTGCCTCTTGACTGCCATACTTTTTTGTAAGCTCTTCTTCTGTCATACTATCACAGTTTTCTAATATTACATCATATATTTTATCTTCTAGTAGTTCATATATTTGTTCTAGTTGATCTTTTACTATTAATACATTAGTTTCTTCTAATATTTCTTTATTGTCTTCTAAAGGTTTATATTTACTAATTCTAATACTCCTTTCTCCTATTGCATTCTCATATATTTTATTTTTTTCAAGATTTTTTTGTGTATTAGTTGTTAACTGTAGTAATTTCCATTATATTTATTCATATATGTTACTATCTATTTCTTGTGCTTCTATCATCTTTACATATTTACTATTAAAAGATTTTACAATACAATCAAATTCTTCTTTAAAATTTATTTTGTAGTCATTAAATAACTTTCCCATGAATAATGTATATACTAAGAGGTTATTATAATTTCCTCCCATATTATTGCCTCTTGTTCTTATTGCTATCTATATATGTTTACTAAATTCTCTTATGTCCATAGAAAAATTTGGTATACATCCAATTACTGTTGCATTTTTTGCTAAATCTACTTCTGCACTGGCTATTTGCGTCTATTTATGATTATCCCATCTATCATCATATATGTATACTAAAACTTTTGTACCTTCTTCTAATCTAATAAGACTCACAAGTCCTATTATTATTAGTCCTAAATGCATGAATTCTAAATTTTTCTTTTCTAATTCTTTTGTTGATTATATATATATATATATATACAGAGAGAGAGGGAGAGAGAGAGAGAGAGAGAGAAACAACCCCATTTTTTTTTTATATTTCATTATTTTATGTGGGTGAAACTTTGAAAAATAACAATACACCAAGAAAAAATAATTTTAGGAGGAGCAAATGGTGTGGAACCCAAGCATAAACCTTTGAAATTCCAGAAAAATAAGCAAGAAAGAAATAAGTGAGAAGAAAAAAATACCTCAAAAGAGAGTAGAAGAAAATCCCCAAATTGCTTTTAAGAAAGTGAAATGATGGAGGATGGATATATGGTGGGGTTGGGAGTGTAGGAGTGGAAGGAAGTTATGGAGGATGAGGGAAATAAGGGGAGAGAGGCTATGTAGGTGGAGGAGTGGAGAGAGAGAAAGAGGGTAAAAACGGCTAGGGTTAAGAAATGGGAGAAAATGAGCCGCACTAGGGTTAAAAAAAGACCAAACAATCATTTTTAACAACTGATCATTCGAACGAGAAATGGGGTCTCGTTCGAACGAGCCCTGTTAAAAATCCAAAATAAATAAAAAAAATGGAAAAATTGAAAGAATTAAAACAAAAATAAAACAAATAAAGTTAGAAAAAATTACCTGGCATAAAAAAATCCAAGTTAATGAATAAAATACTCGAAACGTGAAAGGGGAATGAATGGGTGTGAACGAACCAAATAAAAGCATAAGCCTAAAATAACTTACAAATGCAAGATGCCACACAACATTCCTAAACGTTAAGCGCTCAAACCGACCTTGTACATACATAGAGAGACTAAATAAAAGTTAATTCACTTGAACTAAATTACTTAAAAGTTCGATGACTCTCCAGTCATTAGTGTCACCCAAATCGCAATATAATGACGTATTATGAAAACCCATTGATCTTCGACTTATATCTCCCTCAAAAATAATAATTTTGAATCTCACAATATATAATGAAGATATCATATATGATTTTGCAATGGAAGCATTAATGAGAAATATTTTGACTTGGCAATTCAGTTTTTCTATGCCGTATAATCTTTTGGGCTCTTTTCAATTGTGGCTTTTCATGCAAAGGAGTTTGCTCCTTTCATAGCCCTTTTCCATTGCTCACACAATTTGTTTGACAAAATCTATAAAAATGGGCAATGGTTCTTACATGCACAATATTTTTCTATCGCATAGAACATTAAGTGAAAAAATTGATAAGACAACACCTTACTTTACCTAGCATATGCAAAGCGAGACCAAGATTCTAAAGAATTCGTGAAAGGTGTGTACATATAAGGAGACGATATGCGGCCAACATAGAAGGAAATATCATAAAAGAGCATCAAAGCATCATGACAATGAATAAAAGGCACAATTGTGACGAAATCAAGACTAGCTACCCATTGTAAGACACATGAACATGAAGTGATGGGGTGTCCAAAATATCCTAATTACACATCTAACATGGACTAAAGGAGAAATTTTTGTTTTTTGAAAAAAAAATTATGAACAAAAAAAATAAAATTATTTTTGGATTTTTGTAAAACTTTGTACAAAGATATAAACTAGTTCATAGGGATAATGAAATGACATGAAAGCACAGCCTAAACTAGATTTTGACTTTGAACTCAATCAATGGAACAAACGTCAATATATTTTCTAATATCCTTGAACCTAAGGTCATCTAGAGGTTTGGTAAAAATATCAACCAATTGACGTTTGGTCATAACAAAGCTTAAGGAAATGATCTTCTCCTCAACTAATTCATGAATAAAGTGTTCACGAATCCTACTGAGCTTTGTTCGAGAATGTTGGACAGGATTTCGAGAGATGTAAATTGCACTCGTATTATTATAGTAAATAGCCATTGTGCCTTGAGAAATGTCGTAATCCTCCAATATTTGTTTAATCCAAATGAGTTGTGTGCAACAACTTTCGACAACTATGTATTAGGCCTCCACCGTGGATAAGAAATGGAGCTCATCCAAAAGACAAAATCACTCCCAAAATAGAAACACCAGCCTAAGGTGCTTTTTGCATCCATCAACATCTCATTCCCAATCGGCATTTGAATACACCGATAGACAATAATTGGTGTCAAAATAATACCAAATACTGAAAGATAGGGTCCCACTCACATATTTGATTATACGCTTTAGTGCAAGTAAGTGTGACTCTTTTGGGGTGGTTTGATAATGGGCACAGACTCCTACACTAAAAGAAATATTTGGACAGCTAGCAGTTAAGTAGATTAAACTACCTACCATGCTTCTAAAGAGTGTGTGCTCTATGTTCTTTCCCTCCGTGTCTTTGTTAACCTTAGAAGATGAACTCATGGGTGTACGTGCATGCTTAGCAGAGTCTAAATTAAACTTCTTCACAAGATCTTTAGCATACTTATATTGGGATAAGAAGATCCCACTATCGAGTTGACACACCTGAATACCTAGGAATAATTAAATCTCACCGACCATACTTATCTCAAACTCACTTTGAATTTCTCCTACAAAAAGATGATTTTGTTGATTACACATGGATCTAAAAACTATGTCATCGATATAGACTTGGGCAACCAAAATAACACTCTCATCCCAAAAAACAAACAACTTCATATCCACTCCCCCTTTCGTGAAGCCACAAGTAAAGAAATATGATGTAAGCTTCTCATACCAAGCACGCGGTGCTTGTTTCAAACCGTACGAGATTTCTTTAGATAAAAGACGTGGTTTGGGTGATTAGGGTCTTTAAACCCTATTGGTTGTTCCACATAAACTTCCTCCTGAAGAATGCCATTGAGGAAGGCACTCTTGACATCCATCTGAAAAAGATTAAACTTACGATGACATGCAATGGCTAACGAAAGGCGAACAGACTCTAGTCTTACAACATGAGCAAAAGTCTCATCAAAATCCACACCCTCTATTTGGGTGTACCCTTGAGCAACTAACATAGCTTTATAATGAACAATGATACCATTTTCATCCATTTTATTTTTATAGATCCACTTGGTACCAATGATGTTAGTATCGCTGGTCCAGGGAATTAACTCCCAAACATTATTCTTTTGAAATTGAAGCAACTCTTCTTGCATTTCATTAATCCAATGCTCATCTTTTAGTACTTCTTTGATATTTTTGGTCTTAATTTTTTAGGTGTAACAAATATAGGTTACCACATTTTCTAGTTGATCTCTAGTCTTGACATCGTCGTCGGGATTACCAATAATGTAAGTGGGGTCATGACTTCTACGAACCTAAGGTGATGGATCCCCTCTATCAAGTGCGGGGTCCACCAAATCAATGTGAGGAGTAAGGTGATCAACACCGTGGGGTTCATTGCTCCCGTAAGAAATATCATCATCATCAACATAAATTAATGTGGCGGAAGCATCATCTTTTATGGTAACATTTATTGATTCCATGACCTTTGAGCTAGAAAAGTTGTAAACTCCAGAAGCTTTACAACTCGATGAATAACCAAGAAAAATTCCTTCATCACTCTTCGAGTCAAATTTCCCTATAAGCTCTCTATTCCTTGTAATACCCTGCACTTTTATGGATATTTAAATTACATAAATAAATGTAATTTGGAAATTTGAGGAATTTTTGTGAGTATTAATTTTTTGAGTTTACGAGTGTTAGAGGTTTTTCAATGTATATTTAAATTTCATAAGTAAATGAGTCGAATTATTTTAATTACATGTTGCAGTTGGGTAAAGCGACAACGGATAATATTTTATTTGGAAAACCCGTATTAAGATGTGTTGGGTTTAATTAGTGAATTGCAGTTAAGTGACTCGGATGGAGATTTCGAGTACGCCGTTGGTTTCGGAATGGCCGAGATAGTCAGAATAGAGTATCCTGGAGTAGTGTTTAGGTTTCGAGGATTTTTGGACTAATAAGGACTCGCAATTGAGTATACGAGTCATTTTTGGGTTTGTAAGGGATAAACCCTTATTTCTCTCCATATAAGGAACGAGAGAGTGGGAGAAAGAAAGATAAGAGGGAAAAGAAAGAGGAGAAGAAAGGAGGGAAGAGAGGAAGAAGAAAAGAAGATTCTGGCCAAACTCCACGGGATTCGACTTGAAGTCGTCGGATTTTATCCACGAGGCAAGTGTTTACTTGCTTTATTCTTTTAAGCCTAAATCTCATATTATAGTTGGTAAGAACAAACTATAAAGATTTTTGGGCTGAGTTTTCATGAATCAAACGGGTTTTTCGGAAGTCGAACGAGTAAACCCCGGATAACATTCAATTTAAGAAACTTAGAAATTAATTGAAATTGATTGTTGGTTTTTGGTTCTAGGATGATTATTTATATGTGAATATGTCATTGGTTGAGGTTGGGAGAGGAGATAAAAGTCTTGGGGTTTATTAATGGCCGAAAGAGAGTCTTCGGAGAAGAAGCTGCCCTGTTTGATCAATCGATCGACGACCAAGGGTCGATCGATCGACCCTTCAGGATTTTTGATAGTTTCGGTCTGTTTAGTTTAAATGGGGTAAATTCCCAAATTAATTAATTCTAGCCTATTTATTTGAGGAAATAAATATCCAACAAAGGGAAATTATACCTAGCCATTTAAGGGAATTTATTGGGGTTAGGAGGGTGCAATAATTGTGTGGCACTAGATGTATATTTTCGAGGAAAAATAAATCGTGGAGTTAGACATTTGGGATTCCTAATGTGGGGCTCTCTAAATTGTTATTCTAATGAGGTGTATACCTTGGGTTAGTTGAGAGTAAAATCCACGACTAATTAATTTAGGGGTGTTCGGGATAAGTAACACTATATATTATGCATGTAGGAAATATATTTATATACCGCCTCTATGTTTGAGTAAATCCTAAGATAGGAGTAGGATGGAATTTAGAATAAGAGCTAGAGATGCTTGAGTGGCTATCCGGTGTCGGTTGACGACTATTATTAGGTAATGCGACACCTATGGGACTAAAGTAAGTTGAGAGTATACTTATTTAGTTATTACAAATTGGTATATATGGAGAGTATATATAATTACTTAAACGTGATTGAGGTGCGAGTTATGTATTAAGTAAGAGAATACTTATAAGTTTAGTATTGTAAGTATGCGAATACATAGATGCTATTACGAATGGAAACAGTCAGAATATTGGCTATCGCTATATGAGATTGGCAATTATAGCCATATATATATACATATATATAAATATATATATATATATATATATATTTGAGAAGTGATGAGATTATATATATACGATGTGGTTACAGTATATATTATATGATACGAATAAATATATCTGTGTGTGAATGGTATATTTTAACTTTAGAGGCTGGTTCCATAGGCTTCTCCGGGCGTAGGGTTGGACAACCAGATTATATATTTTCTCTAGTGCGATCCAAGGAGGTTGCGCGATGTGGGTGAATCCCCTGGATTGAGGAGCAGGGAGAGTATATCTTCCGGTCATATCGTCCCATATACGAGTGCGATGTGTGTACTCCACTTGTAGGAGGGAACATGACCGCCTCCACCGTTATGTATTTTTACCATGACCATGAGTGAGTCTGATTTGGTACCGTGGTTGAGTGAGTAAAACTAGATCTGTATAGACACTATGAGACTGCATCCTCGAGTTATAGCTTGGTTGGATGTTTATTATGCTTATGATTGTAATAGGTTGTTATATGAAAATAAATCATAAGTTCTAGTGAGAATTATATTTCTATATATACGAGTTATATATATGCATTGTGTGCTGAGGGCCTAATGAATCTCAACAATCAACATTGCCAGGTAGTAGTGTGTATCGGGAAGGTTCCTTGTTTGGATTTTGCTTCGTAAGACACCCCACACACGAAAGTAGAGGAATGTTGGGAATGGGGAGAAGTTTATCTCTTAGTAATCGAGTTTATGAGGATTTTTAGAGGATGGGTGATAGCATTTAATTAGGCAGGGTAGCTTAACTAGTAGGTTTAAAACGTATGCGGTAGGAGTGAACTATTAGAAGAGGGTTGAGGTGTATCTCATGGGAGTGCGATACCAATTTAAATATGAGAGATTTCATATTTTTAAATATGGCATTTGTGCACTTGTAAAATATTTTCAAACTCGGGCTCTGACCCATTTCTTGATTTTTACCCTCTTTTGCTATATATGTATATATATAGGTGTCCAGACACAGGGATGCCTGATTGATGATTCCTTCGAGTCAGACGTTTGCTGTAACTGCTCTGGATGCATACAAGTTTACTGTAGATGCTTCTATCCTTGTAATCTAGTGTAAGAGTGTACTTTAGATTATAGATGGAGGCGTAATCCCTTTTGAAGTATGGTGATGATAAGTTAATTAACTAAAATCTTGGATTAAATATAGGACATACAAGCACAACTCAGTGAAGATAGACTCTGTTTGATCTCACAAATCTCTCGTGTACAACTCAGAAAGTAGTAATGAACTTAGAAATAACTTAGCTAGAGGGAGAGAGAAGTAAGCACCCTATATACACCTTGGTAGGCAGGTAAACACACCCAAACACTCTCAAGAATCTCTGTCACGCATTAAAAGCTTCGTAATAAATGACAATTATGAGTGAATAAGACCTCTGGTTTGTAATAATTCTCTTTGATGTCTATTCTCTTTTAGTAACAACTTATTTAACTCTCAAAAGATCATCCTTTTTCCTCAGGGGTGGTTGGGGTCCTTAAATAGCCCCCCACACCATCCCAGAGGCAACTCAGTCATTAAAGACTACGAAAGACAATCCTCATACTTTATGTCACAACATTAAATGACTGATGCACTAGTTGTCTCCATGTCATAAACATTAAATGCCAAGACATGCCTTTTGCCTAACCACTGTGTGTTAGGGGCTGTTGTCGCAGAGGTGGCTCACCAACTGCCTGACAGCCCCAAATACCACGGTGGTTTACTCAAGTGCATGTCTGACCTTATTTAGCTAGATAGTGACATCACCTACAGTAGATGTGACATTAGGTAGAGGGTTGTTTGGTTCATAGCCTAATGCTCGATGGAACTCCAAGATGCTCCGCCCGAGGTTCAACGGTCAGGGTTCTTCGTTGTTTTACCAGGTGAATCTAAGATGGTCAGGACAAGCCTCAACGGTGCCTCACTTCTCAATCCTCCAAACCAAGTCCCTCCAAAGTTCCCGTGGTGAGGTCATTCGATAGAGCATGAAAGCTCTCCCAAGCCCTGCCAAGCCTGGTCTCTCGCGAGTACCATTTGACCTCACACTAAAACTCTTTATTATTCTCGTTACATGATTACAACCATTATAGCTTACAGTCAATATAAACAAAGATACAATATGACTAGTACAACAAGCTAAAATACAAGTTATCACGCTGAGCTGCCTCGCTTGAGCTGCCGCATTGAGCTGCCACGCTGAGATGCCACGCCGAGCTACCATGCTGAGCTGCCACGGTGCCTTAATCCCCAAAACACTGTTGCTAATGTGGAATTACTTCTAATCTCAAAATTACCTTCAAGCCCCCTACATTTTCCCCTTCGTGGAGAGATTTGTTGGAGCAAGAAATGTCTGCACGATATTTCTCAACCCGATGAACCTGCTCTGTGTGTAAAAATTATGGCCTCCTTTCCTTCGTTAGAACTGCAGCGTTATAATCTCCAGGAAAAAGTAAGATTTTTCCCGATGTACCTGAGCCGAAGCACTACGGCTCGTTGGGGCTTTGACGAAGGGACATCGTCGCTTTTTCCTTATACTGCGCTTCAACTGTTCTAGCTTCATTATTCGAACTTCTCCCGAAAGGCTTTCTAACCTTCTCAAATACTCGTTCTGATTTTTGGTAAGTGAAATTCTCCCTTGTAATGCTTCGCTATGTTCAAAAAAGCAGAAATTCTCCCCGATGTAACTGAGACACCAATTAAACAGCGTTTGGACTTGTGGCGAGGGGACATTGTAGCTTTTTTGAACCGTTGGGACATCTTTTCCATTGGGAGTAATTGTATATGTCTAACAAAAATTCTAGCGCCAAAACTCAAACTTGTTGAGGAAGAAAACCTTTTCTATTCCCCAAGTGTCACTTCGTAGATGACGTAGCACTGTCTTTTTAGCTGTCAAAATACTTCCCGAAGTGCCACGTGTTCATTTGAAATGATTATAGGCGGCCTTGCACGTGCGGTGGTGGGAAACTCAAACGACAGGTTTAAGAGATTTAAAAGGTTTCAAACATCTCTTTTTTCAAACCCTTCTCTTTTCTTAATCTTCTTCAAGCTTTCGTATTCACTTAGAGAGAGAAACTTTGTGCGAACTCTGTGCGACCTCCATTGTTGCCCCATTCTTTACTCAGTCTCCTCCTTATCTCATCTTTTGCGCCACCACCTGCGGTTGTTCTCCTCCGCCTTCACACAAAACCTTCTTTTACCCAGCTTTTTCCTACTTTTGTTGTCTGTGATGGTTTCTTTAAGCAACCCTACCACCCCAGCTACCAGTGCTCCACCTGGTGCCCCTGTTGTCACCACCTCCTCCGCCGCCTCATTGACTGCTGCTCGTCAAGAATAGTTGCATTTCTACCGTCGGTACCCCATTTTCGGCAAGGATGATAACTATAAAAGTGAAATCCCCGGATTGTGATTTTATGAATTAAAATCAAAGTTAATAATTTCCTTTTTATGTAAAACACGATGCGGAAGCGTAAAAGAGATGATGGTTCAATAAAATTACTCAAGTAATGTATTCACTTAAACCAAATCAATTATTCAAGCCCTAGAATTTGCCTAAGTCATAATTAACAATTAACCAAAGTTAGGCGAAACCAATTTTAGCAAAGGACTTGAATAAACCAAATTTAACTAATATTTAATTTAACACCAAATTAGATGAGTGTGATGATTTAAACCGAATTTTATCTTGAATTATTCTAAGCATGCGTTCTACGTTATTAAAGCAAGATAAAATAAACCAATCACACTACGCCGCGATGTACGAGGAAAAACTCAAGACGGGAAACAACCTCGGACGGCCCTAGCCACAAATCCACTAGATACGGAATTACAATTACAAGATAGGTAGACTTACAACGACTGACTCGATCCCTCTCAAGCCTCGATGCTTCTTCTTGTAGACACCTCTTCCTAGAGGATAACCTTGGAACACCACCGCGGTCTCGGAATCCACCGATAGGGCTATCTATGGTCACCGTCACCCTAGCAAGGAGCCTTTCTCCAAGTGGGTAGAATCACAACAAAATGTCTTCTTCTTTGATGGATGTAGAAGCAAACCAAAAATTTCTCTTTGAAACGGAAGAGATAAATCGGTGCCAAAACTCCAAGCAATTTGATATGTAAATAAGAACTTGGACTAAACACAATTGGGTGTAAACTAGAATGTGAAGGATTTTCTCTTTGAAAAATAACACTCAAAACATGAACATTTTCCTAAACCATTTTTGCTCTCAAACACTCTCTAAGAGATGGAAATATTTTGGGAAAGTTATGGAAATGTTGGTTTGGAAAATGTGATTCCCGTCCTTCATAAAGTTTGAAAAAATCAGTTAAGAAACAAGTGGGAAAGTGGGTTAAAAACTGCCTAAAAACTGTTCCCGCCTAGCAGTTCATTCGAACGACATTTCGTTCGAACGAACTCTCGTTCGAACGAGACTTCTAATGACGCTCCAGTTTGGACTCGTTAGAATCTCCTTTGAAATCTCGCTAGAACGAACAATCTCGTTCGAACGACATTTCGAACAACGGACCAGTTTAGACTTGTTGGCAAACTCGTTCGAACGGAACCTGGTTCGAACGAAAAACTCGTTCAAACGACATTTCGAACGACTTCCAAAATTTTTACAAAATTCGATTTTTGGCCCAGAAACTTTATATACTTTATTTTTAAAGTTCTAATTAAATTTTTCTGAAAGTAAACATAGTTTTAATTAAACCTAACACCCAACAAACTTTGTTCCAAGCTCCTATATATATATAATTGCATTCATACCTTGGGAGCATGGAACAATGATTGATGACGTAGAAACGAGGCACGCAAACCGGCATATTTGATGAAGCTTTATACTCTTTGCTGCTACGTCTTCAACAAACACTTCATAGGCTTAAGAATATTACATTTACATACTATCCTATGAATAAATGTTTTTGTCCGGAATTGATCCAAAACTATATATGGACTCAATTGGAAATTTGTGTCCTTACAAATCTCCCCCTTTGGCTATTCCGGGACAAAAACCAAAACAAAAATCCTAAAGGGCCGTCAAGCTCACTAGACTCAAAACATAACCCACCCAAACTTGACTCAACCCAAGGATCAAATGCTTTGCCGTTTAAATAATGCCGCTTTAGAAGAAATCCTGCACACTTAAGCAAACTCATCAAATGCATAGGGAATATCAAAGTATTAAATGCCATTAATTAATTACTCCCCCTAAATTAATTCTCCCCTTTATCAAACACATGACCTACTTAGAAAGACGTCTCCCCCTAAGATAAATCTCCCCCAAACTAATATACGATAATAATAGGATTAGATGCCATTTTCCCCCTATCATCATTCTCCCCCTTTTTGTTCAGGAATAGGCAAAGGATAAAGAACTAATAAACATAAAAGCATGTTGAAGCTTAAAGTGTTAAGACATGAAATCATATGGGCAATAAAAGCATAGGCAAAGACAAAACAAATATCAGATATATATACACTAGAAATATATCAATGAAGCACTTGCATATATATATATATAGATATAAACACACACATGACACAAAATACAATAAGTTTGCACACTCGTATGGAAAATATGTGTCATATGGAAACGGAAGTGTAGGGGTGTGAACTAGTAACAATTAAATTTAGACCCAAACACTTAATAAACATTCACGGAGTTCTCATTTGATTGCAAACTTTATCACATTTAAATATAACCTCATGTGACAATATGAAGATTGAACTCAATGAACAAACATACACAATGCATACAAGCCTAGCATGATGATGATTCTACAAACCAAATAGAGTCATGACATTAAAGACAACTAGGATAAACAGACATTGTGCAAACCGTTGATATACCCTCCAATTCTCCCTCAATAAGCATATATATTCTTTTGTTTTTTGAATGAATATATCAAACAAACATAGGCCTTGGCAATAGTTTACTTTTTAATGCCAAATATTCTGTTTTTAGGCCTTTGGATCACGTATTTCTTTTAGATCCAATAAACGGTGGCTTACTATCGCAAAGGATCACTTAGTCCTTTCGGAGCCCATCCCCGTGCATATTTATTTTTATCAGTTTTCATTTTTTCACACAAATCTTACATGCAACGGATTTTGACATGCACTAGTCCTCCTAGGTCATAAATATGTAGATGACTAGATTGGTAGGAGAACACCTCAAAAAGCTCAAATATAACATGTGACATTAAGATTTCAAAAGAGCTCGTGCATGTGTGAATAGAGGCATATAGAAATAGAATCCATTTAAACAACTCAAAATCCAACTACTCCATAAAATATGGTAAAGAACATTTTAAGGATTGACAATCTAAACCAAAAGTTCTAGCCACATGGGAGCGTAAACGATGGGATTCAAACACAAATATATGCCACATAAAGTGTGTCAAACTAAAATACACACAAAAGAAAATCTTTTTGAGTTTTTAACATTTTTAATCAAAAATAAAGATATATACTCAAAAGGATAAACAAAAATCATTTGTATTTTTCATTAAGCTTAAATGAAATAAATAAAACACAAATGATAAACAAAAATCTTTTTATATTTTTTTTAATTAATTCAAACACAAAATATAATACAAAAAGATAAACAAGTCATAATTTCTAGCATGTGATATGAAATAAAGTAATGACTAGAAAATGACTAAACAAGCATACATTTAGCATGTGGATATAACATGAAGTACAAAAGCTAAAGTATGCAAACACTAACACATTCATCCTTTAGATTTAGCAAGGGAGGAAGCATGTGAAAGTAAATGAGAATAAAAAACCCTATTTTGCAAAGCAACCAAGTCGGATTTCCTAACCCAAATTAATGAAGAATGATTATCTTGGGGTGTTGGAATGTTAACTACCGTGGTTACTTTACTATGGGATTTTCTAGGAATTCGTTTAAGATCAAAAGAAAATTTCCTAAGATGACCTTTGCGACCACAATGTGTACAAGCTAAAACATGTCGAAAAGATTTACTTAAGGAGTGATCTTTGAATGCATTCCTAGTAGATTCTCCTAAAACAGTGGTTTTGGCATTATGAGTAAATTCATTACAAGTATTGAAGCCTAAACCACAAGTGTCATTTTTAATTTGGACCGTTCCTAACATTTTATCTAGTTTTTCCGAACGACACTCCAAATCAAATTTGACATTACTAGAGTATTTTAATTTATCTTGCAATTCCAAAATATTAGACTATAATAAAACAGTTCGCTCTTCAAAAGCAAGAAGCTCCTTTTTCAAGGATTCCATTAAACCCCTAAGGCTATCTCTTTCGCCTTCTACATATTCTAGCTTCTCTCAAAGAGTGCTCTCACGTGTCCTAAGGTCTTCTATTAAATCATTTTCATCAACGACCTTGACACTCTTTCTTAAACTAGCTTCTAACTTCAAATTAGCTCTTTTCAAGTTAATAGATTCTTTATAAAGTTCTTGAAAAGCATTTTGAAGCTTACTCACATTAACCTCTTCTTCATTTTCACTCTCTCTTTCTTCTTCACTCTCACTATCATCAAAAACAAGAGAATCATGTACAATGACCTTGGAAGTGGCATGTGATATCGTTTCATCAATCGATGAGTTCTCACTATCACTCACATGAGTAGCTATAAAAGCCACAAAATTTTTCTTAGTGGGGGAATCGGGCTTTTCTTCCTTATCACTATCACTAAAGGTTGCATTATATGAACTGGGTCGCTTACCATCTTTCCTTAGTTTAGTGGGGCACTCATAAGCCCTATGGCCATAACCTTCACAACCAAAACACTTATTAGACTCGTCCCTATCTAAATTTTCATTACTATGTTTAGGGTTTTTCTCGGCTTTAGAAATCTTCTTGCTTTTATCATGTTTAGAAGTATCAAATTTCTTAAAATCATTTTTAAATTTATCTTTGTTAATTTTAAGAAATTTTCTAAATTTACGAGCAAACAAAGCCATGTCTTCCGAGTCACTATCACTATCGCTCTCTACTACTTGTTTGACCTCTTTTCGGGCTTTTAAAGCAACGCCCTTTTCAATTTTCTTTTCAGTTTTAGAGGGAAACATATCTAGGTCATAGGTTTGTAAATCACCTACAAGCTCTTCTAGTTTCGTAGAGGCTAATGTTGGTAAAGAATTTAACACGGCCACCTTTGGAATAAATCTATCGGGTAGGGACCTTAAAATTTTCTTTACAACACGGTCGTCAGGTATTTTCTCTCCCAAGTTAAACGATGAATTAACAATATCTGAAAGTCTAGCATAAAATTCATCAAACATTTCTTTTTCATTCATTTTGATAGTTTCAAATTGAGTGGTGAGGTTTTGGAGTTTTGAAGCTTTAACGACACTAGTTCATTTATGAGTTAATTGTAAAATATCCCAAGCTTCTTTAGCGGTTTCACACGTCATAATACGTCGGAATTCATCCGGTGTGACAGCGCTAAACAAGGCATTTAAGCCACGGGAATTGAAATTAGCAAGTTTAAACTCATTTTCAGTCCATCTATCGGCGGGTTTGATAACACGTTCATTTTCAACTAAATAAGTTGGTGGGGACCACCCGTTAACAACAGACATCCAAACTCTCTCGTCGATAGATTTTAGTGCCGATCTCATTTGCGCTTTCCAATACGCGTAGTTTGAACCATCGAAAATAGGAATTTTTGAAAATGGGGAAAAATCCATTTTAGCCAAAAATTATTTAAAAAGATCGTTAACGAAATAATTTATCGCTTTGGCTCTGATACCAATTTGTAAACGTGAAATCCCCGGATTGTGATTTTATGAATTAAAATCAAAGTTAATAATTTCCTTTTTATGTAAAACACGATGCGGAAGCGTAAAAGAGATGATGGTTCAATAAAATTACTCAAGTAATGTATTCACTTAAACCAAATCAATAATTCAAGCCCTAGAATTTGCCTAAGTCATAATTAACAATTAACTAAAGTTAGGCGAAACCAATTTTAGCAAAGGACTTGAATAAACCAAATTTAATTAATATTTAATTTAGCACCAAACTAAATGAGTGTGATGATTTAAACCGAATTTTATCTTGAATTATTCTAAGCATGCGTTCTACGTTATTAAAGCAAGATAAAATAAACCAATCACACTACGCCGCGATGTACGAGGAAAAACCCAAGACGGGAAACAACCTCGGATGGCCCTAGCCACAAATCCACTAGATACGAAATTACAATTACAAGACAGGTAGACTTACAACGACTGACTCGATCCCTCTCAAGCCTCGATGCTTCTTCTTGTAGACACCTCTTCCTAGCGGATAACCTTGGAACACCACCGCGGTCTCGGAATCCACCGATAGGGCTATCTATGGTCACCGTCACCCTAGAAAGGAGCCTTTCTCCAAGTGGGTAGAATCACAACAAAATGTCTTCTTCTTTGATGGATGTAGAAGCAAACCAAAAACTTCTCTTTGAAACGGAAGAGATAAACCGGTGCCAAAACTCCAAGCAATTTGATATGTAAATAAGAACTTGGACTAAACACAATTGGGTGTAAACTAGAGTGTGAAGGATTTTCTCTTTGAAAAATAACACTCAAAACATGAACATTTTCCTAAACCATTTTTGCTCTCAAACACTCTCTAAGAGATGGAAATATTTTGGGAAAGTTATGGAAATGTTGGTTTGGAAAATGTGATTCCCGTCCTTCATAAAGTCTGAAAAATCAGTTAAGAAACAAGTGGGAAAGTGGGTTAAAAACTGCCTAAAAACTGTTCCCGCCTAGCAGTTCATTCGAACGACATTTCGTTCGAACGAACTCTCGTTCGAACGAGACTTCTAATGACGCTCCAGTTTGGACTCGTTAGAATCTCGTTAGAACGAACAATCTCGTTCGAACGACGGACCAGTTTAGACTTGTTGGCAAACTCGTTCGAACGAAACCTGGTTCGAACGAAAAACTCGTTCGAACGACATTTCGAACGACTTCCAGAATTTTTACCAAATTCGATTTTTGGCTCAGAAACTTTATATACTTTATTTTTAAAGTTCTAATTAAATTTTTCTGAAAGTAAACATAGTTTTAATTAAACCTAACACCCAACAAACTTTGTTCCAAGCTCCTATATATATATATATAATTGCATTCATACCTTGGGAGCATGGAACTATGATTGATGACGTAGAAACGAGGCACGCAAACCGGCATATTTGATGAAGCTTTATACTCTTTGTCGCTACGTCTTCAACAAACACTTCATAGGCTTAAGAATATTACATTTACATACTATCCTATGAATAAATGTTTTTGTCCGGAATTGAGCCAAAACTATATATGGACTCAATTGGAAATTTGTGTCCTTACAATAACTTCGTTGGGTTTTATAAGAGTTATGTTTTTAATGCCAAGTATGATGCCATGATGCTTGGTGATGAAGATGAGAATGCTGATGACAAGGGCTTTCTACCTCCCGAGGGGACTCTCCACTTTCGTCTTGAGCGAGGGGACTTCCCATGGTCCCACATCGATTTCGAAGGGCCTGGGGGATCTCCTTCTCATTTTGCTGCTTGGAACTCCCATATGCAGAGTTCCCACGCTGTTTCACTTGCTAAGATTGGGCTTCATCGGGCCAAGTGGTTTGGTGAGCTCACCCTCTCCAAAAATAATGCTGCCCTTCACGTTCTGGTATCTCGTTGGAACGTTACCACCCATACATTCATCGCTGCATGGGGTGAATTTATAATAACATTGGAGGACGTGTGCAATCTCCTAGGCCTTGGGGAAACAGGCCATGAGCCCTACTCCGATGAAGCCCTAGATGCACAAGAGACTGCTGACCGTTTGGAGTTGGACTGTAAATGTCGAAGGTGCATTGGTACTTCAAACAAAGTTACTTTCACTCATGTTATCAACTACTTCTTCAAGGATCCTTCTGAAGGTAGTTCCTCTGAGGTTGCCCCTGGACAAGGTACATTGCTAGAGCTTCCTGCCTATATCCTTATCATTCTTTCTCGCTTCTTTTTAACGAGGAAACCCAATGACCATCCTCGGAGGGATCTCATCAATTTATCCCTCAGTTTGGCCCGGGGTATCAAGCTCCCTCTAGCTACAATTGCCTTGGGATCCTCTCTACACATGGCTTGATAGAGCCCTTTTTGATATGGAGCGATCTCTAGGTCATTACAACCTAGCCAATTTTACCAACTATGTCCTCCTAACGGGCTTCCTTTATGTGCGCTTCTTGGTCGTAGCAGCCAAGACTAACCGTCCTCCCTCAGCGGAAATAATCCTGCCCCCTCGCTCCTTTGTTTACCACAAGAGGCAGAGTCGAAAGGAGCTGATCTCCTTTATCAATGACTTTTCAAATTTTGTAATGAGGCCCTATGAGGAGGATATTTTTCTCTATACTTGTGATTTTTTCAAACATGGGGCAAGAGTGGTCCAACCAACCACTGTAGACCTCATTACTGAAGACCCCTCACTAGCCGTTGTGCTTCTATTTTCACCAGTATACCTGCCCTCATACACTGAGTGGGGATACACCAGTGAGCACTACAATCCCAATCGATGCAACCGTCAATTTAGTTTCGATCAAGGGGCCCCTCGCTCGGTGTTTCAATTATTTAACCCCAAGGTGTCTTTTGATGAGGCATGTTATCTATTCTCCTCAACTGCCGTGTGGGGAGTGAGTTCCACATTGTCTAGGCGAGTCACCATCCCCAATATCACCAAGTAAGGGGACGTGACCCCTCTGTTTGCAATAAAATACTCGTCGAGGCAACTGGCCCAAATTGCTAAATTCATCGAGGGGGATTGCGTGTATCCTCCAGTTCTTTCGTTTTCTGCCCTGGAGTTGGGGTTGAAGGGAAATTCCATTCTCGGGGTTGAGTTCCCTCTAAGACAGACCCCCAAAGAACCTCCCACTGAGCTTCCTCCATACTTCCCCATGATCCCTGTTGCTAAGACCAAACTCGAGGCCACTGCAACCCCCAAAGCTTCTTCCCCCTCGACTGAAGCTGCCACAGGCGAAGGGCCTTCTGAGCCACCTACCAAGAAGGCCAAGAAGTCTAAGGCCCAAGTTCAAACACAAATTCCTTTGGAGGCATTCCCTATTGCCTTTGTTCCTCCTCCTATGTCTCCAGAGATGACTGAGAGCTGAGGAGCCAGGTGCAAGATGAAGTTGACAGAATTCATGCTGAGTTTCAATGGCGCGCTGTCATCGTTCCTCCTCCGGGCGCTTTTCCTACGATCGTGGTTGATCCCACGGAGCCAGCAAAAAAAAGGAGAAAAAGGATGAGGGTGCCTGAAACTGGTGGTGCAACGGGCTCCAGAAAGAAAATGTTGGGTACCAAGACCCAGAAGAGACAGACACTCGAGAAACCTCCATCACCAATTCTCTCTACTGTTGCCTCCTCGCGGCCTTCAACAATAATTTTACCTTCTCATTCTCACTCTGTATCTGAGGTATGTGTGCATTCTTTATTTCTTATTCCTCTTCTCTTAAGGTGTGTTGCATCTGACCATTTCTTAATAAGAAGATGTTTTGTTGCAGGGAGTTGAAGAAGAAAGGCCCTGTCCCCCAGTCCCACCGTAAGTCGCTTTGTGAGGGGGGGTGTTGTGGTGTCTCTCCAACAGACACTACTTGTTCCCATTCCCCCCAGATAAGTCTCACTTATTCTCACCGTTCATCCTCGCAACGGGCCAAAGAAGCTACAACGAAGGCTGCCACTATTGAGACTGCTGAGATGCCTGATCAACCAAAGGGAACTACCGCTGCCCCCTCTGAGTTACCATCGGAGAAAGATGTGCCTTTGCCCCTTGTTATGGTCGAGGAGAGTGCCCCACGGGTAATTTTCCTGCCAAGTCTTACATCTTTTTATTTGTTCCCTTGTTTTGTTTATCATCTCTAACATGCTGGGTCGTTTTAGGTGGAAGTGGTGTCACTGATAACCAACATTCTCCTTCCGCCTGTATTAACCAGACCCCTTACTGCGGTTCCTCTTTTCGGTGCCATAACGGGGGTAAGTTAGATGCATTCCTACCTTTTATTCTGTTGTGTTTACTCCTTGAGTCTAACACTTGGTTTTACATTCGCAGCTTTCCTCAAGTCTCTCTTCGCCCTTTGCCCTTAGTGGCCTTTTGCCCTCCAAGGCCACGACCGATGCTACTGCTCTCGTTGGGTCATCTCTTGAGGGTTCAATGTATCCGTCCAATGATTCGCCCATGCTAGCTTTAGTACCTTATATTGGCGAGGGAAGTTTACTTATCGTTGAAACTTCTTCACCCAAAGGCCCCGCTGAAGCTGCCGAGATAAGGAGCCCGCCTCCAACGGTTCCTACCATCATGGTCCCTGTGGTGACTCCCATTCTCGCTCGTACTGCTGCTGAGGTACCTTACTCATTTCTCTGTACTTCTCAGTTTCTCAAACTTCACCTATGTGGGTGCAAAGAAAACACTTGTTAAGGTTTTTCATGAACTCCACCTATATCGGTGACTTAATAACGAAAACACTTGTTAAGATTTTTTCCAAAAAACTCCACCTATATCGGTGACTTAACAACGAAAACACTTGTTAAGATTTTTAAAAACTCCACCTATATCTGTGACTTAACAACGAAAACACTTGTTAAGATTTTTTCCAAAAACTCCACCTATATTGATGACTTAACAACGAAAATACTTGATAAGATTTTTCAAAAACTCCACCTATATCGGTTACTTAACAACGAAAACACTTGTTAACGTTTTTCTATAACACTGTATTTCCTCTGACTATTTTCAGGTTGCTTGAGAGGATTCTCCACTAGTTCCTTCGCCCATTGCCTCGCCACATCGTGAACCTGTCTCCTCCAAAGAATCTAGACATAATGATCAAGGTTCCACGACAGGTGCTGCTGCGGAGAGCGAATCTAGGTGCGAGCTTCCTCTACCCGACTTGGCTCCTCCCACCTTCTGCCTGATGGTACTCCAACGTTCTCCCCAAATACCTGCCAACCACCGTTTGGCAATTGAGCAACTTGTGAGCTATCATCCTGAGACTTTCACGGTGGACTGCCTACGTTCAAACATCTCAGTTATGAGCTATAGGCTTCAAGCCATGGCCACCGTCGTTGCTAAAATTGCCAGTATTCCGCACTATAAACGTTACCAGACCCCTCATCAACCAATTCTTGGGTTATATGAGGGAGTTGGGTCGTGACGGGTTTCGTTTTGACTGGATCATCAGACATTTAAAGACCTTGAAGAACCAGCAGTTGGTCAGCCAGAGGGAGCTCTTACGAAAACATTATGAGGATCAGCAGATCGAGGAAGCCAAGTTGGCCGAGCTAGAACCTCTTCTTGAAACTATTGATAAAGAGGTGGGGGACCTCGAAGAAGCTTTACGCGTGGCGAAGTAGAAATGAGAGATTGAGCATACACAGGCACAGACAGGGTTGAAGGTTTGTATCAATGCTCAACGGTCTTGCCAAGCATCTTCTAAGGGTTTCCCTGGAGATTTTTTCTCTTCTCCAGATTTGTGGTTCCTCTTGGGCCAATGAGTTTTTGTATATGTATTTTTTTTCTTCTCATGTAATTCTTAGGCGATAGCTCCCAATTTTGTAATGCCCCAAAGTTTATGAATGGAAGAAAATACTTATTTTCTTATGCCATCTCTTTGTGTACAACTATTTTCTTAGATTGTGAAGTGTGAAGTCCTGGAATTCCTTCGTCTCTTCTTGAGCCATAATAAAGAGAACTTGTACACTCATCATAATAAAAACAAGGAACTTGTGTATTCATAACAACCAATTACATCAATGGTCAAACATAACTCTCTACACATGATAGACTTTCAACCATTTATTGTTAATCTTAAATGGTTTGTCTTCTTCCATCTTAGAAATTAAGCAGTAACCTAAATCATGAGCTTCCTTTACAATGAAAGGTCATTCCCAATTTGCTACAAACTTGGGTAGAGGAAGCCCTCTGATATGTTTCACTACTGCCTTCAGTACAAGGTCCCCCTCCACGAACTTCCTTGGTCTCACTAAGTTATCATATGGCCTGGAGAGTTGCTTCGTATACATTTGGAAGTCATGCATCGCATTGTCTCTGTCTTCGTCCAATGCTTCCAATAGCACACGTTTATTATGGGGAAGCATGCTGCTTCGTAAGGCATATCGAGCAGAGGGGACTTCTAATTCTACTGGGAGAATCGCCCCGACCCCATAGATAAGAGAGAACAATGTATACCCTGTGGGCTTCCTCTTAATTATTCGATAGGCCCACAAAACGGCTGGTATCTTGTCATCCCATGATCCTGGGAAGTCCTCCATCATTTTAGCCAAGATATTGACTAAAGTTTTGTTAGTCGCTTCGGCTTGACCATTTCCCTTTGGGTATG
Organism: Sambucus nigra; assembly: GCA_949130495.1. Classification (NCBI taxonomy): domain Eukaryota; kingdom Viridiplantae; phylum Streptophyta; class Magnoliopsida; order Dipsacales; family Adoxaceae; genus Sambucus; species Sambucus nigra. The sequence continues at coordinate 660,133,529 of OX422210.1, forward strand.
CCACCATCGAAGTGTGATGGACAATGGAGTATTTGTCTGTGAAATCATTACTTCTGAATTGACGAAAGGGGTTCCATTGTCCGAAAGGATAACCTTTGAGATCTCGAAATGAAAAATGATGTACTCTCTGATGAAGTTTCTCACCACTCCCGCTGTTACGCTTCTCAGTGGTATCGCCTCAGCCCACTATGTGAACCAGTTGCTACCAGTATCCATATCTTCCCCCTCGAGGAAGGGTGTATTGCCCCTACCAGGTCAAACGCCCAAGTGGGAAAAGGATAAGGCGTTGTCAGGGAGTGTAAGTCCATTGACGGGGCATGGATCATATTTCCATGAAGTTAGCACGCCTTGCACTTTCGAACGAACTCAGTCGAATCTTTCTCCATCGTTGGCCAATAGTATCCCAAAGTCATCAACGGGTCGTATAACTTGGCCCTCCTATGTGAGCCGGATCGTGTGCCTACTTGATGACCTCTGCTGCCTCTTCTCTTGTGATACAACGCAAAGGCCTGTTGAAGTATCCCTTTTGACAAAGCTGTCCCTCTTGAACGTAGAATCTCAGGGCCCTTCGCCGAAGTCCCATCACATTAATTTTCTCCATCGGGATAACTCTATCTTTAATGAAGTCAATATAGGGCTGTCTCCAGTCAGGTTGAGCCTCCACGAAATGACATTTCGTTGCCTTGAAGAACAACTGGCATTTGTCGCACTTCCTTTGTAGCTCTGCTGCATCCTGTTTCATCTTAGGCAAAAAATACCCCTCTCTTTGAATCCTCCGGTAGAGGGGTATCTCAGTTGTTTCACAGTGCGCTTCGTGTGTTTTCTTCAATCTTTGTGCTGCCTCTTCCGGACCGATGCACCTCGACAACCATCCTCCTGCATTTTTGAAGTAGAGGTTTCCCTAATTTGTAAAGTACTGGGCTAATTCTTTGAGCCCCATCGTTCCTTTACCAGCCTCCAGTTATCTCTTAATCTCTCCTCTCCAGTCCCCTTCCCCTTCTATTGGTAGAATTGACTGTACCATCGAAGGAACTGTTCTTCGTTGGATCACAACAGTAGTTGTATCTCTCCTCATGATCATCTTTTGGGCAATGGTGGCATATGCATCTGGGTGGCGGTTCATCGTTCTGGGATGCCTCTTGATCTTAGTACGATGGAACTGGCCGAGGAGCCTCTGAATGATTTTTCTGTATGGTTCCAGGCTCATATGTTTCAACGTGTATTCTCCATTCACTTGCTGAACCACCAAGTTTGAATCCCCCTTGATGCAAAGTGAACGGATCCCCCTTCAAAGAGCCTCTAGAAATCCCAACACTAATGCTTCATATTCTGCCTCGTTGTTAGAGCAAGGGAAATCTAACTTGTAAGAAAGGAAAATCTCCTCCATTCCTTTTGAAAGAATAACCCCTGCTCCTTCTTTCTTTTCTACCAATGACCCATCGAACTGCATTGTCCATTCTCGGATATGGCATTGTCCATTCTCGGATATGGCATTTCCTAAGGTAAGAGACTTTTCCGAGGAAACTCTTCAGCTCCTTTGCCATTCTCGGATATGGCATTTCCAAGATCCCCCGCTGTTTGTACTGATCCATCTGCACCCCCTATCTATCAACCACAAATTCTAGGAATTTCCCACTTATCACTCCAAAGACACACTTCAGTGGATTCATCCTAAATTTAAACTTCCTACAACGAGAAAGCACCTTCCTCAAATTGCTGAGATGGGACTCCTCCTTCCTCGATTTGATGACCATCCACATTGAATTCCATAAATTTGTGGAAGAAGTCATGAAAAATGGACAGCATTGTTCTCTCGTAAGTCACCCCAGCATTCTTGAGTCCAAACGGCATCACCCTGTACATGAAGTTACCCAACGGGGTTCTGAATGCCGTCCTCTCTACATCCGAGGGGTCCATCTTGATCTGGTTGTACCCTACATACCCATCCATGAAGTTGTACATCTCATGACTAGCTGTTGCATCTATTATGCTATCAATGGAGGGTAGAGGGAATTCATCTTTGGGGCAAGCTTTACTCAAGTCTCTGAAGTCCACGCAGATCCTTATTTGGTTTTTATCCTTCTTCCCCACTGGGACAATACTGGATAGCCAGAGTGGGTGTTGTATCGGTGTGATGAACCCTTCCGTTAGTAAGCGTTGAACCTATTCCTTGATCTTTAAATCTAGCTCAGGTTTGTATGTTCTCGTCGCCTGCTTCACTGGAATGGCAGAAGGCATTACATTCAACTTGTGGCAGCTTACTTCCTCGTCCTTCCCCTCCATTTCTATGTATTTCCACATGAAGACATCTATAAATTCCCAGATCAACCCAACCAAGGCCTCTAATTTTTCTTTGTTGAGGTCCTTCGAGATGAAGATGGGCCTTGGATCTTCCCATTCTTTTGCTAGATTCAACTGCTCCAACTCTTGTGCCAGTGGCTTTGGCTGATCTGCCATGTAGTCTGGCTCTTCGACGACATCCTCTATGAACTCCTGTATGTTGGAGTTGTCTATCACCATGCATTGTCCCCATTGATCCACCAGGAAGCATTCATATATCGGGTCAACCTCATCATCAGCTTCCTCGACCGCCCGCTCACACCGTTATAATCGATACACCACCTTCCTTTCCTCGGTAACAACCTTCTTACATTATCTGTTGGTAGTGGTGACTTCCTTTCTCTTCTTCTCTCTAGAAGCCTCGGCCACTCTTTCTCCTGAGAATTGTCTCAACACGCTTTGTCGTTGGACCTCATGCTTTATCGAATCCATTATGGGCCTTATTCTGTCTTTGAGCGGCTTCGAGATACCTTGGGTTCGTGGGACCACCTAGTGAGCTTCTTCTGTAATTTCCCTTGTGCTGCTCGCAACCTCCTTCTTCTGCTCGTTTAAGGGCCCCATCCTTTCTCTGATCGAGGGAACCCATGCTCCCTCCATTCTTCTTGTCAAGACCCGAACATCTTCCTATAACTATGTGAAAAATGTTGCATCCACCAGGTGAGGTTCCTCAATAGCGAAGGGCCTCTTTGTAGCCCTAATAGTCACCTATGTCCCCTTGACATTCACTTTAGCACATTGGTGGTATGTTGAGGGAACCAGCCCTTGGTTGTGCATCCACACCCTCCCTATTAGCAGATAATAGGAAGTCACACTCTCTATCACGTGGAACTTGATATGGGAACTCAGATTTCCCATTACAATCCCAACATTAACATACCCAATGGACTTGGAAGATTGATTATCATACCCCAAAATTACTAAAAGCATGGTGCTGTTGCTGACGTTTTGTGGAGAGATTTGCAACGTCCCTGCCTTTATGTACTTGTCAATAATTCTTCTCAGCGTAAAGCAGCTCTCAGTTAGGTGCTGGATCCTCTGATGAACCTGGCAATACTTTTGATCCGCCTTCGTTGCCGCATCGGGCTCCCCGACGGGAACTCCCTTTGGCTCATAGACAGTTCCCCCTTGGACCATCGCGTTGTAATAGCTGACAGCTTCTTCCACTATACAAGGCAATGGTGGTGGGTCTTCCCTATCTCTTCCAAACCTCCTCTTATTGTCCTTTTTCGGTGCTTTGCCCCTATCTCCCCCTTCGGTGTACCCTACCCGTGGGGGCTGAGACCTCCCCCCCACGGGTTGCATCGGCTGCCTGAACATCATGGGCATCGCCACCAGATTGGGACACACCACCTAGCATTAATAAGATGACATATGTACTTGTGACACCCCACCTAATTAAATACCGGGTGATCAGTCCGTTATTAAATTATAACTAAGGTGAACGGTTGGTTCATTCTTAGCATCACTGTCGCAAAATAACTTTTCAAATTAAACACCCTAAATAATTAAGCTAAGTGTCAAAACCATTTAAAACATTATTTCCATATTTAATTTAAGCCCAATAATAAAAACTTTTCATAATTCATAGTTTAAGGGTCACACAAATAACTAGACTGGAAAAGATCATCCAAGCAATTTAAGCATTCAAATAACTAATTCCAACTTTAAAACTTCAAAGGAAAAACATCCTGACAGTAACAAATCCCAAAAGAAAAATACTGAAAGTAAATGAATCACAATCTCTAACAAAATCAACTGAATAAGGAAAAAGGGCGACACATGCCCAACTGGATAAAACAAAACTAGGAGTGGAATCAATAATGAGGTCGTCTAAGCAAAAGGCCAGCAACTCCCACCTAAGCTGCAGCACGTTCCTTCCAAAGAATACTAAGCCTGACGCCCCTGTGGCTGGGCACCTGTAATATATACATATATATACAAGAGAGAAGGGATAACAGGAAATGGGTCAGAGCCCAATAGTAAAACAGTTTAAAAATTCAGTTTAGCAAGTCTTTAAAATGTTTACCGGCTAATGCAATAATCATATTAGTATATGGCACTCTCTTGAGAAGTTCTCACCTCTCTTCCAATGTGCACACCTACCGCAATATTAAGCCCCACAAGTTAAGCTTATCTTAAATTCCTCATAGGGTTTCATGCCGACGATTACTAGGGCTAAGATAATTAATTTCCAAGAGTAAAGTTTTCATAAGAATTTCATTTCATTATAAAGTCTTTCAGTATTACCTCAAACTTTTCAAACACTTATATTAAAGTCAAAATATTTATTCATTACTTAACTACTTTTAGTCACAGTAGAAGGTTCAAAATTACAAGTCTATATATATATATATATATATTAATCATTCACATAATATATATATACTATCGGCACCCCACATAAAATTTATGGTGCTGGCATACTCTGCTATCAAGTCCCCGTATCACTCGTACTAAGGGAAATACTAGTTCGGAATCACTCTCGAATTGAATTAACACAAAACACATAAAAATTGAGGCGAAGCATAGTTCCAAGTCACTAAGAGGTCAGCACATAACCTCACGTCTCTTAGGACCATCTGACTATCGATCAGATAGCCTATACCAAGGATTCCTATGTTCTAGGGTACAAGTTAATATCCCCCATAAAGGTCCCATCGAGATAAGACTGTCCCGGCGCGATAACCTCAGTGATAGCAAGTAGCACGGTCATGATTTTTACACGTATATAATATATGCATAAATACAGTCATATATAAGTATACTACCATTCCCATTTCTAAATTAGGTACACCCATGACCCATACATATGATATTTGTTCTTAGTACACATTACTAGATTATCCCGTATAACGGCTCATCTCTTTTATTCTTATTTACAGAATTATTCCAACTTACTTCGTATCACTCGTAGTATCCTATCTCCCTAAGTATAATTTCTGTAGGTACTCTCTTATTTCACGACGTAACTTCCTTATGAGTCTCACTCATTTAGACACACGTTACCATTATTCCTTAAGTGTAAATCACTCCCCGTTAACACTAATTTCGTCTTTACATTAAATGTTCCATTTTTACAAAGTCCTATGGTCCTCTTTATGTCCCAAAATGTTCTAACAATAATGTTCAAAGGTTACCACTCATTTTAATCGAAATAAACTATTTAAAAGAGGAATATGAATTTTCTAGGAGGGGTCGATCGATCGATGTAAGTGTGTCGATCGATCGATGCTCTTTGGTCGGTCGATCGATCGATCAAGCAGTTATGGCAAAACAGCAAAAATACCAATTACGAGAATCCTATTCCAAACTCATCCAAATCATCATTTTTGACTCCCAAACTCCCAAAAAATGATACTACAAGTATTATATACCCAATTACATAATAGTATACGTAAGACATGTGAGTTTCCATCAAGTATAACGAGTTAAATGGGCAAAATCTATACAAGTCTCAAGAACCCTAATATTTTCTTTAATTTAGTTCTTCCCATTTTTTTTCCAGAGTTTCTACTCCTAACTCAATACAAATTTGTGCTTCAACCTCTACATATAAAATAGATTTCTAAAATATGATTTTTCACCTCTACAACATGTAAATTCTAGTCTCCAATATAATTTTCTTTCACGAAAACTAGTTCTAATAAATCCTAGACTAATATAATTGAAGCATTAACTAAAATAAAGCAAGATAGATACTTTCTTGGAAATATTTGTTTCTTATTTATGGAAGAAATTGGTGTTGTTGTGATTCTCGTCGCGCAATCTACAATTTGGCAGTGACGGCAGTGCAAACGGTGAAGTTCTTGGCCTAGAACTCCTTGGAAAGCTTTTCCTCTTCCCCTTCAATGGTCGTTCTTGGTTTTTGGTTGTGCTAACCCTAGAAGACAATCCCTAACATCTGATAAAGCCTTAGAAAATTCGTGGGTTTACATGCCCCAAAATACAAAATGTCTAAAACGCCCTCCCGGGATGTTAATTAGGCCTAAAAACGCCCCGAGACCCAAACTTAAACCCCGGGTACATTATTTTGACTATCTCGACCCTTCCGGTCACATTGACGCACTCAAAATGACCATACCGGTGACTTATAATTTATTCACTTTTAATAATTCGAATTTAATCTCGACACGACACAGGCGCGTCCCAATAAAATTTCCAAAATTATCAAATTAGTTTCTCGTGATAATTTTACTAAATTTAATTACACATCTTACTTTACCCGTAAAGTAATTTACAACAAAATTCCAATAATTACTAACTCTCATCACGCAAGTAAATATTTAAATGATTTCTGGATTAATATTAAATTAATATCTCTAATTAAATTTAATAAATCCCCCAAATTTAAAAGTCATAAAAATACGGGGTATTACAGTACTAAGGAAACAGCCCCTCAGTGCAGATCTGCAACAACTTTGATTCTTTTGCCTCCTCCCTCACATCGAGGGATCTTTCCATGAACCTTCAAACATAGGCCACCACTTCTTCCCCAGGTCGTTGCTTCTCCCTACGCAGTTAGGTCAAAGTAAACTCATCCTCTGCCCGAGGAGAAATAACACATGCATCTCTTCCCATGTAGAAAAGCTGTTAGGAGTCAAATGGGAGTACCAGGTGTATGCTTTATCGGTTAACGATTTTGAAAACTCCCTCAACCTAAGCTTCTTATTATTGCAATGCGCTCCCAAGTGTTCAACAAAGCGCTTAATATACTCCTCCGGGTTCCCACCTTTCCCTGTATATTTTTCAAAGACAGGAGGAATATAATCCTTTGGATAGGGCTCATCATTGTATTCCTGAGGATAGGGTGTTCGAAAGTCATCATAAATCGAAGCTACCTCGCCAGCAGATTGCGAGGAGGCCTGCATGAACTTCAGCATCTCTTTTTGCATCTCCTTTCTCATTTCCTCCATGGGCGATGCTACTGGGGCAACAACTAATGGGACCATAAGCTGAGTACCCGTTGTTGCTAGAACAATCATCACAGTTGGGGCCGTTGGAACTCCTGAGGTTCGCACGGCTGGATTCACAATAGAGGGTATGCTTGCTGGGACCGTTCCCGCCACACCTGCACCTAGTGGGGCCATTGGGGCTATCCCTGGTGTTACGAAGGCATTGAATTCCAATCCTCCCAGAATTGTTGAAGCTATCGGAGTTTTTAAAAACTCATAAAACTTACTCAAGAGGAGCGCCACCTGAGTGGGTCCCAGCCTCGTACTCGTGGAAGCTTGTGTCACCCCTAGAATGCCTATCGTCTCCTGAACCAGAGGTAACTCTATTCGAGGAACCCCATCCCTTAGAGCCTCTAGTTCTCTCGCATCATGTTCTTCATTATGCTGGATGTCATCAAAGTTGAGCCTTCGAGTAGCATTATCTTGCGCTATACTCTTTACTTAGAAGAATGCCTCCCCAGTGGAGTCGCCAAATGTAAGAGGGTACTTTAGATTATAGATGGAGGCGTAACCTCTTTTGAAGTATGGTGATGATAAGTTAATTAGCCAAAACCTTGGATTAATTATAGGATATACAAATACAACTCAGTGAAGATAGACTCAATTTGATCTCACAAATCTCTCGTGTATAACTCAGAAAGTAGTAATGAACTTAGATATAACTTAGCTAGAGGGAGAGAGATGTAAGCACCCTAGATACACACTGGTAGGCAGGTAAACACACCCAAACACTCTCAAGAATCTCTGTCACGCATTAAAAGCTTCGTAATAAATGACAATGGTGAGTGAATAAGACCTCTGGTTTGTAATAATTCTCTCTGATGTCTATTTTATTTTAACAATAACTTCTTTAACTCTCAAAAGATCATCCTTTTTCCTCAGGGGTGGTTGGGGTCCTTAAATAGCCCATCCACACCATCCCCGAGGCAACTCAGTCATTAAAGACTATGAAAGACATCCCTCATACTTTATGTCACAACATTAAATGCCTGATGCACTAGTTGTCTCCACGTCATAAACATCAAATGCCAAGACATGCCTTTTGCCTAATCACTGTGTGTCAGGGGGCTGTTGTCGCAGAGGTGGCTCACCAACTGCCTGACAGGCCCAAACACCATGGTGGTTTACTCAAGTGCATGTCTGACATTGTTTAGCTAGCTAGTGACATCACCTACAGTAGATGTGACATTAGCTAGTTACATCACCTATCGGAGGGGTTCCTTGTTTGGATTTAGCTTGCGAGACACTCCACACATGAACCTTAATGACGTCGGGAGTGGAAAGATGTTATGGGATACAAGGATGTTGGTTTTTATGATAGGTTACCTAGTGTGAAGAAAACACTATAAACTGAGAGCCATGTCATGGTTGGAGGCTTATAGAGATGGAAGTGCTTAGGAAAGACATTGGAATGGTTCTGACCCCATAAGTAAATGGGATGAGGCAGGAGTTAGAGAATTGATTTGAGGCTTACAGCCAGGCCTTAAGTAAAAGGATAATTTTGGGGTAATGTGTTTTGGGTATGACGTTTGTAACATCTGTGTAGAGTATAGGCGCCCCAATTAGTTAGACTTTCCATTTTGCCAAATTGGAAGGACATAGTGGTAGAAGTACGTTAGTAGGTTAGCAATCTAGGATTTAGAACATCCCGATGGTGTGCCTTAGACCGTTATATCTCGATGACCGACGATGCGAGGAAGTAGTGTAATGGGAGGGTTCCTTGTCTGGATTTCGCTGTGCAAGACATCCCACACATGAAATCGAGCGAATGTCAGAAATTAAGAGAGGTCTTGGGCACTAGGGACATAGTTAGGATAGTGCTCATTTTACGTGTGTAGGAAACACATCGATCTTAGGACCACCATGGAATAAGGCCAGTAGGGAAAATGACGTTGATGTAGGAAGATTGTAGTCAGTTAACCACGAGAAGATTGGTGGGTTAACTTTAAGAAGGATTAGGTTTTCAGGAATAGGAAGAATGGAATCTCGAGTAACTCGGGGAACTCGGTCGAAAAGAAAGTGAGGCCCATTTTTAGAGAGAGTGTTACGTGTGTGACGTTTATAGTGGTTGTGCAGATAAACACGGGTCAAAAGGTGTATGGTCACCTTGATAAGTTGGTTTTATATACTGTCTGAAATAAAAGGGGCGTAGTATATAAAGTTGAAGAATATGCTTCGGGGCAGTTATAAATAGGATTGGAGATTGTTGGATGGAATGTCGTATGGGGTACGCAGGAATCCGATTACATTGGAGCAATAAGATGTAGCACGTCCAAGCTAAGCAACGAGACTGACGTGAATAGTCAAGCGTTAGTGTAATTTCCTTTTTGAGGGAAATTACATCCCCTGATGTAGATGCGCAGATGCTTAGATCCGTTATTCTCTTGTGACATTTATACGTTAGAGCGGCGATTATATGCTCATTTTCTATATATGCGGTTATAGAAGCACTAGGTGCGATGTGTCATTATTAGAGTTAATCTTACAACCGAGGCGGTGTTGTAGCATATAGAGATGCAGTTGAGTTTGTGGTTAAGCTAGTGCGTTAAAGTATAAATCTTGTGATAGGTGGGTACCATGGTTGAGTGTATGGTAGAGTGCGATTGAGTTAGTACCATTCGACTTTTGTGCACTAGGATGTAGTGTGATTAGCGATCCCAGGTTGGTAATACCGGTCATATCCGAATTTCGGGAATGAAATTCCGTTGTAAGGGGGGAGAATGTAATACCCCTCACTTTTATGGATATTTAAACTACATAAATAAGTATAATTTAGAAATTTGAGGAATTTTTGTGAATAATAATTTTTGGAGTTTATAAGTGTTAGAGGTTTTTCGATGTGTGTTACATTTACTTTTAGGACTAAGTAAATGAGTTGAATTATTTTAATTACATGTCGCAGTTGGGTAAAGAGACAAAGGATAATATTTTAATTGGAAAAACCGTATTAAGATGTGTTGGGTTTAATTAGTGAATTGCAGTTAAGTGGCTCAGATAGAGATTTTGAGTGTGGCGTTGATTTTGGAATGGCTGAGATAGTCAGAATAGAGTATCCGGGAGTAGTGTTTAGGTTCCGAAGATTTTTGGACTAATAGGGACTCGCAATTGAGTAAATGAGACTTTTTTGGTTTATAAGGGATAAACCCTCATTTCTCTCTATATAAGTCACGAGAGAGTGGGTGAAAGAAAGAAAAGAGGGAAAAGAAAGAGGAGAAGAAAGGAAGGAAGAGATGAATAAGAAAAGGAGATTCCGGCCAAATTCCGCGGGATTTGACTCGAGGTCGTCGGATTTTATCCACGAGGCAAGTTTACTTGCTTTATTCTTTTAAGCATAAATCCCATATTATAGTTGGTAATAACAAACTATAAAGATTTTTGGGTTGGGTTTTCGTGAATCGAACGGGTTTTTCGGAAGTCGAACGAGTAAACCCCGGATAATATTCGATTTAAGAAACTTAGAAATTAATTGAAATTGATTGTTGGTTTTTGGTTCTAGGTTGATTAGAACCCTTTTTATATGTGAATATGTCGTTGGTTGAGGTTGGGAGAGAAGATAAAAAGCTTGGGGTTTGTTAATGGCCAAAACAAAGTCTTCGGAGAAGAAGCTGCCCTATTCGGTCGATCGATCGATGACCAAGGGTCGATCGATCGACCCTTCAGGATTTTTTACAGTTTCGACCTGTTTAGTTTAAATGGGATAAATTCTCAAATTAATTAATTCTAGCCTATTTATTTGAGGAAATAAATATCCAACTAAGGGAAATTATACCTAGCCATTTAAGTGAATTTATTGGGGTTAGGAGGGTGCAATAATTGTGTGGCACTAAATGTATATTTTCGAGGAAAAATAAATCATGGAGTTAGACATTTGGGATTCCTAAAAATAGTGTGGGGACTTGTAAATTTTTATTCGAGTGAGGTGTATACCTTGGGTTAGTTGAGAGTAAAATCCAGGACTTATTAATTTAGGGGTGTTCGGGACGAGTAACACTCGGGGTAGTATTTCGACGAGTGATTACATATATATTATGCATGTCGAAAATATATTTATATACCACCTATATGTTTGAGTAAATCCTAAGATGGGAGTAGGATGGAATTTAGGATAAGGGCTAGAGATGCTGGAGTGGCTATCCAGTGTTGGTTGACGACTATTATTAGGTAATGCGACCCTATGGGACTAAAGTAAGTTGAGAGTATACTTATTTAATTATTACAAATAGGTATATGCGGAGAGTATATATAAATCCTTAAAAGTGATTAAGGTGCGAGTTATATATTAAGTAAGAGAATACTTATAAGTTTAGTATTGTAAGTGTGCGAATACTTAGATGTTATTACGAATGGGAACAGTCGGAATATTGACAATTGCTATATGAGATTGGCAATTATAGCCATATATATTTGAGAAGTGACGTAGATTATATATATACAATGTGGTTACAGTATATATTATATGATACGAATAAATATATATGTGTGTGAATAGTATATTTGTACTTTAGAGGCTGGTTCCACAGGCTTCCCCGGGCGTATGGTTGGACAACCAGATTATAGATTTTCTCTAGTGTCCAGGGAGGTTACGCGATGTGGGTGAATCCCCTGGCTTGAGGAGCAGGGAGCGTATATCCCCAGGTTATATCATCCCGTATACGAGTGCGATGTGTGTACTCCACTTACAGGAGGGAACATGACTGCCTCCACCGTTGTGTATTTTTACCATGACCATGAGTGAGTGTGGCTTGGTATCGTGGTTGAGTGAGTAAACCCGGATCTATATAGGCACTATGAGACTGCATCCTTGGGTTATAGGTCAGTGGGATGTTTATTATGCTTATGATTGTAATAGGTATAATTATACTGGTTGCGTATAGTATATTTCCTGTATATGAAGATGAGATATCATATAAAGTAAACATATATAAGATGAAAAGAATGATACGGTGTTATTCCCCTTCCAGTAGATTTATACTCAAATTTATATGAAAATTAATCATAAGTTCTAGTGAGAATTATATATCTATATATATGAGTTATATATATGCGTTATGTGTTGAGGGCCTAATGAATCTCAACGATCAATATTGCCAAGTAGTAGTGTATCGGGAAGGTTCCTTATTTGGATTTCGCTTCGCGAGACACCCCATGCATGAACGTAGAGCAATGTTGGGAATAGGGAGAAGTTTATCCCTTAGTACATGGGTTTATGAGGATTTTTAGAGGATGGGTGATAGCATTTAGTTAGGCAGGGTAGCTTAAGTAGTAGGTTTAAAACGTATGCGATAGGAGTGCACTATTAGAAGAGAGGTGAGGTGTATCTCATGGGAGTGCGGTACCAATTTAAATATGCGAGATTTCATATTTTTAAATATGGCATTTATGCACTTGTAAAATATTTTCAAACTCGGGCTCTGACCTGTTTCTCTATATTTCCCCTCTTTTGCTATATATGTATATATAGGTGTCCAGACACAGGGACGCCTAGATGATGATTCCTTCGAGTCAGACATTTGCTGTTGCAGCTGTGGATGCATGCAGGTTTACTGTACACGCTTTTATCCTTGTAATCTAGATGGGAGGTACTGTAGAAACACTCGAGCCGATAGCCCAATTGTATTATTTATTCTTTTACCGCCTTTTAGTGCGACATTCGATTTGGTTGTATTATGTTAAACCGAGTGTTCAGTTATTTTATTTCATTTCAGTTGTTGCTTATAAACTGTTGTGATTGAGTTATTTGAATGGTTTGATTAAAAAGATTAGTTAATATAAAATTTTGATGTCAGCCTAATACGTTATTAGTAATTAAATTGGTTTTCAACAGTGATGCTGAGAATGAACCATATGAGACTCCTCTTTTAATTTGGTATAGGATTGATCACCCGGTATTTCACTAGGTGGGGTGTCACATCCCTAATTATGTATCAGGGACTCCTAAAGTTTAAAAAATATTCTAGGTTGGGCTTCTTACCTATCCACAATTCCTATGGATTTTATTAGTATGAGGACATAAGTATACCCTATTCACCGTGTGACAAGTTATAGCCACTTCCGCCAAAACTGTCGTGGCACTTTCCTACCAAGAAGCATGGACCTTACCATTTCTTGAATTGTTCAATTATTCCTCTCAACAAGTACGAAGGGCCAAAAACTCATGCTTAATCTAAACTTCATCACAAAACACATTCATACCAGACTCCTTAAACCCAGTGCCCTTATCTCTCTGAAAGCGGTTTATAGAAACACCATATTGATTATGAAGGGATAGACATTTTACCGTAAAAAACTCAACAACATCGGACTTTTCTTTAAGAAATCCAACAATTGAATATCTTGAAAAGTCATCAACCATCACTAATATGTACCTCTTCCCACCCGTGCCCTCAGTACATGTGGGACCCATAAGATCCATGTGAATCAATTCTAAAACACGCGAGGTGGTGATGGAGTTTAATTTCTTATGAGGGTCTTAATTTTCTTTCTAAGTTGGCAAGGACTGCAAACTGATGAGGTTGGTTTTCCAAATGATGGCAAGCCACGAACTAGATCTTTCTTCACTGGACGCTTGAGGTCCTTAAAATTTACATGACCTAGTTGTTGATGCTAATGGTCGACAGTAGAAACCCTGTAACTATTGCAAAGAAATGAAGACTTTGGAATGATACCATAAGTATAGTCTTGCCACATTTAAGTATAGTCTTACCATATTTAGCATAGACATTACACTCTATTTGGCTAAACTTAACCCCTAGGTTTTCATCGTAGAACTGGCTAATGCTAATAAAATTTTCTTCTAGTCCATCAACATAAAGAACATTTTTTAGCTTTGGAAACCATAAGCTTCAATGGTGCCTCTTCCAATAATCCTAGACATACTCCCATCGTCGAAGGTGACCTTACCATCCTTTTGATCCTCAAGAGTGGTAAAAATAGATCTATCACATGTCATATGTCTGGAGCACCCACTATCAAAATACTATTAAGATGTATTTTGAGCCTTAAGAGCAACATGAACAACTAATGCCATCTTGGCCTTATCTATTGAAACCCAAGTGTGAGTTGTGTACTTAGTGTTCCTGTCATTGTTGTTTTGTAGTCTTTGGGTTGGAATAGTTCCCTTGGGGCATAAACAACCTCAGAAATTCTTCCATTAAACCTTTGGATGTATTGACTAGATACTCAACTTTATTTTTCAAGCTAGCCAGTTGGCTTTAGTGTGGCGTCAGAGTATGGGGATAAGAATTCTTTCTAAACTTGTAACATAATTCTCTAAGGTGACCCCTTTTGTTTCAAAAAGTGCAAACATAAGGTTTATTTGGAATTATCTTAATAGGTTGCTTAGGTATATTTATCTTTTGTGGGTTAGGTTTTGGAGTGTTTGTTTTGGTAACAAACTTGGTTAGAGGTTCGAATTTAGTGTTGGATGATTCACCCTCATCATATCCTATACCTTTTCTCTCTTGATAACCTTTCTCATTATAACCTAGGATCGGCCCGAGAAATAACACATTCTCCCGAAGTTATCCTCAAGATTGACTTTGACTTCCCAAGAGACCTCCAGATCTTTCTCAAGTTTGATAATTTTTGCTTCAAATGTCTCAAGAATCTTCAAGGAGTCATGGAGATCTTTAGTAACACGAGCTAAAGAGTCAGTCAAATTATTCTTTTCTTTACCCATAAAAAATAATTTCTTAGAAAGATAAATCTTAATTGCCTCAAGTTGACTAACTAAGGCCTCCTTCTCCTTCAAACCTTTCAATTCCTTTTCGAGCGTCAACACCTTAAAAGTTAACTTGTTGTTATTCTTTTGAATTCTTAAAGACTCGATGTATAGCTCAGAATAGGTGGACTGCAAATCACTTTCATCAACATCACTATCACTTAAACTACCCATTCTATCACTTCCTTATGATTTATTAGACACAACTTCTAGATTTTCATGCACAGGAAAGTTAACACTAGGATGTGATGTATTTACGGAGCTAGGATAACTAGCCATGAAAGAATTGAAGTTGTTCCCATATGGAACAGAGTCATCAGAGTCTTCAGACTCATTGTCACTATTGCTAAGAGTAACATTATAGACAACTTTGTCTTTGACCTGTCTCTTTAGCTTAGTGGGGCACTCATACGCTTTATGACCTCACCCCTCACACACAAAACACCTTTTCGAAGTATCCCTTTAAAAATTCTCTCTTTTAAAATTTTCATTTTTATGTTTCTTTTGATCCCGATCATTAGAATTTTTATCGGCCATGTTTTTATTTTTCTCAAATTTTGAATTTTTCCTTTTAAATTTGAGAAACTTTTTGAATTTTTTAGAGAATAAGTCCATATTATCAGGATCCATATCGGGCTTATCGGATTCAGACACTTCCTCTTTTTTAGATTTTAGATCAATTCCCTTCTCTTTCTTTCTTTTATCTTTGGGAAATATGTCTAACTCATATGTTTGGAGATCACCTATAAGATCTTCGAGTTTTAAAGAAACCTAACACACCTAATGAATTAAGGACAATGACTTTTGCATTGAAACGACTAGGCAGAGATCTAAGAATATTTTTTACTACTCGATTTTCTGGAATCCTATCACCCAAGTTAACATACAAGTTAAAAATATCGAAAATACGTGTAAAAACTCATCGAATGTTTCACTCTCGTTCATAGTGATGGTTTCAAATTGGGTGGTGAGATTTTGGAGTTTAGACTCTTTAACTACGCTTGTTCCCTCATGAGTAACTTGAAATATGTCATATGCCTCGTTTGAAGTTTCACATGTCATGATACGAAGAAACTCGTCAGGAATAACGGCACTAAATAAATCATTTAAACCTTTAGAATTAAAATTATATAATTTCAACTCTTCATCACTCCATTCCTCAACACGTTATAATACAGTAGCTTCCCCAACTACAATGGCCGGGGATAACCCTTTTTCAAAAGAAAGCCAAACACGTTCTTTAATTTATTTTAAAGAAGATCTCATATGGGCTTTCTAATATGAGTAATTAGTTTCATCAAACATAGGGGGTCTATTTGACGAATAACCTTCCATGTAACCTCTAGGATTCATCTAAGTAAATTTTAGAATCTTGCTTTGATACTAATTTGAAATGTCTCGTTATATGAAATAGGAATCAATTCATGAACTTTACCCCAAGGTACAAAACACATAAAGAAAATCACTACTAAAACTAAGCAAACAATGTTGTTTCTTTCCAATTTTAATCTTGTTTACTAAATCCTAAGTGAGCATTAAAGATTCAACTTACAAATGGAAAGTAAGCAACCAAAACACGTCGATGTATGAGGAAAACCAAAATGGAAAAATTCTCGAACGGCCAGGCATAGACAAATTCACTACATATATGGTGTTTTACATGAAGATGCAAAAGACTTATAACACTTGACTCGATAAGATACGCTGATGCCATCTTCATAACCTCCGTCTGCAGTTCTCTGCAAATCCAACACGGTACACAACATCTCCATGCCTCGGTATCCACCGAACACCTCGACCGTCTCCAATAGTGCAGAATCCATCGCATAAGTGATGATGAGTGAAGAAGATGAATTTCTGGGTTTTATTTATGAAAATGATCAACAAAGATCAAATGATGTTGGTGCGAGTTTTTCCAAAATTGTTATGGATTCTCAAATGTTCAAAAGAGGTGATTTTCATTCAGTTTTTATAAGACCTTAAATATGAGAAATAAACTGAGTTATGGGGTGTCGAGGTTATAAAGAAAAACTGCCTGAAAAGCTAAGTTTTTTGAAATCTGCGCCCGATCGTTCGAATGAGGTACCATTCTTATTCGAATGACCATTCTCGTTCGAATAAGTACAAACGAGACTTCTAACGGGATTCCAGAGAGGGCGAGTAAATCGAAAATTGGCCTCGTTAGAACTTTGTTAGAAGTCGTTCAAATGAGGGTACTGTTCTCATTAGAATGGTCAGGCTTGTTCAAACGAGGGTACCAATTTCGTTCGAACGTCCCTTCCATCGAGATTATAGAGAGACAGGTGTAAAACTCCATGTTTTTAATAGTTAATTAAATTAATTAAATGGGAAATTTGAGAAAAAGATAAAATTTTGAATTTAATTATTCTTAATAATTAAATATGTTGGTTTATATATATAAAAATAAGGTTTTAAGTGGAATTTAAATCGGGATTAAAATTTGGAAATTATAAATTTTTGTATAAAAATTGGGGGAGGATCCGAGCTAAGGAGGATAAAAATAATATTTTCAAAAATCTGATCGTTCGATCGAATTGAGTTTTTCACAACAACTTCATCTCTTCGTTCGCGCCATTCTGATGGTCTGATCGTCCGTAATAATTTTTCGAGTGTTTGTATTTGATTAGGACTCAAATTCTTTTTGGTATATAAACAAAGTGACAGGTTTAGAACTTTTAAAAACACTTTCTTCCAAACCCTAAGAGTAGCAATCTTCTGTTTGACATCTTCTTCCTCCCTCAAAACCTTAACTCCAATGGAGAGCTATTTTCAATCCAAGTTTTGAAGCTTTAAAAATGGGTTTTCTTAGGATTGTTCAAGAATGTATCTTTGCTAATGTTTCGAGAGGAATCCAACAGTGTGGCCAGAATTTCTTCAGCTTAATCTCAGGCATGAATATTCTATTCTCTTCCTTTGGTATTATGCATCTTAAGTGTCGAATTAACCCTTAATCATGTTTTTTTAAAATCAATTAGTAACTTAATTTGAGAAAATGGACACTTAATTCGGGAATGTTTTTATGAAATCTTTTAATATGATGTAATCTTTGAAACATTTGGGTGCTTAGGTTAGATTATTGGATTTTCATTGTTTGGGGATGTAGGTTTCATATAGAAATTATGGGATTAGATATATGTTATATTGGGATGCGTACACACTAAAAAAAATTAGATGATTTATAAAAGAGAACGATTATATCATATTGAATATCATACATCATAAACACAACATGACATAATCATAAAGGTCATAATTTAATTTAATTCAATTAATAGCACCGTCGTTGTTTTCAACATAATTCATTCTATTCATGTTGTGTTTATGATGTATGATATTGTGTGGATTATTATTATGCACTTTTGCCATCGCGGGGACGAGGAGCTTTTGGGTAGTATATTGCTCACCTTGTTTATAGGATGCTTACTAGGTATGGGACTAGCGGATAGACTTTGATTATGCTTTATGCTTGCTAGGTATGGGAAAAGTTAGTGTAGATTCGTGTGGATTTTATATTTTAGGGTGGGGCAATTTTATACTTTATCGACGTTACGCTAGCCTAGGCATAAGACTAGGACGTGTTTAATGTTAGAAATCCATCCTATGTATATAGTAGGACGTATGTGTACTTTGGGGACCCTTAGGTATGGGACTAAGGGGTATTTTGGGGATCTCACATCGATAAATAAGGGTGGGGGAATTTGAGATAATAAATGAATGAGAATTAATGCCTAAGATAATAACGGGTTTAAAATCTGGGCGACATAATGTGTGGGGACTGACAGTTTAAACGGGTCAGCTTGTGTTTATGTCGTATCGTGTGTGGAACCTTGTCATATTGCGGGATCGACAGTTTAAACGGATAAGCTGGCTATTGACAAGGGGACGTGTGACACTTTGGTGGATTACCTTCCGAGGCGGGAGGACCGTTATAATAAAACTGAGAAACATAATCATCTTGGGTTAATTTAATTAAATTAACAAAGTGGGACTTGGATATTTAAAATCATATTGGTGTGGATTATTGAATTAGAATTTCTGAGGGTAGTTAGTGGTTTATATGAATCGCGTTTAATTATCTCGTTTAATTAAAATATTTTATTGTGATATTTATCTCGTATAATGCTACTGTCTGGATTCAAGGATCCTATTTGAGGGGAGTAGTGTGTATTCATGCTCAGGGCTCTGACCTCATGCGTTGACTAACCTTTTCAGGATAAGTTTTGGAGAAGTTACATAAGACCATTAGGAGATTATCGTTTGGAGGTGCAGCCAGAGTTTATTTATTCTACTACTTTAATTAGTTTAGAATTTTCTTTCAGTCATATTTCATTATGAGACTCTTTTTGGGTTTTATTGGGCCATGCAGTTCCAAAGTTGTTAAGGATTCAGTTGGAGTATTTACATTTGTTTTTATTAAGATTTTAATTTAATCACTATTGGAGATTGGATTTAATTGGAGTTTAGCATGTGATGGATCTTTTATCACTCAGTTGGTCATTATCATGTGGGATTGATTCAATTATTTAGCTTGTGAATTGATTTATATATGTCTAATATCTGTTTCATGCTAAGAATGGTATTTTATTTACTCACACCCGACTTGATTTTGGTGGCGGTCGACGCTAGAATTAAGCGGGATGTGACAACAAGGTTTTGGTGAAAAATTGGCTCGTGAAAACACTCGTTCGAACGAGGTACCTAGGCTCATTAGAATGACATGGGTAAACTTGTAAGAATTTTATTCCAAGTTATAAAAAGGTTTTGTAAAAATTAAAGCCATTAAAAAGTTTCTCTCCAACAATAAAAATAGGGTCATATATCTTTTCGAAATGAGAGCACCCGAGTAATGAGTTTGTCGCACAATAACGATTGCTCCGTCTCTTCAATGATGAATATGGTATGACATCATAACAAACTAAATGTTTTGTCCAACGGAATAAGCCAATACTACAAATTGACTCAATTTGGAAATTTGTCCTTACAACTTTATTGGAAGATAAAGAGATTATGATGATGTATGTCGAGGATAAGAAACTTAAAAAATAAAAGTGATATATACACTTTTAAAATAATGAATTAAAAGTGAATGAATAAAAAGAAATAGAGAAATGGAAATAAATATTAAAATAAAGTAAAGATGATGAACCAGTTAGCGACACTAGAAGCCAATCACTTGGAGTGTGCTGAGAGTGAAGATATATTATTCTATTATGCATGACCCTACATAGGGGGCATAGTTGATTATTTTTTACTACGATGGAGACGTTTTGGGGTGTCAATGGTGGAGGTTTGTTTGCGTACCATGGGCTTGGTGACCGCAATGGAGGCAGGGGTCCAGACACGATTATGTCTATTATGACGATGTTTTGGCGTGTCTATGGTGAATGTAGGACTTATGGCGATGTTTTACGGTATCTATGGTGGAGGTTGGACTTTATTATGATGGAAATTTACTTTTATTATTATTATTATTATTATTATTATTATTATTATTATTATTATTTATTATTTTGATGTATATGTGTGGCGGGACTAGTACCTCCATGGGAGTGGGGTTCTATGCACATTCACATTCTTTAATAATGTCCTAAAATTTAAAGATGGATATTTAAATGATAAATTATAAGGCATGTTCTACGATATTTGCTGAGAAAATTATAAAATGTGGATTTATTATTTAATTACATAATTGTCATTGGGTTGCATAGCTTTGTTAGCTTGCGATGGGCTGACCATCGCTCTTGAACCCCCTTTCAGGTGCCCGTAACCGTCCTATCTAGATACAACATCGAGTTTTGTCCCACACCTACCACCAGTACGACTGTAACACATGTGCTCAAGATTTGTACCTCATTCCCTGTAATTTGTATACCTTTGGGCCATGAACTGAATATAATGGAAAGTCATCTGCTTGGAATTATCCTTGTGGATTTTGTGCGAACAAAATGGTAAAGGATGAGCTAAAACTTAATTGGAACAGTCTTGGAGTCGTTCGAATGAAAAGATAGGTTATTCAAATGAGATTAGTGGGGTCATTCGAACGAACCTTCTAATGACCATCTAATGAGATATACCTGTTCGCAAAATCCACTCTCGTTAGAACCTCGTTCGAAGTCCGTTCACATGAGATAGAGTTATCATTCTAATGAGACCAAATATTATTCAAACAAGATTGATGAAAATTAAATATCTTTAGATTTTTATGCGTTGCCACCTTGTGGACCCTTAGATCTTTGAGCTGTCAAGCTCCAAGAGGAGCAGATTAATCGTGGGTCAAGGTTTGTTTGGACCAAAGGGTTAAGGTTTAAGGGCTTTTGGGTTTAAATAAGAGTGAGGGGTGGAGAGAGATCATTCCATCAGATTTTTATACCCTCTCTCTACAGTCTTAAGTCTTCTTCCTCAATTTCCAGCCCACTTCCACTATCCCCAAGCCCTTAAACCCTAATTCCTAGCCATAGTTAACCCATTTTTAAGCTTTCAACACCCTTTAAGCCTTGTTTAAGGTAGAAGTTGGGTTGGAGATTTAGTGTTGGAGCTTTGAAGAAGAAGTTGGTGCATTTTTGGAGATTTGGAGTTTTTAGGAGCTTTCAAGTCATTCCCTTTAGTAATTCAAGGTAGGTTTTTCCTCTTCAAATTTTCAAGATTAAAAGCTATGGATACGTGTAGGATACATGCTAGAATATGATTTAATGTTATAAAAGAAAATATTTTCTAGTATGTTTATTTAAGGTTTTCTTGCAAAAAAGGAGTTTTTGAGAAAACAAGGCTTAAATGGGTTTTTGAAGAACAAATAGTGTTTTTAATTTTGAAATATGAGGAATAGGCACATAAAATGTAATCTTGTGTTAGTATCCTCTTTAGATTCATATTTAAGGATTCCTAAGATGGAAATCATCCTTAGCATGTGTAAATACTTGTTGTATGTTGGTAGAAGGCATCTAAACATGATATATGAAGTTTGAAATGGGTTTCCTGAGAGAAAAAAAAAGAAAGTTGGAAAAACCAGCCCCGAAATGTGTTGTGAATGTTAATAAGAATGAAGAAAAATAATATTTGAAACTATATATGATGATAGGGCCAAAATGGACAATTTTGCCAAAATGGCCTCCAAATGATTAAATGTATTTCTCATGTGGATCGAGCATAAAATGATGAAATATGATTTTTGAACATAAAATCATAAAATGTGGGTTTTAAATATGAAATGATGATTTATGATGCCATAAGGAAGTAAATATGTTTTTCACAAGATTTCGATAAATAAAGGGTAAAATGGTAATTTTGGTAAAATTGAGAGTCCTAATAGTCGAACTTCCTCATTGGACCTTATCGGTCGATTTTTGTGAAAAAAGGATAAAGTGGATAAAATGGTATGTGAACGGTGTGAAATGGTGAAACGGACTGTAGAAATGATAAAAACGGTAAAAGAATGATGGAATAATGCAGACATTGGTTAAAACACATTAATATGGACTCAGATGAGACCAAAAAATACTAAGAAAGTCCCGGAGCCCTAGGATGAAAGGCTCAAAATCACTGGTGAGAGCATATGGTAGCATAGCTGGCGGTGTGGAGCCCGTTAAAGTATTTAGATATTTGGAGGATTTTGAGAAAAGATAATGGAAATGAAAATGAATTTGATTGTCCTTAAGGGATGTAAATAAGACAGCCTAAAAAAAGATAAAACAAAGACTGGGGAATAAAATAAGATTAAATAGTCTCAAGTCCCGGTAAAGGATGGAATAAAATGGTTAAGTGTGAGTATGAGCACATTGCTCAGATGCATTGCATAGTAGTTGCATTAATACTGTCTAAGTTGATAAAAGTTTTTGAAAGTGTTAAAAATACACATTATATGTATAGTATTTTACATAAAATGTATAGATTATTATTTTTCACCTTACTGAGCATTCGGTCACCCTTACTTTTTATGTTAAAACCCCCACCCTACATCTAGTAGGGATGTTGGCAAGGATGCTGATAAGGCCCCTGAGGGAAACAATCATCGTTAGAAGCTCAGCCATTACATTTAAAACTTGTGTTTTTTGGAAACCTTAGATTTGGGATATTTAAGATCATTTTATTCGGGACTTGGGCCAATTGTTGTAATAATACACGGACAATTACGATTTATTTTCTATTTATTTCTCATTGTTGGACTCAACAAATTTTTGTAAATAAACCTTGTTAATCAACCTAATTACATAAAGTGATCACTTATTTCTCAGATTAAAATCGATAGTTTAATCCTTATAAATGGTCCAATTAAGGGATTTTTCTTCAATAATAAAATTTGACTTTCGCCCTCCCCCTTTAACTCTTGACTCGGTGCGGGTTGACTCAATGGCGATCCAAACCCGGGTCAGGTCATAACAACGAGGATGCAGGTTTCAGTCTTATGTATTTTAATTATTTACCTTTTGAGATATGCGAGGATTGTTATTTTGGTTTTACAATGTACTTTATTTAGTTATTGGTTCATGTTTTACTATAGTGGCTTGTGGATATTTATCTTAGGATGTTAGTATTAGGATCTTATTATAGTGTTGGATTATGATTTAGTTAGTGATGATGACATTCTTATAATATTATCTTTTGTGATTTACTTTATGCCCATTTTTGAATTTTGTTTTCAAATCTGTTAGGTGAGGGAATCCTACGGGTTTACCGATAGAAGCACGAGAAGGTTCCCTGAAGGTAGATGTTTTCGTGTGTTTGATATGAGACTTATATATACGTACATATGATATTAGTTCGGTGATTGAAATTTCAATTAAATCCCTATGTCACATATGTGTGTTTTGTTATAAGATTGTGTATATCTTATTGTGCTGGTGATATGAGTGAGGGTTGATTCGTATCGTGTTATGTACATAAGTTGTAGTTTAGTGACGAAAATGTTTAATTAAAAGATGTTAAGGCAAAAGAAAATGTTACATTTTGAGATTGTGTGTATCTTAATGAGTATAGATGGTTGTTGGGGTGTATTATGTACATGAGTAGTTAGTTGCATCCTATGTTAGTATTTCATTATGTAATAATACTTGCTAGTCTAGTGATATAAACTTATTAATATTGAATATGCTATGAGTTGGGACACTCGTGTAGTATTTCCTGCATGTGAGTGTCAGCGAGATGACATGTTTATTGTAAATGAGTTGCACGATTATTACTGTTTTGATACTGTAAGTTATTTCTTGGAACTTTAGGGCACTCACCCAAATCAATTAAATCAATCCCCTCCCATATATATTATTATCACTATATACAGGATTAGTAGGGCTGAGTGGTCAGACTTGCAGTGGTTGAAGATTTAGTCATTATCCTTTGAGTAGGAGTTGTTGTTTCATTTTCGTAGTCTTTTGGTCTGAGGTGGTTAAAATTTTATCTTTCATTTCAATTGAGACATTTGTATAAAGAGATCTTATTATAGTAGATTCAAATTTATTAGAGTTTCAGTTTTAGATCAGTTTAGTTATTCTTATTGTCATCCTTTATTGAGTTTTACATCATGGATGTTTTTTATTTATTGTCATTTTTATGTTTACGTTGATTCTCCCCCTTTTTGTCATGGAATGAATAAAGGCAAGGACAATATAATTAAGAACTAGCATTATTAAGAACATGGTGAATAAATTTTTAGAGACGTGAGTTAATAATAGTTAATAATATATATATATATATATATATATATATATATATATATATATATATATATATAACTCAGTCATAAGCATGGGCAAATATATATGTCACCAAAATCCCATTAATCTATTTATCACATATACAACTATTCCTAATATAGCTCTAACATTTATCTAATATGACAAATGTTCCATCTTCCTTCCTTATAGCTAACTTTATTTTGTCACAAATCTTTTTTTTCCTTTGTCAAGTCTTCTCTGCCTTGATGCAACTTTCTCTTTGTAAGGAGAGATGAAGTGACCAAGAAATATAAGAAAAAGAAAATAAGTAATATAGCTATATGAAATGATTAGAGAAAATAAGTCTCAAGATATGAAGGACATGCTAGGTGAGCATAATAAGCGCATGGAGTAATATGAGATATGAATTATATGATATAAGATACAATGTCGCATAAGATCAATAATGACATAACAAGCCAAGTATATAGAAATCATCATCAAGGCCTCTAAGGTGTTCTAAAAACGAGCATAAAGTAGTCACGCGGGGGATAGATATTAAGAATAATAGAAGGGAAGCATCTAGATAGTTCGGTTCTCTTGATGTATCCCCATCGGAGTCGCCACTATGGTGTTATCGCCCTAGATGGGACTCAGAGGGAAGCTGGATACTGCCTCAGGCAATGCCTTGTTATGGCTTTGATCCACGCGGGGATGCGATAGTTCTTATCTCTCGGTCTGATGTTTCTTCTTGAGGTTCGATTATCATTTTAATGATTGTTGATTTACCCTGGAAGTTGTTTAACACCATATCCTATTTTTTTGCATGCCTTGGTTTAAGCCTAAGACTAAGTCTTCGTGCAAGGGGTTGTTGGTTGTTTAGAGTCGCTAGTTTATTTTATATAAAGAATAAGCAAAATGGCTAGGGCCTTTTCGAGCTAATTCCAAGGCATGTTTAGGTATGCGAATGATCTAGAGGTTGTTGTTGTGGGTTAGAGAATCGGGTGATGAGTGGGGAAGGTATTAGGCACCCTACTTATTCTCTATGCTTCCTTATCTATGTACTTATTATCGCTCTTTATATTCTATAATTAGTCTTTAGTTTATTTTAGAAAATGCTGAGATAAATCTCTAATGTATCTTCAAAATATAGATAATAGCCCATCCCCATTGTATCTTCTAAGTTATTAGACTCTTCATTATTAGTCATTTTCATTTCATCTTCTAATTTCGTTCGAGCATCATCCCCGTTAGCATGATCTTGAGCAAACATATCTCATAAACTATCCCAATTGTCGATTGTAATTTTCTTTCGATACGGGACAACTTTAGAATGAGCTTGAAAATAAATTCAATTTCAACCATTAAAATTAAAGAACAATTAATTAAAAGAACCACAACATATAATATGAATTATCACCAAGGACTTAAAAAATAAGGAAACGAAGCCAAAGTACGCCAAATATATGAGTATGTTAAAATACGAAATTCTTACATGCATATTTTCATTCCAAACTCTTTCTTCAATATCAACTCTACCCCTATCATAGTTCCAAGAGAATCCCGATGTTGGTAGAATACATCATAGTGCTTCTCCAAAGTCTTGAGGCATGATTGGATATATGTCTTTATCACAGAAACGTGATGGTCATCCCTCAAAGTATTCATGGTACTAGTCCATGCTATCGGTTTCCATGAAAATTTTCCATCCAATTTGTTAGTGCATAATATTTTATCCATTGTCGGGTCCATGACAAATACCCTTTCCCCTTCTTACTCCCTTCTCCAACTTGAGAGTCAAAATCCATTCTTTTATAATAATCAAATTTTAAAAAAAAATAGTTCCAAAGTTCATTTAAAACCATGCACGTGAATTAAGTAATCTAAAACCATTCACATTAATCAAGTAATCTAAAACCATACAAATGAATCAAGTAATCTAACACCATAAAAATTAATCAAGTAAACTAAAACCATACGCATTAATCTCATCATATTTAAGCTTGTAATATAGATTCAAATTCACCAAGTATATGACTAGAATAATAAGCCAAATAAAAAATTTATCCCCAATGCTACCTAATTTGGTACTCAAGAAACATTGATTGTGATAATGCATCCCTTTTTACGTCCACTCCCTTGTCGTTTGAACAGGTCTAATACGATTTGTATTGGTTGTACAATTGTTATCTTTCACATCCTCCTCATCTATGCAATCTTCATCACTTGCTTCTTGCACTTCATTACGTAAATCCTCATCTATCATATCTAATAACGAATCATTTGGTTGCTCCACTCGTATAAGATTGTGGAGGATGGAACAAGCATCTATAAGTATTACATGAGTTTTCACCTCATAGAAAGAAGAAGATATAAGAACAACCCATCATTTCTTAAGAAGTCCAAAGTCTCTTTGATTATATTTTTAGCAGTTGAATGGCGAAGGTTGAATAGCTTTGGTAATTTTGCAAATTATTTCCCATTTTTTACCACTCATTTAGATGATAACGAGTGCCTCTATAAGGTGCCAAAAACCTGGGTCCATTTGTGCATCCAACATCAACAAGGTAATATTTAAAACCATTCCCATTTCAATCTTCATAACCTTCAATTTCTTTTTTGGGATGGACCAAATACTCATGCCCTAATTTAATTATAGTGTGCAAAGCCGTATTAAAATGTCGACTAACTGTCTCTCCTATGCGGATGAATTGAAACTTGACAAAATGATTCTTTAGGTTATCTGCAAGCATATATATAAATATATCCATGATTTCTTCTATCTAAATGTGAGTCGTTAAAGCCGCACAAAAAAATAAATTTGTTTTTTTTAAAAACATCCCACATGGGGGGGGGGGGGGGGGTTCGTAATGAATCCCATACACAAACATATACACACACATGGACACTCACGCACACACGAACACACACACACACAAACACACACACATATATATATATATATATATATATATATATATATATATATATATATATATATATATGCGCACACACACACACACATAGAGAGGGAAAAAGGATGCCGACGAGATCTGCCAGGGAGGAGACAAAGCTCGAGGAGAGAGATGGGGTTTTGTGTGTGTGCCCGGTTATAATTTTATGTAGCCTTGGTTTTTGAAATCTCTACAAAAGTTATATAATTCATATCATGGAATTGGCCCCCATTAAATTATAAATGAATTCCAAATCCATGGATTTTTTTTATGTACCAAACAATAGAATTGTAATTGGGTCTCCTAATTCCAAGGTTTGGAATTGTGATCCCAATCAGACCATAAGGTTAATGAAATATCTCCATAAGAAAATTGGCATGATGAAATGAAAGCTTCAAAATTGTTATTACTAGTTTTCAACCTTCGCACGATGAGTGAGCGACTTATAGCTCCCGTGATACAAATTCTTATATATAATTAAAAAATTTAAAATTTTCATTAGAAAATGATTGTTCTAAATAAAGGATTTGTCCTTTTTAAATTGGCATGCTGTTAAACCAAAGCGACTGAAAAACGCATATAATAAGATTAACAACCATCTAAAAAATTAGACATCATTTTATACGCGAATTAGTTGAGACTAAGGAATTAGAAATCAATTATCTTCCTACTGATTTGCAACTTGCAGATATGTTTACCAAATCTTTGGATTTCAAGGTATGGTTTGTGCTGAAAAGACTCTTTGACTTGCATAGTTTTTTCCTTTGTCCATTTGAGACAAAATGGGGGAGAAATTTGAGTCTTATGACTTCACTTCTTTTGTACATATTTTAATAAGCTTGATCTTAGTGATTATTTGCAGGATTCTGTACAGTTATTCTCAATAGGTGTAATAGGGTATTGAATTGTAATTAGTTGAGTTATGTAATTTTCTTTTCTATGAAATAGGTAGATAGAATTTTTGTATAAGAATAAGTTCTTTCCTTTTTTCTTTGTAACCCTACGAGTCCAAGATGACTCAAAGGAGATTTTATCTCATATTTCCAAAGGGGGAGATTGAAGCAACTTATAATCTTGACTCACTTGAGTCTACATTGTATAAGTGCTCATCTAGTTTGGAAATAGTGACAAAATTGAGTCCCTCCCCTAGATACCAAAGAGCCTCAGATCTTCTATACAATTCATTCCTCTTGTTTGATTGATCAAAGGTATATTCACAAACACTCACACACATTAGGACTGCATACATGGGTCATATATTGCATAAATTGGTGTTGTGTGTGTTGTGTGTGTTAATTTCCCTTAAAACTTGTTTTAATAATTTTTGGGGAATTTTTAATGTTTTTTAAAATGATTTTCTCTTAATTAAAATTGGGCTTAAAAATTTTTGGGGTCAATCTGTAAATGTTGATTGTTGGCTTTTATTCCTATAAAGTTCACTTGGGTAGAAACCGAAAACGCTTGAGACATTAAGGGTGTTTGTGTAATTTGTTTGAGATGCGCGTGTGAGGTTCGATATTAGCCCTACACCTGTCGCCCTTCTACTGGTTAGATTTGTGTTTCTTTTAAGAGACAAAACTGTTATTCATTATCAGCCCTTGGATTGATCTTATCAACGCTCTGCATGCATCCAATCCTAATCCCTGTGAAACTCTCTTAGCCAATCAGAAAGAGTTGAACCCACCGCTTCTCTTAAACCGTTGGATGGAAGTCGAAAGGTCAGGACTAAATCTCAGCCCTTAGATTCATCTCAGCCTTCTCGATCCTTCTCAGCCCTCTATAAAAGGAGGCTATCCCTCAGCCTTTGAGAGACTTTTGCCACTTCGTTTAATTTGAATGAGAAGAGAGAAGAGAGAGAAAAGTGAGAGAAACCAGAGAGAGAATAGAAACCCTAATTCATTCAAACACCTTTTCAAACCCTAAACCTTTTTCCAAAAACCAGTTTACACCAAACACCATCCCTGAGTGTTTGAGAGTTTTTGAGTGTTGGTTTGAAAGATGTTTCGTGGTTTTACCTCTTTGTTTTAAGAGCTTGTGTCCAACTTAAACATTAGGTTAGATCTGTATTTCTGTTTCATAGAAATCATAGATCTGGTCATTTTATGTTATATTACACTTAGATCTGCATTTTTCGTTTCTCACCTTGAGAAATCTTTTGTTGATTATTTTCTATAAATGTTTTCATCTTCAAAATCAACAAAATCATTTTATGTTTCTAGTTCTTTGGAAACAAGACCTTTGACCTAGTTAGAATCACACTTGGCAGTTTTCAATTTCAAAAATAGTTTCAAAACCCTGAAATTCATTAAGATCTTAAATCATCTTCCAAGCAAGATAGCCGTGGATTTCGGGATCATTTTAAAGGTCAAGTAAGGTTTTACTTTCCTAAGAAGAGAGAAATTGAAAATCACAGCATATAGATCTGATTTTTAATTTGCTAGGACTGTTTGTATAAATAAGCGCGAGTGTGAGTGCATGCATGTGTTAGAGCACCATCACAAACACTCACACACTACAACACTAAAAGTGTTGGTAATAAGATCTTGAAACAAGAGTCGACGTAAAGACTGGAACAAAGTGGAAGTTAGCAAATTGGGAGAACCACATCAACAATCAGAATTGCAGAGAAGTTAGAAGGAAAGCAGTGGGTATATTCATTAACTTGTATATGAATGATTTGTGTGCATGTGTGTTATATAGTCTTTAACTGATATATTTTGTTTTAGTGGATTTTTTGGTTTGTGACTTAGAAGTCACCATGGATGTTTCCTCTGTTGGTTGAGGTTTTACCACGTTAAAAATCTCTTGTCATTTATCTTTCTACATCTTCTCATCTCATTCTTGCTGGTGTGTTGTTTTAATCTTTTCAGTTTTGTTTTTCAAAACTTGTTAACAAATCTTAAACTGATCTCTTGCATGTTTTATCAAACACATCTTGTGATTAACCTGATTTGATTTAAAGAAAAGAGTTTCCTCAAAAAATAGTTCGAAGTTACTTAAATAGTTTAATCTTGTATTAATCGGCTTTAGTAACAGCTTTTCAATTGGTATCAAAGCTTTGGAAATCTTTTTAAAAGATCTTGTGTTTCTTATATTGTTTTCTTGAAATCAAAATAATGGACGAGAAAAATGAAAGATTTGGAAACTTGACCAGACCCCCACTCTTTGATGGAAATAACTTTGCTTACTGGAAGGTAAGAATGGTTGCTTTCATACAGGGAACCTTGGGAGATGATGTCTGGGATGTTGTTAAAAATGGATAGACTTATCCTACTAAACCAGCCACCGAAGGAAGTAATGAGAGGATTAAGAAAGCATTAAGTGAAGTCACACAAGAAGAGAACCAAACTTCTTGAAACAACAACAAAGGAAAGAATGCCATATTTATGTCCATAAATGAACATGAGTTCAAAAGGATCTCATCTTATGCCACTTCTAAGGAAACTTGGGATACATTGATCACTACACATGAAGGTGACACTAGAGTTAAGGCTGCTAAAGCTCAAAAACTTGTCCAGCAGTATAACTCTCTAATTATGTCAGATTCTAAATCCTTTGATGGCTTTTACATGAAATTGACTGACATTGTGACCAAACTGCATGCTAATGGGATAACATATGACAGACATGAAATTGTATCTAAAATTCTAAGATCTCTACCAAAAAAAATTGACAACAAAAGATAT
Organism: Sambucus nigra; assembly: GCA_949130495.1. Classification (NCBI taxonomy): domain Eukaryota; kingdom Viridiplantae; phylum Streptophyta; class Magnoliopsida; order Dipsacales; family Adoxaceae; genus Sambucus; species Sambucus nigra. The sequence goes on from OX422210.1 coordinate 660,164,846, forward strand.
GCTATTGAGGAAATGTGTGATCAAAATCTCACTCCTGAATTACTCAGTAGTAAACTAAGAACTGTGGAAATGGAATTAGAATTTAAGAAACAAATGACCCAGTCCCATAGGAAACAGACTAGTTCCAACTTAAGTTTTTCCACTAAGCTGATGAAACCTGAGTTTATTATTCCCACTGATGACTCTGATGAGGAATGTGACATAAATAGTTTGGATAATCAAATTGCCTTAATGTCAAAATAATTTAAGAAAATTGTCAAATTTAGAAATAAATTGACAAACAGACAAGGCAAGCCAAATTATCCAACTCAGTCTAACTACAAACCTCATGAGAAAGATCAAGACAAACATCACAAGGACATGAGACCCAATAAAGACTTCAAGAACATTGAATGTTTTAGATGTGGAAAGCTAGGACACATAGCACAAGACTGTAGAGTGAAACTGAACACAACCAATAAGCATACTAGGGCTAACATTTGCAAAACATGGGATGATTAAAGTGATTCTGAAAATGATGAACCTGAATCATCTGATATTTTTTACCCTTGCATGTCTTTCTTTGCTAAGATAATTTACAATGATGATATGCCTATGTATGAGAATGATGATAATAACTCTACTTCTGTTGTTATTAATCATGCTGCTAGTGGTTTAGATGCTTTAATTTCTAAAAATATTGCTAGTTTTACCACGGGGTGTGTGAGTCAAAGGGAAAGTGATAATGACGATGTCAATGGGTGTGTGAGTTCAAGAATTGAATCCTTAGGGGTCACTTCACACACCACACTTAGTGATTCGGACACTGAAGACCTCCCTGACATTCACACACTTTATGCGAAAAATCTTAAGAAAAACACTAGACTAGAGAAGATAGTGAAGGATCTCACTAAGAAACTAGAAGACCTAATTCTGATGGCTAAACTTAACGCTGAAGAGTATACTACCCAATGTCTAACTCATGAAAATAAATTCAATTTTTTTTTATCAAAAATTGAAGAATTTGACTGAAGAAAATGAAACTCTGGAGAAAAAATATAAAGGGACATTATTAGAATTGGAACAATCTAAAGAGAAGACAACAACGGTTTTTAAAAAAAATGCAAAATTTGAAAATAATTCAAACTGTTTTGATGGTTTTGTTGCTGATTCAAAAACCAATTCTGATGATCGAACTGGAATAGGGTTTTGCCCAAATTTGAAGACACAAACTAAAAACTTTGAACCAATCAAGTTTGCGTCAGGAGGCAAAAGACCTATAGAAACTTGTCCAGATTTTTATTCTCTGAACAATGAGTTTGATGAAAAATAATCAAAGTTTGATATTGGGGAATTAAGTTGCTCTAAGTGTGAAAGTCCACCTAAGTCTAAGTATGTCTTTCCCCCGATTAGAAAGAGTGATTCTACCTTTCAAACTGTACTCCCTAGGAATAAGGTTCAACCACAAAATACCATGAAGCCTATGTTTAGAGACTTTCCTAAGGAGATACCATCCCCGAGCAGTTTATATTGTTCTTACTGTGACTTGTATGGTCATTCCTTTGAAGGTTGCTACTCTAGACGTTTAGTCAACCCTGTCTATAGTACTCCTATGTACTAAAACTTTAACTATTCTAAGAGAAGTCGTAACAATTATATTCTCCCTAGACAACCAGACAAAAACTCTAACTATAGAAAGAGAAAGACCAAACCTAAGAGATCATTTCCAAGAAGGATTACTAGACACTTTCCTAAACCAAATGTTCATTTCGTTCATAAAATTAAACCTTATGCGCAAAACATTTTTCAACATAAATCTAATGCTCGCAAATTTTATCAAATAAGAGAAAATAAGCGCAAAATGAAAAAAAGAGCTATTTGGGTTAGAAAAGATGAGCTATTACCCCAGATGAAGTGTAACATTGTGATTACTGCTTTAAAAGCTGAACACACTCCCTTTGGTTGGTATTTAGACTCTGGATGTTCAAAGCAAATGACTGGGGATGATACCAAACTTTTAAACAAAACCAGCTTTGCTGGAGGAAAAGTTATGTTTGGTGATGGTGTATCATCTCAAATCATTGGTAATGGAACACTCCAAGAAGAAGAATTACCTTTACTTAAAAATGTTCTTCTAGTAAAAGGTCTTAAGGCTAATTTACTTAGTATCTCGCAATTTTGTGACTCAACTCATACTGTCACCTTTTCAAAGAATAATTGCAAAATTTTAAATGAAAAAGGTGAGTGCATAATTATAGGACTCAAGACTCCTGACAATTGTTATACTGTCCAGAACAGTACTGAGGTCTGTAACATTTCCAGAATGACAATGAGATATGGCATAATCGAATGGGTCATATAAATTACGAAAATCTTAGTAGGTTGTCTTCATAAGAAATAGTTAGAGGTATTCCCAAGATCAAATCTATTTATAATATTGTATGTGGATCATGTCAGGAAGAAAAAATTGTTAAGGCCCCTCATAAGAAAGTTAGAGATATCCTCACCTCTAAACCCTTAGAGCTCATCCATATGGACCTAATGGGTCCGTCTCGAACTGTTAGTCTCTGTGGACACAGTTACATTCTTGTTATGGTTGATGACTACACCAGATTTACTTGGGTAGCTTTCATTAAATAAAATTCTGACACTTTCCAAACCTTTTTGAAAATCTTACTTCGGATTGAAAATGAGAAAGATACTAAAGTAATTAGAATTCATAGTGATAGAGGTGGAGAATTAATAGATACTGGTGTTATAGATTATTGTGACTATAATGGTTACAAACATGAATTTAGTGCTCCTAAGACTCCTAAATAAAATGGTATTATTGAGAGAAAGAATCGTACCCTTCAAGAGATTGCTCGTGTTATGATTCATGCCAAAACTTTACCTAAGTATTTTTGGGTAAAATCTATTCGTACTACGTGCCACATTATCAATAGGGTCTATCTTAGAAAGAATTCTCAACAAACTCCTTACGAACTATGGTATGGGAATAAGGCCAATCTTAAGTACCTTAGAACCTTTGGTAGTACGTGTTATGTCTGCAAAGACAGAGAACACTTATCCAAATTTGAGACATGTGGAGATAAAGCCATCTTTCTAGGATATTCTCCCAACAGTAGAGCATACCGTGTCTATAACCTTCGCACTAAGACCATAATAGAATCCATAAACATTATTGTAAGTGACACTACTATAGAGAGTAAGACTGGAGAACCAACTATTATGGAAGAGTCTGAAAATGTTTTAGAAAATGACTCTCCAGAAATAGATGATTCTTTACCAATTGAGATACCTGAAGTACCTAACTGGGTTTCTAAAGACCATCCCATAATAACGTTGTTGGTAACCCTAGTGAACCTGTACGTACAAGATCTTAATTAAGAAACTATGCTCATTATGCATGTTTTGTTTCCCTTGTGGAACCAAAGAATCTAAATGATGCATTGAATGATCCTCATTGGATTTCTGTAATGCAGGAAGAACTACTTCAATTTGTCATTCATGATATTTGGTATCTTGTACCTAGGCCTGATCACAAAAAAGTTATTGGCACACGTTGGATATTTAAAAATAAAGCTGATGAAAGTGGGATAATCATTAGAAACAAAGCCAGATTAGTTGCTCAATGATACTCTCAAATTGAAAGAATAGATTTTAATGAGACTTTCACTCCTGCTACTCACTTAGAATCTGTTCGTCTTCTCTTTGCCATAGCTTGCTATTTACATTTTACGCTTTATAAAATGGATGTCAAATCTGCCTTCCTTAATGGAATATTGACTGAGGAGACCTATGTAGAACAACCCAAAGGGTTCATTGACCCTAAATATCCAAATCATGTCTTTCGTCTCAAAAAGGCTTTGTATGGCCTAAAACAAGCGCCAAGAGCCTGGTATGAGCGCTTTTCCAATTTTCTCTTAGATAAAGGTTTTAAGAGAGGTGGAAATGATCAAACCCTTTTTGTCAAACATTTTGACAAACATATTATTATAGCTCAAGTTTATGTTGACGATATCATTTTTGGATCAACTTCCCCTTCAGAAGTTAAATCATTTTTGAAATTATGCATAAAGAATTTCAAATGTCTTTTATGGGGGAGTTATAATTTTTCTTGGGTCTTCAAGTCAAAAAAAATTTAGAAGAATTATTTGTTTCGCAATCAAAATATGCTTTAGAGATTGTTAAAAATTTTGTCCTTGAGAGTGCAAAAGATGCTAAATCTTCCATGAGTACTACGGTCAAACTGTCTAAGGATGAAACTGGTAAATCCATAAATCCAACATTATATCGTAGTATGATAGGAACCTTGCTATACCTTACCGCCTCGCGTCCTGATATTATGTACGTTGTTTGCGTGTGTGCCCGTTATCAAAACAATCCTAAAGAGAGTCATTTAATCTGTGTTAAAAGAATCATTAAATACATAAAAGACACTCTAAATTTAGGACTTTGGTACACCAATGATACTCCTAGCACTATAATAGGATACACTGATGCCGATTGGGAAGGGTGTACTGATGATAGTAAGAGCACATCAGGAGCATGTTACTATATTGGTAATAATTTGGTAGGTTGGAGGAGTAAGAAACAAAACTGCACTTCTTTATCAATAACTGAATCTAAATACATAGCCGCTGGAAGCTGCTGTGCTTAATTACTTTGGCTTAAGAAAATGCTAAGTGATTATGGTATTAAAGACTAACAACTACATCTCTATTGTGATGATCAAAGCGCGATCAATATCTCTAAAAATTCTGTTCAACACTCGCGAACAAAACACATAAAAATTAGACATCATTTTATACGTGAATTAGTTGAGTCTAAGGAATTAGAAATCAATTATCTTCCTACTGATTTGCAACTCGCAGATATGTTTACCAAACCTTTGGATTTCAATAGATTTATTTCTTTGCGTAAGTCGATAGGTATGGTTTTGTGACACCCCGCCTAATTAAATACCGGGCGATCACTCCTTTATTAAATTAAAATCAAGATGAACAGTTGGATCATTCTTAGCATCACTGCCGTGAAAATAAATTTCCAATTTAAACACCCTAATTAATTAAGCTAAGTGTCAAAACCATTTTTAACATTTCCTTTCGAATTTTATTTTTAAAGAAAAATTATTTATTTATTAACAACATTTTTTAATATATAACGAATCACACCACAATAATCCTGGAACATATAATCCAATTAATTTAAACATTCAACATTCAAAATCCCAACATTTAAAACTTAAAGTAACACATTCATGCTTAATAAATCCCAAAGTAACGGTACTAGAAATAACAGAAATACAAATGTCCCAATAAAACAGATAAATAGTGGAAAGGGCGACACATGCCCCAATAACTGAGAATGATAGAAGTGGAATCAAGTAAATGAAATCGTCTAAGCAAGTGTCCTGCAACTCCCACCTAAGCTGCAGCACGTTCCTTCCAAGGGATCCTAAGCAAGACGCCCCTGTGGCTGGGCACCTGTAATATATACATATATATACAAGAGAGAAAGAGAAATAGGAACGGGTCAGAGCCCGATAGTGTATGATTTAAAAATTCGTTTAGCAAGTATTTAAATTGATACAAGCCAATGCAACACTCTCTTGAGAAATTCTCACATCTCTTCTAATGTTCACTCCTATCGCACTAACTTTCCCAATGGTTTATCTCTTCATATATCACACTATCTTTCCCCAAGGATTTAACTTATCTTATGTTATTCGCAGGATTTAAAATTGAACGATACAATTGTTTGAAAAGAATATTTCAATTAGTATCCAAAATTCTCATTTTAACTTTATCAATTTATAAAGTTTTTCAGTGTCATATTATACTCTCTCAAAACAAGTACTTACAATATGAGTCATCAACCATGTCCTACTTACCATATCACAGTAGGCAGTTCCCAAATTCCAGTATTTCATATATATATATATTAAATACTCGTATAATATATATATATATATATATATATATATATATATATATATATATATATATATATATATATATATATATATTATAACAGCACCCCAAATAAAAACTATGGTGCGGGCATACTCTACTATCCAAAACCCCGTATCACTCGTATTAAGGGGAATACAAATTCGGAATCACTCTCGAATTGTATTAACACATACACAAACAATATTGAGGTGAAGCATAGATTCCAAGTCTCTAAGAGGATGGTACATACCCGCGTCTCTTAGGACCCTCTGAACTATCAAATCGATAGCCTGTACCAAGGATATCTATCTTCTAGGGTACAAGTCAATATCCCCCATAAAGGTCCCATCGAGATAAGACTGTCCCAGCGCGATAACCTCAGAGATAGCAAGTAGCGTGGGCATGATTTTACAAGTATATAATATATGCATACACAATCATATAAATATACCACTTTATTATATCAATTTAGGTTTATCCCATAACCTACATTCACAACATTTATCCTTATTTTTCCATTATTATATATCAAGTATAATGGTTCATTTCTAACTTTAGTTCGAAGGGTTTTTCCAACTTACTACGTGATTGGACATAAATATTGTATATTTATTCCCCTAATTTGAGAGAATTTGTGAACCCGAGTGATCGTTGGCAAGTATTTCGTGTTTCGTGCTTCTCTTATTGGTTTTACATGTTAATTATGCAAGTAGCGCAAAAGAGAAAGCGAGACAATGAAAGAAAAGCTAAGAAGGCAAGTTCAAGGGCATTTTGGTAATTTTTCAGCCAGATCCCGAAGGAGGAGTCAACTGTAAAGTTGAAGAGCTCAGAACAACGAGAACACTGGAAGAAACGGCACCCAAATCCGAGCTACGGTTGATGAGTTATGACCCGTTGAAGTTGAAGAAAAATCCAAGGAAGAAAGGAAAGAAAACAAGAAAAAAAATCTAAGTGTTGAATGGAAGAAAAAGCACCCCAGACCAGCAAACATTCGCGAACCCAGGGGCGAACCGGTTTGGGGGGCGAACCGGTTCGAGGAACATGCGAACCGGTTCAGGGGTCCTGAAGCGCGATTTTTCTCCTTTATTCTGATTGGCTCTAAGGTTTCCTCCTTATACCACATCAAAATTTCGTGGTTCCTTATTATACAACATCAAAATTTCGTGGTTTAATCCTCTACATCACAAAAGGTTTCCAGAATATCATTTAAGTCATCACTACATGCAATTTCCTATCTCAAATTGGGTTTTTCTTCCATACAATTCATCCTAATCATTCCTAAACTAATATGAAAGATGAATCAACGAAATAAGCAAGTTAAACACTTGCCTGGGATTTTCAGAAGTCTGGTTTGGTGCCGAAATTGGTGCGGTTGCGTTCCCCGTCTCACGATCTACGCTTTGGCGGTGGCGGCGGTGCAAACGGGTGAGTTTTGAGCCTTGGAATGTCTTGAGAGCTCTCTCCTCTCCTCTCCATTGGCCGTTCTAGTGTTTTGAGTTATCTAACCCTAGGAGATAACCTAAACATCTGATATAGCCCCTTTAATTTTCGTGGGTTTAATTACCCAAAAATACAAAATGACTAAAATGCCCTCCCGGGGTACTAATTAGTTTAAAAACGCCTCGAGACCCAAATCAAACCCCCGGGTATACTTTTCTGACTATCTCGACCCTTCCGGACGCGTTGGCGCACTCAAAAAGACCATACGGACAACTTATAAAATATTTACTTTTTATTTATCAATATTTAGTCCCGACGCGACACGGGCACGTCCCGATTCAAATTTCTAAAATTGTCATTTTATTCACTCGTTACATTTAATATGACCACTATCATATATTACTTTGCTCATTAGTAATATTCAACAAATTTTCCCATAATTACTAACTCTCATCACGTTAATAATTATAACATAATTAATTTCCGGATTTTTATTAAATAATTAATTCACATTAAATTTAATAAATCCCCAAATTAATATAGCATAAAAATACGGGGTATTACAGGTTTGTTCTGAATAAACTCTTTGACTTGCATAGTTTTTCCCTTTGTCCATTTGAGACAAAATGGGGGAGAAATTTGAGTCTTATGAGTTCACTTCTTTTGTACATATTCTAATAAGCTTGATCTTAGTGATTATTTACAGGATTCTGTACAGTTATTCTCAACAGGTGTAATAGGGTAGTGAATTTTAATTAGTTGAGTTATGTAATTTTCTTTTCTACGAAATGGGTAGATAGAATTTTTGTATAGGAATAAGTTCTTTCCTTTTTTCTTTGTAACCCTACGAGTCCAAGATGACTCAAAGGAGATTTTATCTCATATTTCCAAAGGGGGAGATTGAAGCACCTTATACTCTTGACTCACTTGAGTCTACATTGTATAAGTGCTCATTTAGTTTGGAAATAGTGGTAAAATTGAGTCCCTCCCCTAGATACCAAAGAGCCTCAGATCTTCTATAAAATTCATTCCTCTTATTTGATTGATCAAAGGTATATTCACAAACACTCATACACATAAGGACTGCATACATGGGTCATATATTGCATAAATTGGTTGTGTGTATGTTGTGTGTCTTAATTTTCCTTAAAACTTGTTTTAATAATTTTTTGGGAATTTTTAATGTTTTTTAAAATGATTTTTTCTTAATGAAAATTGGGATTAAAAAGTTTTGGGGTCAATCTGTAAATGCTGATTGTTGGTTTTATTCCTATAAAGTTTACTTGGGTAGAAATCGAAAGAGCTTGAGACATTAAGGGTGTTTGTGTAATTTGTTTGAGATGCGCGTGTGAGGTTCGATATTAGCCCTACACCTGTCGCCCTTCTACTAGTTGGATTTGTGTTTCTTTTAAGAGAGAAAACCGTTATTCATTATCTGCCCTTGGATTGATCTTATCAACGCTCTACATGCGTCCAATCCCAATCCCTGTGAAACTCTCTTAGCCAATCAAAAAGCGTTTAACCCACTGCTTCTCTTAAACTGTTAGATGAAAGTCAAAAGGCCAATACTAAATCTCAGCCCTTAGATTCATCTCAGCCTTCTTGATCCTTCTCAGCCCTCTATAAAAGGAGGCTATCCCTCAGCCTTTGAGAGATTTTTTCCACTTCATTTAATTCGAGTGAGAAGAGAGAAGAGAGAGAAGACAGAGAGAAAGTGAGAGAAACTAATAGAAACCCTAATTCGTTCAAACACCTTTTCAAACCCTAAACCTTTTTCCAAAAACCAGTTTACACCAAACACCGTCCCTGAGTGTTTGAGAGTTTTTGAGTGTTGGTTTGAAAGATGTTTCGTGGTTTTACCTCTTCGTTTTAAGATCTTATGTCCAACTTAAACATTAGGTTAGATCTGTATTTCTGTTTCATAGAAATCATAGATCTGGTCATTTTATGTTATATTACACTTAGATCTGCATTCTTAGCTTCTCGCCTTGAGAAATCTTTTGTTGATTATTTTCTATAAATGTTTTCATCTTCAAAATCAACAAAATCATTTTCTGTTTCTAGTTCTTTGGAAACAAGACCTTTGACCTAGTTAGAATCACACTTGATGGTTTTCAATTTCAAAACCCTGAAATTGATTAAGATCTTGAATCGTCTTCCAAGAAAGATAGCCGTGGATTCCGGGATCATTTTAAAGGTAAAATAAGGTTTTACTTTCCTAAGAAGAGAGAAATTAAAAGTCACAGCATATAGATCTGATTTGTAATTTGCTAGGACTATTTGTATAAATAAGTGTGAGTGTGAGTGCATGCATGTGTTAGAGCACCATCACAAACACTCACACACTACAACACTGAAAGTGTTGGTAATAAGATCTTGAAACAAGAGTCAACGTAAAGACTGGAACAAAGTGGAAGTTAGCAAACTAGGAGAACCACATCAGCAATCAGAACTGCAGAGAAGTTAGAAGGAAACCAATGGGTACATTCCTAAACTTGTATAGGACTGATTTGTGTGCATGTATGTTATATAGTTTGTAACTGATATATTTTGTTTTAGCGGATTTTTTAGTTTGTGACTTAGAAGTCACCGTGGATGTTTCCTCAGTTGGGTGAGGTTTTACCACGTTAAAAATCTCTCGTCATTAATCTTTCTACATCTTCTCATCTCATTCTTGCTGGTGTGCTGTTTTATCTTTTCATTTTTGTTTTTCAAAACCTTTTAACAAATCTTAAACTGGTCTCGTGCATGTTTTATTAAACACATCTTGTGATTAACCTGATTTGATTTAAAGAAAATTATTTCCTCAAAAAACAGTTCGGAGTTATTTTTAATAGTTTAATCTTGTATTAAACGACTTTAGTAACTGTTTTTCACTAAAAAAATAAATACCCGTTAAATTTTATGTTTGGAAATTTTAAAAAGATAGAATGTGAAACTATTTCATGTCAAGAAGTGTTACATACCAAAAAAATTATAGTGAAATATTTTAATTAATAATTATTTTAACCAAAATGTACATCAATAATAACATGTAAACATACATAATATAAGAAAGTTAACTTTGAATTTAATTAATCAATCTTTTTAGGGCTATTTTCTATAAAAATGAATCCATTATAGGATTCATAGCTTATATAAAACAATTCCCTTACATCGCGATAATACTAAATGATACTCCATTGAGGGGTGACAATTTTAAAAATGACATGAAATTTCGTGTTCATTTTGAGTATTTTTTACACAAATTCAAGTATTATTTTTGTCAAAATTACAAGTCATGTTAGGCGTTTTAGTGAGTTTGGTTGCATTTTAATTGGTTTATCGTGTCTATTTGTATATAATTTAATGTAAAACTTTAGCAATCGTGTTAGTCGGGTCGTGCTTTATACGATTCTTATTTGTTCTAGATAAAAAAAATTCGAATTTGCACCATATCCTGTTTGTGCTCAAAACTCTTTTCGTTTCATGTCGATCGAAAACATGACCCATATACATGAATGAACTTAGTCCATATTTTTTATTTTGTAAAATACCCTAATTTTCCCCACTCCCTACAATAAAAATCATGATACCTTTGACAAACGCCCGATTCCTGAGCTACATATGACATTTCATGGTGTGTTTCAATTGGGTTTTAGCCATTCCAAAGGCTTTTTAATCATAAATTATAACCAATTATAAGAGATGAGATTACATTTTACTTTTATAGACAACAAATTACACCATTTATAAGTATATGAAGAAATAAAATCGGCTAAAAGACATTTATCAAACATCAAATACTTAGAAAATTAACAAAAATGTATGATTAAATAAGTCCATTACTCATAAACAAAAAAGTCCACATGTATGTGAAGAGACAGAGATAGATAGAGAGCACCAACCACCACACTGATCATTCCATTTGTTCATCGCCAACCTATAGACCGATTACCCCAACCATTTGCATATTGAATGGATCTGAAAAAGATAATGAAGTTTTTGAACTATATACATATACAATTGTATGTATATATTGAAATAAAATTCAATTACTGTTGGTAAACAAATTAGAATATACTCACATAATTCCTTATGTTGCTATAAAATGGGTTGAATCTAAAGAAATCAAAAGGAAAAAGTAGAGAACAAACTAAAACAAATATAGGTGTTAAAAATAAGACTATAGTACCGTGTAATGCTAAAGTATTCTACAAAAAATATGTGGTGGAAAATGTGGAGGAAAATTAGGGAATGTGATATTCACTATCTATAAGGATAACAAATATTGAAGAGACTACATGTATCAATAAGTTACATTCATTTATAGATTTGGACTTAAATGGATAAACGATTGGGGGATAGAGATGGAAAGGGGAGGATAAAGGTAGTGCGAAAAGTGAAGCTGAATGGGAGCAGAAATATGACAGAGCAAAGAAACGGAGATAGATGTAATGATACTGAATAGATGTTAGATTTAATTAGAGTTTACACGTGGAACATTTACACATTTATAAACGGGGACATTATTTTTAAATATATATATTAGAGTAAATGGAACTTTAGGTATGAAGTCGTTGTGGAGAAGAACGAAGGAAATAGAAAACTAAAATAAATTAAAAAGTGAGGTCATGTCAAAGATATTAGCAAAATTTGAATGATGTGAAATAATGCATTAAAAAATAAAGTTTCAAGTAAAAATAAAAATAAGAAAGGGGAGCTTGATAGATAAGTCATGTTTACATGATATATTTTTTAATAAGTTCTATCATAATTTTTTTTCCTTAATAGGTTCAGTTTGTACATAAAATAAATATTTACTGTATGTTTACAAATAAAACCTATTAGAAGAAAAATCTTTTTTTATGAGACCCGTTGGAACAAGCAAAAAAATGTTATGACTTGAAAAGGATTGATCGATAAAAAAAAATCATAAGAAAATGCGCTTAAAAATAGAGGGAGAAATAAGGAATGGTGAGGCGGTAAAATGGTTGCAGTGCACTAGCCTAATCTTGAAGCTACCCGGTTTTGCACTTTAATAACGCTAGTTGAATGTGAATCCAACGCAGAGGATGTAGGTATATATATATATTAGCCTTCTGAGTGTTAGAATCTGACATAATTTTGAGATCCACCCGCACCTAACCTACCTACACACTGATTACCGTTTGTACTTTTTTTGATACCTGTTTTCGATCCAAGACAAGATGTTGTTCGGCTCGCCTCCTGGTAACTAACTTAATTCTTACATTCATACAGATAGATACAATTGCTTTGCTGTATATTTTAGGGCCTCATACCCAGTGACGGATCCAGGATTTGGAGTCAAGTGGGGCGAAAAGTTCTGACGAACCCCAAGGGTTTGGGGGCGGGAGCCCCCGAGACAATTTTTTGAGGGTTGTTTTTACTTTTTTTTTTGTAATTATTAACCCTAAAAATATTGAGATATTAATCAACTAAATTTGGATTTCTACTTTGTTTCTGAATTTTTTTAGGATAATTCTAGGCTGACACATAAAAGTAGACACATTTTGTAGACACACTGATGTGTCGCATTTGCATTGGCTCGTGTCTAGGGTCCACGCCAGTGGGACCCATGTGAATCCTAGACACTAACCAATACGTTGACATGTCGCATTCGTATTGGTTAGTGTCTAGGCTTCACATGGTTCCCACTGGCGTGGACCCCAGACACGAGCCAATGCAAATGCGATACATCAGTGTGTCTACAAAATGTGTCTACTTTTATGTGTCAGCCTAGAATTATCCTAAAAAAATTCAGAAACAAAGTAGGAATCCAAATTTAGTTAATTAATATCTCAATATTTTTAGGGTTAATAATTACAAAAAAAAAAGTAAAAACAACCCCCAAAAAATTGTCTCAGGGGCTCCCGCCTCAAACCCTTGGGGTTCGTCAGAACTTTTCGCCCCACTTGACTTCGAATCCTGGATCCGCCACTAGTTGAGGCTTGACCCAATACACATTCTCTTTATAGTTTGGCTAAATTTTCATCAATACTTGGGATGGGTTGCATATGACACAATATCACTCTTCAACATTCATTCTACCCACGGCAAGCTTCATGTTTTTTTGTTAATATTTTTTTTCATTTAATGTGGACTTGCACTATGTAGAGTTAAGCATGGCTGAAAAATGATATGTATATCATGTGACCGCTATTACCTTACACTGCTACATATTTCATTATGTGAGTCCTACAGATAATCTTTAGTTGTTATTAATTGTATCCTGTGGCCATAAGTTTAAACAGAGTTGTCAGGACGTTTGCCATCCATTTATATTGTTAGAAAATAGTTTTCTTCCAATGGAACAACTTTGTTTTTTTTATGCTCAACACTATTTTTTTCTACTAAGGAAAATGCTATGCTTACAACTTTTTTATACAAACTAATGTGACATCAACTATCGATGCATTATTACAAAAAAAAATTATACAATTTGTTTGTGAAGTGTAGCACTACTCTTCTACAATAATATAATTTAGGGTCCGTTTGGTTCGGGGTGAAATACTTTTAACTGCGATAAAAAGTAAAATGGTGAAATGTTTTTTCACATACTTATAATAAATTTTTTGTTGGGTTGATATTGTGAATAAATGCACACCCTATAATTCTAAAACTTTAAACAAGAATAGAGAAAAAAATTCACTCTAAATAGGTGAAAACGTCTTTCACCATATTACTTTTTACCGCGTTAAAACATATTTTACTCCGAACCAAACGGACCCTAAGAAAGTGTTTTCTCACCCCATCAATATCTCTCTCTCTCTCTCTCTCTCTCTCTCCTGAGGTTTGTACTATGTCCCGAGCATACTATTTACTCCCCTCGCCAATTTCTATATTTATAATAAACTTATTTTACTTTTGGAACCAATTGATTGCGACTTTGCATAGGCGGAGCCAGGGGGTGGCTTGGGGGGTCCCAGCCCGCCCCCCCCCCCCCCCCCCAAAAAAAATAAATAGTAGTGTTAATTTATAAATAAAAAAACAGTGTTACAATATAAATTCAGCTCGTCGAAAATATAAATTCAGCGCACTCCGAATAGAACTTTTGGTGATTTTTCTCAAAATAATTTAAATAACCTCAAAAAAATTCGGCTTGGGGGCTCCCGCCCCCGAACCCACGGATATCACCCTTAAGGAAGCCCGTCCTAATGCGAATTCCTGGTTTCGCCATTGCTACTTTTTATACAAAAACTTAAGTTATGAAACGGCGTTGCTCAATACGCTGAAACTGTTAGTGATAATATCATTTTCTATGCCGTGAATATTTTTTTTTTAATGTAAGAAACCAATTTTGATGGACTGACAAGTGGAAAATACAAAATTAGTAACTTTTTAATATAATAGTGAATATCTATTGTCAAGAAAATAGGAAACTCACCCCACTAGTGCGTAAGTTGCATGAATTTGACTAGAAGTTGGGTGAAGAGAAACTTTCCAAAATTAGGGGCGAGATATCTGGAGGGTGTATCCGAAAATTCCCATTAACCCTTACCCAGTATTTAATGAGTTACGTTGAACCATAATTTGTTTATTTTGGGTTGCTAAGATGGTGTTAATTTACATTTTTGCAAAAATCATGAGTTAGTGTCTAGCTTTAACTCTCTGACTTTGATCTTTTCCAGTAACTTTTCGTTAAATTTTGTACTGCTTCTTGAATCTTGTCGCAAAACTACAGAAAATTGTGATCGGATATTTGATAATTGAGTTTCTTATTTCTAATATGTTTATGGCCTAGATTGTGAGGATAAAATGATACTTGACCAAAAATGAAAAAAACATGTCTAGCTCTCTCTTATTTTTATTGAGTGTATAACGCCTGAAAACTATCTATCATCCACTTTCAGTATTTTCTATATTTGGACAGAGACCTATTTTTGGTTCCTCAGGTATCCCTGGATTTGGCTTTAGCCACTCTACAACTTTTGGACAATCAATTACTCCATTTGGTAGCCACAACTTATTTGTATCCCCTACATCTCCTTTTGGGAAGAGTTCCTCTTCTTGTAAGTTTTTTATTAGCATTTCTTAGTGGTTAAAAAATTTGAAATGTTAGAATATCTTTCAGTAGGCAGTATATTTCATGATCACGTATACAATTTGGTATGGACAAGAAGTATTAACTAACTTAACCCTCTGCATTTTGTGGGAGCCCAGGTCAGAACACCAACATTTGGGAATATCCACTTTGGACACTTAATGTTTGGTGGTGAACATGGAGGAAGTAGAGTAGCACCTTACTCTGGAACTGCCGATATAATTGGCAGAAAACTGGTATCGATATCTACCGTGCCTGCTTAGAAAGAAGAAAGCCATGAAGAATTGAGGTCCAAGGACTACCAGTTAGGGGATAAAGGTATGATTGTCCTTTTTTTTTGTGTGTTGCTTTGGTATAGTAATGGAATGTATCGACTATTCTGTGTTGCCTATTAATTTTAATCTGCAGGTGGAATTAGAATGGGTACTTCCAGCGTACAACTAAATCCTTCACCAGATTATGTCTTGCCAAGTTCTTCAGTGACACATATTGCATTTACACCTACATCTATAACAACGTCACCCACTATATTTCAATCCAATATCTCTCCATGTTTTGACCTATATAGCTCTACATCTTGTTTTGGACCCAATAGCTCTACTTTTGTTTTCGATCCATCTAGTTCTACATCTTGTTTTGGACCCACTAGCTCTATATTTATTTTCGGCCCATCCAGCTCTACATTTCTTTTGTCCAACTCTACATCTGGTTTTCAACCCAATAGCTCTCCATTTATATTCGGCCCATCCAACACCGCATCTAGTTTTGCAACCATTAGTTCTTCATATAGTTTTGGCCCATCCACCTCTACATCTGGTTTGGGACCCAATAACTATCCATCTAGTTTCGACCCATCCAACTCTACACATGGTTTTGGACCTAATAGCTCTCCATCTATTTTTGGTCCATCTAGCTCTACATATAGTTTTAGACCCAACAACTCTCCATCTTTTTTTACCCATGCAGCTTTACATCTAGCTCTACATCTAGTTTTGGACCTAATATACCTCCATCTATTTTCTATCCATCTAGATCCACATCTAGTTTTGGACCCACTAGCTCTTCGTTTTGGGGCCCATAGCTCTTCACACCTGGTTTTGGACCCAATAGCTCTGCATCTATTTTTGGTCCTTCTTCCTCTACATCTGGTTCTGGACCCAACAACACTCCATTTATTTTCGGCCCATCCAGCTCTACATCTGGTTGTAAACCCACTAGCTCCTCATCTCTTTTCGGCCCATCCTTCTTAACACGTGGTTTTGGGCGTAATAGCTCTTCTTTTATTTTCATTCCATCCAACTCTACACGTGGTATTGGGCCTAATAGCTCTTCATCTATTTTCGGGCCATCCAACTCCACACCTGGTTTTAGGCTCAATAGTTCTTCATCTATTTTTGGTCCATCCAATTCTACACCTAGTTTTGGGCCCAATAGCTCTCCATCTATTTTTGGTCCATTTAGCTCTACATCTGGTTTTGGACCAACTAAATCCTCATTTATTTTTAGCGCATCCAGCTTTACATGGACCAATTAGCTCTCCATCTATTTTCGATCCATCGAGCTCTACATCCGGTTTTGGACCCTATAGCTCCCCTCCTCTTTTCGCACCATTGTCATCCTCTATCCTCAGTTTAACTTCGGCCACAGGGACAAATGTAGGAGTTTTCACTCCATTCCATCCAGCACAAACTACTCAGATAAGAGGTACATTTTCTGGTAGCAACTTAGAGATAATTTTACCGAAACCATACTTACCGGTTTATAAATTGATATTTTATAGTTTTTTTCCTATTTGAAGGTTCAAGTGGCGATGAGGATGTTACAGGAGGTAGCAATCGTCCCATCTGTAATGGAATGTGTAAATGTGTAGTTTTACACATTTATGTCTCACAATGGGTAATATAATGTGCAGTTGGAGGAGAGAGAAAATGTTAGAAGAATGCAAATGTAAGAGGTCGATACACAATGTGTAAGTGGGGTCCAGACGTTCTGGGCGTTAAACAGATATTCGCCCAGATTGGACGTTAAAAATATTACCGCCTGGGTGCCTATAATTTGTCCGCCCATACTCATTTTTGAAAATAAAAAAATAAAAAATTAGTATTCAAACGGTAACGGGTATATAACAGCTTAGAGTTAACGGTTGAAAAATCTGGGCGATTAAATGTCGTCCGCCCAGATCTGGGCGGTAAAATGTTTAACGCACACCCTCCCTCTACGTCAGCATTTGCATTGTCCCATTGTAAAAACTAGAGGAACAATCTAAGCAAAACAATGTAGATTTACATTTTTTTGCACTACACCACTACAGATGGCCTTAGAATACCACAACTCAACAGTATGATTCACCTGTCTTTTATGTCCCCCCAAGTACCACCACACACAAACACCTTTTTAAACATATTTTTACTTTAGTCTATGAGAATCTTTTGTTATATTTAGTACCTTGTTCATAATATATGGTTCTGCATGCGTGTAATATTTGAATGTTATTTTAAAACTCGTGATATCATCATGGTTAACATATTATATATGCAAACAATGTTCTCATATAATGTGGTAGGTCTGGCAATATGGGCTCTTGAGGATGAAATCGTCCATAACTTACCCAAAATAATGTGTTTGGGGCCCATTAATTGTGTTTGTGGGTCAAAATGGTTTGAGCGATCCAATAAGACGGTTTGTTGGTAGGTCATTAGCGGGTCAAAATGATTTTGGAACCTCTCAAAAATAAAACTCAAATTACTAAAGGGTTTAAAGATTTTTTTTATTTAAGTACTTGTATATTTTTTTTCAAAAAAAAAAGTGGGTCAACCCAACCCGACTCGAATTTGACCCGACCCAACTCGTCCAAATTATTCTGTCCGACCGCTTTTGACCCATTCAAATATATTCGTATCCATTTTTTACCCGTCCATAACCGTCCATTTGCCAGTACTATAACGTGGTGATCATCGCAATCTCTGAAAGCTACATAAAAGGTCATTGGTGCGTATTTTTAAAAGGTCCATATGGAGAGCTTATGAATTTGATGGGGTCAGTCTTAAACCCTATTGAAAATTAATGGTAGTGTTCGAATGCCACCTGGGCATGCAAATTTTCACTTGGGACATTTTTTCCTCTTCAGATGCCTAACTTTTCTTAGGTAATGTGTTGGAGGTATTTTCTGTAGCATTTCAGAACGTAAGAAAATTTTGGAATTCCTCTTCTGAATGAATGCTTATGTTTTATATTTATCTACATGTTGCTCACTGGTTCTAGTATTGATAAAATGTTTTTCAGGCTTCTCGCTCAAAACACTGTGGCAATTCAACCTTCATTTGTTGCGAGTCCTTTCGGAACTTTTCCTGCAATATCTTATCTTGGATCCACACCATCATTTCGACATGGAATTTCTAGTTTACCTGTAAGTTTCCATTACTTTGAAAATCCAGTAAGTCTTAATTTTTGCCATTGCTTGTGCTAACAGTTACTTTTCCTTAAAAGATTTTTACCTTTGAATGTGCATGTTTAATCTGAGGAAGTATATAAAAGGGCTCCTAGTTTAAATTTACATAATGGCTATAAAAGTGTTTGGACATTTTATCTGGAGTCCCCTTTTCAAGATATGCCAATGAATATTGAAAGTTTTAGTTTTCTGGTGTTACATAGTTGTAACACACGACACACAAAAAATTAAGGGGTTTTTGCATATAAGTCCCATTTATGTAAAATGTCATAAAATAAGTCCCACTATAACTTTTTCCTATATGTAACCTACTTTTATTGTTAGTAATATTTACTGCATTTCAAATTGACCAAAAAATTCTTTTTACAACCAACACACACTAACATATAGGGAGTAATTTCCTGGAAGATGAACTACTTTTTTCCCATTTCGAAGATGAAATAATTGTAATTTTTGATTTAGAAATTTGTTTTCAGCAAAAAATATATTTTTGTAACCAAATCGGAAGTTATAGTTTTTCTGAACTTGGAAATGGAAAAATTAACTATCACGGATATGGGTATATTAGTAAGGAGAAAATTCATAAATTAAAAAATAGGAATTATTTAATGGAATGAAAGGTTCTAGAACATATATTTCGCATTTGAATCTGTTACTTAAAGACCAATAAAGGATATTGCAATAGTTAATGTATTCACAATGGTGGATGATTTTTTCAATACATTTTACCTCCCCTAACCCCACCCATACTCACCAAAATAAAAAGAGAATACACCATCTGTTATACTCAAATTTTATTATTTGAGGACATAATACCATGTTAGTATATCATTGAATACTTAGTTTTCTCGTTTTCCAAACAAGTCTCTGATAAGTAGGACCCACACCTGTCTAGAAGACGTCGAAAATATGATCCTAAGAACGACGGTCCAAATGTAAGAATTATGACAAGTTGATTTAGATATGGACAATTGCAACAATAAAAAAAAGACGCGAAAATGTTTTACATTAATAACGTCTCTTGAATGTTATGTGCAGGTATCATTGTTCCGTAATGATTGTGATACACCTGTAATACCCCGTATTTTTATGATATTAAATAATTATGAGATTTATCATCATTATTGGATTAATTTAATTAAAAACGTGAGAAATTAATTTTATAGTTAATTAATCCGAATTAAAATAATTATTAACTAGCGTGTCAAGGGTTAATACTTATTGATGAAAGTTATTAAATATTATTGTGTGGATATGTAATATGAAATTATGAAATTTTATAGATTGTCGAGAGTGAGAAATACGATAGTTTGGTATATTAAGTCAGGACGCGCATGTGAGTCATGTAATTATTTTTAAGTAACTCGTATGGTCATTTCTAGTGCGCCATTGAGTCCGAAAGGGTTGAGATAGTCAGAAAACTCTACTCAGGTATTCTATTTGGACTCCGAAATATTTGTAGGCCTAACCGACACCCCATAGGGGTATTTTTGTCCTTTGAATTTTTGGAGAAACATTATGGACGAAAATTAAAGAAAATAAATAAGGTAAACGTGGGGGAGAAAGGGTCTGCCAGTTCCAAACCTACGAGAGAGAAAAGAGAGAGACGCAGAGGAAGGAAGAAGGAGTCCATATGTGTTCTTGGTGAAAAACTCAAGGACTCACATCACAAATCCCACCAAAGCGTAGATTAGAAGATGAGGAACAAGTCTATGCCAATTTCATCAACGAATCAGAATATCATAATCGAGGCAAGTGTTTATTGCTTGCTTTCTTTAGTAGTAATTGTGCTCATGTTAGTCCAGGTAATTACCCCATAAATATGAAGATGAATATTAGTGAAAATTTGGGAGAATTGATCATAATTTAGGAATGATTTGAATAAAGTTTGATTCCTTCGTGTAGATAGGATTATGTCCACGAGATTATGATAATTTTATGATTCAATCTGGGCTTAATTTGGAGTTTTGCATATAAATTTGAGAATTATAGTTTTTGATATTTTAATTTGGGAATTTTGATTTTTATTAATGATCAATGATGATATATTGTTGGAAATCATGTATAGATGTTAGTTAGTTGATGGAAATTGAATGATTGGTATTTGGGCTGATTATTTTAGAGGTTTTAGGGTTAAAAAAATGGTGAAAATGAAATTATAATGGGTGTAGAACGTAACAGGTCTGGTGGGGGAGAAGACTGTTGAATCTCGTTCGAACGAGATTGAGCTTCGTTCGAATGAGAAAGCTGATGTTGTCCGAACGACATCTGACCTCGTTCGAACGACAGGTCCAAAAATTTGAGAAATTTCCAGTTCAGTCTAATTCAAGTTACACGGTTATTTTGAGTGAGGAAAACTGTCAGTTGATGAATTTAGTATAGTGCAGAATTGTTAAGAGGTAATTGTATAATGATACATTAAATATTTGGAAAGGTGAGATAACTTGAAAATTTCAAGAGAGAGATTATTTGAAATAAATATGCTATACATAGAAATGAGAGAATGATACGTATGTAAAGTATATGTTCTGGTTGGGTGAATACATATTGATTTTAAATAGGATGTGTGCATACCTATTATATATTGTGTGTATATCATACCTACACTGCTTGCTATCGGGAGGAGGTTTTGCACAATGGACTATTTTATCCTAGGTGATCCAATGGGGGATACTTGACATGTACCCAGAGCATATGAACTTGGATACGTGTTATATAATATGTACGATAGTTTCGACGGTTGAATGGGAACATAGGTATGTACGTGACCCATTTGGTTGGTGAGTATGCTCGCCTCCAATATTTGTGTTATGAGATTTATGGTTCATGGGAGACGCCGAGCCAACTATCCTTTATGCGGTGAGAGATGCATCGGGACATGATAGCAGAGTATGCATTGCGCCAAGTGGTCTTAACAAAGGAGTGCAGTATATATATATATATGTGTGTGTGCTTGTGATTATGTCTACTGTGTATAACTAGTAGATATAGTAATAATAATAATTGTTTTGCACCAAGTGGTGTTAACCAAGGGGTGCAGGTGTAGTATACATATATAGGGATGGTATGACTATATATATGAATAAACTTGGGAAAATGCTACTGTGTGAAATTTGTAGATATAGTAATAATGAGAAATAAAATAATCTTAGTTGGTAAAAGATTTAACCGGTCGGACGGTGAATAATGATGTTTAGTTATGGGGGATAAACTATTTCAACAACGTATTGTATGGGCAATACATATATACTACTAGTGGCATAGATGAAGGTATGGTGACTTCGAACTAGTTAGGCTGGGTAGCATAACTAATAGGGGTAGATGTACGTTAGGCGTGCACAATAGATTAGAGGTGAGAATCTCATGTGAGAGTTCGAAATTAACATTCACATAATACTTGCTTCATTGCAGTTTTAAATACTTGCTAAAACAAATATTTTTACAACTCGGGATCTGACCAGTTTCTTGCTATTTTCCTCTCTTTTGCTATATATATATTTTGTTTATCAGGTTCCCAACCACAGGGTCGCCGCCAGACTTAGACGCATGGATCATTTGGCGAGATGCAGTTGTTGTGTAAGCTATAGGCTATTGAGATTAGACGCTTTCATCTTTCCATTCAGTTCTAGTTCAGACATCTCAGTTAGGGCATGTGTCGCCCGCTTCCAGTTTAGTTATTCAGAGATAGTACTTTTCTTAGTAACATTTCTTCTCTTGTTGGATTGAGTAGTATTACACTTTTGGTTTGAGACTTTGAATTGGAATGTTTTATCCAGTCTTATTTAATTCAGTAGTTGTCTCCTATTCGGTATTTATTTTATTCTGGTGGAATCTAGATAGCTTTTGTTTTAAATATGAAAATTTATTAACGAATTATTTGAATGCAATTAAAATTAAATGTTTTAACATTAAGCTTAATTATTTATTAGGTGATAAATGAAATAAATTATTTTCGACACTGATGCTAAGAATGAACCAATCAGTCACTTCGGTTTAGTTTAATAAAGGACTGATCACCCGGTATTTAATTAGGCGGGGTGTCACGACATCAAGCAGAGAGAGGGCAGGCTCTTTAATTTTTCCAAGGGAAAATACAAGATCTTTGGTTATTCATCCCACTGAATAGTGGCTACTGAGGATTAACTCACAGACATTGTCTGCTCTGAGCCATACAGACATTCATTTGCATGAGGATGGTAAGTGCAAGTGAGCTAAGCATTTCGATTATGTTTTGGTAAAAATCCTACTTTTCTCGCACTTGTTTAAATGTTATATCCAAGTTATACTATCTTTTTCTTTCTTCCGTTTTTATTTTTTGTGAATAACAAATGGAAATAATCTTTCAAATTGTATGATTGTGAAACTAATAAAATGTAGGGATTTTTTGACATAACCCCCACCTTTTAATATAATATTTGTCTTAACCATCACTTTGTTAATCTCTTTGACATAACCTCTGCACAAGGGGGTTATCTAAAAATATTACATAAAAAAGGGGTTAAATCTAAGGATTTATTTGACTTTGCCCCTTATTTATAATGCCAAATTAGATTTAACCTCCTGTGTTGGGGGCAAAGTCAAAGAATTATGAAAATGAGGGGTTAAATCAATGTAGACATTAAAATTTGGGGGTTAAGTCAAAATGATCCTAAAATGTATTATGCAACTGTAGATGTCTTGTTTGATTTTTGGTTAGTAAGTAAATAATATCAAAATGCCTTTATAGAATCATTATCTCTGTAACATATTATTGGTCAGGTCAAAAAAATTTTAAATTAAAAAAATGTTTACTACACTGGCATATAAAAATGATAATAAGGTATATAAATATGATAGAATCATAATATAGGCGGCATTGTTATTTTCAATGCTTTTTTGGTGCTGAATGAATAAATTATTTAATGGAGAGTTAATGACAAGCTATCCTTTTTAGGATATGACTTCTCCTCTTATTGCACAAAAATTATAATTTGTTAATTTTTTCGATTTATCTTTCTTTCTCCCTTTTAAAAAATTAATTTGGATTCAAAATGTCAATTTTTAACTTCTAACTCGATGACATTTTTCATTAGGTAATGTTTCCGTGGAGATGTCTGCACATCTTCCAACTGGTTCCATATATGAGGAAGAAGATGGTAAGCCATTTGTATTCCATGAAATTCGTAACTCTCTCTTTCTGATGCAATTCAAGGAGCTGAATATGTTGAAGATGAACGCGGATCATGCACATGGGAGTGGAGATAAATTTACATAAGACCCTTTATCACTTTCTAGTGGTCCGATTACAAGACTTAGAGCCAAACATTTTAAGGAAGCTGATTAGGCATAAATTCTTCCTAATTTATCCATTAATTTAGGTACTTTTAGCACCTCGAACAAAGTAATCGATTTGACTTTATCTCATAATCATGCTACTGACTAATCCTAACGAGTACACCGAGTTTCTGGTATTTCGTAGTGATTTTACAGGTATTTGATGTCAAGAAACGGAAGAAGGAAACCGGAAGAATCAAGAAAGACAAGAAGGAAAGTCAAAAGGGCAAAAGTGTAATTTTCACCCGAAATTCGGATGAGGTACCTAAAGAGAAGTTGAAGATATCACATTCATGAGCACATAGGAAGAAACGACACCTCAATCAGAATCTCGGAACAAAAGATATGAGCAGTCAAAGTTGAGCAAAAAGTCGAACAGGCAGACCGGTCCGCCCCTGCCCCAGACCGGTCCGCATCGCAAAACTCCAGTAGACCTCGGATCGAAGGCAAACCAAAAAAGGTGGAAAATAAAAGAACCGGTCCGCCTGGAAATAAAAGGAGCCGATCCGCTTGGGAGGCAGACCGGTCCGCCTAAGGCCCGGATCGGTCTGGCTATCGAGATTTCCAAATCTTATCTGATCCGAAAGAGACTCCTAGTGCAGCTGAAACTCTTGAATTATTGTAGGGTATAAAAACCCATTTTTATTATTATTATAGGAACGGAGAATTAGTGTAATTTCACTACTTTTCCAGAAACCCTAGTTTAGATACAGTTGGTTCTTTTAATCCCAAGATTGAAGCTTTGATCAGATTTCAGTAATTACAAGTAATTCCAGTTAATACTTCGAGTGATTTGGTAAGATTAGTAAGTAATTTCGTCTGTTTAATTTTGTTTTACATCATTCTACCAATTTTTCATAGTTAATCATGTTTTTCTGCAAATCAAACACTGTTTTCATTACTTTCAGCATGCTAGGCTAGATTTTCTAAGGCCGGGATACATGAACCCAGCCTGCTGTGTTAGTTGCGTGTGTATAAAATTAGTCCTCTGAATTTAGTGATTGATTACGACCGTATTGCGTAGGAACACAACAATTGTATATCTTTATATCTCGTTTGCCCCTGGGTAACCAGGATGATTTAGTTTGCAATTCGAGTGTGACTATCGCGATACCGATTTACTCGTCCTCCGATTAAGTATGACGCGGGCTTGAGCCTCGTATACGTAATGCTTGGGAGTACTAAATTCCAGGTCAAATTAATGAGTTAAAATTTCGATTAATATTATAACTGCAATACAATAGGGTTGGGGGATTGTATTCCCGTCCTGTTTTTCTCATCATTTAGTTCAAAAGTTTCCAATCATTTTTCATTCATATTCTAAGTAATTGAGTGTAATTGCATATTCTCATAATTTCATAATTGCATTTATTATAATCATTCCCAAAACCAAATCATTTTCTCTTTTTCTTTTTAGAGTCAAAGTTAGGATTCCTCCGTTTTTTCCCGTCGTCACAACTTCGTTGTCTTTTTCCCTAAGGATCGATACCCGACTTGTCGGATTATTATTTGAGCGACAGGCTTGCAATGGAGCTTAGAGAGTACGCATTTCTGAGACACATTTTCAGTCGCGTCAGAAGCACTTATTGGGCTGATCCAAGAGAAGACTGATTCTGAAAAGATGGAGACCAAGATGGGACCAAATGATAATCAACGCTTAGTCCATGTCATTAACACAATTTGGGGAACTAACTATCATGCAAAAACGTGACCATCATGTTCACATCATAAATGGGCATGAATTTACCTATTTTCAAGGTTAATAAATGGGGGATGAATCTAGTCTTGGTTGGTTATCTTTAAATACATTGAACTTAGTCATTTAGTCATATTTTATTGTTTTCCAAGTCCAAGAGGCCTAAAAAATGCGGGAACTTGTTTACTTTGACAATTGTGTTGTTTTAATGCTGTATTTATTTCATTTCCTATTCTTGGAGGGTTGTTCCAATTATAAATGAGGGGAGTTACGGATTTTGTAAGGACTTTTTGACATAAACTAATATTATTGTGAGGTATTTTTGTTCCTCTTGGTTCTTAAGAAAACTTTTTGAACTTATCAAGTTAATCTTGTGGCGTTCAAACAACCAAACTTATCACTTTGATTCGTGAGAGATTCTTGGGTTTCTTGGTGCGGCGTTTTAATCCTGTGTAGTCTTGGTTCTTATCTTACTGGGTAACGGGTCAAGGCTCAACAAACTTTATTTATACAATCTTGGGTTCTTTAACCATCATTGTTATTGGGTTTCATCACAATTGTTGGAGGGGTTCATATCATTTGGTATCTGAGCCTATTTCTAAGGCAAGTTTGACTATTCTTTTTTTTTTCTTGTTTCCTCCTTTAGAGAAAAAAAGAAGAAGAAAAAAAGAAAAAAGGGGGTTTTAGGAGGTGAGAAACAAGATTGAAACACAAAAAAAATTGTATGCATTCTTTTCTTTTCGTATTGCTGAAACCTTAGAAACTGTGTGATTCATTCAATTTTTTTCTCCCGCAATCAAATTCCTTACCTTGTGATGAGTTTTGGTTGCTCCTCAATCTGAATTGCTGGTGGTTAATTTGAATTTGTATATTGAGTTCGATTAAGAACTAAAGAGGACAGAAAAGAGTGGAAAAAGGCAAGAGAGTGTGAGATCGTAAAAGGGTAAAAGCCATTTTGAGTGAAAACACGAGTGTGAGTGAAACACGCGAGGGAGTGCTTGTGAGGTTTCTAATATTTTTGCGGACTCTAAACATGTCCAATATTCAAGAAGACACAACCTAATAAGTTCAACAACCATCTGTTTCGAGCCTTCAAATGCAAGCATTGATAGGGGAGATGAGGCTTATGATGAGGGCTGAATTGGAACCTATTCAAGAGAGGTTGGATAGGGTAGAAGAAGGAACGCCTAGGGGGAAACAACAAGACATTCCCGATAGGCAACAAGGATGGTGTGTTCCATGGAGAAATGTTGAGGAAGAAGTAGAGTTGGTGGATGGGTTTGATGTACCAAATGTGAATCGTCGCAGGTTTGGGCGTGGTTATGAGAATAGAGATGTTAGGATGGCTAGACCTAGGAGGGATAATGATTTAGGAAACATAAAGATTAAAATCCCATCTTTCCAAGGTAAAAATGATCCTAAAGCTTATTTGGAGTGGGAAACTAAAATGGAGATGGTGTTTGATTGTCACAACTATTGAGAGATAAAGAAAGTTAAGTTGGCTGCAATTGAATTCAACGAATAGGCCATTGTTTGGTGGGATCAATTACTGATTAATAGGAGGAGGAATAGAGAGCCACCCATTGACACTTGGGAGGAGATGAAAATGCTTATGAGGAGGCAATTTGTACCCAACCACTACTATAGGGGTTTGTTTCAAAAATTGCAGAGATTAACTCAAGGTTCCAAGTGTGTGGATGAGTATTACAAGGAGATGGAGGTAGCTATGATCAGAGATAATGTGGAAGAGGACCAGGAAGCCACCATGGCTAGGTTTTTGCACGGTTTAAACCATGAGATTGCTGATATAGTCGAGTTGGAGCACTATATTGAGTTATCGGATATGGTGCATCAAGCCATAAAGGTGGAGGAACAACTCAAGCGAAAAGGGTTAACAAGGAAGGGACAATTTGTGTCTACCAATAACACATGGAAGACAACCCCTAAAAAGAGATGAGGATGTGCAAAATAAACCAAAATTTTAACCCTTTAAGAATGCCAAGTCAGCAACAACCACAACTTCAAGTAACACCAATACTTCTACTTCTAAAACACGTGATATTAAGTGTTTTAAATGTCAGGGACGAGGTCACATAGCCAGTCAATGTGTAAACAAAAGGGCGATGGTAATCAATGCGCAAGGAGAGCGTGAGTCGGATAATGAAAAAGAAGTAGATGATGACATTCCACCTTTGGAAGACATTGATGATGGGCAAAATGCTGTTGTTGGAGATTTATTAGTAACAAAGAGAGTTCTCAATGTGTAGTTGAAGGAAGAAGAATGTAACCAAAGGGAGAACTTATTCCATACTAGGTTCTTCGTAAATAACAAAGTTTGTAGCATTATTATTTATGGGGGGAGTTGCACAAATGTGGCCAGCACCGATTTAGTGGAGAAATTGGCATTAACAACCTTGAAACATCCCCGCCCTTATCGACTTCAATAGCTGAATGAAAGTGGTGAAATAAAGGTGACGAGGCAAGTGTTGGTGGCATTACCCATTAGAAAATATGAGGATGAGCTTCTTTGTGATGTGGTTCCTATGCACGCATGCCATTTATTGTTAAAGAGGCCATGGCAGTTTGATCAAAAGGTAACGCATAATGGGTTCGCAAATAAGTATTCTTTTACTCTTAAAAATCAACCTATCACCCTTGTGCCATTAACACCCAAAGAGGTTATGGAGGACCAAATGAAGTTGTAAAGGTCAAATGAAAAGAAGAGAGAAAAAGAAAGGAAGGCCGAAGTTGAGACAAAAGAAATTGAGACAAAAAAAAAGTTGAAAAAAAAGAAATTGAGAGAAAAGAAGTTGAGAAAAAAATCTGAAAATAAAGAAAGAGGGAAGAAATTCAATTACACTGCAAAAAAAGTGAGATCAAGAGAGCATTATCTTCACATCAACCTCTTATTGTACTCATGTACAAGGAGGTTCTTTTATGTACTAATGATTTGGTTGGTTCATTACCGAGCAATATTATTTCTCTTTTGCAGGAGTTTGAAGATATCTTTCCCAAAGAGGTACCTCATGCCTTGCCTCCGATTAGAGGAATTGAACATCAAATTGATTTCATACCTAGTGCATCACTTCCAAACCGACCTGCCTATAGGACCAATCCAGAAGAAACAAAGGAGCTTCAGAGGCAAGTAAGTGAATTAATGGAGAAAGGGTATGTGCGGGAAAGCACGAGTCCTTATGTGGTTCCGGTGCTGCTAGTTCCTAAGAAGGATGGGACATGGAGGATGTGTGTTGATTGTCGAGCTATCAACAATATAGAGGTAAAGTATCATCATCCCATTCCTAGATTAGATGATATGCTGGATGAATTGCATGGTTCTTGTGTTTTTACAAAAAAATGATCTTAAGAGTCGAAATCATCATATTAGGAAGAAAGAAGGTGATGAATGGAAAACTGCCTATAAAACTAAATATGGCTTGTATGAGTGTTTAGTAATACCTTTTGGTTTAACTAACGCTCCCATCACTTTTATGCGTTTGATGAACTATGTATTACGTGCATTTATTGGCAGATTTCTAGTTGTATATTTTGATGATATCCTAATTTATAACAAAAGCTTGGAAGAACATGTAGTACATTTGAAATCTGTTTTAGATGTGCTAAGGAAAGAAAAGTTATTTTCTAACCTCAAAAAGTGCACCTTTTGCACGGATAAGCTTGTGTTTCTTGGCTTCGTTGTTAGTGCTAAAGGAATTGAAGTGGATGAGAAAAAGGTGAAAGCAATCCAAGAGTGGCCAACACCTACAACAATAAACCAAGTGAGGAGTTTCCACGGCCTAG
Organism: Sambucus nigra; assembly: GCA_949130495.1. Classification (NCBI taxonomy): domain Eukaryota; kingdom Viridiplantae; phylum Streptophyta; class Magnoliopsida; order Dipsacales; family Adoxaceae; genus Sambucus; species Sambucus nigra. Next base: position 660,194,521 of record OX422210.1, read on the forward strand.
CTAGCTTTTATAGACGGTTTGCACGTGATTTTAGTAGCTTGGCCACCCCTCTCATTGAGGTCATCAAGAAAAATGTGTCATTTAAGTGGGGAAAGCACGAGAAAAGGCATTTAATCGATCAAAGAAAAGTTAACTAATGCACCTTTGCTTGTTTTACCTAACTTTACTAAAACATTTGAAATTGATTGTGATGCTTCAGGAATAGGTATTGGAGCTGTTTTGATGCAAGAAGGTCGTCCAATCACCTATTTTAGTGAAAAGTTGAGCGGTGCAGCCCTAAACTATCCCACTTATGATAAGGAAATGTATGCTCTGGTGAGGGCTGTGGAAAATTGGCATCACTATCTATGGCCAAAGGAATTTGTGATTCACACATATCATGAATCCTTGAAGCATTTGAAGGGACAACAAAAGTTTAACAAATGTCATGCCAAGTGGGTGGAATTCATTGAAACATTTCCTTATGTAATCAAATACAAGCAAGGTAAGGAAAATGTGGTGGTTGATGCATTATCCAGAATATATGCTCTACTTTCCATCTTAGACACAAAATTGCTTGGTTTTGAATACATTAAGGATTTGTATGAGCAAGATTCTGATTTTAGTAATGTGTTAAAGGCATGTGAAAAAGTGGCATTTAAAAAAATTTATAGGCAAGATGGATTTTTGTTTCGAGAAAATAAATTATGTGTGCCTATATGTTTTTTGCGTGAATTCCTTGTGAGAGAAGCTCATGGTGGTTGTTTAATGGGTCATTTTGGTGTAGCTAAGACTTTAGGAATTTTACATGATCATTTTTTTGGCCTCATATGAAACATGATGTGGAAATAATTTGTGAGAAATGTATCACTTGTAGACAGGCCAAGTCAAAGTTGAAACCCCGTGGTTTGTACACCCCTTTGCATATACCTAATGAACCTTGGACTGATATTTCTATGGATTTTGTTTTAGGTTTACCTAAGACTAAGAGGGGGAGAGATTCAGTTTTTGTGGTGGTAGATAGGTTCTCTAAGATGGCACACTTCATTGCATGTCATAAAACTGATGATGCATCGCATATAGCTGATTTGTTTTTCAAAGAAATTGTTAAGTTACATGGCATGCATAGGACCATTGTTTCTGATAGGAATGCAAAGTTTAAGAGTTACTTTTGGAAGACTTTATGGGGAAAGTTGGGAACCAAGTTGTTGTTTTCTACTACTTGTTATCCACAAACCGATGGCCAGAATGAAGTAGTGAATATAACTTTGTCTTCTTTATTGCATGCTATCATTAAGAAAAATTTGAAAGCATTGGAGGATTGTTTGCCACATGTTGAATTTTCTTTTAATATAAGTATACATTCTGCAACTAAGTTTTCACCATTTGAAATTTTGTTTGGGTTTAATCCATTATCACCTTTGGATTTAATTCCTTTACCTTTGAGTGAACAGGCAAACCTAGATGGCAAAAATAAAGAAGATTCATGAAAAGGCTCAAATGAACATTTAAAGGAGGACTGAATAATATGTCCATAAACCAACAAGGGACACAAGAAGGTAGTGTTTAAACCAGGAGATTGGGTTTGATTGCACTTGAGGAAGGAACGTTTACCAAGTAAACGGTGTTTAAAACTCCTACCTCGGGGTGATGGACCATTTCAATTTTTGGAACGCATCAATGACAATGCATATAGGCTTGACTTACCAGGTGATTACGGTGTTATTACAAGCTTTAATGTTGTTGATTTATCTCCTTTTGATGCAGGTGATGATTTGAGGACAAATCCTTCTCAAGAGGGGGAGAATGGTGCAATTCAAGGAGCTGAATATGTCGAAGATAAACGCAGGCCTGATCATACACATAGGAGTGGAGATAAATTTACACAAGACCCTTTGTCACTTTCTGGTGGTCCAATTACTAGACTTAGAGCCAAACATTTTAAGGAAACACATATTTGGCTGATCCAAGAGAAGTGGGCTGATTCTGAAAAGATGGAGACCAAGATGGGCCCAAATGATAATCAAGGCTTAGTCCATGTCATTAAAGAAATTTGGTGAACTAATTATCATGCAAAAATGTGAACATAATGTTCACAACATAAATGGCATGAATTTATCTATTTTCAAGGTTAATAAATGGAGGATAAATCTAGTCTTGGCTGGTTATCTTTAAATACATTGAACTTAGTCATTTAGTCATATTTTGTTGTTTTCCAAGTCCAAGTGGCCTAAAAAACGTGGGAACTTATTTACTTTGACAATTATGTTGTTTTAATGCTGTATTTATTTCATTTCTTATTCTTGGAGGGTTGTTCCAAGTATAAATTAGGGGAGTTAGAATTTTGTAAGGGCTTTTTGACATAAACCAATATTATTGTGAGGTATTTTTGTTCCTCTTGGTTCTTAAGAAAACTTTATGAACTTATCAAGTTAATCTTGTGGCGTTCTAACAGCCAAACTTATCACCTTGATTCGTTAGAGATTCTTGGGTTTCTTGGTGTGGAGTTTTAATCCTTCGTAGTCTTGGTTCTTATCTTACTGGGTAACGGGTCAAGGCTCCACAAACTTTGTTTATACGATCTTGGGTTCTTTAACCATCATTGTTACTGGGTTTCATCACAATTGTTGGTGGGGTTCATATCACTTTCTCTATTTCGCTAATGTAACTTGTCTGTCTATATTTGGAATTAATTCAGCTTTGTATGGGAATGATATAGGCTGATAGCAGTCCTTGACAAATATGTATATGGTGTGATATAATAGTTATGTATTCTACATCTAGCGACACTTAATGAGGACATCTTGTAACGCTTAACAAGGGCTTTTACGACCCTTTTGGGATAAAACCAAATGCAAAAATGAGTTCCTTTGTGAAAAGCATCCACCCCACACCCACTCCAATAATAATAATAATAATAATAATAATAATAATAATAATAATAATAATAATAATAATAATAATAATAATAATAATAATAATAATAATAATAATAATAATAATAATAATAATAATAATAAATGGATGAGATAAGTGAAAATGCATGCATAGTTAGTGTTACGTTCATTATTATCTCTATGCATAATTGATTTTTGCCCCTTCTTGGTGTTGTAGGGAATTTAAATAAAAATAGCACATGAAAAAGGTGGGCTGGAGATGTTTTAGCGTTGATGCCCAAACTGCGAAGCTCTGGCTACTATACAGAACCTGAAATCGAGGAGTTGTCTATAAAGGAAAAGGGCATAATCGATTTTTTGCTCCCACGTGAAAGACTTTGTGGTAGTACGATCCGACTATGGGATTATTAAATGGTTCAGTCTTAGCATCACTGTCGAAAACATTTAGTTACTTACTAGCCACCTAATATTTAAAATAGAGAGATGCCAAATTTTATTAATTAAATTAACAATTAACCAAGTAATTAAATCATCATCCATCCATCTCGTAAACAATCTCATATGAATAACCAACGAAATGTAATAAACTAAGTCTGGAGTAAACACTCCAATAATAATAATACCAGAGTAAATAAAATCCCAATACAAGAGTCTGAATAAATAAACCAACATCTGAAATAATGAAAGTCTATAACTACAATCTCTAAATAAGAATGGGCAGCATGCCCTAACTGATATGAATGACTCTGAAGGAACCAAGGATAAATGTGGAAGCGTCTAATACCGAGATCCTGTAGCTTCCACAACAGCTACAACACTTCATCAGAATGGAACTCCTATGCTTGGCATCCCTGTGGATGGGCACCTAAAATGTTTTTACAAAACAAAATAGATTTGGAGGAAAATGGGTCAGAGCCCGAGGTGAAAATAGTTTAAAGACAGCAAGTGTTTAATTGCGTTAAATAGTAAATATTATATACATGTTAGTTGTGTACTCTCACATGAGTTTATCACTCCTCAACTAATGTGCATGCCTAACGTATACCCTTAACTCGTCCTAGTTATGCCACTATCTAACTAGTCTGTACTAAATCCTTCTTTCACATTCTAATATAGGGTACCTACTCGTATTAACCAAACAAGTCATATTTATATCTCACATTTACATTAATCAAATTACTTATCTCAAGTGCTATTATAAATTCTCATATTTTTAACCCATTTAAATATCTTAGTCGTTCACATCTACTAAGCAACAATGAACTAGTCACAAGTACATATATAAATCATTCTCTTTTTTTGGGTAACTAAATATATTGAAAAGAAAGAAGTATATACAAGGTGAAAAGAAACACCAAGCCCAAAGGCTAGTGACCAGAAGGTGGGGCATCCCCCCCCCCCCCCCCCCCCCCCCAACAAACATAAACAATAGAAATCATCCCCCCAAAAGACAAACACCCACCCACACAGGGGAAGGGGATAAGACAACATTAAAGGTACATCATGGAATCAGGAAGCCCCCATTGGTTGCAGACCATCCAGTTGGTGTAGCTTCTGTTAGTGTTCTTCCAAGTACTGATCTTGATCTTCATCATATTATTAATCTCATTCATGAGCTGTCCATGAGATCTAACCCCTCTGTTGTGAAGCCTGCCATTCCTTTCCATCCAAATCAAATAGATGGTAGTAGTGAAAGATAGAGTTCTGACTTTGTTGATGAGTTTGTTGTTGTTAGCATACTCCACAGCCCTCTCCAGCTCCCTCTCCCAGGTCCCTATATTCCTGTAGCATTGGTTTTTGCAAAGAACTTCCATCCACACCTCCTTAACGTATGGGTAATCAACAAGGATGTGCGATAAAGTTTCAATCCCATTAGTGCATAAAAGGCATTTAATATTGTCCACTACCCCCCACGCCATCAATTTATCCTTGGTAATAAGACTTCTTCTGTAGGCCAGCCAAGAGATGAAAGAGCATTTAGGTATGTTGGCACGGTTCCACACCAACTTATTCCATTCCACATCAGAATTGTGACTGCAAATAGCCTTATAGGCAGACTGAATGGTGAATATCCCATTGGTAGAAGGTAACCAGGTTACCACATCCCCTGATGAGAAATAATAGGAAGAATGGCTGTCTGGATGTCATTGAGCTCCCACATAACTGTGGAAGGCCACCTCCAATTTGTACCACAAATGAAGTCAGCCACCTTGGCATAGGAGTTGTTGGCTGCATCATAAATGATCCTGTCCCCAAATAAAGGTTGTAGATGCCCAAGAGGGTGCCAATTATCATGCCAAATAAAATTGTTATTACCATTACCAATGATAGACTTAATGAGAGGTCTACTCTCCCTCCTCATTTTTAGAATTTTCCTCCATGTCCATGAGCAATCACTAGGGATAGTTATTGCCCAGAAGCTCCTTCTCTTGATTTTGTACATGTGACACCATTTCACCCAAAGACTCTCTTTATTATTGCATATATTCCATATATGTTTCATCATAGTAGCCTTATTCCATTCTTCAATGCATTTAATCCCCAAGCCTCCCTCGAATTTAGGTTTACATACCTTATTCCAAGCCGCTTTGGCCCCACTATGCTTCAGGTCAGAACCATGCCAGATGAAGTCTCTAATCAGTTGGTCAATAGCCTTAATGACCCCTTTGGGCATGATGAATAGACTGGCCCAATACACATGTATACTAAAAAGGATAGAGAGAGCAAGCTGAAGTCTGCCAGCATAGCTGAGCATCTTGTTGGTCCAACTCCTAATCCTCTTAGTAAGTTTATTGATGAGATCTAAGAAGTCCTCATTCCTAAGTCTGGTAGAGATCAAAGTCACACCAAGGTATTTGAATGGTGGATTAATTAATTGGAACCCAATTTTGTCAGCAAAAGCCCGAGCATGAAGAACATCCATTCCCCCGTAGTAGATGTTGCTTTTCTCCATATTGGGACAAATCCCAGAAAGAAGAGCAAACTCCTTAATAGTGTGATTGATGCAGTCAATTGACTGCTCATCCCCCCCCCCCCCCACATAAGATCATCAGGTCATCAGCAAAGCAAAGGTGGTTAAGACCAATTTCCTTGCATTTAGGGTGGTATTTGAAGTTCATGTTGTTGCAGTGCTGGTCCAGAAGACAGGAAAAACTCTCTATAGCCAGAAGAAAAAGATAAGGGGATAGAGGGTCACCTTGTCTAAGGCCTCTTCTAGAGCTTTTAAAGAAACCATGTGATTCACCATTGAGGCTAATGGAGTACCAAGCAGTGGTCACACACTCCTTAATCCACATGATCATGATATGAGGAAATCTGACCTGCTTTAAGACATCAAATAGGAACTCCCAGCTCACAGTGTCGTAAGCCTTCAGAAAGTCCACCTTAATAGCACATCTAGCCACACCATTGCCTTTATGATAGTTCCTCATGAGCTCTTAGAGTAAGAGGACATTATCAGCAATGGATCTCCCTCTAACAAAGGCTGCTTGTCTATCACTTATGAGGTGGTTCATGAGGGGCATAATCCTGGAAATAATGATTTTAGAGATGCATTTATAGATAGTATTGCAACAAGAAATAGGTCTAAAGTCTCTCATGGAAGAGGGGTTATAAGTCTTTGGTATGAGGGCAAGTATGTCACAATTCCATTGCCTAGGTATTTTACAGTTGATAAAGAAGTGTTTAACAGCCTTGGTCACATCATTCTCAACAACATCCCAATTCATCTTGAAGAAGGCAACATTGAAACCACCAGGTCCGAGAACTTTATCAGAACCAATAGAGAACATAGCCTTTTTAATTTCTTCATTTGACGGGATGGAGGTGATGCCATCACACTGATTTTGATTATGCTTCCTAACCATCAGGTTCTCAATATTGAAGGGTCTGTATATATTCACATCATCAGCAGAGAATAAGTTTTGGAAATAGCTAATAGCTTCATTAGCTACAGCCTCACTACCTTCAATGACTAGCCCATTAGAATTCTGAATCATTAGGATTTTATTTCTAGTACAATTATTGTTAACTCTTTTATGAAAGAAGGAGGTGTTCAAATCCCCCAGTTGGAGCCAGTTAATTCTTGCTTTTTGCTTGAAGAAAGACTCTTCATTGTTCCTCAGATGGTTATAGTAGTTAGATATCTCACTCTCCTCCCTTCTTAGCTGATGATTACTACCATCATTATCCAGTTTAGCATGTACCTGATTAAGGAGAGTCTTAGCCTCATCAACTCTAGCAGAAATATTAGAGTAAAACTTCTTGTTCAGACTTCGGAGAGGGGTCTTCAATCTTCTATGTTTGGTAGAGAGTTTAAACATGGGATTCCCACTACAATCCTCATGCCAAGATTCCATGAGGGTGTCCATGAAGGTATCATGCTTCATCCAGAAATTGTAGAACTTAAAAGGTTTAGGTTTGGTGTTCAAAGGAGGCACGAAGGTAATAATGATGGGGCTGTGGTCAGAGATACCATGACAGAGAAAATTAGCCTGCCTATCAGGGAAGGAGGTACTCCAGCAAGAGTTCTGGAGGACTCTATCAATCCTCATTGGTACACACGCAGACCCCCCACTTTTATTAGACCAGGAAAACCACACACCAGTGGAATTCATATCCTCATCTTCAATACCCTCAATGCAGTTGTTGAAATCATCCACATCTCTAAAATCAATTCCATTATGTCTCTTCTTCTCCTCTTGGCTCCTCACAACATTAAAATCCCCCAGAATGATCCGAGGATGATTGGTAGTGGTAATGAAATTGCATTTGAGGAAATCCCATAAAGTATTTCTATCTGTGGGTAAATTATGTCCATAGAAAAACGTGGCAAAGAAAATCATCCCACAACTTTGACTTTGCATAATATAGCTTGATGGTGGAGGTCACCTACTTCCACATAAAAAACATTAGGGTTCCACGTGATAATGACCCTAGCCACACCACCATTATCCGGGCAGTTATGACACATATTCCAATTAAAAAAATAATTATTCTTAATAACATTCATATGGTTAAGTCTTACTTTAATCTCCATCAATCCAATGAGTGCAATACCATTGTCTGTAATGGTTTTCTTGATTTCATCCTACTTGTGAGTGGAGTTTAAACCCCTAATGTTCCATGAAGCTAGCTAGATCATCTTGGTTTAGGATTATCTCCACCCCTCTTTAGCTCTATTTGTGGGATCACCCAACTATCGTTTCCCTTCTTCTTCTACTTCTTTTTGGAAGATGCTTTGTTATTAAGGTCAGAGTTCTCCAGATTTCTAGCCATTTCATCAATGGCTTTCACCTTTCGCACAATGCCTTGTGGAGGTGGGGTACTCTCTTCTTGTGGTATCTCCTCAATCCCTGGCATATCATTATTATCATTAACTGTTGTGTCCATGTCCTCATCCAGAGCAAGGATGGCAAAGCTATTCTGATTAGTGATAGAATTGGCTACATTAGGAAGGTCTTCCTTATCATGGTTGTGTTCACCCTTGTTGTTAGCCTTATATTTCGCAGCAGCTCTGACTGTATTCATCCGTTAGTGGTTCCTTCATTGGGGTAGCACCAACCTTGGGTAAGGCTTTCTCTTCCATTTTGTGACGTGGACAAGCATTTAGGTTATGACCAAAGACAAGGCAGTTAGGGCATGAAGGTGATTTTGCTTGAAACTCTACCCTAACTGGTGTAGTAGTACCATCCTCCATCGTAACATTAATGCTTCTAGGGTAAGTTACCATGGCCTCAACGTCAATGCAAATACGAGCATAGGTTATTCTATTCATTTCTTCAGTCATCGCATCAGCGTAAAGAGGAAGACCCACTAAACTGGCAATGTAACTAAGCCCTTCTTCCGTCCAAAGTTGAACAGGAATGTCGTAGAATTTTACCCAAACAGGAATTTTCTTCGATGTATCTTTATAGAATTTGAAATGTGCTTGCCACTTCTTGAGGATGATTGTCATACCTGCAAAATGCCACGGCCCATTGTCTAGCACCTCATCACGCTGGTTTTGGTTGTCAAACATGAAAATAAAAAACCCATTATCATGCGCAATGACCTTAGTCATACCATATTTCCCCCATAGTCTAGTAGCAACGTTGTTAATAAAGGAAAAAGGAAGCTTTTTCCCTAAAAAATAACCAACCATGCTGTTCTCCCAGCGTCCATATCCTTTCCTGGCAACATCAAGCGGTGGATTTATAGTGATGATGGACTCCACAACAAATGGTTGGTGAAAAGTTAGTTTGATCTTCGGTTTCTTCTTTTCTACGATAATAGAACTCCATGTCTTATCAGTGCGTACCATGTTGTTAGTCTGGGATAGAGGGACTTCCAGGCTTCCTTTCTCATCTTCCCGCTTTCTCTCACTAGCAGGCATAGTGATAAGTAGGGTAGTAGACGTACTAGCTACCCCTATCGATACCTTTTCAGTATCTGGCAACTTTATACCAACTTTAGTACCATCTACCATCCCCTTGAGCCCACCGTTTCTGGCAGCACTATTCTCAGGGATGTAACCCATCCCTAATTCTGTTGCCTTCACAGTCGAAAAAACATTCTCATTTTGGTAATTGGAGGTTCTGAATAACTTCACATCTTCATGGGAGTAGCCTTTGCTCAAGAGGAAGTCCATAACGATGTTATTTTCTGTGTTTGGCTCTTGTAACCTTGCGAGTTGCTCATTTGCTCTATCTAAGCTATTATCGGACGTTAAGATTTGCCCTTCTTGAGTTTCGTCAATCTTGTTCAAACTCATGCCACTAGTTTGGATAGTAGGTTGGATAAAAACAATATTCACTTCATAAGACAATACACTCGAGTCTTCCATTAAAGAAGATGGGGTTTGAGAAATAGCTTTCCCACGTATTGCTGAAGGTAGGTATGGCACCCCTAGGCTTAGCTGTGGTGCACGCATACTCTGCTATCAAATCCAAATACATCACGTACGTAAGGATCATGTGTTCCTAATCACTCAGGAACTGTCTCAATACAAATCACACATATTGGAGGCGAACATAGTTCACATACCCATGGGTCACGCACATACCTACGCTCCCATGGTCAGCTGACTTATCAACTCACAAATAAGTCATTCACAGTCCTATGTCCTTAAGGTACCAATCTAAATCCCCCCGAAGGCACATAAAGATAAGATGGTCCTTTTTCAAAAACCAACCTCCTGTGATAGCATGGTAGGTATGTCATACACACAATAATCCATATACTAAGCATTCACACAACTTACGTAATCATCATATTACTATAGGTATATTCCATCCTTATACCATAAGTCTTATACGTACTCACTATCATCCCATTTATTTCACATAATACGTTTAGCCTATAACTCTCTCATCGTATAATTTTGAGTATTTAAACCTATCCCAAAAGGTTACTAAGTCTCCCACTTATCCCTAAGATTAATTCAGTAATTTAAGGTCTCTATTTCTGCCTCTAACCTTAAATTATCACTTATATGAATTTAATTCATGTTCTCGCAACTTCTAATAGTAACTCACTCGTCGGACACTCGTAAGTTTAGCACTAAGTCCCAAATCAATTCTGATATGTTTCGAGATTCAAATACACCCCTACTAGTCCTACTTAAGTCTCAATATGTTCACATAGTCCCCTTCAATAACTTTCAAGAGTCTAAATTGATTAAATCCTAAAAGGGATAAATATCACAAGTGCAGGGGGAGTCGATCGATCGACCTATGAATGTCGGTCGATCGATCGAGCAGTTACAACCTAGATGTTTTAGCGTTTTTAGCCCTAGTTTTATCTCCAATTTTCATTACATGATCCCAATTCCTAAAGTAAATGTACCTAATGTTATTTCAACTTAAATTCAAGGTTTCTAACGTTCCAGAATCATCAAATCATCACAAGCACCACATATAAATCGATGTATTCATTTAAGTCTCATGTTAGCCCTAGTGTAGTTTCTTTCAATTCAAGATAACCAAATACTCAATTTTAAATCCGGGATTTCAATCACTAAGGTTCTGATTTAAGTCTCTATTATTTCCAGAATTTAACTACATGCAAAACCTACCCATATTCAGATTTAATTCTCCCAATTTATAAAATTATCAATTTTCCAAGTCTAGTCTCCAATTCTAAACTACATGGATAATATATTTGCTGAATCATAACAAGTTAAATCACTTACCTGAAAATGAATATTCTGATCCTTTGAAGTAGATGGCATGGGAATGACTCTCTTTCCGCTCTATCCAGTGGTGGTGACGGTGGTGCAAAAGCCTCTAAGTGGTAGTTTTCCTTTGGATAACTTCATTCTCTTCCTCTCTAATGGCCGTTTATGATTTTTGGTTGTGAAAACCTAAGGGAATCAAGTGTTGACTAGTATAATCAATCTAAAATTCGTGGGTTACTATTCCTCAAAAAGTCAAAATAACTAAAATACCCTCCCGGGTTGCCGGTTAGGACTAAAATACCCCGGGACCCAAACTAAACCCCCGGCTAGTGTTTTCTGACTATATCGACCCTTTCGGACACGTTGGTGCATTCAAAATGATCATACAGATGACATAAAAATAAATTAGTTTTAAATCCATTAAATTGGGTCCTGACATGACTGACACGCGCGTCCCAACTTAATTATCGAAACTACCATATTTTTAACTCACGACAATTTTAATAAATTCAATAATCATATATTGCCATATTCACTCAGTAATATTCAACATTATCATCATAATCAAATACTAACTCTCGTCTCGTTAGTTATTTAAATTTTGAATTAATTTCCAATTAATTATCCCAAGTTAATTTAATTAATCCCATAATTAAAAGCAATTTCATTTAATTAATCTCATAATTAAAAACCATAAAAATACGGGGTATTACATAATTTTTGGGGGGATACAAATGTGAAGGGGCTTAATATTGAATCGTTGATCCAGCTTAATAAGCAAGAGGTGATTGTCTGTATGAATAAAAGCAAGAAACCCCTAGTCGAGGAAGGTCGGAACAAGCCTGCTGAGGTAACTCTTCTCAACATCAAATGCATGGAAAAGAAAATGGTGAAACAACATGTAGATGGACCCAAGGTTGAAAAGTACAGAGAGATACTGATAAACAAATCCAGGGATCAAGGTGCCGAGTTCGTGTCGTATGATCCGGCACAAGGGGTGTGGAAATTAAGGGTCAAGAACTTCAACTGATACGAGTGTCAAAAATGTCTCGATGATAATCTTGCTTGACCCGAAGAAGTTGGATACTTTGGCATTTTGAGGATTGAAGAAGAGTTGAGCCGAGTCATTTGTTTGGAAAAATTGTGCGGGTCAGTGAGTCTCTACTTTTTTTTTGACTTGTGGTTTTGTTCTCTTACCTATCTCTAAGGGAGTTGATTCGTATCGAATATTGCATATTTTCGCCCGTTATCTTTATGCATTCTGAACTTTTACGGTCCTAAATGCCTATAATTATGGTCATTAACCAGACAACCTTGGATTTGGATATATACATGCTTTACAGAGGTTATTTGTACTTTTGTAGGTATTGGAACGCTAAAAGTGAGGTTCGGTTGTATTTCGGAGAAGTTCTGTCATCGAATGCTACTTCAAGGGCAATTTGGTCTTTTAAAACTCACTATTTTTTATGGAATGAAGTTACCAACATGTAGATCATCAAATTATCTTTTCGTGGCCACTAACCGTGCGTCATTCTGACTTCGTATGTGGAAGTTATGCCCATTTCCGAAAGGTTTCGGTATTTTCCTCTAATTCAAGGGCATTTTGGTAATTTCATACTGCATAATTTGGAGGGTTTCAAAACAGAATCATGTAGAGAATTGAATTAGCTTCGCGTCGGTTCTTACCACGCCTCATTTCGATTTCGTATGAGTGAGTTATAGCCGTTTCCGTGCAACGCGTCAAAATTGGTTCGGAGAGAAAAGGGTGTTGTCAACAGCACAAGGCAAATTCCAAAAGTGTGGTCGACGGGTCCCAAAATAGAGGTCGACTGGTTCCATCAGATATGGACGAAAATTGACTTATTTTGGGTTTTTTGGGTTGGTTTTGTTGGGGGTTTGTTTTGGGGTATAAATAGAGTGTTAGGGGCTTTTCTTTGGATATATATTTTCATTTCAATTAGGGTTTAAAGAGGGGATTTTGGTGGTGGAGCTTCTCTCTCTAGGGTTTGCACCATTTGGGTTTGTAAGTAACACTATTCATCTTCTTCTCCATTAATATAGTTGTATTTCCTTTTCTTGCTTTATTTCCATTGATGTCATTCCATTTCTTGCCTAGATAATTAGTTGTAGTTATTTATTTCTTGCTTTAATTAGTTAATTAGTTGTTTAAATTAGTTTAGTCCATGTATTGTCCGTAGATAACGGGTTGGGATTACGTTTCCACCATTAATGGGCATCGAGCTCCGAAAGTTAGGTTTTGGGGAAAATTGCATTTAATTGAAACCTCACGTATTAAAGTCGGATTATTATGCGTTTAACTTTCTTTGTCATGCAACGTTAGTGTTTATAGCGGTAATCCGAATTTAAGATCCGTGTGACCATTTTCTGTTAAATGTTTAATCTTGAAACTTTGGATTAAATTCCTTATTGTGTGATGTTTATACTTAATTGAAAATGCTCGATTAAATGTTTTCGAATCGAAATTCTAATTATTAGTTGTTTAGCCCATGGTGAGGACACGATCCCAACTCTCGTTTTATTAATTCTAGTTTAGACTTAACTTCTTAATTTTTCCATTTTCTTTATTTCCAACCTATCACCTTTTACACTTTTATTTTAGGAGTATTAAATCCTATAAATTCTAGCAACTCGTCTCTGTGGATTTTCGATACCCGACTTACCGCTATACTTGTATCGCAAGTGCAGTCGTAATTTAGGTTTTTGTATTAATGCGGTGAAACGAATTCAACGATTAGCGTTTTGACGCGACACTACTTTTCACCCTTAATCAAAATGGCGCCGTTGCCGGGGACTAGTTTGTGTTAGACTTTATTTGATTTAGTATTTCATAGTATTTTCTTTCTATTTGTATTATTTGCTAACCTTTTTACAGGACTTCCACATTTGAGCACTTAGAATCGCTTGAATTTTTCCCGCGCGCACCTATTTTGTGGAATTCGCCACTTGAGCCATTATTGAGGTAAGCATGTCTTATTCCAATTCTTTCGATAATCCTTGTTATAATTCTCAAAATTCTAGGCCTATGACTTTCGGTGAATACTTAGCATCCCAAAGTAAAACAAATTCAAATATTACTTTGGCCGAGTATAACGAAAGACAAAACTTAGGTTATTGGAATTTTGATGATGATGATAATGATTTTGGGCATTTACCTCCTTATAATAGGAATTTTGAAATGAATTGCAATAGTTTTCAAAATTCCTATATTAATGAGTTTTCGTTTAAGTCCGATGGTAATTTTCAAAGTTCCCATTTTCAAGCATCCGCACCTCGACCCATGACATTCGGTGAGGGTTTGCGTAAGTATGAAAATGAGAAAATTGAAAATCGCTATCGGGAAGAAAATCGTTCATGGGAACATGAGTTGGATTTATTATTTGAGTCCGACGACGATTTTGCTTCCGAGACTTTCGAAGTCGAGGAATGTTTTGAACCAAATGAGGTACTTGTGCCTACTTTGGAACAAACCATTCTAGACTTTTCCCATCGCGTAATAGATATTGAAAGTGAGGATGAAAATGACGTAATATCTATTTGCAATGAAATGATTTCTTCTTTGGCCCCCAAAGAAGAACATTTCATTGAAAATGTTATTTCCTTTGAAATTCCAACTTCATCCGATGATGATTCATCTCATGAGTTTGAATTTCATTCATCCCCATTTTCATTCTCTGTTATCACACCGTCACAAGTACCCGATGATTCGGTTTCAAACTTTAATGTTTTAAATCCTATCGCTGATGAGGAGTACTTGCTCGAGTTGCCCTCCACGATCGCATCTTTGCCTTGGTGTGCGCCACCTCCTATTCCAACTTCAAAATCTTTGGGAGGATTTTCGGCTTTTCTCGGTCCCCACTTGTTTTTGTCATCCGTTCAATCCAAACCCCCCATCGTCCCACCAAAACTTTTAATTGGCGATGGTTCATTTCTTTCGCCTTACACATGCCTTCCGTTGTTAAAACGGAATCCATATTTTTCGGAGGGCATGCATGTATGTGAGGGTACATCGGTTATCCTCCAAAGTCAAATCGTTTTTATGGTGGACCCTCACCTATTTAGACTTCTAGTGTACAGTTAGTGTGGAGTCTAAATAGTAGTTTGTATATAGTTAGCTTTTTATTCTTTCTTCATTTTTAATTTAGTCTAGTGTACTTAGTTAACTTTTTATTATTTGTTTTTGCTATGCTCGGTACTAACTTCTTTCGTAGATTCTTTGGACTTGTTCTTATGGGGATCGCTCCATTTTTGGGTAATATCACTCTTTTCCTCTCTTTGACTTGGTTCTTAATTTACATTGAGGACAATGTCAAGCTTTAAGTTAGGGGGTGTGGGATATTCTATCCATTTCTTATTTTAGTCCATGTTTTTGCTCACATGTTAGTTACTTAGTATGCTTTTCTTAGAAAAATTCAAACATTTCAAAAATATTTTCTTTCTTTTTTTCCTTTTTTGGGCATTTTGCCTTTGTTTCCGATGATAAATTTTAATAATTGCCCGATCCAATTGACAACTCAATGATGCATGTTCTCGATTTTAGAAGTTATTAGACTTTAGTCCTAAATCATTGATATTATGAATAACTTCATGAATTAAACTTTAATCCCGTGAGCACATGAACTTTTCTTGCTTTATTGATTTGGTTTAAGATTTTTATAACTCGGTAATCTTTTATTGCATTGTATATACTTACACCGAGTAAGCTTTGTACCTTTCGTCGTTTGTGAGTGTTATACACTATTATTTCCTCTTTAAAAACGTTGAATTCGTCGGTAATCTCACTAATCTTTCATTTGACCGTTCATTAATTGAGTTCATACTTGAAATGTGTTACTTGAGCATGATTTTCATGTATTGTTTTGATTCAAGAATTGCGTAAACTTTAGGAAATGATCATAGGCCATCTTTGTTATATCACCCATATTGACCTTGACCTCACCCTTATATGTTTACCCTCGTTAACCCCTTTGAGCCTAAATATAGCCTTTCGTTTCATAACCCCAAATCCCATAACCAACTCTAAATTGGAGTTTGAACCCATACATACACTTTCCATACCTTTGTTTGGAATGTTACTTGGGATTGAATGTTGTTGTTATGATGTCGGTTGCAATTTGGGCATATGAGAGTTTGAAAAGTAAATAAAAGAGAAGTGAAGAAAAAGAGTGAAAAAGAGAAAGCAAAAATCAAAAGAAAACAAAAGAGAAACATGAGAAAAAGAAGAAAACAAAAGAAAGAGAAAGTTGTAAATATTGTGTATATAGTTCCATAAGCGTTGATTACTCTCCCCGATGATATATTTGATGCCTTTTGGAACTTGTTTTACAATTTTGATATTCCCCGTGTCGTCCTATTATCCCTAATTTTCATTCCGAACACTTTGAATCCGTACATACATTCCCTCTTTTCGTACTCTAAGCCTAGCCTACATTATAACCCTATACAAGTCCTATGTGATCTTAGGTTGATGTAATTTAAAAGTCATAATAGTTTTGATAATCTGTGAAAATGCATTTTGCCTCCTTTAATGCGTGGTATCCTTTCATTGAGATTACATTTTTCATTTTATATATAGCGTTCTTCATTTGTGACATGTGTGCGGCCTAGTTTCCATTTACATTTACTCTTTATGCCCGCATGTTTCGTGTGTTACCTCCATGTTTCGAGTGAATTCGCTTGATGAGTGTAATGCCCTTGAGTATTGATTGTATGCTTGCTTTAATGTTTATCCGGTTTATATAAGTTTTTGCCAAATCACACTTTGCATGTGCTCGCTCCCCTCCCACATTTTAAGGTTTCAATTCTATGAGGTGCATTCTATAATGTTAATGATTCGTACTTTTGTGTGAATTCATTCACTTTGATAATAATGCATATGAAATCTTTTTCTCTTTTATTGGGCTTGTCGCATGTTGGTTTGGGCATATTTTGAGGAAACCATATGATGTTTGTGGGTACCATCCCTGAAAACCCTCACGAGATGACACTCGTCCACTAGGGTAACCTAAGGGTTTAACGGCTTATTGCATATTCTAAATGCAATCGTGTTCCCTACGAAAGTGGCAATTATATTTTGATACATATATACGTTTTGTATTTCCTTATGTGGACTGGTTTTGCTTGTTTCATCACTAGGGACTAGCAATGTTTAAGTTAGGGGGTGTGATTCGTATCGAATATTGCATATTTTCGCCCGTTATCTTTATGCATTCTAGAACTTTTACGGTCCTAAATGCCTATAATTATGCTCATTAACCAGAAAACCTTGGATTTGGATATATACATGCTTTGCAGAGGTTATTTGTACTTTTGTAGGTATTGGAATGCTAAAAGTGAGGTTCGGTTGCATTTCAAAGAAGTTCCGTCATCGAATGCTACTTCAAGGGCAATTTGGTCTTTTCAAACTCACTATTTTTTATGGAATGAAGTTACCAACATGTAGATCATCAAATTACCTTTCCGTGGCCACTAACCGTGCGTCATTCTGACTTCGTATGTGGAAGTTATGCCCATTTCCGAAAGGTTTCGATATTTTCTTCTACTTCAAGGGCATTTTGGTAATTTCATACTGCATAATTTGGAGGGTTTCAAAACAGAATCATGTAGAGAATTGAATTAGCTTCGCGTCGGTTCTGACCACGCCTCATTTCGATTTCGTATGAGTGAGTTATAGCCGTTTCCGTGCAACGCGTCAAAATTGGTTCGGAGAGAAAAGGGTGTTGTCAACAGCCAAAGGCAAATTCCAAAAGTGCGGTCGACGGGTCCCAAAATAGAGGTCGACCGGTCCCATCAGATATGGACGAAAATTGACTTATTTTGGGTTTTTTGGCTTGGTTTTGTTGGGGGTTTGTTTTGGGGTATAAATAGAGTGTTAGGGGCTTTTCTTTGGATATATATTTTCATTTCAATTAGGGTTAGAAGAGGGGATTTTGGTGGTGGAGCTTCTCTCTCTAGGGTTTTCACCATTTAGGTTTGCAAGTAACACTATTCATCTTCTTCTCCATTAATATAGTTGTATTTCCTTTTCTTTCTTTATTTCCATTGTTGTCATTCCATTTCTTGCCTAGATAATTAGTTGTAGTTATTTATTTCTTGCTTTAATTAGTTATTTAGTTGTTTAAATTAGTTTAATCCATGTATTGTCCGTAGATAACGGGTTGGGATTACGTTTCCACCATTAATGGGCATCGAGCTCCGAAAGTTAGGTTTTGGGGAAAATTGCATTTAATTGAAACCTCACGTATTAAAGTCGGATTATTATGTGTTTAACTTTCTTTGTCATGCAACGTTAGTGTTTATAGCGGTAATCCGAATTTAAGATCCGTGTGACCATTTTCTGTTAAATGTTTAATCTTGCAACTTTGGATTAAATTCCTTATTGTGTGATGTTTATACTTAATTGAAAATGCTCGATTAAATGTTTTCGAACCGAAATTCTAATTATTAGTTGTTTAGCCCATGGTGTGGACACGATCCCGACTCTCGTTTTATTAATTCTAGTTTAGACTTAACTTCTTAATTTTTCCCTTTTCTTTATTTCCAACCTATCACCTTTTACACTTTTATTTTAGGAGTATTAAATCCTATAAATTCTAGCAACTCGTCTCTGTGGATTTTCGATACCCGACTTACCGCTATACTTGTATCGCAAGTGCATTTGTAATTTAGGTTTTTGTATTAATGCGGTGAAACGAATTCAACGATTAGCGTTTTGACGCGACACTACTTTTCACCCTTAATCAGGAGTCTTTAAGTTTCCTTTGTTCTTTTTCCCCCTTCTTTACATAGTTGGGAAATAATATAGGCAGTTTCTTATTTTGTACGTATTTGGGGAAGTTGGGAGTAATTTTTTTCTTTGTGGTGACTGTAGCAACCACCTTTTATTTATTTGTTGAATAAGAGATGATCATTCCCGAGCAATATGTGTTTGTGCAAAATTCAATAATACCAATCTTTCGTTCATCTGATTGCAATATTACATTAGTCATCCAACATTCTGAGAGCATCTCCAACGGGTTATATATATCGTATGTTAAACTAAATATAGATATTGTGTAAATAAACTACTCTTTAACCATGTGTTAAAAGTTTATTTTCCACAACTACTCCCAACTATACCTTCTTTCCCACTATCTCACTCACCTCTTCTCTCAGGGCTAAAAAGCTCTTTACATTTACTGGTGGATGGTTTTTACACATTAGACATTAAAATAGACTGTTGCAGCATAAAATAATTAAGATACAAATTATGTTTAAAACTTATTTGCCACATCATATTTACATAGAAAGTTGACTATTAGGACCGTAGATGCTGTGAAGATGGTAATTTCATTGATTTAAAGTTCAATATAAATATGCTCTAATGTCTCACAATCACACAACGCAAATCCTCTAATCTGGAATAGGTTTGCAAATTTGACAAGGAAAACATAATTTCTCTATTCCCTAAGGTCCCGTTTGGTTGTTCTAAAATTATAAATTAGCTCATTAATAAATTGATCAATCTACAAATTGACTCATTAAATGTGTTTGGTTGCATTAATTGTCCCAGTTTAGCTTATGTGTAAAATCTAAAATATGATCATTTCATAAAAAATGTGAAATGCCCCAAGGAAAATCGAGGTGCTACTACGACTAAAACTAAACTAAATCCTCAACAATCCATATAGAGGACTTATATTCCACAAAAATAAATATGACAGGTCATCAAAATATATAACGCTCCATCCAAAATTTACATGCCAATCTAAGATTTCTCCAAACAACAAGGTTAGGTAAAGTAAACCTCCAAATAATTAATTTTAATTGTACTCAAAATAATGCTAAGCTACCAAAATTAATTACACTACCAAGCTTTACAAAAATAAAATCCTCCAAATTTCATGCTCTAAAATCCTACAAAAATCCGTAGCGTCCAAATCCACGCTAACCTTCCACTAAAAACAAAAATACGGAAAAATACACAATATGACAAGAATAGATACTCAAAACAATAACGGTGAATAAAATGCAACAATACGAATCTGAATTCAAGTCCAATGCGATATCCGAGCATTGTATAAATTTAATATTCAATAACACATAAATAGGTCACTAGGCCTCACGTCACCTCACCTAAGCTTCGTAAAGCCTCATCCTCGCTATTGAAATTTTGGACTATTAGAGGGTGATCATTCTCCGTGCCATATAAAATTTCATGACACCATTCCCATCAACAAATACAATATCTCAATCGAATAATATTTTAGATCTTAATTAATGCCATGATATCAACAATATGTGTACAAATATACGAGGAGCAAATGACTACCCTTGATAGATTTAAGGAGCATATTATGTAAACCCCGTACCTTAAAATCATCACATGAAACTCATAAATTTTTTTCCTCAAAGCTCTGATCACAACACTGCGTTCCTCTCGCGAAAACAATCAAAACTCGTTATAGACCAAACTCCAAAAAAACACCAAATAAGCCTTCAAATTATGGGTTGAATCATGAATAAAATTAGGGCTAGGGTTTATAGATAGAGGGAGATGATAAATAGAGGAGGCTACTGATTTTTTAGAAGGCTAAAATGTGTTTTAAAAGTCTTAAACCCCTCACTTTATGTTTATATACCAAAAATAATTTGAGTCCTACTCAAACACAAACACTAACAAAATTTATTCCGGACGATCGGACCATTGGAATTTGTTGAAATTTGGAGGCTAGTAGTTGAAGGCGAGACGAAGTTGCACAGAGAAATTTAGCTCGATCGAACGGTCGAATATTTTTATTTTTACTTTTTTATTATAATTACTAACTTTTTGGGGGGGGGTTTTCAAAGGTCATTGTATTATCAATTTGTTTGTCACACATGCAATGAATGTTAACTCTGTAACAACCCGCCTAATGGGATACCGGGCGATCACTCCTATATCATATTAAAACAGGAGTCACATGTGGATCATTCTTAGCATCACTGTCGAAATTCCATTTAATTACTAATATCCTATTAGGTGAGCGTTAAAAACTTTTACTTAACTACTCTTTTTAAACAATTAAAATGAAACATCCACAAGTTAAAGCGTAAACGAAACTGAAATGAAAATGAAATAAATTAAAATAATCGAACACTCGGTTCAAATTATACAACCATATCGAATGCTGCTAAAAGAATAACTAAATGCAATTGAGCCATTGGCTCGAAAGTTTATACAATACCTCCTATCTAGAGTACAAGGAAAGAAGCGTCTACCGAGAACCCGCAAGCATCCACAGCTGCTGCAGCAGACGTCTGACTCAAAAGAATTTCCATCCAGGCGTCCCTATGTCTGGACACCTATATATGTATATAATATATAGAAAGAAAAGACAGTAGATAAACGGGTCAGAGCCCGAATTTTGAAAATATTTTGCAAGTGCATAAATGATTTATTTTTAGAAAAATAGTTTTTATCTCATATTTAAATTGGTATCGCACTCCCATGAGATACCCCTCACCTCTCCTCTAATAGTACACACCTAACGCACCCTAACAACATACCCTAGTCAAGCTACCCCTGCCTAACTAGTCTATCACCCAACTACTATCTACCCTAGATAGTCCAAGTGCTAAGGGCTAAACTTCCCTCCATTCTCAACACTGCACTAAGTTCGTGCGTGGGGTGTCTCGCAAAGCGAAATCCAAACAAGGAACCTCCCCGATACACTACTACTTGGCAGGGTTAATGGTAGAGATCCATTAGGCCCGTAGCACGCACAAATGTATAAATACATATATATATATATATATATATATATATATATATATATATATATATATATATATATATATATATATACACGTCCGGATAATATCTCCCGGACTGAGGTTTACCAATTTAATTTCATCTATATAACACACATCCGGATCTACCTCCCCGACTGAGGATTTATATACAAAGTATTTATCAATACTTATCCTTTTCATTTCAAAAACTTCCATTTCCCTTCTCATATCCAGGAAATGTATTTAAAAGCCAATTCATTATCATGAATTGCTTTAACAAATCATACACCTTTTTAAAAAGCCAATTTTATTATCATAAAAATGCTTTTCATATCATATGCTTCCACATCCCTTCTTCCATCCGGGAAGTGTTACCGAAGCCAATCCATATAACGCATTTCCCTTCCTATATCCAGGAAATGTAATTAAAGCCAATCCATTATCATGAATTGCTTTAATATAACGCGTTCTAAGACCGCCCGTCCGGGTTTCCCCACTGTGCGCGCCCCTAAATGGCTATCATCTTCCAGGGCCTATCATCAAGACAACCTGGAATCCTACATCGCAAGATGTTGGGAAGCGGCCATATGCCTGCGGGATAATCAAGACCACACCCGAAATCTCCTAACCAGCGCAGTAAAACACAACAAACACTCATATGGCCTATAGGACTATATATCCACCCTGCATTCAATAGCCAGGGGGCTTCACCATACGCACGTAACTTCCCTTATGATAGCGATTTAGAGAGGTGTGTATCCATATTTTATTAATTAAGAAAATAATTTATCGTTCCATTTTGAAAACATTTATATTTTATTTTCAAAATCATTAACATCATATCATATATATACTTTAATCACATAGTATATATATATATATATATATATATATATATATCATATATTCATCCTAGAATATATAAACAGCCATAAAGGCCTATAGCATCTAGCGATGACCGATAATCCCAAAGATTCCCTCCAGGAATCATAATCATGCATTCATATTAACATGATTCTAAATCCAAAGTATTTCCTTACTTTTATATCTAATAAATACCTTAATCATCACTAAGGATTTTATCGGATGTCTCCAATTATACAAATTCACTCTAAGTGAATATATACATCTACATCCCCAATTATCCTAATTATCTTCTAGGATACACTTAACGGTAATCGATAATTATGCTTTCTATACGCATAATTATATAGGCCTATATGCCTACGAGAAATATCCTCGGGATTTATTTGTCCCGGACAATCTTAAATTTAATGGGTTATGGATTTCATTTCCATGAACCCAAGGACTACCTATTGTCCATATTTAATCATTTAGGGAACCCCACCCTATTTAAGGGACCCCAACATCTCAACTTATCAACTATTCGATTTTCCTCGAAAATAAAGTTTAAGGGTTATACATTTAAACCCTCACTTAATCCTCATAATTTCTCTTAATTTGTGGGCCATATAATCCTAAAAGACTCCTTATGTCATCACATAAATGACCTCGAATTAATTAGAATTGGAATTCACCCCATCCCCTTTCTCCCTAAAAAATTTTTCAATTTTCAGCAAGGGTCGATCGATCGACCCTTGGCCGTCGATCGATCGATGGCTCCATCGATCGAGCCCCCATGATCGATCGATCGATCATGTCGGGCAGCTTCTTCTCCGAGAAGCTGTTTCGGCCATTAAAGCTTCTCCCAAGCTTTTATCGCCTCAACCAACGACCTACAACTTCTACCAACAACAAATACACTTATAATACGGGTTCTAAACATCCTAGAAACCCGAAATCACCCAATATTTTCGGTTAATTTCTAAATTTCTCCAATTATCAAATTTTAGGGGTTTATTCGTTTTATCCCCCGAAAACCCGTTTTATCCACGAATACCCAACCCAAAATCATTAGGGTTTGTTATACCAACAATTATATGAGATATTTATGCTTAAAAATAAATAAATCAAGTAAACTCTTGCCTCGTGGATAAAATCCGACGTCCTCGAGCCGAATCCCGCGGAGGCTGGCCGGAATCTTCCCCTTTTTCCTCTTTTCTTCCTCCTCTCTCTCTTCCCTCTCTTCTTTCTATTTTCTCTTCTCTTTTCTCCCCCTCTCCCTCCTTTTATAAGGAGAAAAGGGTTAAATCCCTTAATACCCCCAAAACGACTCGTTTACTCAATTACGAGCCTATTTAACTCCGAAATTCCCTGAAACTCAATTTCGACAATCGGACACTCTTTTCCGACTATCTCAGACATTCCGAGACTCATGGCGCAGTCGAAATTCCCATCTGGGGTACTTGACCGCAAATCACTATTCTAACCCATAAAAGTAAATGCGGATTTTCTCATTAAAATCTTACCTCGTGCCTCTTTTCTCAACAACGACCTATCATTAAAATACCTCGACATATTTACTTAGCCCCAATAGTACATATCTCAACTAGAGATAATCATTAAATCCTTAAAAATCCTAAAATCACTATTTCGAGAAATTCTCCAAATTCCAATTTATAATCAATTATGGAATTTAATTGTCTCCAAAAGGGCGGGTTGTTACAAACTCTTTCGGGTGAAGCGTTGCGAGTTAACCATACATATCATTAAAATGTGTTATATATTAAAATTTTTAACATTGCCGTTAGGATGGACTTTTAATTTTTACCATCGACCAGTTGAAATTGAATATTGGTTACTCGTATCCAATGGTACACACATTAACTTATTAGGCAATCTACAATGGATCCTCTAATACTATTGTGGATCCTTTACTTTTGGTACTTTTGAGTCACAAAATTTGAAGCGGATCCCCTTAGCGTCCCATAAACGGAGGGGAGGGATAAGGGATTCGTTACTGTGCCAGAAGCGGGAAAATGTTTTTGGCCCCATGTAAGGCCCCCGCCTGGCATAAAATAAATATATGCCACGTAGGCTAGCCACAAAACTGTTGTGCGCCTGGCATAAAATAAATATTTTATTTAAAAGTAACGGTAAGTGCCACGTAAGTCAGGCGCAAAACTGTTGCCCGCTTGGCCGAGGCGCACAACAATATCTGTATTGCGAACTTCGTTCGTTATGTCGTCCCATAATACCGCAAGTTTATGGTATCCCATAGTGGATGACCTTAAGAGTCCACACATTATATTGTAATATCATGTGAGAGAGTATGATGTTATCGCATGTGTCTTCGTTTGTCATTATTACGAAATATGTGAAACATTTTTACGAAATATGCGAAACATTTTTTAACCGTGCCATCGACACGGGTACACCCTAGTGTGTGTGTGTGTGTGTGTCTATATATATATATATATATATATATATATATATATATATATATATATATATATATATGCTCTTGTGCGGACTAGTCCACATTTTAAGAATGCGGATCGGACATGTGTCACCTAGAAACTATCGCCTAAATTATAGGCACACTCTCTCTCTTTTCTGGGCTCACCGCTAGGTGACACATGTTCGGTTCGCATTCTTAAAATGCGGACTAGTACGCACAAGAGCAGGACTGTATATATATATATATATATATATATATATATATATAGAGAGAGAGAGAGAGAGAGAGAGTCAGGCTCTCCAGCATATCTCCTACCAACATACCCTTTTTTTAAAATAGTAAAAATAATAATTTTGAGATGATAATTTTTTATATGGGTTCATGATATTTCAACGTGCCCCTATAAAAAAATCAATTGAAAATAATAGTTTTTGTTATTTTTAAAAAATAGGCCAAAAAACTGTCAATTTTTACCTTTAAAAATGCCAATTTTTTTACTATTTTTTAAAAATATCAAAACACATTATTTTGATCTGAATATTTTTATAGGGTCACATTGAAATATCATGAACTCAATTAAAAAATATAAACTCAAAATTATTTTTTTCACTATTTAAAAAAATAGGTATGTTTAATGAGGTATGTTGGAGAGCCCCTCTCTCTCTCTCTCTCTCTCTCTCTCTCTCTCTCTCTCTCTCTACATATATATATATACACACACATCATTCATACATCACACCTAGTTGTAGGCCTTAAAAAACTTTTTTTCTCAAATTTTTTGTTTTCTCTTGAAATTAACCTTCCAATAAACTCATTTTCAAAAAATTAGGTAAAATTATATTTTGTAGCTATTTTTAAAAAATTCACAAAAACTGCTCAAAATACCTTATTTATAAGAGTATACGCCAACCGTTTTTTGTGTATTTTTTAAAAGTACATGCAAAATGTATTTTGACCTAAGAAACCTTTTTTTAAATTTTTTTTATTTTTCTCTTCCTAGAACTCGATGTGATGTATACATCATAATGTAAGTGAACATTCCTCACTCTCTCTCTCTCTCTCTATATATATATATATATATATATACACACACACACACACACACACACACACACACACTACTGCTCTTGTGCGGATTGTCCCGCATTTTAACAGTGCGGACTGGACATGTATCACTTGGCAGTGAACCAAAAAATTATTGGCTAAAGTATAGGCACTCTCTCTCTCTCTCCTGGGCTCACCACCAGGTGACACATGTCCAGTCCGTACTGTTAAAATGTGGGATAGTATGCACAAGAGCAGTACTATATATATATATATATATATATATATATATATATATGCACACACGCACGCACATAATTACATATACACACAATAAATCTAAAGTAAACATGAAAACTCACAGTGACATTAATAGAGATTAGCCGATTGAGGTAATTGTGAACACTTTGTCCTTAAGACGAGATTTGCCCCGCAATCTTGCTTCACGGAGTCAACGACAATCGTCTTCCAGGATGCAACAGTCAAAACTTGCAATAGTTGCACTCTAAACCACAAGTAATAACGAACCAACAATGGCGAAATTCTCTTTATTATGAACAGGAAAATGGACTAACAACACAAAAATTTAAGACTGAAAAAATCCAACATGAAAAATGAAATACACAGCACTAATTTATACTAAAATAAATGACGATTAAAAAACAGTTAAAACTGTTCCTAACTATCAAAATAGTTGGAATGAAATTAACTGTTAAAAAACGAAATAAACATTGGGTCAGAAATAAATAAAAAGCCTAATAAAATTTGGTCCAAAAAGTTAATACTTTCGCCAAGTCAATGCCATGACCCACACCCGTGCATGTGCCAAGCCTAGCCAGACTAAGTCAGGCGGGTGGCGACTATGCAGGCGTGTGGATTTGGAAGTCAATCCAAGCCAATGGGATACCCAAACAATTTGGACTCCCAAAAGCCCCTATGAGTTATAATATACTGCACCCATTTCTCATATTTTATGTGTGACTTTGGATTTAACAACATGCTTCAACTAAATTCTATGTTCCAACTTAGCACTTCGAACAATAATTTCTCATTCATTAATTTATGATTTTATACACGTGAGTATACAACGTTATATTCCTCATGGAGGAGAACACATTACCATTTCGAATAGTCTCGAAAGACATGTGAATCGCATGTTAAATTGACCTAAAGTTGACCAAAATATTTTGTCAACACATAAAACCCACAAATTCCAACAATTCCCCATATGAATGAAAATTTGTTGGATCAACACGAAAAGACTATGAACATACAAAGAGAGTTCTATTGAAAAATTAGGTATAAACCCGCGCGATGTGTGGGCCATACTATTCTCATAGTCGTTATGTAAAAATCATACCTACATCTTATATAAAAATCATTGATACTTACATGTACGAATTTTTTTATCGCACATATATCAAATATATTAAAAAAATAAACAAATAAAATGCAATGCCAATCCAAATCATTTTTTCAAAATCTTTGTCAAAATCGGAGCCCTAAAAAGTTACAGCAAGATCTGGCTAACAACAAGCACCAATTTTAATTCTGCATTGTCATTGAAACATTAACCTAAAATAAGCCAAAAAGGCTTAGAGAAGTGACTAATATTGTGAATTTAAATACAGGCTCATACATACAAATTGACATTTAAAACTCCACATCACATAAATTCTATGAAAACCTCTCAAGAATGAACAAAATAAATTAATATGGCTTCCAACTGAAAATTCAAACACTAGCAAAATGAGGTTTCATCGCATGCCTTAATTTCCTTTAGAGATTTTATTGAATATCACATAAAAAAGTATACAAAATAAACACCCAAAATAACAAATTCATATATTATTAATGTACAAAGTAATGTTGTACACTAAAAAATTCACAATACAAGTGTTGTACAAATTAGATCAATTTATTTATTGCTATGGATGGTAGTGTTGATATTTTCTTCCCATTATTCATTTTTTTTCCTTTTGTCTTTTTTACGTATTGAGAGTTTTTTTGAAAAATTTGAGAGAGAATTTTTTTCTCAAGATTTCCCATCGTTCAGATTTTTTTCCCATTGTTCATTTTTTTTCCTTTTTTCTTTTTTTTTTTTACTTACTAACAGTTTTGTTGGAAAATTTGAGAGATAATTTTTTCATATTTTTTTCCCATTGTTCACTTTTTTCCTTGAGATTTTTTCCCATTGTTCACCTTTTTTTATATATTTACAGTTTTGTTGGAAAATTCGAGAAATATTTTTATCATAACACAACTATCTCTCGAATTTTGCAACAAAAATGTCATTAAGTAAAAAAGAAAAAAAAGTGAACAATGGGAAAAAACTTAAGAAAAAAGTCTCTCAAATTTTCCAACAAAACTGTCAATAAGTAAAAAAGCAAAAAGCAAAAAAATTGAATAATGGAAAAAATCTCAACATTACCATCTATAGCAATAAATAAATTAACTAATTTATATTATGTAGAAACATTTTTACATCTACATAACCAAATGAACTCTTTTTCACTATAACATTTGTTGAAATAAAAAGAGATAAACATAAAAACTGAAAGTTCGAGATTTACTCTCACAAAAATCATATAAGAAAACTATCTCTAAGATTCTTATTAGGATGGCATAATCCTCAAATTCATATAGAATTCTAATAAAATAAACATCTTCTATACATTAGAACACTAAAATAGAAACAAAAATTTGTGGTCCTTTTTAATATGACATTTTGCTACTTTATCAATGTTAGTTTGTGTGGATAAACCATTAATATTTAAATTGCTTCATAAAGTTAAACCTACTTTCTTATCCCTCAAAATCTAATTAAAATGCGGTCACAAAGACTAAAATGAGATAAAAACGGGTCATCTTTACATTTCAATTTCTTAGGATGATTGTAGAATGAAACCCAATACACCGTTAAACAGCTCCAGCCCCAAAAACATCTTGGAAAAATAAAATTGTGAATGATTTAGGTTTGTGATCAATAAATATGGTTGTAAATTTAAATCTTTTTTGAACGATTTAAATCCCAATCATCGCTTTTGACTCCTATTTCAATTAAACCCATTTGATTTACCCGTATATCTCTTTGTTGAGATAGAAAGGTAAACTAGTATTTAAAATGAATGAACATTTAAAACAACTATAATAGAACTTATACTTTTGTCCAGATGAAAAAAATGAGACAAAAGAATAGGAGAAGATACTTGAATCTTGATGAC
This sequence comes from Sambucus nigra, assembly GCA_949130495.1. Taxonomy (NCBI): domain Eukaryota; kingdom Viridiplantae; phylum Streptophyta; class Magnoliopsida; order Dipsacales; family Adoxaceae; genus Sambucus; species Sambucus nigra. The sequence goes on from OX422210.1 coordinate 660,223,891, forward strand.
ATAATGAACTCCAACTCTTCTTCTATGGGAGCTCCCCAATAATCAGATCAACCTCCTTTGCTATGAACTGCCCTTGAAAGAAAATCCCCATCACCATTTCTTATGAGATCTCAAGTGCCTTGACGTATCCATTTACTTCACGATGGGAAATTTATAATATGCAATCAGAAGAGAATTTGTAACTCAAACGTTAAAGAATCTCAATGGGCAGAAATGAAGATAGAAAAGAAATAGGTCGATCAAATAAACACCGAATACCCAACTTGAAATCCGAGGGAGATATATGATAGAGATAATATTAAGAAATGAAATGGTTTATAGAATTCAAAACAAAAAGAAGGAAGTGACACGTGGAGGAAGAATTAATGTCTTGTATTCCATTTTATTATAGTAAATAGATTCCTGCACCCGGAGGTATAACTTTTGGCCTTGAATCTTTCCTAGTGAAAGACTACCGGATTTACTTACTGATTAGTGAACGCGTTGTCTTGAACTATTAAATGTTTTATGTAAACCAAGATAGTAATTTTGACACATTAATTCTTTGAACAAAGTTGGTTCTTGCGATTATGTTCATTTTGGATCTAAATAATTCTTTGTTTCATGAGTGCTTTAGAGAATTTCACCTTTTAAAGTTCTCATAGAAGTAGTCCCTTCACATTCACATGTGTGACGTTCCCTTAAGAGTATCCTACTATACCCCACTTAGATTTCCAAGATATAGGAGTCATTAAAAGCTAAGCTTATCCCCACTTACTTTGTAGCCAATATTATTTTATCAAGGAATGGTTATGAGTTTATTAAACTCATCAGAGCTCACTTCGAAGAGTCAGTCAAGATTCGGTTGTCCCTTTGAACCTAGATCTTGGGATCTCCAGTCAGCTAGGTAGGGTTGCCATCAAGATAGCTCTTTATTTAATAGGCTATAATCCCATTCCCCTTGATAAACTATATACTTGTTCTTTATTCAAATCTTTAGTTAACGGATCCACTATATTGTCCTTAGACTTAATATAATCGATGAAAATGATTCCATTAGAGAGCAATTTCTTAATGGACTTGTGTCTTTGACGTATATGTCGAGACTTACCATTATATATATCACTCCGTGCTCTACCATTTGGAGACTGTCTATCATAATGTATAAAAAATCCAATTTTATCGAAATCTATAAATTCAGATTCCATAATGGATCTAACAATACAAGTCTATTTTGACACAAGCCTAGGGAGGCTTAATTAAGTTTTAATCAAGTTTGTTCAAGAGCACCCTTTTTCTAAAGAATCAAACTATGATTAGAGAATTACAAAGAACGATGGGAGGATAAGCTTTTCTCCATTCTTTGGGCATACATGACAATAACAAGTAAGTCAACAAAAGAGTCTCCGTACTCCCTTGCCTATGGTATGGAAGTTGTCATCCCTGTGGAGATCGGACTTCTAATTCCCACATCAGAGATCTTTGAAGATGGCTATAATGATGACCAAATTGCTCACGAATTAGATATGGCTGAGGAAAAAAGGGATAAATCTCTAATACATTTGGTCGCCTACCAATAAGAGTTAGCAAAATAATATGACAAGAAGGCCAAGGTTAGTGAATTTCAGGTCAACAACTTGGTCCTCTAAAAAAATGCTAACTGTAGTATAGAAGCCATCAGATGGGAAACTTGCATCGAATTATCAAGGACCCTACCAAGTAGTCTAAAAAAGGGTGAAGGATCATATCATTTACTAGAATTAAATGGAAGAGTAATCCTGAGGTCATGGAATGCTATGAACCTTAGGAAGTTAGATCATTAGATAGGAAGTTAAAGATACTTTCCTTCTTTATTTATGTATAATAAAACAATCGACAGTTATAAAAATTATTTGAAATCTTTGTCTTAAACCTTATTTTTATTTAAACCCACCAAAATAGTAATACGATTGATAAAAAAGGCCAGTCACCTAGAAAGGACCTAAACCCACTTAAGAACTTAGTGGTACAACTCAACCATGAGTTGGCCGCCTACATTTGGCACCAAAACCCACTTGAAAAGTGGCATGATTTGAAATAGATTGGCCTAGAAGAGGCAAAAACCCACATAAGAACTGCATGGTGCAACTCAGATGTGAGTTGGTCTCCTACGTTTGGCACCAAAATTCACTTGTGAAGTGGTATCATCTAGCTTAGATCCTCTTATAAGAGGTAAAAACCCACTTGAGAAGTGGTACAGTCTAAAATTGATCGACCTAGAAGGTAAAATTAATCTTTATAACACAGCCAGAGCATTTGTTTTCGTAATTGTGATGTTATAATTTTTTATTTGAGATCATATTTGGCATCTGCCCAATGTTATTTTTCTTCCTAGGATTTATTTTTCCTTAAAATAAAAATATATAGCTCGTCTGCAATAGTTTAACTTGGTCGGCCTGTGTCGGTTGAATTTGGTCCTTGGTTATCTCACATCGACCAAGTAAAAAAAATTATTAGGAGGTCTAGTGTTAGACATGGGTGACTTGTTCAATTTTATGCTCATTTGAGGCCGATCATAAATGATCAACGATATGCCTAATCACGGGCCGACTATAAGTAAATGCCAAATTTTAGCCCAACTGTATGTAAATGATATGCCTCATTTAGGCTGATCTACTTATGTTAAGTGGGGTTTTCCATCTTTTAGGTCGATCGAACCTCCCAGAAAACGTGAGCAACAAGCTGTTTTTAAGAATTTGTGTAGGATTAGGACTCCTAATCACTATATAACCTTGTTAATCCGAGGGAGGACTTCTTATAATCACTTTTTCTTCAGTTTTTCACCAGAGAACACTTCTAAATATTTTTCCTCTCACTAATAATCATCAACCTTCTTCATTATCAAGTTTTTGACACAAGCCTAGGGAGGCTTAATTAAGGTTTAATCAAGTTTGTTCAAGAGCACTCTTTTGCTAATTTTTCACAAGGAATCCAGAATTCTAATCATATTTTCAACACAATCTTTACAGGCATGAATACTTTATTCGTTTCCTTTAGTATTATGCGTTTTAAGTGTCGCATAAACACGTAATTACATGTTTTCTTAAAAATAATTAGTAACTTAATTAGAAAAAATGGACAATAATTATGGGGTTGTTTTTATAAAATCTTTTAATCTGAATAATATTCATAACCCTTTGGGTACGTAGGATTCATGAGTAATTTTGGGTTTTATTGGTGTAGGTTGCATGTAGAAAAACCCTGGTTTTAAAATAAATAAAGTTGGGGGCGTATAACTCATGTAATACATGTAGAAATAATGAAATTTGGTTTTTGATGTATATATGATGAACACTTTGTGTATTTAATTTAAAATAATTAAATGAGATTATTTGGGTATTTTTGACATTGTGATAATTTAATTAAAGATTTAAATGAATTGGACTATAATGCGTAGTTTGGAACATTGATTTATTATGCATATTGTGTGACTTGTTGGTATTATTAAATATATTTGTGACGACGGGTTGTTAAGTATTATTGCTCTCCCTATATTTTAGAATGTCTTCTAAGAATGGGACTAGTGAGGGAAAATTATCACGGTTCTATTGTGTTGGAGGTGGGATGATTTTTATTACTTTATCATCGTTACGCTAGTGTAGGTATGAGACTAGGCTATGATTAGTGTTAGAAAATCCTCCTATACATAGGTTAGGACATATTAATAACTTGGGGACCCTTAGGTATGGGACTAAGGGGTATTTTGAGGATCTCACATTGATTAAATGGTGGAGTGTTTATAAATTGTGAATTGAGAAATTGAGAACAAATACTAAGATAATAAGACGGGTATGAAAATATATTGGCCTCATAATCAGCGAGGGCCGATAGTTTAAACGGGCCAGTCAAATTTTTATGTCATGTTGTGTGTGGAACCTTGTCAATCAACGAGGGCCGACAGTTTAAACAGGTCAGCCGACGTTTTGACGAGGGGATGTGTATTTTGGTGGAGAAATCACCCGAGGCGGTAGGACCGCCATAATAAAATGAGGTTATAATAAAAACTGGTTAATTTAATCAAATTAACATTGTGGGACTTAGGAATTTAAAATCATATTGGTGTGCCTTTATAAATGGAATTTCTATGGGTAGTTAGTAATTGCTATTTATCGCGTTTAAATTATTCCGTTTAATTTAAAATATTCTATTGTGATATTTATTGCGTATAATGCTACTGTCTGGATTCAAGGATCCTATCTGAGGGGAGTATTGTGTATTCTTGCTCGGGGCTTTGGCTCTGACCCATGCGTTGACTAATCTTTTTCAGGGTTAGAATTAGAGAAGCTGCATAAGTTTATCGGAGTTATCGTTTGGAGGTGAAACTCGAGTTATTCTTTTATGGCATAGTTTAGTTACACTTTCCTTTTCAGTCGTATTTAATTATGAGACTTCTTTTGAGTTTTATTGGGCCATACGGTTCCAAAGTTGTTTGGAGGATTTCTATTGGGAGTATTCAGATTTTATTTAATCATTATTGGAGAATGGATTTTTTGGAGTTAGCATGTGATGGATCTTTTATCGCTTAGTTATTTATGATCATTTGAAATTGTTTCAATTATTTATCATATGGACTGATTTATTTATGTCTCATATCTGTCTCATGCTAAGAATGGTATTTTATTTCCTCACGCCCGACTTATTTTTGGTAGCCGCCGACGCCAGAATTAGACGGGGTGTGACAGATGGTATGAGAGCATGGTCTTAGGTCTCGTAGGTTATAAGTCCATTTTAGCTTCCGCATTGCTTATCTTTGATTCTGTTTTGATGATTCATACTCTTAGTCATTCCGAGTCTGATGTTGTTTTTTCCTATCTTTATAGATGGCGAACACAAGGAGAACTAGGAGTAGGAGAGAGGAGTCCGTTTCTAGCCCCGCGGCCCAGGAGAGGTGGCGTCAGATTACTTTGGTGGCCGAGGAGTTAGCGACTACCATTCGTGAGGCCACAACGACCGGTCTAGAGATGGGAAAATAGAGACGGGGGACTTTAGAGGCACAGTAGCGGGGTACAACCGTCTCAACTTGGGATAGGGCGAGAACCGATTTCTTCAAGGGCAATCCTCCCACCTTCAAAGGGGGATCTGACCCTACGGTTGCTCACTAGTGGAGGAGAGATATAAAGAGGCATTTGAGGATGGTGGACTGCACGGATGTACAAAAGCTGATGTTAGAAACATTTAAGTTGACATGGGATGCATTGCAATGGTGGGAGAGTGCCACCACATCAGAGGAGAGGGATCAGTTGGGTTATGTGGTTTCTGATAAAGTTTAACAATAAGTATTTTCCGTATACAATTAGGAATGCCAAGAAGAGAGAATTTATGGACTTGGAGCAAGGTTCAAAGTCTATTGTCGAGTATGAACAGGAGTTCACAAATTTATCTATGTTCGTACTAGATGAGGTCAGTATTACGATCAAAAGGATGGAGAGTTTCATTAAGGGATTCTCTTGGTCAATTAGGCAGATGGTGTTGGGGAATCTGGCATACACTACTTATGCGCAGGTAGGGGATGTCGCAATGTTTCTATGGCAAGAGAAGGCCAATTATCAGAAGAAATTGGGCAAGAGACAAGAGTCTAATGGTCAAGGAGGTGAGAATAAAGGTCACAATGACCAAGCTTGGAAGAGGCATAGAACAAAGTCAACAGGGTGAACAAATTTGGGGGATGAATTCAGGAACCATCAGGGGTGCATGTTTTATCTGGGGAAAGATAGGACATCGAGCACCTCAATGTAACCAAAGGGAGGGCCAATAAGGCCAAGTGACGGGGGCCCAATCAGGGCAATTTACGCAGGGGCAACACGGGTAAGGAGTTCAGGGGAAGCTGGGACTGAGGCCTCCAATCTTAGCAGTGGTTAACATTCAGGGGGCACCAGCAGTACCAACAACATCAGGTGCGTAGGGGGTAGTCACTGCACCAACCAATCTCACTTATGGGAGGTGCTATGTGCCACAAGTTCAGTCAGAGCAGGATAGGTTGCGTGGCTAGTGGATTATCACGGTACGTAATACCTTCTTAGATACCTATATATATGTAGGATTTATATATTGTATTTTATTAAGGATTACGTTTGGATGGTTTAGGTGTATGGGCGCCTAATTATGGCATTCTACGGGTAGGCATATATGAGCCTTATTTTTTTTGCTAGATTTACGTGTTGATGTGTATGCTTCGTCTAATTTTGAGGACGAAATTCTTTGCTAGTGGGGAAGTATGTAACACCCCGTGTTTTTTATTTATTATTTAATTAATTGGAATTTTTGGGAAAAATAAAATTTTGAATTTAATGATTTTTATTGGCTAAATATGTTGGTTATGATTTTATAAGAATAAAACTTCAAGCGGAATTAAAATCGGAGTTAAAATGGATTTTATATGATTTTTGGAAATAATTGTCCCTTATATTTTTTTGGGGCGAACCGTCAGTTTTTGGAGGCGATCGATCGATCGACGCTTGGGGGTCGATCGATCGACCCTCCCAGAAAACGTGAGCAGCAAGCTGTTTTTAAGAATTTGTGTACGATTATGACTCCTAATCGCTATATAACCATGTTAATCCGTGGGAGGACTTCTTATAGTCACTTTTTCTTCAGTTTTTCACCAGAGAACACTTCTAAATATTTTTCCTCTCACTAATAATCATAACCCTTCTTCATTATCAAGTCTTTGACACAAGCCTTGGGAGGCTTAATTGGGGTTTAATGAAGTATCTTCAAGAACACTCTTTTGTTAAGTTTTCGCAAGGAATCCATATTTCTAATCAGATTTTCAACACAATCTTTACAGGCATGAATACTCTATTCTTTTCCTTTAGTATTATGCGTTTTAAGTGTCGCCTAAACACTTAATTACATGTTTTCTTAAAAATAATTAGTAACTTAATTGGAAAAAGTGGACAATAATTATGGGGTTGTTTTTATAAAATCTTTTAATCTGAATAATATTCATAACCCTTTGGGTACGTAGGATTCATGAGTGATTTTGGATTTTATTGGTGTAGGTTGCATGTAGAAAAATCCTGGTTTTAAAATAAATAAAGTTGGGGGCGTATAACTCTTGTAATACATGTAGAAATAATGAAATTTGGTTTTTGATGTATATATGGTGAACACTTTGTGTATTTAATTTAAAATAATTAAATGAGATTATTTGGGTATTTTTGACGTTGTGATAATTTAATTAAAGATTTAATTGAATTGGACTATAATGTGTAGTTTGGAACATTGGTTTATTATGAATATTGTGTGACTTGTTGGTATTATTATGTATCATTGTGACGACGGGCTGTTGGGTATTATTGCTCTCTCTATATTTTAGAATGCCTTCTAAGAATGGGACTAGTGAGGGAAAATTATCACGGTTTTATTGTGTTGGGGGTGGGATGATTTTTATTACTTTATCGTCGTTACGCTAGTCTATGTATGAGACTAGGTTATGATTTATGTTAGAAGATCCTCCTATACATAGGTTAGGACGTATTGATAACTTGGGGACCCTTAGGTATGGGACTAAGGGGTATTTTGAGGATCTCACATTGATTAAATGGTGGAGTGTTTATAAATTGTGAATTGAGAAATTGAGAACTAATACTAAGATAATAAGACGGGTATCAAAATATATTGGCGTCATAATCAGCGAGGGCTGACAGTTTAAATGGGCCAGTCGGAGTTTTATGTCGTGTCGTGTGTGGAACCTCGTCAATCAGCGAGGGCCGATAGTTTAAACGGGCCAGTCGGTGTTTTTACGAGGGGATGTGTATTTTGGTGGAGAAATCACCGGAGGCGGGAGGACCGCCATAATAAAATGGGGTTATAATAAAAGCTGGTTAATTTAATTAAATCAACATCGTGGGACTTGGGAATTTAAAATCATATTGGTGTGCCTTTATAAATGGAATTTCTGTGGGTAGTTAGTAATTGCTATTTATCGCGTTTAAATTATTCCGTTTAATTTAAAATATTCTATTGTAATATTTATTGCGTATAATGCTACTGTCTGGATTCAAGGATCCTATTTGAGGGGAGTAGTGTGTATTCTTGCTCGGGGATTTAGCTCTGACCCATGCGTTGACTAATCTTTTTCAGGATTAGAATTGGAGAAGCCGCATAGGTTTATCAGAGTTATCATTTGGAGGTGCAGCTCGAGTTATTCCTTTATGGAATAGTTTAGTTACACTTTCCTTTTCAGTCGTATATAATTATGAGACTTCTTTTGAGTTTTATTGGGCCATAAGGTTCCAAAGTTGTTTGGAGGATTTCTATTAGGAGTATTCAGATTTTATTTAATCATTATTGGAGAATGGATTTTTTGGAGTTAGCATGTGATGGATCTTTTATCGCTTAGTTGTTTATGATCATTTGAGATTGATTCAATTATTTATTGTATGGACTGATTTATTTATGTCTCATATCTGTCTTATGCTAAGAATGGTATTTTATTTACTCACGCACGGCTTAGTTTTGGTGGCGGCCGACGCCAGAATTAGGCGGGGTGTGACAACTGCGTTGAGTGAAATTAATATGAGATGAAATTGTGGTTTAATGGGGAGTTATTCATACATTGGAAATTGTGCGTACGTTTACTAAAAGATTGAGACTCGTGAAAGATTTAGAACAGAAGGTAAGTGAGGGTATACCTACTGAAATTATACTTAGTGAGAGAGTATAATTCAAGAGATGAGAAGTAAGTATGAAATAAAATTATAAATGAGAATACAAGAGGCGAATCCATTATGCGAGATAGTTGAGTAAAAGTTGTGCTAAGAACGGATAATAATAATTATGGGTCGTGGGCGAACATAAATTTGGAAAACGTGAATATTTATATATATGACTGTGCATATGTTATGTATCTGTGTAAAAATCATACCCACCCTACTTGCTATCACGGAGGTTGCCGCGCCGGGACAGTCTTATCTTGATGGGACCTTTATAGGGGATATTAACTTGTACCCTAGAACATAGGATTCCTTGGTACAGGCTATCTGAGAATGATAGTCAGGCGCTCCTAAGAGACGTGAGGGGTATCTGCTGACCTCTTAGTGACTTGGAACTATGCTTCGCCTCTAGTTGTATGTGTATTGTGTTAATACAGTTCGAGAGTGATTCCGAACTAGTATTTCCCTTAGTATGAGTGATACGAGGACTTGATATCAGAGTATGTCAGCACCATAGATTTATGTGGGGCACCGATAGTGTATATATATATATATATATATATATATATATATATATATATATATATATACTTATATATGGAAACTTTCTACTGTGTGTAAAAGTAGTTAAGAAATGAATAAATGCTTCAACTTTATAAGAAGTGTTCATGAATTCTGTAACGCTACTGAGTGGTTCTAAGTAACGTAAGAATATGGAAGAGAATGATTTTCTAAAACTTAATATTATGGCCTTAGTACTTCTCGGGATAGAACTTTATGGAAAAATAAGTTAGATAGACTTATGTGATGTACGGTAGGCGTGCACACTAAATGAGAGGTGAGAATTCTCAAGAGAGTGTCGCGCACTAACATGGTGGTTATATTAGCCGGTAAGCATTTTAAATACTTGCTAAACTATTTTTAAAACTGTTTTACACTTGGGCTCTGACCCGTTTTCTGTCATTTCTCTCTCTCTCTCTCTTGTATATATATGTATGTATTACATGTGCTCAGCCACAGGGGCGTCATGCATAGGTTCTTTGGATTGGACGTGATGTAGCTTATGTGGATGTTGCAGGCCTTTGCTTTAGACGACCTCTTCATTGATTCAATTATTACTTTAGTTCTTTATAGTTAGGGCATGGGTCACCCGATTTCCTATTCCGTTTGGATTTGTTTGAGATTTATGTTTATTTATATCTCCAGTATTCAGTACTCCTTGGGAGTTAACTATTGTCAGGGTGATTTCATTCATAGTTCTTAAACCTGGTTTGGTTTATCTAGATGGTTTAATTCTTGTGTATGTTAATTGCCATCTTTAGTATGTATGTGATTCTTAAACTGTTGGGGTATTAAAAAGGTGTTCATATTAGTATTTAATAAAGGAAAAATGAGACTTTAAATTATTTTGACACTTAGCTTAATTATTTAGGGTGTTCAAATTGGAAAATATTATTTTACGACAGTGATGCTGAGAATGAACCAACCGTTCACCTTGATTTTAATTTAATAAAGGACTGATCACCTGATATTTAATTAGGTGGGGTGTTACATTAATTGAATTTTTATTCCATTAATTTAGTCTCAACACGACACATGCGCGTCCCAACTTAATTTCTATAATTTGTCGTATTATTCACTCGCGAAAATTTTAATAAATTCAATCTCATATATTACTTTACTCATCCAGTAATATTCAACATATAATTACTAACTCTCATCACGCTAGTAAATATTTATTTTAAAACATCCGGATTAATATTAAATTAATTTATCCCAATTGAATTTAATTAATCCCATAATTAAATGCCATAACAATACGGGGTATTACATACTCCCCCCCCCCCCCCCAATAACGGAATTTGGTCCCGAACTTCGGAAAAATAAGGCCTACCTGGTAAAACAATTATGGATACCTTATTAGTACGCAAACCAACTTCAGAGTAGGGCGCTCAATCACTATAGCCCCCGCCTCACAGCGAGCTTGTTTAACACTCTTAATAATGGCACTTCACATTGTACTGCTATCTGACGACATTCGAATAAGACGAGCCTATACATCATTGACTCCCCTATCTCAATATCATTGGGAGGCCGCACCTCACTACGTGTTAACTACTCGTATCTATCTAAACACAAAACTCCTATCCTGAGAGAAACCATATGAATATCTGACAACTCTTGTCAATTCATCGAATCTCAATTTTTGGCGATGTAACTCTTACGACAGTCAAAAGCCACGTAAAATAGTCTGTGATAATTTCACTATAGTCATCAAACTCTAACTCGACCTATCAAAGATTCTGATTATTCGCTCACCTCTAAACAACCAGTGGGAGAATACTCAAGGTTCTTCTACACAAAACCTCAATAAGCACTTTGTCCACAATAAACAGGTATGAGTTCTTACACACAACTCTACCATTTGGTAATATCTTCTCCCAAGTATCATACTATACCTCACTTACCAGCTATAATTATTGCGGAAATGGAATGACCACAATGAGTCCAAAATTACATTCAAACATCTCCACTAGTCGTTTATCACCTTTTGCCTACTCCTCGGGCTATAGGTGACACAACCTGCTCAAAACGATACGTTGGAGCACTCGAAATGACCATACGAGCGACTTAGAATTAATTGTAATACCCCGTATTTTTATGGCTTTTAAAAATTAGGGATTTATTAAATGTAATTGAAATATTAATTTAATATTAATCTGGAATTTTATTTTAAATATTTACTAGCGTGACGAGAGTTAGTAATTATTGGGAATTTGTTGAATATTACTGGATGAGTAAAGTAATATATGAGATTTATTTTATTAATATTGTCACGAGTGAATAAAATGGCAATTATGGAAATTGAAGTTAGGATGCGTCGATATCGGGTCAAGACTAAATTATTATTATAAAAGTGAATAAATTATAAGTCGCCCGTATAGTCTTTTCGAGTGCGTCAAAGTGTCCAGAAGGGTCGAGATAGTTAGAAAAGTGTACCCGGAGGTTTAGTTTGGGTCTTGGGGCATTTTTTGGCCTAATTGACATCCCGGGAGGGTATTATAGACATTTTGTATTTTTGGGTAATTAAAATTGTCATGTATGCCCAAAGAACGGAGAAAAGCTTATCCTCCCATCGTTCTTTGTAATTCTCTAATCATAGTTTGATTCTTTAGAGAAAAGTTTTATTGGTTATTTTTGCCCATCCATTGTACTGGGGGAAGACTACCAATGCATAGTGGATTCTAACTCCTTGTTCTGCACATAAATCACAGAAGGAGTCATTATCAAACTACGTTCCATTATCCGTAACCTGTGACCTAGTGATTCCAAATCGTGTGACGAGTTTCCTCTAAACAAATCTCTGTGTGTCTACATCTCTAATGTGGGTGAGTGATTTAGCCTCAACCCACTTCGTGAAGTAATCAATCACGATTATTAGATATATTTAATTCCATGGTGCGATAGGTAATAGGCCCACTATGCCCATGCCCCACAAAGAAAAAGGCCGTGGACTGGTGAAGGGATTAAGATCTCCCACAGGCTGCTTGATAAACAACAAAAATAACTGGCACTTAGCATAATTTTGGACGAACCTCACAACATCCTTTTACATGCAGGTCCACCAATATCCTTAAGAGATCTCCTTGTAAAAGAGTGATCTCCCACTCGTGTGTGCTTTACAATTTCTCTTAAAAGTCCCTCCACTTAATTTGGGTGAACACACTTTAGTAAAGGGCCGGTGAATGATCATCAGTAAATTTTTTCCCTTGAAGTTAAGACAAAACCTAGCCGACCTGATCCTTTACTTGTGTGGCTCTTTACCATATAAGGGAAGCTTACTAGTCCTTAAATAAGATGGGATCCATCCAAGATGGAGCTAAATCCACTTGGAGAATGCAGAGGTCCTGATCTGGTTCTTCAATGCTAGATCTGTCTATGTATACCACTTTAATTGGCCTTTTTCGATCGGTATCGATGGCTGAAGCTAGAGTGGTAAGAGCATTTTCACTGCTATTATTATTCCTTTGAAGCTGCTCCACTGAGGAAGAATTGAATTGTTGAAGAAGACCTCTTGCCTTATTCCTGTAAGCAATCATTCTAGAGTCACGCGCTTTATATTATCTGTTAAGCTGGTTTGCGAATAATCTAGAGTCACAATATACAACAACGTAGCGAGAACTAAGAATGATCACCCTACGGAGACCATTTACCATAGCCTTGTACTTTGCCTCGTTATTTGAGCCTTTGAATCCTAATCTAATGGCTTTCTTAATAAGACAACCTTACAGTGTCACAAAGACTATCCCAACTCTTGTGCCCCTATCATTTAATGTGCCATCCACGAAGGGCTTCTAAGATCGTTCATTCTCATCGACTGCTAATGATTCTGGGATGGGATTTGACTGCTCGTCCTCATCTCTTAGTGATATTGGAAATTTTCCTACAAAGTCTGCGAAGAGTATACCTTTTTATCATTATCCTAGGTTCATACCTAATGTCAAACTACGTCAACAGGACCACTTGGTCATTATATTTTATAGATCGACATTTTTGAGTGCATCTTTTAGAGGATAGGTTGTGGGGACGTAATGGTATGAGCATCAAAGTAAGGCCTTAATTTCCTGGTTACGATCACCAATGCCAGAACCAATTTCTTAGTAGGTATGTATCTAACTTCTACCTCAAGGAGAGTATGGCTAACGTAGTAGACCGACCTTTGCTCCGCATCATGTAAACAAACTAGTGCAGTGCCAGTTACGTGCTTTCAAACGGCTAAGTACATGTACAGATTTTACCCATCTTTGGGGGTTGAGAGCAAGGGAAGAGATACCAAGTACCTTCAAATTTATTCCAAAGCTTGATCGCACTCGTCTGTCGAAATGGTGGGGCTTGCTTTCTTTAATTCCTAGAAGAATTCTAGACACTTATTTGAGGATCTTGAAATAAAGTGATTCGGAGCTTCTAGCATTCTAGTAATGACATAGATGTCTCTGATAGTAGTCAACTTTTTGATATCTTGCAGATCTTTGATCTAATTTATATTTTCCTTTATACCTCTTTGGGTTACCACATACCTAAGAAATTTACCATATCTAACTCCAAAGATGCATTTTGAGGTATTAGGTTTCATTATATATTCTATAAGAATTTTAAAGGTCTTCATGAGGTTTGTGAAGTGATCGATCGCCTACATGCTTTTAACGAGCATACTATCAATATATACTTTCATGGTTGAGTCGATCTGCTTCTTGAACATTTTGGTCATGAGCCACTAATAGGTTGCTCCTTCATTCTTCAAACTGAAAGGCATTACCTTATAGCAGTAAAATCCTAAGGTTATGAATAATGAGATATTTTCTTGATCTCAGACGAATAGAGGTATTTGGTGGTATTCGGAGTATGTATCCATGAAGCTCATGTGTTAATGTCCAGACATGGAATCTGCGAGTAGATCTAGCTATGGTAATGGCGAGTAGATCTAGCTATGATTTTAGAAGAATAAAACTTCAAGCGGAATTAAAATCGGAGTTAAAATGAATTTTATATGATTTTTGGAAATAAATGTCCCTTATATTTTTTTTGGGCGAACTGTCAGTTTTGGAGGCGATCGATCGATCGACCCTCCCAAAAAACGTGAGCAACAAGTTGTTTTTAAGAATTTGTGTAGGATTAGGACTCCTAATCACTATATAACCTTGTTAATCCGAGGGAGGACTTCTTATAATCACTTTTTCTTCAGTTTTTCACCAGAGAACAATTCTAAATATTTTTCCTCTCACTAATAAACTCAGGAGGCAATTTTATCGAAATCTATAGTCATCAAACTCTAACTCGACCAATCAAAGATTCTGATTATTCGCTCACCTCTAAACAACCAGAGGGAGAATACTCAAGGTTCTTTTACACAAAACCTCAATAAGCACTTTGTCTACAATAAACAGGTATGAGTTCTTACACACAACTCTACCATTTGGTAATATCTTCTCCCAAGTATCGTACTATACCTCACTTACCAGCTATAATTATTGCGGAAATGGAATGACCACAATGAGTCCAAAATTACATTCAAACATCTCCACTAGTCGTTTATCACCTTTTGCCTACTCCTCGGGCTATAGGTGACACAACCTGCTCAAAATGATACGTCATCCTCACTTCTTCCTGAAATCCTGTATTGAAGGTGGGGTTCAAGGATCTCATCCTAGTTCAGAACAATACCGGGCAGGACCACTTATCGGCGCGATCCTTCTTTTCAAAGAAAGACTGGGGCATATTGTTTAATAGTCTAAATCACCCAGAAGAATAACAATTACTCGCTTTTAGGTCAACTTGTTCCACACATTCTAAGGAACTCGTGACCTTATCTTGAGGTTGGCACCCCATCAAAGAAATTTACCAAATTTACGGCTTGCTATATAATTATCTGGTTGATCCCCTTGCTCCAATCGATTTATATCCATGAGTGGTGCACACGGAGACTACCCACTATGTCCCGATCAACATCAACTTCCACTTATAATGTCACACTAAGTGATACGTAATACTTCCCTTCTTTCCTTGATGTATACCAAAAGTTTTGACCCGTCCACTTTCCTCCAGGATGTATACTTTTTGACCTTTTATACCTTATTAACATCATCATTCTATCTATGCGCAAGTCTCTCTCAACATTTGACTAGGTAAAACTCTGCTCCAAGTGTTTTCGATAATAGTTAAATTTTACCCTTCTCAAGGAATACCCCTTTTCAAATGGCTTCCACAGCCTTTCAACCAAATCCGGGTGTTCTACTCTGATTGCACAAGTATATCAATTATCGTCCATCTCACATGATGATTAATCTACTCTTCCATTTCCACTTCATTATATTAGTCCCACAGACATATATATTTCACACATCTATTCCCACGTCCCTTTTACCCGGACGATTCTGACATCAGCTAACTAGGGTACCCACATACCCTATAAACCGTGCATACTGGCATAAGCATCACATACGTTTCACACATAACACCCAATTCCTTATTGCCCCTACACTCAAAACGTGTCTACAACACTTGGGTACTCTTAATTAACCTAGATATTGAAATTCTAAATCCTCCTTAACATCGTTTCTCCCTTCAACTCGTGGTGATAAAATAAAATGTTCAATGCTTTCTCATTGTACAACCGGCTCCACTAGCCTTATATCGTAATTTAACCTTCCACTTACAGTTATAACTACATACTTCTATAACGACCGAGGTACTGGACTCATGACGAATGGCTAAACATCTCCCTAAGGTTCATGCATGGGATGTCTGGCAAAGCGAAATCCAAACAAGGAACCCCCCGATACACTACTACCTAGCATTGTTGGTTATCGAAATTCGTTAAGCTCTCGGTCCATAACATGTACCCCTATACTCTCGTCTTTCGACATAAAAGTCACATATCTTTCCGTAATTTATTTTTTTTGGTAAAGTAAGAATATCATAGAACAAAAGAATATACATGGAAAGGAGGGCATACCCTCCTAGGGGGAGGGTCACAGATGAAAATCACTCCCAAAATACAACAAATATCTATGCAAGAAGGAACCAATAATCCTAAACACAGCAAACATTACAACTACAAATCAAGAAGTAAAGCCCTATCATTAAAACCCCGATTCATGCATATCATCCAGTTGTTGAAGTTTCTTCTAGACATTTTCTAGGTATAATCTTTGCAATTGATAAAGAAGGAGATCTCATTCATTATGCTCGCCTGATTGGTCGTATTGTTCCTGAAGATACGATTGCTCCTCTCCATCCATATACAGTAGATTATAGCCGCAAAGGAGGTTCTTCAAACCTTTTGAGTGAGGTTTTCCCCAACGAACTTATGGGTGACATCATCAATGATCTCCTCCCATATGGTTGCCTCAAGGCTATAAGCATTGTTATATTTAAGGTCCTCCTAGATAGCATTAGATAAGCTACAATTAAAGAAGAGGTGATCTCGAGTCTCCGGTGCATTCCCACATAGCACACAGATGTTGTCTTGGGAGGTGCCCCACGTCATGGTCTTGTCCTTGATATTGAGAGCATCCTTGGAAACTAGCCAAAGAATGATGGCGCACTTTGGAATATTATTGTTGTTCCAAACTATAGGAGCCTAGGTAGGAGGGTTTGGCTGGTATCTAATGGCATTCCAAGCAGAGTTGATGGAGAAAAGGCCATTTACCTTAGGTAACCAAAAGTCCTTGTCCTCCACAAGAGGGTTTATGAGGGGTAAGACATCATAATTTATCTCATTGAGTTCCCACGTAATAGTAGCAGGCCAAGACCAATTCCCATGCAGAATGAAATCAGAAAGTTTTGCTTTATGGTTGCTAGCTGCATCATATATTGTCCTCTGCCCATACTTCAGCCAATGAGGACCTCTAGGCTGCCAGTTATCATGTCAGATGAAGGTGTTATTCTCATTCCTAGATTTGAATAGAGGTAAAAAATTTCACCTAATTTTCATTAATTTCTTCCAAGTCTAAGACACATCAGCAGGAACCTGGATATGCCATAAGCTTCTTCCTTTCAACTTGTAGGTGTGACACCATTTGACCCAAAGATTGTCTTTCTTGCTGCAGATTTTTTATAAGTGTTTGAACATTGCAACAACATTCCATTCATGGGAATTCTTGATACCAAGCCCACCTTCCAGTTTAGGTAGCTAAACATCACTCCAGTTGACCTTAGAACCACTCTTTTTCAATTTCATTAAGCGTTCTCTTGGGAAGGATGAATAGGGAGGTCTAATAAGTATGCATGCTAAAGAGGACAAAAATGACCAAGTTTAGTCTACCCGCATAGCTTAGAAATCTGTTGGTCTAACTCTTAATCCTATCAGTGATCTTGTTAATCAATGGAAGACAGTCCTCATGCTTCAGTTTAGTAGAAATGAGGGGAACACAAAGGTATTTAACGGGGAAAGATCCCAACTAAAACCCCAAAAGGTTGGAGATACTCAATTTATCATCAGTGGAAATGCCAGCAACGTTGAAGGAGCATTTTAAAGGGTTTGGTTGCAGACCAGACATCGCGTTGAAATCATTGATGGGAGTATTGATGATGGCAATGGATTTCATATTCGCTCCTGCAAGGATGAAAAGATCATCAGCAAAGCAAAGGTGATTTATATTAAGTTCTTTGCATTTGGGGTGGAAGGTAAAATTTGGGGATCTGGTGTGAAGATCAAGCAAGCCAACAAAGCTTCCATAATGAAAAGAAAAAGGAAGGGGGAGATTGGGTCCCCTTGCCTTAGACCTCTCATAGGTTTGAAGAAACCGTGAGTAGATCCATTTAAGGTAATAGAGAGCATGGTTGTATTAATGCATTCCTTGACCCATCCAATGAACTTTGGAAGAAAACCCATCTGGTTGAGGACATGGAAAAGGAAGCTCCAGTTGACAGTGTCATAAGCTTTGAGAATATCGATCTTTAAAGCACATCTGGGGGGCAAGATTTCTATGATAGTTACGCATGAGCTCTTGCATGATAAGGATATTATCCCCAATAGAACTATCCTGAACAAAGGCAGATAGTCTCTCATTGACTAGCCACGGGATGAAAGCCCTCATCCTGTTAACCATAATTTTGGAGATGCATTTATAGATAGTGGTACAACAAGCAATAGGCCGGAAGTCTTTCATGGAGGAAGGAGAGTTGGTTTTGGGAATAAGAACAAGGTTGGTGCAATTCCACTATTTGAGCATGGTATTGGTCTGAAAGAATGAGGCAACCGCAGCAGTAACCTCTTCCCCCACCATATTCCAGTTCTTGGTGAAGAACTATGTGTTGAAGCCATTAGGGCCCGGAGCCTTGTCACTGCCAAGGCTAAATAGAGTGATTTTGATTTCATCATTGGTAATGGGAGCAATAAGTGAATTTGTTTGATCCGAGGAGAGTTTTTTTGTTATAGCATAATTGAGGATATGGGGATAGGAAGTGCTACTAGGTTGCCCAAGGAGGTTAGAGAAATATCTGATGATCTCCTCAGTAACCTGAGTATGTCCCTCCACCTTGTTCCCATGATGGTCCTGGATGCTTAGAATTTTGTTTCTATTCCTGTTGCTTCTTATTATAGAGTGGAAGAAGCTAGTATTCATGTCCCCCTCTTTGATCCCTCTAGTCCTGGCCTTTTGCTTAAGGAAACTATCTTCAGCTCCATTGTATTCAATGTAAGCAGTTATGGCATTCTTCTCCACTACCTAGAGTAAGGGATTACCTCCATCCCTATTGAGCTGAATTTGAATTTCATTAAGAGCATTCTTGGCATCGCTGGTTTTTTTGCTAAGATTACTGAAGAACTTGAGGTTGGATGAAACCTTTGAGAGCATTCTTAACGAAGGAGAGTTTAGAAGAAACAATATACATAGGGGTGCCATGCACAGAAGTCCCCCAGGCGTCCTCAACAATAGTATTAAAAGCCCTATGTGTCATCCAGTAGTTGAAAAACTTAAATGGTTTGGACCTAGAGGGAGGTTGGGGAAGGGTGGTAGTGACAATAGGGCAGTGGTCCGAATGGCCTTGGCTAATAACATCAGCCTTGGATTCAGTGGATACATTCTTCCATTCTTCATTTATGAGCACACGGTCAATTTTTGTTTGAATTAAAGATCCCTCATTATGGCTTCTGGTCCAGGTGTACCAAAGACCCCTAGAAACCATTTCATCCACTTGAATGTTATAAAGACACTGGTTGAAATCATTTGCAGCATTGACATCAATATCCAAAATGCCCATCTTCTCATTGCGAGCTCTGACAACATTAAAGTCGCTGGGGAGGATCCAGCTATTACTGTGAGTAAATAGGTGAGTTTCTTCAAGGTAAGACCATAGGACTGTGCGTTGAGCAACAAGGTTAAGAGCATAGACAAAGGTCGCATATAAAAATTTGTCAAGGCTGAGAGAGGTAATAAAGCAAGTAATGGCTTGGTTATTCAAAGAGATGGTGCTAACTTTAAACATATTGGGATTCCAACCAATGATAATTCTGGAAACCTCCCCATTAATGGGATAATTATGAGTGGTTTCCTAATGAGGGAAGCAACCTCTGGTAGCATTCATGATGTTATTTCTTCCCACTTTGGTTTCCACTAGACAAATAAGAGAGATGTTGTGATTATTTATGAGTTTACGTACCTCTTGTTGCTTAATCGGGTTGTTAAGGCCCCTAATGTTCCATGTAGCCAGCTTAATCATTGGCATTCAGCCTATCACAAGTCTTTTTCCGAAGGTTTTTTCTCTATTTCTTGGAGAGTTTTGTAGCAAGATTGCCACCATTACCATCCATGTCTTTGATTTTTAAGGCTATTCCAAAAGGAGAAGGTGTAGCTTTAGTCTCACTTGCATCTTCATTACCTAGGAGAGTCTTAAATATGTTGGTCATGACAGGGGATGCTACTTGAGTTTGTGTTACTACCATTCCATCAATGGAGTCCAAATAGGTTCCCTTTTCGAGTAACATCATATTGTATAAAGGTGTTCCAGAAGGAGTTGGGGTTACCTCAAGTTCACTTGCCTCTTCTATGTCAAGAAGTGCTTCAAATATATTGGCTATGGCAGGAGAGGCAACATTATTCTGATTTGCGGCCTTCCCAGTAGTAGGGTTTGCGTTGGTCTCCTTTACAAGCTCCATATTATTGACTGCTATCTGATTTTTATCCCCCACTATTTTCCATTCATTGTTTTGAGTTGTATTGATTTCATCCTCATTCTTTATTTGTTTAGGCATCCAGACTCTCTTCACCTAGGAACATTTAGAGATCTTGTGTCCAAATACAAGGCAATGCGAACATGAGTATGGCATACCTTGATATTCTACAAGAATCTCAGTTATTTGACCATCACCATGTTGCAGGTCTATAGTTTTGGGGTATTTGTCTTTGACTTCGACATCAATAAATTTTCTTACATAACTGAGTCTATTCATCTTCTCAGTAGTAGCATCAGCATATAAAGGCTTCCCAACGGTGCTAGCAAATGTAGCTAAGGCCAGCTTCAGTCCAGTATTGGATGGGAATGTTGTGGAATCTAACCCATATAGGTACAGATTTAGTCAAGTCTTTGTGTGCCTAGAAATTGGTTTGCTATTGCTTCAGAATAATGGGGTTGCCATCAAAGTGCCATGGGCCATTAGAAATGATAGAATCTCTCTCCTCAGCATGTTTGAATTTGAATAGGAAAAAACCATTGTCATGTGGGATAACTTGCATGAGGCCATGTTTGTCCCAGAGCTTGTGGGCAAGATTGTTGACGAGAGAGAATGGCAACCTTCTACCAAGTAAGTAGCCTACTGCACTATTGCACCATAAGGTTTTACCCGCTTCTTCAATCTCCATAGGTGGTTTAACCCTAGGAATACCGTTTACCACTTCCGGTTGGTGGAAAGTAAGTTTGAGGTAAAGTGTACGTTGAGGAGTAGCTATCGTACTCCACGATTTGAAGGTACCAGTATTTTGAGGTGTAGGGTCTATTCCCCTGTCCTCTATAGAGGATGGGGGAACGGCTGAAGTCCCATCACATTTATGTGCGAGGAGACTAGAGGTATTAAGAGTACAGCTTCTCTTGGTACTCGTACCTGGTTTTGTGGCTTCAGTGTCTTTCCCATGCATTCCACAGTTTCTAATACTCATCGTATGTTTTCCCACCATCATGGCATCGTGGTGTTTAGTTGCCTTGACGCTCATTTCTGGTGCATCAGCATTGTAAATAACATGCTTACCTTGCAGAGTACTGACATCATGTTTGTGGCTAATAGTCCCATTCACAGAGACGAGTGCACCACAGGCTTTACTACCTGTTAAAACCCTAAATGGGGGAGTTACACTAACCGGTCCTTCCTCAACCATGAGAGTAACCGCATTAGATGGGGTGCATTCGTAAGCTACAGATGAAATAACGTCTTGAGGAGATACCATCCTTTTCGTTTTAGTGGAGCTACCAGTACTTACGTTCGGGGTGGGTTGACCTCCACCCGTTCCCCCACTAGTTGAGAAACATAAAGGTCCTCTGGCCACCAGATCAACTAGGATCTGGCCATCCTCCGCGTGGGAAGAGACAACCGTATAAGGGACATTTACAGTGGGGTGAGTTTCATCCCTAGAGTTAATATTTTTGTTAGGCAGGAGTCTAGATGAGGCTAGAGAGAGCACCGTTGTGACCATGGTGGTGGTTATATGGTGTTTGAAGGGTAGCAGATGGTGGTAGGTTGATGGGTGTATATAGTTATGGGTAGGGGAGTTTTAGAGAGAAGGGAGAGCATTTTAGAGAGAGAAGTTTTTGGGCATGATATCCTTCCGTAATTTCATTTGAATGATGAACTTTTCTCCCCAAAAGGCATTGTAACTCAATATTGGTGGTAATCACATTCCATAAACCTCGTACACATACAATTGGGACTGTCGAAATCCTATCCCCGGACATATAACTTTAAGTCTTGACACTACACTAAAATGGCCAAATTGTCACCTTTTAGTTAGCCACCCTTGTCACGGTCATTGATCGTGACAACAAACACGCGTTTTGTGTCACGGTCATTGACCGTGACAAAGAATTGTCACGGTCATTGACTTTGACAAGTTCGTGACAAATATATTTGTCACGGACGTGTCACGGTCAATGATCGTGACAATTATTAAAATAATTGTCACGATCAAGGACCTTGACACGACAGTGACAATGTCTTCAGTAAAAAAAGCCCTAGGCTTTTTTTCCCACCGTTTTTTGGTTTTCCCCCTCTCTCTCTCTAAGCGATTTCAGCTCTCTCTCTCTCTCTCTCTCTCTCTCTCTCTCTCTCTAAGGTATGTTTTTTTCCTCTCTTTCTCTTTCATTTCTATATGTGTGTGTATGTGTGTATATATATGTGTGTATATGTATGTGTATATGTGTGTGTATATATGTGTGTGGTGGGGGAGGGGGCAGGGGGTGGTGGGGGTGGGGTGGGGTGTGTGTACATGTATGTGTGTGTGTGTGTGCAGGTGTGGTGGGGGTGGGGGTGGGGTGAGGGGGGCAGGGGTTGGGTGGTGGGGGTGGGGTGGGGTGTGTGTGCAGGTGTGTGCATGTGTGTGTGGCGGGGGCAGGGGGTTGGGTGGGGGTGGTGTGTGTGTGTGTGTGTGGTGGGGCAATCTTAACAATTGTATAGCTTTAATTATAATTTTAATTGTATAATTTTAGATGAAAGTAAATTAATAATTAGTTCCCATTTCATATGAAAGTAGGATTGCCCCTCATTGTAAATTAGTAAATTAATAATTGTATACTTTAATTGTTAGTTTAATTGATGAAATGAATTAATTGAGTAGATGAATTAAAAGGAGTACAGGATACACATTTGTTGTTGACATTGCTGTTGGATTATTTTGTTTAGTAAATGTTGGGTTGGTTAGTTTTAAAAGTGGCATGCCCACTGGATTATTGTCCATATGGGGTGGGATTTTTCAACTTTTTTTGAAAATTACTTTGTATATCGAACAATATATATATAGTATGATAATTAAATGAAACATACTTGAAATATATAGTATGACAAAAAAAGTTATCTCGCCCCGAATTGTCATGATCATTGACCTTGACAAGAACTTGTCAAGGTCAATGACCGTGACAATTAGGCAGATTTGTTGTAAGATCTTAGGTTCACTAAAGTCATGTTTATATCCATTACCTACACAATATTCTGTAACACCTGAGTATATGAATTCTCCACCTCTATCACTTCTTATGCGAGATACTTGGGTGTCCTCGTTCTCAATTTTTAAAAGAATTTTCAAGAACTCACGGAGGGTGTCAGATTTATTTTTCATAAAAGTGACCCAATTAAATTGTGTACAATCATCCACCATTATAGTAATATAATTGTTACCACAGAAGCTAGTTCTAGAGGGGGCAAGGATGGGGGAAGAGGGTGGGGCAAGGTGGGGTGGGTTGTGTGTGTACGTGTGTGTGTGTATGTGCAGGTGTGGTGGGGGTGGGGTGAGGGGGCAGGGTGTGTGTGTGTGTGTGTGCAGGTGTGTGCGTGTGTGTGTGGCGGGGGGAGGGGGCAGGGTGTGTACTTGTGTGTGTGTGTGTGTGTGCAGGTGTGGTGGGGGTGGGGCAAGGTGGGGTGGAGGGGGCAGGGATGGGGGAAGGTGATGGGGCAAGGTGGGGGGGAGGGGGAAGGGATGGGGAGTGGGTGGTGGGGTAGGGGTGGGAGGCTGCGTGTGTCTATGTGTGTGTATGTGCATAGTGTCCCTTGTAAAAGAATTGATTGATTGTTAATTTTTTTAGTAAATTAATATATGATTACCCCTTATTGTAAATTTGTAAATTAATATATGATTAATTATGAAAGTAGGATTTCCCCTCATTGTAAATTAGTAAATTAATAATTATATACTTTAATTGTTACTTTAATTGATGAAAATAATTATTGTGTGTGTTGGGTGGTGTGTGTGCGTGTGGTGGGGGAGGGGGTGTATGAAAGGAAATTAATAATTAGTGCTCATTTTTATTTGTAGTAATTGTACATATTTGCATGTCTTCTTCTAATTTTTTTTATCGGTACTAATAACATTTTTTTACAACAAATGTCTCCTTCAGGTATTAAGGCGAGGATGATGATGCTGGTTATGATCATGTCGTCTGGGCTCGGTGGTAGCAGAGGCGATGAGGGCTCCTCGGCCCTAGGCTCCCCAAATATGGCAAATTTGGGATTACCATCGAGAACAAGTCGGAGCTATTAGCGAGATCCCTCGAGCTGCTAAAGACGATCATCGGCCCGGGGTTTATGAGTTGGAAGGAGGTGCCATATGAGCTCAAGTTAGCTATTTGGGCGGCACTACGGATAATATATTTCAATTTCAATTTCAATTTCAATTTCAATTTCAATTTCAATTTCAATTTCAATTTCAATTTCAATTTCAATTTCAATTTCAATTTATATTTATATTTATATTTATTCGCAACTAACATTGTATTTGTTGGACATGAACAATTCAACTTGGATCCAAAGCTACGCGATTCCGTCTTGGAGAAGTTGAGGGAGCAACCAAGACGTGGAAGAAAAATATGCAGACACGGTACTTTGGAAAAACACGAGAGTCCATTATCCAATGGCGTGAATCCATCCGGCTGAAGGAGCCGATCTCATTGGCACAATGGCAAAAGTTCATTGACAATGAGATCGGGGAGCGACAATTGGCATCTCGCCCATCAGGGAGGAAAAATCGGGCAAAAAAGAAGGGACGTGCACTACTCTGGTCGGACGTCTTACGCTGAGGTGGAGCATAAGATGAAGGTAAGATTTAATTTTTCTATAACTAGAGAAATATATTATTCTGCATTATTTTACTTTGCGGGACCGATACTAATTTTACTTAATTTTATTTTAGGTGGTAGGGAGTGACCCTAGGGGTAAGCCACATAGGCTCGATACTTATGTGGCTCTTCGAACGAAGAAGGGGAAGGACAAGGAGGTGTCCCCGAGCGTCGCGGCCACGATTGTAAGTAATCCAACAGTTTACTTTTTGTTAATTACGTTATAATTTTTTAGTTTACTTATTTTACTAATCATGTGCTTTTTGTCATTTCAGGCAAAGCTAAAGGAAGTGCATGAGTCACAGTCTGATGCCGACAAGGCATCTTTTTCCACAGATGCACTCAGCCAAGTGCTTGGCTCTGATCGCAAGGGGAAGATAAGGGGGTGAGCTCACGGGTGGCCAAATCTAGGATCATCGGATTGGAGATGAGCGACACCGGGTTGGCTCGAACGATGGATTCACATGACGGGAAGCTGTCCCGTTTGGAGGCGACGGTACAAGATATGTACTCATTCATGAAGCATACATTGGGCGGAGACCGTAAGGGGAAAGGGAAGGAGAAGTCGGTGGAGGAGGAGATGCGGGAGGACGAGGCGCAAGATGACGAGGATGTGGACCTCGCTGCTCCATCACCAACACGTGCGTACTTCAATGATCCACTTCCCTATTTGGCTCCCTTCAATAAATCGATGTCGACACTTGGTTGGCCGAGCATGTTCATATTGGATGTATTTGATGGCTAGCGGATAGGGCAGGGGTTGAGGGACCCGAACATCGTCCAGGGTGGAATAGTTCATGGACGTGAGCTTCAAGAGATCGAGTCCAAAGTGCTCGTCACACATATGATACCCGGGAAGAAGAAATCCCTGTTGTGGTTGCGTGAACAATGCGGCACGATGCATATTAGTGGGTGTGTCAATTCGTATATCGTGTGGCCTACTCACCTCCTCACATTTACCCCAGACATGTAGTGACATTATTTTTAAGTTGGTACATTTGAATTATATTTGGATTATATCCTCATGTATATTGTTTATATTTTGAATATATATTTGCATTATCTTTAGTTCATTTGGATATATGATGTTACTATAACAGGTACAAATATACTGCGGGGCGGTGACAGTGGCCATACTGCCCAACATATTTTTTTAAAATTCTGCCCAGAATTGTTACGGTCATTGACCGTGATAAGTCCCTGACAAAAGTTATCACAGACTAGTCACGGTCAATGGCCGTGACAATTTTTTTTAAAAAGGTCAAGGATTTGTCACGGTTATTAACCGTGACTAAACTTGTCACGGTCATGGCCCGTGGCACGATCGTGATCATTCTAACGAACTTGTCACGGTCATTGATCGTGACACGTCTGTGACAAAAAAATTTATCTCACCCCGAATTGTCACGATCATTGACCTTGACAAGTTGAACTTGTCAAGGTCAATGACCGTGACAATTAAGCAGATTTGGTGTAATGTAACTCTCACATCTCTAAAGGAGTAATATAACAATGCTCCTTTAAGCATAATACGAGCTAAATCTTTCCGCTCAACAGTAAAACCAATATACTCTGAATCATATCAATACAGTCCCTACACACACCGGGATCGAATATCTTAATACAACTATACCCTTAGAAGTCTCTATAATACATGAATATGAATCCAAGCCTGACCCTCTCGCGGGTGAGGTTTCGCCAGAACAAAACATCCTGCACTAGGGCAGCAACCCCAATAGTCTTGCAATAACTGCCCACTATCATGCTAACCATTATTTATAAAACCATAATCAGGATAATATCATACTCGTATAACGTATCACTAAGACGAGAAATCTCAATAAAGTATATACCACTATTGATACACCCATTTATCCTCCGCGGATAACACTAAAGATAATCCCTCTACATGAGGGAAAATATTCACATGATCATAATGTTATTGATATACGCATTAAACTCATCTCACATGCGAATCTAGCAATAAAAAAATATAGTGACTCGCTTGTGTCACATAAAACATGCCTCATCCTCCGAGGATAAAACTCATACTTCTACCTTACCAATCGCCTTGGCTGCTCAAATGGTTTCAGAACATAACACGCCTATCCGAACCAAAACAAAAACTACTTTAATCATTGCCCCTTACTAGGCACCATACTCTTGTTCCTTTACTCGCTTCGAGAAAAATTAGCGCACGTGGTTTCACTCTCCACAAAATACCTCTATGCATAATCCACTTATCACCAGTCAAACTGACCATATTAGGGTTGTCCTTCTCTCGAACTTTGGTATTCTCGATCCTGATGGCTACCCCCATTGTTCCCTTAGCTTTGTTGGCCCTAAGGAGCATGCTACTGACTTCAATAGCCCTTACTGAATTCACCATCGCTTGGTAAGAATTCATCTATTCGAATCATTTAAATGGGTCGATTGATGGGTCTCCCCTTTGTGGTGCTTCAGTACCACAGTTTTGCCCACTCTTATTCTCTGACTAAATTCTTTGATTCTTTTAGCTTTCCGCACAAGGAAGCAATACAATCTCCATTGACAAAGCACGACATTGTCACCCTATGGATTGGTCGTCCAGTAGAATTCCCTTTTAGTGTTGTTAACTTTTCTTACGAGTCAATCTCCCACTTGAAATCTTCTCCTCCATTTGTATCTACTTCCTTCGATACAAGATTCGCTAGAATTTTTAAATTCATTTTCACAAATGGAACTCTGCCCGGCCCTCCTGTGATGAGTTAAGAACGACATTCACATATTATCCTGAACATCTGATGAAGCAACGTGCGGTCAAACTGTACCTAAGATCTTTCCATTAACATAACATTCCACTTCTGAATGTGGTGGTTGACTCCCACCATTATAACTTCGTTCCGATGAGCCAAGAAAAATTTTACCCCAAATTTTCACTTTCGATTATCCACACTCCGTCATATGCCCAAACCTTTGGATATTTTACCTTCGTTGGTTAACACACACGATTTTTGTATTTCTAGATCTTCCACTGATTGTTCTCCTCAATGCTTCGACTGACTCTCTCCTACTCCTACCACGTTGGGTGAGTCTAATTTTGAACCACTTTTGACTATAGCAGCACTTGGAAATCATAGGTTGTGCCCTAGCCATATTTACAGTCATGGATTCTCGTGCCATAATAGGGGTGACCTCGACTGCGGCCATTATCCTTCAATGTACTCTACAACCTCAGTTAAGCCCTGCCTCCTGATGTCCTCCCAATGGCCCTCGCCCGTCATGCTTCGTTGTTTGAACACGCTCGAACGCAAAAAAGATTCACTAATACGTATATGTTATAGCAGGAGAACGAAATCTCACCATATAAATCAACAATCCTAAACATAGGGCTCTATATCAAACAAAGCAACACTGAAAGAATAATAAGCCGCACAGATCCTAAAGACACTAGAACCTGATGCTCTGATACCACTTATGATACCCCGCCTAATTAAATACCGGGTGATCAGTCCTTTATTAAATTAACTCAAAGTGTCCGATTGGTTCATTCTTAGCATCACTGTCGAAAAATAATTTTCTTTATTAATCACCTAATAAATAATTAAGCTAAGTGTCAAAACATTGGATTTTTATAAATTTAGTCCTATTGTATAATTTAATATAAGAAATTATTTTCATGAACATGGATAATAATATTAAAAAAAAACCATCCAATCAAATTAAACAAGCTAAATTAAACAATCCAAACAATATATCCCAAATCGTAGGACAAGGAAATAAATTAAAATCAATCCCAACTAAAACAGAATACTGAAATAAATCAAGAATACAAATATCTCTGAACTAAATAAAACTGGGAATGGGCGACACATGCCCTCTCTAAGGATGACTACATAGAAGTCTAAGAAGACAAGGATGAAGTCGCCTACTGCAAGGACCTGCAACTCCTACACTAGCTGCAGTACGTCAATGGTCCAAAGATCTAAGCCTGATGCCCCTGTGGATGGTCACCTGTAATACATATATATATATATATATATATATATATATATAAGAGAAGGAAGAGATGATAGGAAACGGGCCAGAGCCCGAGTGTAAAACAGCTTCAAAATAGTTTAACAAGTATTTAAAATGCTTACCAGTTGATATTACATACATGTTAGTACCTCGACACTCACTTAGGAATTCTCACCCCTCAACTAGTGTGCATACCTAACGTACTAATGAACTAATCGATAATAAGCTAACCCAATTCACTAGTCTAACCCAATAAGCTAGTCTAATCCAATTTCCCCTCACCAAATTATGTTCTCAGTAATCGCATGATTATAGTATGTAGAAAATAAACTTTTCTTATGAATATATTAGGCCAGTTATATTCATCTCAATACAGACTTAATTTCGCAACCACTTAATTCATTTACTATTAATTATTCAATTCGTATCTACTTACAAGCACAGTAGATTAATCACGAGTATATATATTTATCACACATAATATATATACTAATAGGGCACCCCACATAAATCTATGGTTCCGGCATACTCTACTATCAAGTCTCCGTATCTCTCGTATAAAGGGAAATACTAGTTCGGAATCACACTCGAACTGTATGAACACAAAACACACATATTAGAGGCGAAGCATAGTTCCCAGTCACTAAGAGGTCAGCACATACCCTCACGTCTCTTAGGACCATCTGACTATCATTCTCAAATAGCCTGTATCAACGATCCTATGTTCGAGGGTACAAGTCAATATCCCCCATAAAGGTCCAATAGAGATAAGACTGTCCCGACGTGAAAACCTCCATGATAGAAAGTGGCATGGGTATGATTACACGCAGATATTCAATATAATATATATATACATGCACCCATTTATATATATTCACATTATTCATCTAGGTACGCCCATGACCCATAACATATTTGAACCATGCGTGGCAAACAACTCCTGAATTCTACGTATAATTAAATCATTTTTTTTTTATTTTCTCAATTACCCAAGTCCTTAAGTACTTCTCGATTCTCGAACTGTATCTTCTTTATAAATATAAAATCAGTAGCTGTACACTCACTACCCTACTAGTCTAAGTTATTCTTAATTCTCACAAGACCTAATTTAACGTACGCACGATTTCCCACTCAATTTAAGTCCCCGAAACCCCACGGTTAAGTCTCGTACAAACTCGTCTAATCTGGATCCTACTTATACCCTACTAGTCCTTCTCATGTACCATTATGATATTTGAATTATGTCTAAAGGTCCTTGCACATTAGCATTTGATTAACATTAAAAACAGGAAAAAGTTTCAATTTCTAGGAGGAGTCGATCGATCGATGAAAAGGGGTCGATCGATCGATCCAATCGATCGATCGACATTCTTGAGTCGATCGATCGATCGAGCAGTTCTTGGTACAGTTTCTGCAATTCTTTACCTACGGGTTTCTTTAATATAAATCCTCAAAACCTCTATTAATTCGTCCCAAACTCCCAAGCAATTAAACCAACAGCTGTATCATCCTACATACATGATTTCTAACGTAAAACATATACGAATTCATCAAAGGCCATCAATTAAAGGGTTAATTCAAATTAATACTTCAAGAACCCTATTTTTATCCTCATGGTCAATATCTTCCTAATTCTTCCAGAATTTAACCTCTATTGAACATCAATTTCATAGTTCATCATCTAAATATAACAATAGGGTTGTCCTAACATGATTTCTATTCAGAATTTCAATATGAATCTCCCAAATATCGTTTATCTTTTATGAAAACATGAAATTATCATCTCCTACACTTGCATGGATGTGTTATCAACTAAAGAACTGCAAGTTAGATACTTGCCTGGAAATCGAAGGTCTGATTCGATGAATTAGAGTGGTATTGGAATGATCCCCTTCTTTCGATCTGCGTATTGGT
The DNA here is from genome assembly GCA_949130495.1 of Sambucus nigra. Taxonomy (NCBI): domain Eukaryota; kingdom Viridiplantae; phylum Streptophyta; class Magnoliopsida; order Dipsacales; family Adoxaceae; genus Sambucus; species Sambucus nigra. Next base: position 660,254,793 of record OX422210.1, read on the forward strand.
GGTGGAATTGGTGAGAGTGGTGTAGGGTTGGTGGCTCTCCTCCTTGGAAGCCTTCTCTCTTCTCTCTTCCTTAGCCTCTCTGCAACTCTAATGTTTGTAACCCTCGAGAACTCTAACTCCCATCAAATATAACCCTTCAATTTCCATCCATAATTAAGGCTTAAAATTGGAAATTATCAAAATGCCCTCATGGGTTACCGGTTAGGCCTAAAATTGTCCCCAGACCCACACTAAACCCTCGAGTTCACTTTTCTGACTATCTCGACCCTTACGGACACATTGGCGGACTCTAAATAACTATACGGGCGACTTAGAATTAATTCACTATTTATTCCATTAATTTAGTCCCGACACGACACATGCGCGTCCTGACTTAATTTCTATAATTTTTCGTATTATTCACTCGTGACAATTTTAATAAATTAAATCTCATATATTAATTTACTCATCCAGTAATATTCAACATATAATTACTAACTCTCGTCACGTAAGTAAATATTTATTTTAAAACATCCGTATTAATATTAAATTAGTTTATCCCAATTTAACTTAATCAATCCCCTTATTAAATGACCTAAAAATGCGGGGTATTACAGAAGATAGACTTGAGATCAGGAAACCATCAGTTGAGGATCAGGGAGAAGGATGTGCCTAAGACTGTGTTTCTGATGAGGTATGGATCCCATGAGTTTCGGGTTAGGCCATTTGGGCTAACCAACGCACCGACAGTATTTATGGACTTAATGAACAAGGTGTTCAGAGAGTTCTTAGATCAGTTTGTCATTGTCTTCATAAATGACATTCTGATTTATTCACAGACCGAGGAGGAGCATGTTGAACATCTACGTAGGATTTTACAGACTCTACGGGAGAATGAGTTGTATGCTAAGTTCAAAAAATGTGGATTCTGGCTGCAAGAGGTACAGTTCTTGGGACATATCATAACGGATAGGGGAATATCAGTGGACCCCAGTAAGGTGTCAGCGGTGGAAGAGTGGGGACAACCCACGACACCAATGGAGGTACGGAGTTTCTTTGGGTTAGCTGGATATTAAAGATGGTTTATTCGAAGGATTTCAAAGATTGTGGGTCCGATGACTAATCTGACCCGTAAGGGCATACCATTTGTTTGGGATGTTGCATGTCAGTTGGTGTTTGATGAGTTGAAGGATAAATTGACTTCAGCACCCATACTAGCGCTCCCCAGGACAGGAGTAGAGTACCTTGTCTTTACTAGCGTGTCCCTATAGGGACTAGGTGGAGTATTATAGCAGGTGGATAAGGCTATAGCTTATGCCTCCTGTAAGCTTAAGCCCCACGAGAGTAATTAACCTACACATGACTTAAAGTTGGCAGCAGTCGTGTTTGCACTACGAATTTGGAGACATTATCTCGTGGGAGAGAAATTTTGCCTATTCACATATCATAAGTCACTGTAGTACTTGTTCACTCAGAAAGAGTTGAATATGCGTTAGCACGGGTGGCTTGAATTTGTGAAGGACTATCAGTTTGAGATCCAATACCATCCAAGGAAGGCTAACGTAGTAGCTGATGCATTGAACCGGAAGCCAGTAGGTGAGGTGGCCGAAGTGTGGAAGGAAAAATGGAAGGAGTTGGGACACCAGGAGGCAGTTGCCCGATCATTTATATTGGTAAAAGTGGACCATCAGAGATCGAGAGTGCTCCTATAGCCATTAGAGATCCCTATGTGGAAATTGGAGAGCATTTCCATGGATTTTATCACAGGGCTACCCACATCGTAAAGGGATCACGATTCCAAATGAGTGACTGTGGATCGGTTGATCAAGGTAGCTCCCTTTATTCCAGTCCGAACAGATTATACTACAGGGCAGTACGCTCAGATCTTCATTACCGAGATAGTGAGACTCCATGGAGTTCCCTTTGATATTGTGTCCGATCGGGATAAGATTTTTGCGTCCAAATTTTAGGAGAGCTTCCAGGAGGCCATGGGTACGGAGTTACAATTGAGTTGACCTATCACCCGCAGACGGATGGCCAGACAGAGCGGATAAATCAGATGTTAGAGGATATTTTACAGATCTGTATGCTTGATTTTGGCACGGGTTGGGAGCAGTACCTTCCACTGGTGTAGTTTGCTTATAATAACTCCTACCAATTTACGATTGGCATGGACCATTTGAGGCATTATATAGGAGACCTTGTCGTTCTCCTGCTTATTAGCTAGAGATGGGGGACAACAAACTACTAGGGATAGAGGTAATTCAGGAGACTACAACGAGAAGAGAGATAATTCGAAGTCGTATACGAGTATCTCAGGACAGGCAGAAAAGCTACGCCGATGTCAAGTGGTTCTTTAGAGAGTTTGCTATGGGGGATCAGGCACTATTACGAGTATCTCCTATGAAGGGGATATTAAGGTTTGGGAAAAATGGGAAGTTGGTGCTGAGCTATATAGGTCCATTCCCTATCATTGAGCAGATTGGGCCCGTAGGTTACAGACTTGGGTTACCGGAGCACTTACATAGGATTCATGACGTGTTCCATATTTCTTCACTGAGGAGATATCTTCGGAATGAAATGACCCACACTCATATTGCTTTAGAGGATATCGACCTACAACCCTATAGTTCCTACGAGGAGGGTCCAGTTGCTATCCTAGACCATAGCGAGAGGAAATTAAGGTCAAAGGTAGTGCCGTTTGTACGAGTTTAGTGGCGGCACCATAATGTCGAGGAGTCTACCTGGGAGCACGAGGATGAGATCCACGATAATATCCAAAGTTGTTCATACTAGGTATACTGATATTTTTACTCCTTTCCACATCTCGGGATGAAATTCTGTTATAAGAGGGGAAGTATGTAACACCCCGTATTTTTATGATTTTTCAATACAGGATTAACTTAATTGAATTTGAGAATTAATTAAGAATCAATCCGGATTAAAATAAATATTAACTAGCGAGTTAAGGGTTAGTATTTATTGATGTGTATTATATTGAATATTACTGAGCGAATAAATTAATATATGATTATGAAATTAGTAAAATTATCGCGAGTGAAAAATACGACAGTTACGAAAATTAAGTCGGGACGTGCGTGTGAGTCGTGTCACGACTAATTTAAAGGAATTATGAAGTAAATTAATTATAATTATTCCGTATAGTCATTTTGAGTGCGCCAATGTGTCCGGAAGGGTCGAGATAGTCAGAAAAGTCTACCCGGGGGTTTAGTTTGGGTCCCGAGATAGTTTTAGGCCAAACCGGCATCCCGAGAGTGTGTTTTGGTAATTTCAATTTTTGGGTAATTAATATGCACGAAAATTAGAGATTAGAACATATATGCTACATGAGTCCAATTAGGGTTTTTATTCACAAGTTTCAAGGGAGAACCACAGAGGGTGAGGGAGAAACGAACCCAAGGAATTAAGGCCTAGAACCACTACCTTGCAACACTAGGACCACCACCATGTAGATCGGAGAACAAGGAACACACCAATACTACCTACATCGGCAGATCAGACCATCATAATCAAGGCAAGTGGTTAATACTTGCTTCCTTTTAACAATAGTTGTGTTCATATTAGAATAGAGAATTTATATCATATGTTAGGACTATTTTTTATCCAAGATTGAATCCCTATGCATGTATAATAGGGATCCCAAAATTTTAATGGAATATAATGAACGAATCTGAGCTTGATTTGAAGGTTGTGCACAAAATTAAAGAACTAGGGTTTCTTATAGATTAATTGGGGATTTCGAAATTTATTACTGATTAATGATGATATGAAGATATTAGGATATTAGAAATTGAGTATACATGCGGGTTTATCAATTAGTATAGTTATATTGGTGTTTGGGTAAACTCTGTAGAGGATTGGAGTACTAAAAATGGTAAAAAATGGACTTTTTGGAGGTTAGGGAAGAAACTGGTAGAACTCGTTCGAACGACCCGAGGAAGTCATTCGAATGACCTCATTCGAACGAGATTAAGAACAAAAATTTAGAGTTGAGTTAATCCGAAGTTCGTTCGAACGGGGTCGTTCGAACGACAATCTTGGCAATTCTAACGAGATTTCAGAACTAATAATTTTTGGCCAACTTGGATTTAAACGATACGTCTTAGTTAATTTAAGAGAGTGGTATTTTCAACGTTAATTAGTGCCAGAGATTAATGGTGAGGGAATTGGGTACACTACTCCAAAAGACTCACATAGTTGAATCATGTTGCGTAAGGTTCGATAGATAGAATAAATCGTAAGTTATAGCATACCGAAAGTTTTAGAGAAACAAATATGATATATGAACCTACGTTCGGGTTGTGTGTATATCTAATTATATTAATGGGTGGTGCGAATACTTATAGTATGTTTGATTTTGTGTATTGACATACTTAGCTACTTGTTATAACGGGAGGGTTTGAAAATGATAGAGGGCAGTCTTATCCTGATGAGCCTTTGGGGGGATTTTAGATTTGGCACCTCAGAACATAGTACGTCGGTTAGATTGCCATTTGTGAGAATGATGGTATTGAACGGTCATTTGGGGTGCGTTAGTATCTGAGTAGACCCAAAGCCCTAGGACTGTGTTTGCCTCCAATATGTGCATTTGATTTTATGGTTCGGGGGAGATTTCCAAACCTATTGTCCTTATTTGAGTACTAAATGTACCAGGACTCGATAGCAGAGTATGCATGCACCGCAGGTAAGTCTAGGGAAGACGTATTAGTATATATATTATATAGAGATGATTATATATATACACTAGTGATGTTGCCTAACGTGTGATATTTGTATATGATTAAGATAATGAAATACTAAGTACCTTAAGATGTGAATACTTAACTTTAGGGTGATAACTCTTAAACGAATTAATAAATGTTGAGATAGTTAATATAAGTATTTGGGAATGCAGGATACTACTTCGAGATATAGTTAGTGGTGTAAGTCTAGAATCTAGTTAAATGAGATTAGGATAACTAGATTGGACTAGATTTACGTTAGGCGTTAGTTGAGAGGTGAGAATCTCATGTGAGAGTACGAAAAGCTAACATGCACATAATATTTGCTTTAATGAAAATTTTAAATAGTTGCTAAAATATTTTTACAACTCGAGCTCTGACCCGTCTCTTGCATATTTTTCTTCTCTTATACTGTTTATATCAGGTGTCCAGCCACAGGGACGTCAGGCATAGATGTTCAGACTATTTGACGTGTTGTAGCAGTTGAGGTAGCTGCAGGTCGTCGCGCTTAGATGCCTCCACTCTCATTTCATTCAGTTCTCTTTAGACATTTTATTTAGGGCATGTGTCGCCAATCCTCAGTTATTTTATTAGAGAGATTGTACTTACTTCATTTCTGTATTTAGTTGGATTCAGTATATTAGTTTATGGTTTGAGACTGCGAACTGGAATGTTTTTATCCAGTCTTTTCATTTCAGCAGTTGATTCATATCCAGTTTTTGTTTTATTCATGTGTGTGGTAAATGGTTTGTGTCTTAATAATTGGAAATGATTAATGGATTATTTGGATATAACTTAAAATGGAAAATGTTTTGACACTGGCTTAATTATTTATTAGGTGATTAATAAGGTTAAATGTTTTTTACAGTGATGCTAAGAATGAACCAACCGAACATTCTGTTTTAAATTTAATAAAGGACTGATCACCCGGTATGTAATTGGGGGGGGGGTGTCACAGGTGGTTTCAGAGCATCAGGTTCTAGAGTCTTTTAGGATCTGTGCAACTTATTATGCTTTCAGCTTAGCATTCTTTGATGTAGAGCCATATTATTAGGATTGTTGCATTCTTGATTATGTGTTTACGTCTTCAGCTATTTGAGATTTAATAACTGTGGACTTATAAATTCTTTCTCATTTGAGATGCCTCCCAAATGTGCACCTAGGGCCAAAAATTCCCAACTTGAGCCTCAGCCAGCACCAGCTCAGGGTACCGTGAATGCTGCTGAGATTACTGCCATTGTTGCTCAGGCAGTTAACGTAGCACTAGATGTGGTCCAACAGGCCTCACTATAGGCACAGGCGGTGGCACCAACACCAGCTCATGCATTCCCTTCCACATGGGAGAGAGTCAAGGATGCCTTCTAGAAGGCGCATTCTTCTGAGTTCACAAGGGGGTCTGATGTTGTTACAGCTAGCCAATGGAAGAAAGAAATACAGAGGCATCTGAGGATGTACGAGTGCACAGAGGGGCAGAAGAAGATACTAGTTACTTTCAATCTAGTAGGAGTAGCGTTACAGTGGTGGGAGTTCACTACTACTATATAGGAGTGTGACGTTATGACTATACAGGACTTCTGAGTGCGGTTTGATCATAAATATTTCCCTTCCGTCGTTCAAACTGAGATGAGGCGAAAAATACTTGACTCACCCAAGAGGAGAAGACTGTAGCCGAGTATGAAGAGGAGTTTACTAGACTAGTAAACTTAGTACCAGCTGAAGATCTTACTGAGGAGAAAAAGATTCAGATGTTAAAGCATGGCTTAACCTGGAGGATTCGACAGCATCTTCTGGATAATCTTTCATTGCAATCCTATACAGATGTACTCAATGTTGTGCTACTACACTTTTAGGATCATCACTTTCATGTTAAAGGCCTCCCTTGTGCCTGCGTGGTTGTCCCTACTGAGGGAGCCTCTGTGTCTCTAGCCCCTCAGCTTGCTCCGATGATGCTTGAGAGAGAAGTACTGATGACGGACCATGAACGGTCTTCGAAGATGGGTCCAGACCAGTTATCCCTAAAGGCAGATCATGGGCTTGCTTTGGTAAGGCCATTTCCTCTCTTCTGTGTCTTTTATAATTTCTTCATATTTTTTTACTCTCATCCTTTTCTTCTTGTAGTTTCTTTCAAACTTGTAAGGACACAAATTTCCAATTGAGTCCTTTGTAGTTTTGGCTCAATTTCGGGAAAAAACATTTGAGTCATAGGATATAGTTATTGGCCATCCTTCAAGCCTATGACATTCTAAAGTTGAAGACGTAGCGGCCAAGTTTAAAGCTTCATCAAAATTCCAAGTTTATTATGCCTTGTTTCTACGTCATCAACATGGTTCCATTGCTCCTAAGGTATGAATGCATTTTAATATATATAGGAGCTTAGAACAATTTATATTGGGTGTATTTTGTTTTTAAAACTATTTTTATTTTCAAAAAGATTTTATTAAAACTTTAAAATAAAGAATATAAAGTTTCTGGGCTAAAATCAAATTTTTATACTTTCTGAAAGTTCGTTCTAAATTGTCGTTCGAACAAGTTTATCGTTCGAACGAGTTTGCCAATGAGTTCCCACATTGGCCACTGGAATGTCATTCGAAGTTTTGTTCGAACAAGAATGATGTTCGAACGAGATTTCCAACGAGATTTCAAACGAGTTCACACTGGAACTTCGTTAGAAGGCTCGTTCGAACGAGACTTTGTTCAAACAAAAATATCGTTCGAACGAGTTTTGGTGGGAACAGTTTATTTGGTAGTTTGAGCAGTTTTTTCCCACTTTCCCATTTCTTTTCCCACTAAATTTTTGGGCAGACTTAACATGTGCGGGAACCAAGTTTTCTAACTTAACTTTTCATACTATTCCAACTCCTAGAGAGAGTTTTTGAGTGTTCATTGTTTAAAGTGTTAATTCTTTCAAGAAAATTTTTAAAAACACTTTTGTTTATACCCAAAGTTTGTTTATCCAAGTTCATATATATATATATATATATATATATATATATATACTTTACTTGGAGTTTGGCATCGATTTTTCTCTACCACATTGGAGAGAAGTTTGGGTTTTCTTCTAAATCCCACAAAGATGAAGTTTGTTTTTCTGCGGTATTCTCACATGGTGAAAGGAACCATGTGTGGTTGACGGTGTACCTATTGTCTCATTGGTGGATTTCAATATTCCGGTGAAGCTCCGGGGTTATCAACTAGGTGGAGGTGTTTACAAGAAGACGCGTCAAGGCTTGAAAGGGGTCGAGTCGAGGAAGTAAGTCATCTGTCTTGTAATTGTAAAACCATACTTAGTGGACTTAAGGCTAGGGCCGTCCGAGGTTTTTCCCTGTTGTGGATTTTTCCTCGTACATCGCGGCGTAGTGATTCATTATTTATTTTATCTTTCGCAATACTCACCTAGAACGCATGCGTAGGTAAAAAGATAAAATTTGGTTTAATCACTACTTAATTAAATTGGTGCTAATTTGAAATTGGGTAATGTTTAAGTTAATTTAATTCAAGTCATTTAATTTAATTTGATAAAATTTGGTTTGGCCTAATTTGGAAATATTGAAAATATGACTTAGGCAAATTTCTAGGACATGGGCTGAATTAATTTGGTTCAAGTGAAATTAAAATTTGTTTGGATTTAATCTTATTTCACTTTGTTTAATTTTAATTTGAAAAGGAATTAAAATTTGTTGTTTAATTGAACCATCTTACGCTTTCACATCTCATAAAAGGAAATTACTCTTTTTGTGGTAATAAGCTTTTAAAAAATTGGGGGCCTATCGCGTTTTCAAATTTGGTATCAAAGCCGGAGCGCTAATTTATCGCGTCAAAGATCCGTTTTTCGGCCTTTATTATTTTTGTGCCCCTTGTACTTTTAAATGGTTCAATTTTTACTCACTCTCATTTTTTTTGTATCTCTCGATTAGACGCCTTAATGATTATTTGTCCATTTCTAATGATAATGAAATTTTTGCTATTCGAGAGGAATTTAATGAGCTTAATAAGTGTAATGAAAAATTATGAGAATTAAATTTGAGATTTGCAAAAATAATTAAATTTCTTGAAAATGAAATTTCTTATTTTAAAACTAAAGTTGAGTTTTTGCAAATCTCCCTGTCTCAAAAAGATATTTTTCATGAAAAGCTCATTGACATAAATCACAATTTTAATATTTTAGAAATGTCCAAGAAAGAGAGTGATAGTCGAGAAAAGACTCTCAGGGACAAGTTTGCTCACATTGAGGGGAAGCGTGATAACCTTCTAGGTGTAATTGAAAATTTAAAGAAATCGTAAAATTGAGGAGTTTAATTTATTACTTGAGTCCAAAATTTTAAATATGAAAAATGATTTATAAGACTCGAGTATTTGTAGTAATGGTTCTAGCACATCTTGTTCAAATGCTTCCGTTGCTAAAGCTAACCCCATTGTTTGTTTTAGAGTGTCAACTTTATCCAAGGACTTTAGAAAAGGTCACACCGTAGGTATCATTCCTCGTGTTTTGACATGCTTGTATTGTGGTAGGAAATGTCACCTTAGGTCATTTCGTTTTGATCTTAAAATAAGTCCAAGGAAGTCTATGTCTAGCATTTTATTAGTTCCCAAAACCCATCATTTTAAATATACATCAATATGGGTTAGGAAATCATTTTTAGACGCGCTAGATATTAGATTTGTTGATTCTCATTTGCTTTCACATGAAACCTCCCTTGCTAAATCTAAAAGTTGAATGTGTTAGTTTTGTTTGCATACACTAGCTTTTTGTGCTTCATATTATATATCATTGCTACGTGTATGCATGTTTAGTTATTTTCTAGTCATTGCTATATTTCATATCTAATGCTAGAAATCATGACTTGTTTATCTTTTGTATTATATTTCTTTCATTTTTGTTTACATTAAATGAAAAATACAAAAAGATTTTTGTTTATCATTTGGGTTTTTATCTCTTGGTAAATTAAGCTTGATGAAAAATTCAAATGATTTTTGTTTGTCTTTTGAGTATATATATTTTTATTTTTGGTTAAAATTTTCAAAAACTCAAAAAGATTTTTTGTGTGTGTATTTTTGTTTTATACACATTTTATGGCATATGTTTGTGTTTGAATCCTCATTTCGCTTCCATGTGACTAGAAGTTTTGATTAGAATTTTAATCCTTAAAATGTTCTTTATCATGCTTATATGAAGTAGCTTAAGTTTGACTTCCTTAATGGATTCACTTTTATATGCCTTTACACACATGCACGAGCATTTTGAACCTTAACGTCACATGTTATATTTGAGTTTTGTGAGGTGTTCTCCTACCAATCTTGTCATCTACATATTTGTGACCTAGGAGGACTAGTGCATGTCAAAATCCATTGCACGTGAGATTTGTGTGATATAAAAATTAATATATATAATTGTGCATGGGGAAGGGATCCGAAAGGATTTATTATCCTTTGAGAATAGTAAGCCACCGTTTGTTTGGACCTAAAAGAAATACATGGTCCAAAGGCCTAAAAAGAAAATATGGCATTAAATTTTTTTTTTGCCAAGGCCTAATTTGTTTGTTTGATATATTCATTCAAATATATATGCTTATTGAGGGAGATTTGATGGTATATCAACGGTTTGTACAATGTCCGTTTATCCTAGTTGTGCTTTTAATGTCATGACTCTATTGGTTTGTAGAATCATCAACATGCTAGGCTTGTATGCATTGTGTTTGTTTGTTCATTATTTAACTTTATCATGTCACATAAAGGCTAAATTCTAGTTGATAAAGTTTTGCAATCAAATGTGAACTACGTGAACACGTTTAAGTGATTGGGTTTTAATTCATTGGTATCTTGTTCACACCCCAACACTTCCGTTTCCATATGACACATTTATGCTATAAGAGTGTGGAAAATCTTATGTTATTTAGTTTTGTGTCATTTTGGTGTTTATATCTATATGTGTGTACTTATGCTTAGCTTGTATCTATTGTGTATACATATATATGATATTTTGTTTATGTCTTTGCCATGTTTAGCTAGTCCATTTATGCTTCAATTCATAATTGGTACCTTGTTTGTTGCGTAGTTTGTTTGATATCACATGTTTAGAATCTTATTTGTCATTTTGGTATCCTTTGTTTTCGCATCATAGTTGGTATTCATTTATATGGATTCGTTATGATTTTGTTGCCTATGTGCTTTAATGTTCTCATCACTTTAAGCACTCATTCTATTTATCCCTTGTTTAGTTTAAAGGGTGTATATGCTTTGATTGGGGAAGATAAGTGAATGTTTTGATTCTTTAGACTTTGTCTATTCCTGAACAAAAAGGGGGAGAATGATAGGGGGAGAAATGGTATCTAATCCTATAGTCATCGTATCTTTGTTTGGGAGATTTTACTTTGGGGGAGAGTGCTATCTGCTTAGATTGATCATAGTTGATAAAGGGGAGAATTAATTTAGGGGGAGTACTTATTTTAATTGCATTTCATATTTTGATATTCCCTATGCATTTGATAGTTTGCTTAAGTGTGCAGGAATTCTTCTAAATGACAACTTTCATCATCGACAAAGATATTGATCCTTGGGTTGTTTGAGTCAGGCATTGTATTTTTATTTTGGATGGGACATTTTGTGAGACTAGTAGAACTTGACGTCCCTTTAGGAGTTTTGTTGGTTTTTGTCCCGGAATAGCCAAAGGGGGAGATTTGTAAGGACACAAATTTCCAATTGAGTCCTTTGTAGTTTTGGCTAAATTCTGGACAAAAACGTTTGAGTCATAGGATAGAGTTATTGACCATCCTTCAAGACTATGACATTCTAAAGTTGCAGACGTAGCAGCCAAGTTTAAAGCTTCATCAAAATGCCGAGTTTACTGTCCCTCATTTCTACGTCATCAACATGGTTACATTGCTCCTAAGGTATGAATGCATTTTAATATATATATATAGGAGCTTGTAATAATTTATATTGGGTGTATTTTGTTTTTAAAACTGTTGTTTATTTTCAGAAAGATTTTATTAAAACTTTAAAATAAAGTATATAAAGTTTCTAGGCTAAAATCAAATTTTTATACTTTCTGGAAGTTCGTTCGAAATTGTCATTCAAACGAGTTTGTCGTTCGAACAATAATGTCATTCGAACGAGTTTGACAACGAGCTCCCACATTGGCCACTGGAATGGCGTTCGAACGAGAATGATGTTCGAACGAGATTTCTAATGAGTTCACACTGGAACTTCGTTAGAAGGCTCGTTCGAACGGGACTTCGTTCGAACGAAAATGTCGTTCGAACGAGTTTTGGCGGGAACAGTTTATTTGGTAGTTTGAGCAGTTTTTTCCCACTTTCCCACTTCTTTTCCCACAAACTTTCTGGGCAGACTTAATATATGTGGGAACCAAGTTTCCTAACTTAACTTTTCATACTATTCCAACTCCTAGAGAGAGTTTTTGAGTGTTCATCTTTCCAAAGAAAAGTTCATTGTTGAAAGTGTTAATTCTTTCAAGAAAATCCTTAAAAACACTTTTGTTTACACCCAAAGTTTGTTTATCCAAGTTCATATATATATATATATATATATATATATATATATATATATATATATATATACTTTGCTTGGAGTTTGTCACCAATTTTTCTCTACCACATTGAAGAGAAGTTTGGGTTTGCTTCTAAATCCCACAAAGAAGAAGTTTGTTTTGCTGCGGCATTCTCACATGGTGAAAGGCACCATGTGTGGTTGACGGTGTACCTATTGTCTCATTGGTGGATTCCAAGATTCCGGTGGAGCTCCGGGTTGTAGACTAGGCGGAGGCCTTTACAAGAAGACGCGTCAAGGCTTGAAAGGGGTCGAGTCGAGGAAGTAAGTCATCTGTCTTGTAATTGTAAAACCATACTTAGTGGACTTAAGGCTAGGGCCGTCCGAGGTTTTTTCCCATTGTGGGTTTTTCCTAGTACATCGCGGCGTAATGATTCATTGTTTATTTTATCTTTCGCAATACTCACCTAGAACGCATGCTTAGGTAAAAAGTTAAAATTTGGTTTAATCACTACTTAATTAAATTGGTGCTAATTTGAAATTGGGTAATGTTTAAGTATATTTAATTCAAGTCATTTAATTTAATTTGATAAAATTTGGTTTGGCCTAATTTGGAAAATTAAAAATATGACTTAGGCAAATTTCTAGGACTTCGGTTGAATTAATTTGGTTCAAGGGAAATTAAAAAAAAAATGGATTTAATTTTATTTCACTTTGTTTAATTTTAATTTGTAAAGGAATTAAAATTTATTGTTTAATTGAACCATCTTATGCTTCCGCATCTCATAATAGGAAATTACTCTTTTTGTGGTAATAAGCTTTTAAAATATTAGGGCCTATCGTGTTTTCATGACTACACCGTCCTACGCCGCAGTCGAGATGGGCCGGCGAGGAGGAACGCTGAGCTCGAAGCTAGCTTGAATTCTGGAATTCTATCTTGGGATAAAATCAGGGAACGCAGATGCGTATGTCACGATTTTGGCTTTTATTTTAGGGATAAAGGAAGAAACCAAATATGCATCTTCATTGCTACACGTTTTGGTACACGGACCTGTGTCCTGAATCAAAACACACGAATAGGACTTATCAGTCACGAGATGCTCCAACCATCGACCAAAAGTGTTTAGAGATCTGATATTAAAACCTCATTCTATGTACAAAAGAGTTGTGTGGGGGAGGAATCCATGGCCAATCTCTTTTCTCTCCTAAAGAGTTCATAATTCTCCCACATTATGATACACTACCGTCAACCACTAAAGGCCCTAACAAATATACCAGGCTGCCTACACATCTACTATTAAAAATATGATACGAAATATTGGGGTTGTTTGTTGGGTTGTAATAGATGTAATATATAGAGTTGGATGAGGGTTTGAAGGGGGTTATTTTGGAGATGGGTGCTGAGCATTTTGGAGTATTTATTGAAGCTTTTCTTAGAGATTTCATGGTGGAGCTTTGTGTGAGTCCCTTTAATGCTACCTTTGGAGGTGGGGGAGTCACCCATCTTCTTCAACACCACCACCATTTTGGGAGTCTTTAAGGTGGGATAAACCTACTATTTATATTTGAGGCTCTGTTTAGTGTATATAGTAGTCTTATTACTGTTGAGTACTGAGAGTAGGTTTCCTATGAACAAAATGATAAGTTTCTAGTAAAATCAGAAGTGTGCATTTTTATGGTAGATATCGTCCTTTTGTTTTGAATGATGGTTACGATAAAAGGATATGTTCCTTTTATTAAACTTTAGGTTCAATGTTCCTTTCAGGTGTGATGTGGCGAGGTCGGTAGTGGAACGTTCGGCATCATTGTTAGTTGGACATGATCACGCTTGCCTGGTGACGATTTGATTTGTACCTTGATGGCAAAGTCGAGGGCTTGAGCACGTTGTGTCATTCTCTTTTGAGTTGTTAATTGGCTAAGTTAATAGCCATTCTTATTTCGCAGCATTTGTTATGGTAGTGTTAGCTAATAAGTAGGAGGTTTTGGTGTAGGCGGTTAGGTGGTGGTACCTTAGGCTTGTGTGAGATGTATCGTGTGGAAGTTTGATGATTAGAAAGTCTTAATGATTTTAGTTGCATCTTAGCTAGTATACTTGTGGTTTCATCTACAGGATTAGGTGACAAAGTAGCGTCGCTTGTGAATGAATAATTCTATCGAAATTAGAATTCCTAGATGGCTTGATTATGACTTGGGTTTAGGAAATCATATTGATTCAGGGTAAATTAAGAACGAATCTATATGGTCCTTGTTAGAAATTGTGGTGACAAAAATCTCAACACAAATAAGTAATGAAGGAAAACAAACACCAGAATAATAAGAACAACAATAATCACAATTACATTAACACAACACAAGAATATACATGGTTCGGAAAATTGCCTACGTCCACGGAGAGGTCTACTGTTATATTAAGTAACTCTCGAGAATATTTTTTTCACATGCCCCTATGCCCCGGGCTAGGGGTACAATATATACTCAGCTCAGAGAGAGAGAATGTTGGTAAACAACATGTTAATCAAGTATCCCTTGAATAGCTCATTCAAGATTTTTAGGGATGGACTTAGTCTTATCCTTTTATCCTAACCGTCATTCAAAACACACAAGTTGGGTCGGGTGCCTTTTATTTTCTATTTGGGCTTGGCTGGCTACTTTTATGGGCCTGTTCGACAAAAGGGGTACTCACAATTGCCCTTAAAATTTTTTGGGTCCACTAGTGGGCTCACAAATTTTAAATGACATCTTCGGTCTTGCTCTGATGGCATTGTCGTTATTTCTGGAATAGATAGGAGCGTGAATCGCCATTTTGCAGTAAGTTTAGGTGGAAGACCTTCTTCGATTCTTGTGCACTATCATTGAGGGGTATAAACCAAGGTGCTGGACGATTAACTTCGTCCTTCAACTTCTTACTTTCTCTCACTTCAAAACCGTCATTTGCTCTCAAGTTCCCTCTTGCTTTCAAGCTAGTTCTTCGTCGTTCAAAAGTTATTTTCTCCTTCTCATCCTCATTCACCTGTGGTTTTTCATCGTTTCAAGCTTCATTCTCTTCCTTGTAAGTTCCTAGTCCCTTCTTTTTCTGTATTTCCTTTCGTTATTTTTCTTTCTACCGTAGTTAGGGTTTGTTCATGGATAGGATAGACAACAAATCTCTGGTAGAATTTAGAAAATGTTATAATATTCTTGACTGGGTGGATATTAAGTGTGCCCCTATCCCTTGTAATGTTCGTGACATTGCGGATTGCCACTTGATTCACGTACTTTAGTTGTCTGAAGGGGGTTTAACTCTTCCCCCAAATTGCCTGTTCTTACACTTCTTTCAGTACTTCGATATAGTCCCAGCCCAGTGTTCTCCAAACGTTTGGAAACTTGTAATTGGAAACTTGTAATTGGCGTCCAAAAAATAAACGAACTTTATGGCACTAATTGAGGTTTAGTTGAAATCTTCTTTTGTTATACCTTTTCTCGTACCAGCTCTGGTCTTCTCGATTTGAAAGCGAGGAGTCCGGATAGGCTGTTGGTAGTGAACCTACCTGATTCCCATAAAGACTACTGGTCTGAGGGATTTATTGCTAGGAACTGGAAATTCCCTCCCCAAGTAGGGGGAGAAAGGTACAGGGGACCTCGAATCCCTACTTATGGTGAGGAATACACAGGTTTTTGTTTAATCTTGTTGATTTTTTATTATTTCTCTACTGTGTCCTTCCTCTAATATTTTCTTTTCTTTTTTAGCAAAGTCCAAGAATCAAGAGCCTTCTCTCCACAAGATTCGTGTTGCTGAATTAATCAAAGCCTAGCAGATAAGGGACTCAATCGTAGAAGGTGAGTACCCTAGGTCGAATGACTTCTTGTTGGAGTACAATAATACTACATCCATCTTTTTCGCCCATCCATTAGACTTCATCCCTCATCTTGATATCCCAGAAGAAGGTGGTCTCCAACCCATCGAGCTAGACGACAAAGAGGAGAGAAACTCAGAGTCTGGTGTTGCTGTAAGTGACAGAGGTGGTAGTGGTGAGGCAGGATCTAGCGAAGAAGAGTCTGGTGGAGAGAGGTCCAGCAAGGAGGGCTCTAGTTCAGGAGGTTCCAAGTCGAAGAGATCTAACAAGGAGGACATGGCTCCCCCCAAAAGAAAAAAACTGATCCGATATTATGATGATGATAATGATAATGATGATGATGTCATATTGTCCAAGAGGTTGAAGATTCAGAAGACAAGGTCTGGGGATACTACTTATGGTTCCCAGATAGCAGCTCATGAGAAAGAGATGGAAAGGAAGAAGAAAAAAGAAGAGGAGAGAGAGAGAGAGAGAGAGAGAGAGAGAGAGAGAGAGAGAGAATGAGGAAGAGAGGAAGTGAGAAGAGGATAAGAAGAAGAGGAGAGGAGGATAGGAGAAAAATGAACAAAGAAATCACAGGCCTCCCTTGTGCCTGTGTGGCTATCCTTGCGGAGGGGGCCTCCGTGGCTCTAGCCCCTCAGCTTGCTCCGATGATGCTCGAGAGAGCAATACTGATGGCGGACCATGAACGGCCTTCGAAAATGGGTCCAGACCATTTAGCCCTAAAGGCAGATTAGGGGCTTGCTTTGGTAAGGCCATTTCCTCTCTTATCTGTCTTTTATAATTTCTTCGTATTTTTTTTACTCTCATCTGTTTCTTCTTGTAGTTTATGTCTGACTACACCGTCCTCCTCCGCAGTCGAGATGGGCTGGCGAGGTAGAACGCTGAGCTCGAAGGGAGCTTGAATTCTAAAATTCTGTCTTGGGATAAAATCAGGGAACGCAGATGCATATGTCACGATTTTGGCTTTTATTTTAGGGATAAAGGAAGAAACCAAATATGCATCTTCACTGCTACACATTTTGGTACACGGACCTGTGTCCTAAATCAAAATAGATGAATATGACTTATCAGTCACGAGATGTTGCAACCATTGACCAAAAGTGTTTAGAGATCTGATATTAAAACCTCATTCTATGTATAAAATAGTTGTGTGAGGAGGAATCCATGGCCAATCTCTTTTCTCTCCTAAAGAGTTCATAATTCTCCCATAGTGTGGTACACTACGGTCAACCACTAAAGGCCCTAACAAGTATACTAGACTGCCTACACATCTACTGTTAAAAATATGATACGAAATAGTGGGGTTGTTTGTTGGGTTGTAATAGATATAATATTTAGAGTTCGATGAGGGGTTTGAAGGGGGTTATTTTGGAGATGGGTGTTGAGCATTTTGGAGTATTTATTGGAGCTTTTATTGGAGATTTCATGGTGGAGCTTTGTGTGACTCCCTTTAAGGCCACCTTTGGAGGTGGGGGAGTCACCCATCTTCTTCAACACCGCCACCATTTTTGGAGTCTTTGAGGTGGAATAAACCCACTTTTTATATTTGAGGCTTTGTTTAGTGTATATAGTAGTCTTATTACTGTTGAGTACTAAGAGTAGGTTTCCTATGAACAAAATGATAAGTTTCTAGTAAAATTAGAAGTGTACATTTTTATGGTAGATAAAAATGTAGAAAGTTATTATTTGTTTAATAATCTGGAAATATGCATTGTATGGGAGAGAAAAATGTAGAAAATATTATTCTGGTGTAATTTTTAATAAAAAGAAATATGGGACATTTTTATGGAATAAAAATGCAACAAACATATTATTTGTGTAAATTTCTAGTAAAAAGAAATGTGGGGCATTTTATAGAATAAAAATGCTAGAAAGTAGCATTTGTGTATAATCCTAGTAAAAATGTATGATGAATATTTTTATAAATTAAAAATGTGGAAAATGTTAATGTTGTCAAATATTTATGAAATAAATATTTCTAAGTTATTTTCAACATGGAATTATTATGAATAAATGTCATTTTCGAATTTAAGGAAGTTAAGAATGTCTCACTTATTTGAAAAATATGTTTGTTTTGAAAGTATAAAAATTCTAGAAAGAAATACATGTTTAATCCATTTATGGGATTTTAGCATTTATAGTACATTTTATATGCATATAAACTCGTAGTATTTTGTGAAAAAATATGTGAGCGAGTTTAGAAGAGGTCTTATTGGGTTTAAACATAAAATAAATATAAAGGGATGTTATTTCATGAAATAAAATTATTCAATTGACAACTATGAAAGTTGGGCAAAAGCGCGATGTTAAACGAGTGTTAAACGGCTAAAGCGTTAAAATGTTAAGTTGGAAACTTAATGATTGCTTTGAGAAATGACACTTGTTAGGGAGTTACACTGCAGGTTTTGGTAAATAAAGGGTAAATTGGTAATTTACCTAAAGTGGAACATTTTTATGAAATAAAAATGTCAATGAATGTTTTTATACTAGTATGGATAAAATTGAATTAAGTCCTAAAATGTGAATGATTTTTGGTATAAAATCAACACGTGCGTGAATAAAGGACTCGAGGAGAAAGTAGCAATTTTCCAAGTATAATGGAAAAATAGACGGTTAAGTCCAAGGCTTTGGCTTCGGCCGAAAAAGGGGTAAATTAATGTAAACATTATGAAAATGTTGAACATGTTGGCAATATAAGGATATTGGATGATGTCTGGTTAAATAATTTAGCAGGGCTATGTTGTCCCTAATGGTGAAAGACCCCAAGCCAACTGCAGTTTACTTTGCACTCGATGTCGGGCGGTGAAATTTCATGAAACTGTGGATGTGCATGTGTAGTGACGTGTGTGTGTGTGTCAGCGGAATTCCTAAAGAAAATGCTAAGTAATGAATTGAATATTCATGAAAGAGGCATAAACGAATGGCATTAATTCATTGATTTACTGATGCAAAAATAATGCATTAAATGTTTAATATTCATGTGGAAACAAGGGATGGTTAAATAAGATGATATAATGATGTTTAATCTACCTAATGAGGTTTGAATCGTAATGAACACAAGCATGTGTTATGTAGAGTTTTCAAAGGAAAATGAGTATTTTCTAAACAAGGGATGTGTGTACGTTGAAAGAAAGTCTTAAGTAATGATTAATAACTCGGCGTGAGTTAATGAACGTTGGGTAATAAACGTTTGAAAGTAAATGGGAGATTTTCCCAACAATTGTTAATTATTTAACCATGTGCGTTAATGGGAGAGAATGCTAGCCTTTAAGCACAATGGCAAAACAATTCTTGTAAAGACAAATAGGATAAAGGGTATCAAACAACGTTTTCGAAATAAAATGGTTTAATACATTGGGATATGTATTTTCCTACAATATATATGTAGATATATACGTATTTTCACATGCATTTGGTGTAGAGTGTGAGTATTCTTTTACATCGTTCGTTTCTATATTGCATTGTATATAATCCCACTGAGCATTTGGCTCACATCCCTCTTTTGTTACAGAAGGTTGCATGATGTTCCGTACTTTGAGAGCGTTATACAGGTAAGTAGTTACTTGCTTTTACGATTAGTAGCTTTGTTTACTTGGCCTTAGGGGCACTTCATTTGGGTCCTATCACATAGTTGATAATAATTAGAATCGCATGCTAACAAGAGTAACGTTAAATAATAATAAAAATGGATTAGAAACATTATTTACGTTGT
The DNA here is from genome assembly GCA_949130495.1 of Sambucus nigra. NCBI lineage: Eukaryota > Viridiplantae > Streptophyta > Magnoliopsida > Dipsacales > Adoxaceae > Sambucus > Sambucus nigra. The sequence goes on from OX422210.1 coordinate 660,274,565, forward strand.
GCCATTGCACTTCACAATTAACGTACGGACCGGATCAGGTTGATCCTTTATTAGCCTTTAAATCCGGGTTGTGGCGTTAAACTTAAATAGAATACTTACTTGCATAAAGCTCTCAAAATATGAACCCGCACCCAACCTGTCGTCGCAAAGGCGAAGGTATGAGCCAATTCCCAGTAGGAATATACAAAATACAGTATAGAAACGAACAACAGAAAGAAGACTCTTCACGTTATGCCTATGTGCACATGCAACTACCTTGTACATATATAGCTACTTGTATGTACTTAATGCATGAATCCGTTTTACTTCTGAAAATATTATTTAGTCCGATGAATTTACCTTAATCTCAACAAAGACTTCTTCTTTCTTAACTTGACATTTATACCTCTGTTTGACACACGCGGTTAAATACTTGAAACGACTACACTTTGTCTAATCGAAACCATTGTTTTACCAAAATTAACCTTTCCATTTAAAACGATGCACATTAGTATTTTCATTGAAAATAACCACTTTCAACACACGCGAACACCATGTTAAAAAATGCTTCTTCAACCTCTGAAAACCTTCCACACACTCTTGTGTTAATTACGAGTTACACCTTCTTAGCTTGCTTAACTCACAATAAATTTACAGATTTCTTTTCCATTCCTTTACCGGAACATTCATTAATTCATTCAAGTTAGGTTATCTTAACGCATTTTACCAAACAACCTATTTCTTGACATGTTCCTTATTCCTTTATCTTATTCTCAGAATCTTCCAATAAACTGCGTACTTTAATAGGTTCCTCACCACCGGCACGCCACCATATGCTTTGGCCAGTGCTTTTGGGTCTTTCACCCTAGGGCTTCGGGCCCTCCGTAATTATCTCGGTGTCATCCGAGTTCCTTTTATGTGTTTTAACATTTTACAAATGTCCACATTACTTAACCATTTTTCACCTTTTTATCGTCTGAAGCCAAAACTCAGGACTTTACCACCCCTTTTTTACCCGTGTCACACTTTGAATATAATTTCTTTCTTAAGTCCTTTTCTTTCACATTTATTCGTTGATTTTACACCAAAACCATTTACGTTCAAGGACTTATACCAATGTCATTCATCTCAGTGTAACACTATTTGTGAATACATTTTTATTACATAAAAATGTTCCACTTTAGTATCTTAACATGTAATGCCCTTTTATGAGATTAATATAGTAATAATGCTCTCCCTTCTCTCTAGAATCCCTCTCTTACCCTCCAAATACTACCACTACCAAAACACCCACTAACTACCCTATGGCCACCCCCAGTCTAGCCACCACGGTGATAGGGCCCTCCCAACCCTCAACCTCTATGGCTACCCCTCCTACTACTATACGAGGTATGGCAGCTACCTTACTCCCCCCAACCTTGGGAGATATGGTCACACCCAGTGGTAACGAGGGTGTTGTTGATCGGTCTCCAACTCCACTCTCTCCAACAGGTCCTGCTGTTGTCAACCAAACCATCGAAAAGGTTGTGGATCTTGAAGAGGGACAAATACTGGATATGAGCACCGGCCATCCCATTGGGCATGATGATATGAAGACCATGCAGGCGTTAAATAAAGAAAGGAATATCTTCCTCAACTTCCTCCTTTACAAAGGTTTCACGATTAAGAAAGCTATGAGAAACATCGAAAACCACCACCAAATGGAGAAGACGGTAACCCATATGGAGGTTGGTGAGAACTATGATCTGCAAAGTTTTACAGATGTTTCCTCTAATCAAGGTGACAAAACCAAGGCTATTGTTCAACCAAACAACACAGGCTAAACCCACATAAATGCGATAGGACACAAACGGCTTATCAAACCAAAAAAATGGAGGTTACATAGATGCCAGCTACGCAAGGTAACAGTACGACCAAATCGTGGAGTAAGGTTGTAGCCCCCAAACGTACACCCACGCTCAATCTCACTTTTCACTAACCTGAAGTGGTAAATGGAAAACCGCTTGTTAAACCACCGATTGAAGTGGCAAATGCTGGCAAAGCTAAATAGAACAATAGTGCGGTAGGGTATTTCTTGGGTATAAAACTCCCCTTCTCTCTCGTTAATACCATTACCCACAAACTTTTGGATAATCATGGCCTCACGCATGTTACTCATGACAACGGCTTCTTCTTATTCAAATTATCTACTGACGAAGAGAGAGAAGTCATTATCTCCAATGGCCCTTGGCATTTTGCAAGTAATACCATTATCCTAAAGAAATGGCAACCCAACTTCAAAACCAATAAAGACCTTACCAAGTTTATTCCCATTTGGGTGCACTTTCATAACGTTCCCATCCAATATTGGTCAACTGAAGGCCTTCGCTACATTGCCAGTGCAATAGGAAGACCCCTCTATACTAATGGAGCCATAGAGAAGATGAACAGATTAAGCTATGCCAGAATATGCATAGAAGTGGAAGCTAAATCCAACTATCCCAAAACCATTGACCTGCAGCAGGATGATGGGGACATTATTGAGATTAATGTGGAATATCGAGGCATGCCATAATCCTGTTCTAACTGTCTTATTTTTGGCCATAAAATATCCAAATGCCCCCATGTGACTAGAGTATGGAAACCCAAAGAAACTAAAACCATGGAAGATACCCTAGTCACCCATGATGATGAATGGACCCATGTTGGGAAAGCTATCCAGAGGGTTGAGACCGTGGAGATAGATGGCCATAAGGTGGATCACCAAACCATAACTCCAACTGAGCAAATACCTGTAGCAAATAAAACACCTGCTGATACACCCACCACAAACAATAGGTTCGATGCTCTTAAAACCTTAGAGGAGGAATGTGGAACCGGCCTGACACCAGCTCCTACTGGAACTGCCCTAAAGATCATTGACATTGATGGGAAAGGCGGTATTCACAACCAAAACCCATCTCATAATCAAAGGAAGAAACTCAGAAAGGCAAATCAAGGTATGGCTAATAATAAATCCATCCCCCTCCCATACCATTAAATCTTAATGATTAAAATCGTTAGTTGGAACATAAGGGGACTTAACAACCCCCTCAAACAACAAGAGGTTCGGAAGCTTATTAAAACCCATAACCTTTCCCTTATTTGTCTAGTTGAAACCAAAGTTAGAAAAAATAATATCCCTAATGTCACTAGAGGTTTCTTCCCTTACTAGGAGACTACCCATAAATGCCCCGTAGAGGGAGGGGTGTCTATAATTATTATGGGTTGGGACCCAAACCATTTTAAGTTTACCACCCTATCTTCAAACCCCCCAGCCATCACCTGTCATGTTACTTCCTTAAGCCTTGACAAATCTTTCATTGCCACTTTTGTTTATGCCCTTAACCTTCTCTTCCTAAGAACCCCCTTATGGTCATACCTTGTTGATTGCTCCCAGACCTTCCTTGATAATAGGTGGATCTGCATGGGTGAATTTAATGTGGTTAGGGCCCGAAATGAGAAAATAGGTATCCTAAACATTGATGTTAATGTAGTTAATACTTCAATCAATTCCTTTACAATATCCAGATGGATGACAGATCACCAGGGGCCTCTATTTCACCTAGACTAAAAACCTTGACGAGAGAACCACCATCCAGTCTAAGATTGATAGAGTGATCATAAATGATAGATGGGAGAATGATTTACCAGAATCCCAAGCCGAAAATATTTGTCAAGGTATGTCTGACTATTGCTACATTATCATCACTATCATCCCTAAGCCCCCTCACGTGTTTAAACCTTTTAAGTTCTTCAACTATTGAATGCTTCATAATGATTTCATTCCAATCCTTGAGGAGTCTTGGGAGGCTTATGTCCATGATAGCCCTATGTTTCGTGTGTCTGCAAAGATCAATAGGATAAAATTGGCTCTAAAGGGTTTCAATCGTAAGTTTTACAACAACATATCCCAGAGAACAACTAAGGCAAAAGATAACTTGATGAACATTCAAAGTCAATTAAACATTGTGGGCAGCAACATCACTTTGCAAGAGGAGGAGAAAAATGCTAGGGCTGATTATGTGCATTGTTGCCTAGCTGAAGAAGCTCATTTTAAAACAGAAGGCTAGAACTAGGTGTCTACAAGAGGGGGGACTCAACACTTCATTTTTCCACTCCAGAGTCAGAGGTAACATCAATAGGAATAAGATCCTAAGCATCCTAAATCAATAGGGCCAAAAGGTGGAGGGGCATGAACTTGTGGAAAATGAGGTTGTTCTATATTTCTTCAACCTTCTAGATCAACAAACTAACCCTCCCTACCCTCACATCCTCCATCATGCAATCACCAAAAAGCTCTCCAATGCATAAGCTAGCCTAATCACTGCCCTAATCACCACTGAAGAAATTTGGAAGGCTTTTCAATCTATTGGGAAAGATAAAGCCCTCCGGCCCAGACAGGTTCAACACCGAGTTCTTCTTGCAAAACTGGGACTTGGTGGGAGTGGATGTCACGACTGTTGTGGCCTCTTTCTTTAACTGTGGAAAAATTATGAAGCAATGGAACTGCACTAACCTGTGCTTATTCCTAAATCTAAGTCCCCTACATCCATGAAGGACTTTAGACCTATAGCCTATTGTAATTCCATTTACAAATGCAACTTTAAAGTCATTGTCAACTGAATGAAATTGATAATTCCATCTCTCATTAATAATACGCAATCTGCCTTTGTTCATGGCAGATCCATTGGGGATAATATCCTTACCATGCAAGAGTTAATGAGAAACTACCATAGAAACCATGGACCTCCCAGATGCGCCCTAAAAATCGACATCCTTAAAGCGTATGACTCTGTCAACTGGGATTTCCTTTTCCAAGTCCTTCACCACATGGGTTTCCCTCATATGTTTATTGGTTGGATCAAATAATGTGTTACCACTCCTATGTTCTCCATCATTATCAATAGTGCTTCCCATCGTTTCTTCCCTGCCAAGCGTGGTCTGAGATAAGGGAACCCTCTCTCCCCCTTTTTATTCCTATGTATTATGGAAGCCTTTACTGGCCTTCTTAACCTGCATACTAGTTCTCCACTCTTTACCTTCCACCCAAAGTGCAAGGATCTCCATATCAATCACCTTTATTTTGCTGATGATTTGTTTATCTTAGCAGGGGCTGATTTGAACTCTCTTGCCATTATAAACACTGCCATAAATGAGTTTAGTGTCCTTTCTGGGCTGCAGCCAAACCCGTCTAAGTGCCTCTTTTTCACGACAGGGATTGATGACAGTGACAGTACTGCCATGGCTAACCTTATGGGGTTACAAAGGGGTCGATTCCCTATTAAGTATTTGGGGGTCCCCTTGATCTCCACCAAATTGAAGCATGAAGACTGCCTTCCCCTCATTGACAAGATCACGCAAAAAATTAAGAGCCAGAACAACAGATTCCTGAGCTATGCAGGAAGACTTAACCTTCTTACCTCGATTCTTTTCAGCATGCAGGTGTATTGGGCAGTATTTTTATACTACCTAAAAGAACTACAACTGATATTAATACTTTGCTTAGAAGATTCCTTTGGGTGGCGTGACAACATAGTGATTTCCCCTTATCTTTATGTGCGTATGTTTTGAATCCATTAGGAGTACCTAAGGATTGACCCGATATACGCACGAAAGGTTAGAGCCTTTGTTTGATGCTTATATACATATATATATATATATATATATATATATATATATATATGTGTGTGTGTGTGTGTGTGTGTGTGTGTGTGTGTAGTTGGTCTAGTGATGGACATATTCATATGACAATTTGGATTGTTATACTATTCTTGTTGTGGTGTTGTTTCTTATTGAATACGAGGTAGTATATGGGTACTACGATTGTGTAATACCCCGTATTTTTATGGCTTTTAATTTGAGGATTTATTAAATTTAATTTGAGATATTAATTAATATTAATCGGAAAATTTATTTTTAATATTTACTTGCATGACGTGAGTTAGTAATTATTGGGAATTTGTTGAATATTACTAGATGAGTACAGTAATATATACGATTGATTTTTATTAAAATTATCGCTAGTGAATAAAATGGCAATTATGGAAATTTACGTCGGGACGCGCCTGTGTCGTGTCAGGACTAAATTATTATTATAAAAGTGAATAAATTATAAGTCACCCATATGGCCGTTTCGAGTGCGCCAAAGTGTTCGAAAGGGTCGAGATAGTCAGAAAAGTGTACCCGGGGGTTTAGATCGAGTCTCGGGGCATTTTAAGTCCTAATTGACATCCCGGGAGGGTATTATGGATATTTTGCATTTTTGGGTAATTAAACCTACGAAATTTCCCAAGATATACCATCCATTAGGAGTTGTCTTCTAGGTTTATCAATTACAAAACCTAAGAACGGCCATTAGAGAAGAAGGTGGAGAGTTTTCCAAAAAATCCAAGGCCTATAACTCACTCAATTGCACCACCACCACCACTAAAACGTAGATCGCACGACGAGGAACACAACCATATCTTTTTCTTCAACAAATCAGACCCTTGAATCCTAGGCAAGTATCTATCTTGCTTTGTTTTTAGTTAATGTTCAACCATGTTAGTTTAGGATTGTTAAGAACAAGTTTTATGGAAGAATTTGATAACTTAGAGACTTTAAATCACATGTTTTAGAGGAAATAGATATAATCTCGACATCTCAATCATATGTAGATGATTACCCATGAAATTGTATGCATTTAGAAGCAAGAAATCTGGAAAAGAATTAAGAGGAATGGAAGTTTCATGAAAAATTAGGGTTCTTGATATTTATGTTAATTTACCCCATTATTGCAATACCTTTGATGAATTTGGACATGCTTCACGTAAGAAATCATGTATATAGGTATATATGACTGTTAGTAATATTGTTTGGAAGTTTGGGGATCATTAATGGCATTTTGGAGAAAAGTTTTTGATGAAACCCGTAGGATGAATTTTCCAGATTCTGGGCAAGAACTACTTGATCGATCGATCGACCAAGAGCATCGATCGATCGATTCCCCTTAGAACACTGTATATTTTTCCCCTTTTTGTTTAATCTGGTTAAAATGTGTAGGAACCCTTGATTATTATTTATAGAGTATAATGGGTTATTAAGAGGACCAGTAGGGTCCAAATAAACTCCATTGAGTGAAATTTAATATGGGATAGATTTGTGGGATAACGGGGAGCTATTCATACATTGGAAATTATGCGTATGTTCACTTAAGAATTAAGACTGGTGAAAGATTTAGACCAGAAGGTAAGTGAGGGTATACCTACTAAAATTATACTTAGTGAGAGAGAATACCTAGAGAGATGAGAAGTAAGTATGAAATAAATTATAAATAAGAATAAAAGAGACGAATTCGTTACATGAGATAATTGAGTAAAATTTGTGCTAAGAACGGATAATAATAATTTTGGGTCATGGGCGAACCTAATTTGGAATGCGAATATCTATATATGTGACAGTGTGACTGTACATATATTATGTAATTGTGTAAAATCATACCCGAGCTACTTTCTATCATGGAGGTTTCCGCGTTGGGACAGTCGTATCTCGATTGGACCTTTATAGGGGATATTGACTCGTACCCTAGAAGGGAGTATCCACGATACAAGCTATCTAAACATGATAGTCAGATGATTCTAAGAGATGTGAAGGTATGTGTTGAGCTTTTAGGACATGGAACTATGCTTCGCCTCCATTCGTATGTGTATTGTGTTAATGCAGTTCGAGAGTGATTCCGAACTAGTATTTTCCTTAGTATGAGTGATACGGGGACTTAATAGGAGAGTACCATAGATTTATGTGGGGTGCAGATAGTATATATATTATATGAGTGATTGATATATATATATATATATATATATATATATATATATGGAAACTTTCTATTGTGTGTATAAGTAGTTAAGTAATGAATAAATGCTTCAACTTTATAACAAGTGTTCGTAAATTTTGTAACGATACTGAGTGGTTCTAAGTAACATAAGAAAATGGAAGAGATTAATTTTCTAAAACTAAATATCATGGCCTTAGTATTTCTCGAGATAAACTTCATGGGAATAAGTTAGATAGACTTATGAGATCAGTAGTACGGTAGGCGTGCACACTAGATGAGAGGTGAGGATTCTCAAGAGAGTGTCGTATACTAACATGGTTGTCACATTAGCCGGTAAGCAATTTAAATACTTGTTAACTATTTTTAAACTGTTTTTCACTTGGGCTCTGACCCTTTTTTTGTCATTTCTTTCTCTCTCTTGTATATATATGTATGTATTACAGGTGCCCAACCACAAGGGCATCATGCATAGGTTCTTTGGATTTGACGTACTGCAGCTTATGTGGGAGTTACAGGCCCTTGCCATAGATGACCTCGTCATTGATTATGTTCTTCCTTTTGTTCTACTTAGTTAGGGCATGTGTCGCCCGTTTTCCTTTTTCGTTTGGATTTGTCAGAGATTTATGTTTACTTATATTTCCAGTATTCAGTACTCCTTGGGAGTTAATTATTGTCAGGATGATTTCATTTATAGGTCTTAAAATTGATTTGTTTTATCTAGATGGTTCAATTCTTGTGTGTTAATTACCATCCTTAGTATTTATGTGATTCTTAAACCGTTGGTTATTAATAAAGGTTTTCATATTGGAATTTAATAAAATGAAAATAAGACTTTAAATTGTTTTGACACTTAGCTTAATTATTTAGGGTGTTCAAATTGGAATTATTATTTTGCGACGGTGATGCTGATAATGAACCCACCGTTCACCTCTATTTTAATTTAATAAAGAACTGATCACCAGGTATTTAATTAGGTGGGGTGTCACAGGTGGTATCAGAGCATCAGGTTCTCGTGTCTTTTAGGATCTGTATGGCCTATTTTGTTTCCAGTTTAGCGTCCTTTGATCTAGTGCCCTAATATTAGGAATGTTGTATTCATCTTTATGCATTGGAAATTCGTGCTTTTGCGATTTGTTTATTTTAAGGTTGAACCTATCCAGATTATTTAAACTTTCAGATGGATCGTCAAGAAGAACAAGCTATTGCTGTTAGGGGAGTCAATAAGCAAGATCAGCTTACACATCAGGTGTCTCCGGAGAAGGTATCAATCGCCGAATTAGCAGGTATTGTGGCATAAGCAGTTACCACTGCAGTCTTACAGTACCAAAATCGCAGCATGCATCTTATAGGAAGAAAAAGACCTAGAGAGATTAGTCAATCTGACATGGCTAGGGTTAACAATTGTGCGAAGACACCAAAATTGCAACAACAAGCTCCTCAAGACCGTAAAAGCCACGATGGTAACAAAATATGCATGGAGAGCCAAAAGCGTCAGGCCAACTAATTCGGGGTCAGAATGATGTCATAAAAAGGTGTTTAAAATGTGGAATAGATGGCCATGAACGTTAAATTTGTCCAGATTAGACTGGAGAGAAACTTCGACCAGACCAGTGAGAACTTTCAGGACTCTACTATAAGTGTGTGCAACCGGGTCACAAGTGGAGGGGCTGTCCTCAACCTGATATCGTTTTTCATCAAGATGCTCAGTAAGGCCAACAAGGCCAAGGAAAATGTGAAACTGGACAACAAAGTTATAAAATGAAGCAGTTTAGAGGTAGATGATTCAATTGTGGCAGGATGGGTCATAGGAGGCAGGATTGACCAAATAAGGGTAAGATACCACAACAGCAGGGACAAAAATAGTACGGTTGTGTGTACAACGTCCAACATACTGAAATTCAGCAACCACTATTGGCCATTGAGGATACGTTTCTTCTTCCTAGTACTATGGGTCATATTTTATTACATACTAGGGCATCGCACTATTTTATAGCTACTCTTTTTGCACGGGCCTTAAGGTTATTAGACATGGCAAAGAGTACAGTGACATGCGTAGACTTACCACTGGGGAATGGGTCTTTGATTTTCTTTATATGTTGGGGTGTAGGTATAGGGATTGGTAGCTTGGTTTTACCAGCAGACATGCTAGTTTTATATATGCATGATCACGATGTCATTATTGGCATGGATTGGCTCACCGCGTACAGGGCCATGATAGATTGTTTCGGTAGGAGTATTATCTTTGCCATTCTGGGGCAAGAGATGTTTTTGGTGGTGATGCCTCGCCCCGAGGGAGGATCTTCCAACCAATTGTATTACATAGAGGAGGATACCTCTAAGGAGATTATGATTCCCCTAGATTCGATTCCAGTCGTTTGTGAATTTTTGAATGTATTTCAGGAGATACCGGGCCTACCCCCAGTCGAGAGATAGATTTTGTCATAGACTTGATGTCAGGCACTCGGCCAATAGCACGTGCACCATACTGTATGGCTTCAACGGAGATGAGGGAGTTATGGGATCAGATAGAAAAGCTATTAGGACAGGGCTTCATTCATAGAAGCACCCCGCCTTGGGGCGCTTCGGTGTTGTTTGTAAAAAGAGAGATGGTTCACTTAGGTTATGTGTGGATTACCGATAGTTGAACAAGGTCACGATACGGAATAAATATATGTTTCCCCGAATTGATGACCTGTTCGACCAGCTGAGAGGAGCAACCTTCTTTTTAAAGATAGATTTGAAGTCCGGATATCATCCTCTACGAATTAGGGAGCAAGATGTGTTGAAGACTGCTTTCTTAACGAGATATGGATCCTATGAATTCAGAGTCATGCTGTTTAGGCTAACAAATGCTCCAGCCATATTCATGGATTTGATGAACCGAGTGTTCAAAGAGTTTTTGGATCAGTTTGTCATCGTCTTCATAGATGACACCCTAATTTACTCACAAACTGAAGAGAAGCATGCCGAGAACTTGAGGCAAGTTCTCCAGACTCTACGAGAGCATCAGTTGTATGCTAAGTATGAGAAGAACGGATTTTGGCTACGGGAAGTACAGTTTTTGGGGCATGTTGTGTCGGAATTGGGGATATCGATTGACCCAAGTAAAGTGTCGGCAGTGAGGGAGTGGGGACAATCCATGACACCAACAAAGGTGCGTAGTTTCTTGGGGTTAGCCGGGTACTACAGGAGGTTCATCTGAGGCTTTTCGAAGATAGCGGGTCCATTGATGAATCTGACTCGCAAGGGAGTACCGTATGTTTGGGATGATGCTTGTCAATTGGATTTTGATGAGCTGAAAGATAAGTTGACTTCGGCGCTATTTATTGCTTTACCCAAGCCGGGACTGGAGTACCTGGTGTACACTGACGCCTCTTTACAGGGACTCAGAGGATTACTTCAGCAGGAGGAGTAGGCTATAGCTTTTGGCTCTTGTAAGCTTAAGCCTCACGAAAGGAATTACCCCACCCATGACCTAGAGCTAGCAGCGATCGTATTTTCATTGCGAATTTGGAGACATTACTTGTTATGGGAGAAGTTTCGCTTGTTCACAGACCATAAGACACTGTAATACTTATTCACTCAGTGAGAGTTAAACATGCATCAGCGCAGATGGTTGGAGTTTGTGAAAGACTACCAGTTTGAGATACAGTACCATTCGGGGAAGGATAATGTAGTTGTTGATGCATTAAGCCATAGATCGAAAGGTGACGTAGCGAAAGTATAGAGAGCAAAGTGGAAAGAATTGGGTCACCAAGACACGGTAGCCCATTCCTTTATATCGGTTATATTAGTCACACCTGAGATTATCACGAGGGTGATACAGGCACAGGCAACGGATACATTTTTCCAGGAGCAGATTGTACGACTTATAGCTGGGGTTGTCTACATCACAGCGGGGTCACGATTCCATATGGGTTATAGTGGATCGGTAGACCAAGGTAGCTCATTTTCTGCCAGTACGGAAGACTACATCACAGGCCAATAGGCACAGTTATTCATAGCCAAAATCGTTAGGCTACATGGGGTGCCTCTGGATATTATGTCTGATAGAGACAAGATTTTTGTGTCGCACTTCTGGGAGAGCTTTCAGGAGGCCATGGGTACAGAGTTGAGATTGAGTTTAGCTTACCACCCACAGACAGATGGACAAACAGAGCCTACCAATCAGATGTTGGAGGATATGTTATGCATGTGTGTCCTTAATTTTGGAGGAAGTTGGGAGCCTTATCTTCCAGTGGTGGAGTTCGCTTATAATAACACCTATTAGTTCATGATCGGCATGGCCCCATTTAAGGCATGTATAGCAGGGCTTGTCGTTCTCCTTCTTGTTGGCTAGAGGTGGGGGACAACAAGTTGCTCAGGCTAGAGGTGATTCAGGAGACTTCATCTAGGATTAAACTTATCAGGAGTCGCATTCGGGTAGCCCAGGACCGACAGAAAAGCTACGCCAATGTGAAGCGGTCCTTCCAAGAGTTTAGAATGGGGGACCAAGTATTATTGTGTGTATCTCCTATGAAAGTAGTAATGAGGTTCGGGAAGAAAGGAAAGTTGTCTCCGAGGAACGTGGGCCCATTTCCCATTATCGAGAGGATTGGGTCGGTGGCATACAGATCGGGGTTACCAGAGCACTTGCACCGTATTCACGATGTATTAATTTAATAAATTGAATTTGAGATATTAATTTAATATTAATCCAAAAATTTATTTTTAATATTTACTAGCGTGATGTGAGTTAGTAAGTATTAGGAATTTGTTGAATATTACAAGATGAGTAAAGTAATATATACGATTGATTTTTATTAAAATTGACACGAGTGAATAAAATGGCAATTATGGAAATTTATGTCGGGACGCGCCTGTGTCGTGTCGGGACTAAATTATTATTATAAAAGTGAATAAATTATAAGTCACCCGTATGGTCGTTTTGAATGCGCCAAAATGTCCGAAAGGGTCGAGATAGTCAGAAAAGAGTACCCGAGGGTTTAGTTTGGGTCTCGGGGCATTTTTAGGCCTAATTGACATCCCGGAGGGTATTATGGATATTTTTGCATTTTTGGGTAATTAAACCCACGAAATTTCCCAAGATATATCATCCATTTGGAGTTGTCTTCTAGAGTTATCAATCACAGAATCTAATAACGGCCATTAGAGAAGAAGGTGGAGAGTTTTCCAAAAAATCCAAGGCCTAGAACTCACTCAATTGCACCACCACCACCACTAAAACGTAGATCACACGACGAGGAACACAACCATATCTTTTTCTTCAACAAATCAGACCCTTGAATCCTAGGCAAGTATCTATCTTGCTTTGTTTTTAGTTAATGTTCAACCATGTTAGTTTAGGATTGTTAAGAACATGTTCTATGGAAGAATTTGATAACTTAGAGACTTTAAATCACATGTTTTAGAGGATATAGATATAATCTGGACATCTCAATCATATGTAGAGGATTACCCATGCAATTGTATGCATTTAGAAGCAAGAAATCTAGAAAAGAATTAAAAAGAATGGAAGTTTCATGAAAAATTAGGGTTCTTGATATTTATATTAATTTACCCCATTAATTCAATACCTTTGATGAATTTGGACATGTTCCACGTAGGAAATCATGTATATAGGTATATATGACTGTTAGTAATATTGTTTGGAAGTTTGGGGATCATTAATGGCGTTTTGAAGAAAAGTTTTTGATGAAACCCGTAGGATGAATTTTGCAGATTCTGGGCAAGAACTACTTGATCGATCGATCGACCAAGACCATCGATCGATCGATCCCCCCTGAAAAACTGCATATTTCCCCCTTTTTGTTTAATCCGATTAAAATGTGTAGGAACCCTTGATTATTATTTATAGAGTATAATGGGTTATGAAGAGGACCAGTAGGGTCCAAGTAGACTCCGTTGAGTGAAATTTAATATGGGATAGAATTGTGGGTTAACGGGGAGTTATTCATACATTGAAAATTGTGCATACACTCACTTAAGAATTGAGACTCGTGAAAGATTTAGACCAGAAGGTAAGTGATGGTTTACCTACTGAAATTATACTTAGTGAGAAAGAATACTTCGAGAGATGAGAAGTATGAAATAAATTATAAATGAGAATAAAAGAGACGAATTTGTTATGCGAGATAATTGAGTAAAATTTGTGCTAAGAATCGATAATAATAATTATGGGTCGTGGGCGAACCTAATTTGGAATGTGAATATCTATATATATGATTGTGTGACTGTACATATATTATGTATTTGTGTAAAATCATACTCGAGCTACTTTCTATCACGGAGGTTTTCGCGTTGGGACAGTCGTATCTCGATTGGACCTTTATGGGGGATATTGGCTCGTACCCAAGAAGTAGTATCCACGATACAGGCTATCTAAAAATGGTAGTCAAATGGTTCTAAGATACGTGAGGGTATGTGCTGACCTCTTGGGACTTGGAACTATGCTTCGCCTCCATTTTTTGTGTATTATGTTAATACAGTTTGAGAGTGATTCCGATCTAGTATTTCCCTTGGTATGAGTACGGGGATTTTATAGGAGAGTATGCCAGCACCATAGATTTATGTGGGGTGCAAATAGTATATATATATATATATATATATATGGAAACTTTCTACTGTGCGTATAAGTAGCTAAGTAATGAATAAATGCTTCAACTTTATAACAAGTATTCGTGAATTTTGTAACAATACTGAGTGGTTCTAAGTAACGTAAGAAAATGGAAGAGATTAATTTTCTAAAATTAAATATCATGGCCTTAGTATTTCTCGAGATAAACTTCATGGGAATAAGTTAGATAGACTTATGATATTAGTAGTACGGTAGGCGTGCACACTAGATGAGAGGTGAGGATTCTCAAGAGAGTGTCGTATACTAACATAGTTGTCACATTAGCCGGTAAGCAATTTAAATACTTGCTAACTATTTTTAAACTGTTTTTCACTTGGGCTCTGACCCGTTTTCTGTCATTTCTTTCTCTCTCTTGTATATATATGTATGTATTACAGGTGCCCAGCCATAGGGTCTCCATGCATAGGTTCTTTTGATTTGACATGCTACAGCCTATGTGGGAGTTACAGACCCTTGCCTTAGGCGAACTCATCATTGATTATGGTCTTCCTTTAGTTCTGCTTAGTTAGGGCATGTGTCGCCTGTTTTCCTATTCCGTTTGGATTTGTCAGAGATTTATGTTTACTTATATTTCCAGTATTCAATACTCCTTGGGAGTTAACTATTTTCAGGATGATTTCATTTATGAGTCTTAAAATTGGTTTGTTTTATCTAGATGGTTCAATTCTTGTGTGTTAATTACCATCCTTAGTATTTATGTGATTCTTAAACTATTGGTTATTAATAAAGGTTTTCATATTGAAATTTGATAAAATGAAAATAAGACTTTAAATTGTTTTGACACTTAGCTTAATTATTTAGGGTGTTTAAATTGAAAATATTATTTTGCGACAGTGATACTGAGAGTGAACCAACCGTCCACTTTGATTTTAATTTAATAAATGATTGATCACTCGGTATTTAATTAGGCGGGGTGTCAGAGATTGATTATTACTCTTAGTTTTATTTAGAGTTACATTACTATGTTGTAGCCTTGGTGTGAGATCATGTAGATTACTTATTAGTCTTGTGACTGGAATTCACGCATTGTATCTATGTCTAGTGTAGTTCGGCATCTAGATAGTATATACCTTAGTATGGGTGAGGTCAGGTATTGTAGAGAGTTGTATGCTCCGATATTAGGGTTGATCAAGTCCAGATATTATAATATAAAATTACTACACAACTAAAATACCATTCTAAGCATGTGAGAAATATGAGATAATTTAAAACTTTTTTTCAACAATGATACAAGATGGAATAAATGACAATAAGAATAACCACCAACTATAAGATCCAACAATATCAAAACCTCCAATACAAACGATCACAACAGTATTCTCCAATAAGTCCAAAAAAATGTGGAATCATAAATGACCCACCAATTTATAACTATTTCATCTAAAGTAAACGATGGAATGGAAAACTATTATATACTAGTTGTAAACCCGCGTGATGCGCGAGTTATATGATTATGTGTACGTGAATAAAAACATACGTGTTCTCTTAAAAAAATATTATCATTATAAAGTCAAGGTGACAGGAAATAGTTCTACTTTCTTTAACGGTGAGATCATCACCACCAAATCCAATCTTACACAAATCTTTAAAAAAAACTTATATTATCGTAATGTTAATATTACTTTTCTAAAATCCTTAAATTTCATAAATAATTTTTAAACTACTCCAAATATCAAGAGATATTATGACCTAGCTCAAACGGTCTCCTTTTCTTTTCAAAACTCGACCAATATATGAAAAATACAGTTCAATATAATAACCCTATTGTTGAATAAAAAGAAGACATGACAAAAAAGAAAATAACAATATATGAGTGTGAATGTCAAATTCACCCCAAACTTTAGGGTATAATTTGAACTTTCCCTAATTATATATACATAGATAACGTGTTATCAAGACAACCAACTACAACCTCAAAAAAAAATAGTTAGTAGTGTTGCTACACATTTCTAATAGGAAGATAAAATCAGAAACCAACATATTACCACAACCCATTTCTGCAAATCTATTTATTAAGGGAATGAGAAAAAAAATTTATATAAACAAAATGGGACACTACATTCCTAACATACTCATCACTAAATTGTATTTGATCAATAAATAAATGAAACACTATAATTACAAGAAATTACTCATACCCTATCCGCATTGGTGCACTATGCTCATTCCTCTCTAGAGTAGCTGCATCTTTTTCTTTACTATCCCCTCATTTTAAAAATCTTTTGGCACTTTGCATAGAGTTTAAGCTTCCTATGCTACTCATCATCTTCACTAATAAGACCCAAAATCTCCATCGCTAGCAATCTTACTTCAACTGTATATGGCCCAACCACCTCCCTGCAATAGACAATAACTTTAAAGGAAAGTGATAAAAAAGAGGATATGGGGGGTTATTCTGGGTTGGGTTTTCATGAAAGGGAATTTTTTCGATGTAAATATGATAGTAGAGTCTTTTATTTTGAAATAAACATTTTATCATAAAATTTTAACAACTATCTCCACAATAACAAAAATAAACAACTATCCATTCATTAACAAACATCAACAACTATTTATTTAGTAATAGGTATCAACAACAAACCATTAATGACATTGTAATACCCCGTACTTTTGACTATATTTATTTTTGCGATTAATTAATTAAATGCGTATTAATTGGAAATTAATCCGGGCTATAAATACTTACGAGATGTGAGTTGGTATTTGATTATGTGCATATATGATTATATATGAACTTGGTATTATAAAATTTGTCGTGAGATTGATAGATGGCATTTTAGAAATTTTGTTGATACGCGTGGGACCGTCGCATCACGGTGTAATATTTTGATAATAAAAGTGAATTTAAAATCTATAATCCGTATGGTCGTTTTGAGTGCGCCAACGCATCCGAAAGGGTCGAGATAGTCAAAAAACACTAGCCGGGGGTATAGTTTGGGTCCCGGGATATTTTTAGGCCATACCAGCAACTTAAAGGGTATTTTGGTAATTTTACATTTTGAGGAATTAAAAGTGACGAAAATTGGTTAATTAAATCTGATGTGGATTTGACCCACTAATCCCATAATCAACCCATATTAACCTAGAAGGCTACGTAGGTTATCATTTAGGTTTTCTAAGTTTCCCAAATCAAAACCCTAGCCACCTTAAGCCACCATTGGAGAAGGAGCTTGGAGAGAGGAATTTCTGCAGAAAACTGCATCAAACCTACACCAAAATCAGATATCAAACCAAGGCAAGTGACTTTATTCCATTTAAATTCAGAGAATGTCTTTTCCATGTTAGAAATTGAAGAATTTTGATTGTTCTTGAAAGATTAAATGAAAACCTATGTAGTTGGAGTTTAGAACTTGAAAATTCGGAAGAGAATTGCATGTAGAATGATAGGTAGAGGATTTCTCTCATAATAATTGTGATTAGAAGAAATTAAACGGATTAAAATTCTGGGATTTGATGATGATATATATCTAGGGTTCATGTTCTTGATAAAATTGGGGAAAAGTATACAATCTTGTGATTTAATGATGTTTAGGATGCATTAATGCCTTAAAAGATGTTAGTTTATGACCTAAGCATGTTTTAGTATGATTAGAGGACTTAAATCATTGTTAGAACGAACTTTGGAGAAGGATTTAGGTGTTAAAAATGGTGAGAAACGTAACTTAGAAAATTTGGGACGAATCTGGCAGCTCGTTAGAAGCCCCTACCCAGGTCGTTCGAACGAGCTTCTAACGAGTTGACCAGTCGCTGCTAATGAGAATGGACTTTGTTCGATATCTCGTTCGAACGAGATATCGTTAGAAGGTACAGTTCGTTCGAACGAACTGGGACCTCGTTCGAACAGCCTCGTTCGAACGAGACTTCTAACGAGTTGGTAGAGGAATCTCGTTCGAACAGTCTCGTTCGAACGAGACTTCTAACAAGTTGACAGTTCGGTCTTTTTTGACTTTTGGAGTCCCGTAAACTTGTTCGAGGATATTGATGACCTTCCTAAGATGATGTAAGGATAGATTTGGGACTTTTGGGTAATTGAGAGGAGTAAATTATATACGAGGGTTATATTCAATGAACCATTTGGGCTGAGACGTGAGTGTATACTACGACGTGAGGATGAATCATGGCGCGTATAATTACAAACCGGAATAGTATGAATTGTGATAATTATAAGTTAGTACGAGAATGCGATATGTACTACGATTAAACTACGGTATTACTAAGACGTGTGTTTGCTTAGTATTGGTATATGATTGTGTGTATGACATACCTACCATACTTGCTATCACGGGAGGTTGCGTTCGCTTAGGACCCTCTAATCCTTGTGTGCCTACGGGGGGGATATAGACTGGTACCTCGATGAACATAGGTCAGAGAAAGACTTATTGGGATGTTAATAAGTCCGCTGATCGTGGGAGCGTAGGTATGTGCGTGACCCATGTGATGTGACTGTGTTCGCCTCCACTATTTGTGATTTGTGTTATCTGAACTATTCCTGAGAGATTCGGAATATGTGATCCTTATGTACGTGATGTACCGGGATGGATAACAGAGTATGTGTGCACCGCAGCTTAGTTCTCGGGGTGCTCGTATTATATATTTATGATGTGAATAATATACACTTAATTAATGAGAACCTTCATGTTAATGACGTGAATATAATTACGGTATTGTTTCGATAAATAAAATGAGTTAGCTGATAGAGAAATATATTGCATTTTGAGCATCTGAGTTTACATTAAATCCCTATCTAATTACGAGCGTTATATGTTAATAGAATCGGGTAATAAGGGTAGAAACTATTACAGTCTAGCTAGTTATGATGTCACTTAGCTAGTGGTTTATATCGTTGTAGTTGGGTACTTACGTTAGGAGTGCACAGTTAGACGAGAGGTGAGAATATCATGTGAGTGTACGTCCTAACATGTACTTTGCATTTAATGTTTTAAATGTTTTTAAAGCACTTGCAGGTTTTTAAAATATAACTCCACATTCGGGCTCTGACCCGTTTGCTTTTCAAATCTTTTTCTTGTAAAACCATTTTAGGTGCCCAGCCACAAGGACACCAAGCATAGGATACTCATTCAGGTGACGAGCTGTAGCTGTTTGTGGAGGCTATAGGGATTTGCATGTAGACGCTTCTATCTTTTGGATTCCAGAGTCACTATCTATCAGTTGAAGGGCATGTTGCCCATTTCTATTTAGAGACATCTTTTACATTTCAGTTCTCAGACATTAGCATGTATTATTTCAGTATTCGATTATTTATTTCAGTTATGGGATTGTAGTGAGGAGTTTTTCCTCCAGACTTTATTTACTCTATTGTGATGGTTATTCGTTTTACTTCAGTATGGTGAATGGTGTTATTTATTTCTTCATTACACTTGTTGCATGTTAATCAGACTTAAATTAAAATTTGGTAACTTACTTTTTAAATACTAGGTGGTTAGTAATTTTTAAAAAGGTTTTCGACAGTGATGTTATTAACTGAGCCAACTTGGCATTTTGAATTAAATTGATAAAGGAGTAGCTACCCGGTATTTAATTAGTCGGGGTGTCACATGTGGTATCAGAGCATCAGGTTCTAGTGTCCTTTAGGATCTGACGGCTTATCATGTTTCCGCTAAGTTTCTTTGATATAGAGCCCTATATTTTAGGACTGTTGTACTCTTTTTGTGTATGCTTCATTCTTCAGCTATATTAAGTTTATAACCGTGAACTTATAAACTTTGTTCTTATTTCAGATGCCTCCACGACGTGCACGACGAGTTCCCAGGGATGCAATGCCCGAACCCCAGCCCGCTCCAGTTCAGGGCATGATGAACGCCGCAGAGGTTGCAGCTATAGTAGCCCAAGCGGTAAATGCCGCGATTGCCGTGATTCAGCAGGCACCACCTCAGGCGCCGGTTGTCGTGCCAGCACAGGCTAATGCATTCCCGTCTGCTTGGGAGCTTGTACGTGACGCTTTTTAGAAAGCGCATCCGCCAGAGTTTGCAGGTAGCTCAGATGCGGTAGTCTCGAGCCAATGGAGGAAGGATATACATAGACATTTGAGGATCCATGAGTGCACTGATGTTCAGAAGTAGGTGCTAGCTACTTTCAAGCTAGTTGGATCTGCACTGCAGTGTTGGGAGTCTATTACCACCGCGGAGGAGAGGGATACTCTCATGATTCAGGAGTTCTGGGTGCGGTTTGACCGCAAGTACTTTCCGTCGGCTGTTCATACGGAGATGGGGAGGAAGCTGATGAGTCTGAAGCAGGAAGGCAAGACAGTGGCCGAGTATGAGGCCGAGTTCACTAACCTGTTGAATATCGTTCCAGACGAGATTCCAACAGAGAAGAAGAAGATTGAGAAGTTCACCGATGGGTTGAATTGGAGGATCCGTCAGCATCTGCTAGGGAAGCTATCGTTGGCCACATATTCTGATGTGGTTAACGCTGCATTGTTACACTGCCAGGACCACCGTTTTCATATGGCCGAGGGAAAAAGGTCAGGAGAGTCTAGCCATCAGGGCAGGACCGGAGGACATGGTGCCAGCGGGGCACAATCGGGTCAGGGGCAGAGACAGAATGAGCAGGGCTCCCAGCAGGGGGATAATAAGAGGTTTCGATCAGGGAACTACAGGCAGGGACAGGGAGGTTTTCGTCAGGGCCATCAGGGTCCAAACGGCCATCAGGGCTAGCAGGGGCAGAATGGGCAGCAGTTTCATCAAGGCCATCAGGGCCAAGGGAGGAACGGTAACGGCCACCAAGGCCGGGGACAGCAGGGGCAGAGGGGAGGG
The DNA here is from genome assembly GCA_949130495.1 of Sambucus nigra. Classification (NCBI taxonomy): domain Eukaryota; kingdom Viridiplantae; phylum Streptophyta; class Magnoliopsida; order Dipsacales; family Adoxaceae; genus Sambucus; species Sambucus nigra. The sequence continues at coordinate 660,295,791 of OX422210.1, forward strand.
AACTTCCCAGGGAAGTGCTTTGTTTGTGGCAAGACTGGCCATAAGAAGTAGGATTGTCCTGATAGGGGAAGGGCCCCACAACAGCAGCAGCAGGGTGCTCGCCAGGAGCCACAGAGGCCTATGTTTCCCGCCGCTCTTCCCGCACCACCACAGATGGCAGCATTGCCACCCATTCCAGTAGTCCCAGCTCAGCAGGGGCAGCTACAGTATGGACGTGTCTACAACGTCCACCAGGCTGCAGTTCCACAGGCACCGCCCGCGATCGAGGGTACGTTTCCTATCCATGGCACTATGGGTCGGGTGTTATTTGATACGGGTGCTACACACTGTTTTATAGCTACACACTTCGTGAAAGCTTTAGGATTGTTATCTACGGCAGAGAGCACAGTGACGTGTGTCGACTCACCATTGGGGAGTGGGTCACTTATTTTCTTTATATGCCGGGGAGTGGGGGTAGAGATTGGTGGTTTGGTATTGCCTGCAGACATGTTAGTGTTAGACATGCATGTTCACGATGTGATCATCGGTATGGATTGGCTCGTAGCATATAGGGCCATGATTGATTGCTTCAGTGGGAGCATTATTTTTGCCATTCCGAGGCAAGATATGTTTATAGTGGCGATGCCTCGCCCAGAGGGAGGATCGACCGCTCATCTGTATTACATAGAGGAGGATACCTCTAAGGAGGTTGTGATTCCTTTAGATTCGATTCCGGTTGTCAGGGAGTATTCAGATGTGTTTCAGGAGATACCAGGCTTACCACCCAGTCGAGAGATAGACTTCGTCATAGATTTGCTACCGGGTATGAGACCTATAGCACGCGCACCGTACCGTATGGCTCCAGCTGAGATGAGGGAGTTACGGGATCAGATAGAGCAGCTGTTAGGTCAGGGCTTTATTCGCAGGAGTACCTCACCTTGGGGCGCTCCAGTTCTGTTTATGAAGAAGAGGGACGATTCACTAAGATTGTGTATGGACTACCGAGAGCTGAATAAGGTCACGATACGGAATAAGTATCCGTTGCCTCGAATCGATGACTTATTCGACCAGTTGAGCGGAGCTTCTTTCTTCTCGAAGATTGACTTGAGATCGGGTTACCATCAGTTGCGTATCAGGGAGGAGGATCTCGAAGACTGCGTTCTTATCGAGATATGGTTCTTACGAATTTCGGGTTATGCCTTTTGGTCTGACCAACACTCCAGCTGTGTTTATGGACTTGATGAACAGAGTGTTTAGGGATTTCCTAGATCAATTTGTCATTGTCTTCATTGATGACATTCTGGTTTACTCCCAGACAGAGGAAGAACACGCCGATCATTTGAGGCAGGTTTTGCAGACACTTCGTCAGAACGAGTTGTATGCAAAATATGAGAAGTGCGGATTTTGGCTGAAGGAAGTCCAGTTCTTGGGTCACATTATTTCTGACCGGGGAATATCTGTTGATCCGGGGAAGGTGTCAGCGGTGAGGGGGTGGGGACAGCCCACGACACCAACGGAGATTCGTAGTTTCTTGGGTCTAGCAGGATACTACAGGAGGTTTATTCGGGGTTTCTCGGAGATAGCAGGTCCTTTGACACATCTGACTCGTAAGGGTGTGCCCTACATCTGGAGTGATGCCTGCCAGTTGGCATTCAATGAATTGAAGGACAAATTGACCTCAGCACCTGTGTTAGCATTGCCGAGACCGGGAGTTGAGTATTTGGTTTACACCGATGCGTCTTTGTAAGGACTGGTAGGTGTATTGCAGCAGGAGAGACAGGCCATAGCTTATGCTTCCCATAAGCTTAAGCCTCATGAGAAGAATTACCCCACGCATGATTTGGAGTTGGCAGCAGTGGTATTTGCCCTACGGATTTGGAGGCACTATCTTTTGGGGGAGAGGTTCCAACTGTTCACGGACCACAAGTCCCTACAGTACCTGTTCACGCAGAAAGAGTTGAATATGCGGCAACGTAGGTGTCTTGAGTTTGTGAAAGACTACCAGTTTGACATCCAGTACCACCCGGGTAAGGCTAACGTGGTAGCAGACGCGTTGAGCCGTAGGCCAGCAGATGAGGTGGCAGAGGTGTGGAAGGCAAAGTGGAAGGAATTGGGACACCAGGATGAAGTGGTCTGATCTTTCATGTCTGTGATGACCGTTACACCGCAGATTATCACGAAGGTAGTACGGGCACAGGCTAATGACTCGTTCTGTCAGGAGCAGATAGTTCGATTACTAGCAGAGGGAGCCGAGTCCTATACCGTTAGCTCAGACGGGGGATTATGCTTCAATGGGAGATTGGTGGTTCCAAAAGGGGAAGAATTGCGGCACGATGTGATGGCAGAGTCGCACGGCTCACGGTTCACGGTACATCCCGGAGGGGACAAAATGTACCAAGACATGAGACGGCAGTATTGGTGGAGCGGTATGAAGAGAGATATCGCTGAGTTTGTTTCGAAATGCGCCACTTGTCAGCTTGTAAAAGTGGATCATCAGAGACCGGCAGGATTGCTACAGCCATTGGAAGTCCCGGTGTGGATGTGGGAGAGCATATCCATGGACTTTATCACGGGGTTGCCTACGTCGTAGAGGGGTCACGACTCCGTTTGGGTGATTGTGGACAGGTTGTCCAAGGTCGTTCACTTCTTACCCGTAAGGACTGACTACACCACGGGACAGTATGCCCAGCTCTTCATTTCAGAGATTGTGAGACTTCACGGTGTGCCCCTAAATATCGTGTCTGACAGAGACAAGATATTTGTTTCGAGGTTTTGGGAGAGTTTCCAGGAGGCAATGGGCACGGAATTGCGGTTGAGTATGACTTATCATCCGTAGACCGATGGGCAGACAAAGCGCACCAACCAGATGTTGGAGGACATGCTACGCATGTGCATTATTGACTTCGGGGGTGGATGGGAGCAGTACCTTCCACTGGTGGAGTTTGCTTACAACAACTCCTATCAGTTCACGATTGGCATGGCTCCGTTTGAGGCATTGTACGGTAGGCCTTGTCGTTCCCCAGCATGTTGGTTGGAGGTGGGGGACAACAAACTACTTGGGCCAGAAGTGATTCAGGATACTTCGGCAAGGATTGAGTTGATTCAGAGTCGCATTCGGGTAGCTCAAGACAGGCAGAAGAGTTATGCTGATGCGAAGAGGTTTTTCGGGGAGTTCCAAGTGGGGGACCAGGTTTTTCTCAGGGTATCTCCTATGAAGGGGTTATGAGATTCGGGAAGAAGGGGAAGTTGGCACCGAGGTATGTGGGGTTGTTTCCTATCATTGAGCGAATCGGACCGGTTGCGTATAGACTCGGACTACCAGAGCATTTGCATCGGATTCACGACGTGTTCCATATTTCCTCGCTGAGGAAATACCTTAGAGATAATTTGGCCCATTCTCACATTGCTGTGGAGGACATCGATCTCCAGCCGGATAGTTCCTACGAGGAGGGGACGATTGCTATTTTGGACCGAAGCGAGAGGAAACTGCGGTCAAAGATAGTCCCGTTAGTGCGTGTTCAGTGGCGACATCACAATGTCGAGGAGTCCACATGGGAGCGCGAGGATGAGATGCGCGAACGTTATCCAGAGCTATTTTTAGCAGGTACTTTCTAGTTTCAAATTTTGGGACGAAATTCAGTTATTAGGGGGGAAGTATGTAATACCCCGTACTTTTGACTATATTTATTTTTGGGATTAATTAATTAAATACGTATTAATTGGAAATTAATCCGGGTTATAAATACTTACGAGATGTGAGTTGGTCTTTGATTATGTGGATATATGATTATATATGAACTTGGTATTATAAAATTTGTCGTGAGATTGATAGACGGCATTTTAGAAATTTTGTTGAGACGCGTGGGACCGCCGCGTCACGGTGTAATATTTTGATAATAAAAGTGAATTTAAAATCTATAATCCGTATGGTCATTTTGAGTGCGCCAACGCATCCGGAAGGGTCGAGATAGTCAAAAAACACTAGCCGGGGGTATAGTTTGGGTCCCGGAATATTTTTAGGCCATACCGGCAACTTAAAGGGTATTTTGGTAATTTTACATTTTGAGGAATTAAAAGTGACGAAAATTGGTTAATTAAATCTGATGTGGATTTGACCCACTAAGCCCATAATCAACCCATATTAACCTAGAAGGCTACGTAGGTTATCATTTAGGTTTTCTAAGTTTCCCAAATCAAAACCCTAGCCACCTTAATCCACCATTGGAGAAGGAGCTTGGAGAGAGGAATTTCTGCAGAAAACTGCATCAAACCTACACCAAAATCAGATATCAAACCAAGGCAAGTGACTTTATTCCATTTAAATTCATAGAATGTCTTTTCCATGTTAGAAATTGAAGAATTTTGATTGTTCTTGAAAGATTAAATGAAAACCCATGTAGTTGGAGTTTAGAACTTGAAAATTCGGAAGAGAATTGCATGTAGAATGATAGGTAGAGGATTTCTCTCATAATAATTGTGATTAGAAGAAATTAAACGGATTAAAATTCTGGGATTTGATGATGATATATATCTAGGGTTCATGTTCTTGATAAAATTGGGGAAAAGTATACAATCTTGTGATTTAATGATGTTTAGGATGCATTAATGCCTTAAAAGATGTTAGTTTATGACCTAAGCATGTTTTAGTATGATTAGAGGACTTAAATCATTGTTAGAACGAACTTTGGAGAAGGATTTAGGTGTTAAAAATGGTGAGAAACGTAACTTAGAAAATCTGGGACAAATCTGGCAGCTCGTTAGAAGCCCCTACCTAGGTCGTTCGAACGAACTCGTTCGAACGAGCTTCTAACGATTTGACCAGTCGCTACTAACGAGAATGGATTTCGTTCGATATCTCGTTCGAACGAGATATCGTTAGAAGGTACAGTTCATTCGAACGAACTGGGACCTCGTTCAAACAGCCTCGTTCGAACGAGACTTCTAACGAGTTAGTAGAGGAATCTCGTTCGAACAGTCTCGTTCGAACGAGACTTCTAACGAGTTGACAGTTTGGTCCTTTTTGGACTATTTTGACTTTTGGAGTCCCGTAAACTTGTTCGAGGATATAGATGACCTTCCTAAGATGATGTAAGGATAGATTTGGGACTTTTGGGTTATTGAGAGGAGTAAATTATATACGAGGGTTATATTCAATGAACCATTTGGGCTGAGACGTGAGTGTCTACTACGACGTGAGGATGAATTATGGCCCGTATAATTACAAACCGGAATAGTATGAATTGTGATAATTATAAGTTAGTACGAGAATGCGATATGTAGTACGATTAAACTACGGTATTACTAAGACGTGTGTTTGCTTAGTATTGGTATATGATTGTGTGTATGACATACCTACCATACTTGCTATCACGGGAGGTTGCGTTCGCTTAGGACCCTCTAATCCTTGTGTGCCTACGGGGGGGATATAGACTGGTACCTCGATGAACATAGGTCAGAGAAAGACTTATTAGGATGTTAATAAGTCCGCTGATCGTGGGAGCGTAGGTATGTGCGTGATCCATGTGATGTGACTGTGTTTGCCTCCACTATTTGTGATTTGTGTTATCTGAACTATTCCTGAGAGATTCGGAATATGTGATCCTTATGTACGTGATGTACCGGGATGGATAGCAGAGTATGTGTGTACCGCAGCTTAGTTCTCGGGGTGCTCGTATTGTATATTTATGATGTGAATAATATACACTTAATTAATGAGAACCTTCATGTTAATGACGTGAATATAATTACGGTATTGTTTCGATAAATAAAATGAGTTAGATGATAGAGAAATATATTGCATTTTGAGCATCTGAGTTTACATTAAATCCCTATCTAATTACGAGCGTTATATGTTAATAGAACCGGGTAATAAGGGTAGAAACTATTACAGTCTAGCTAGTTATGATGTCACTTAGCTAGTGGTTTATATCGTTGTAGATGGGTACTTACGTTAGGAGTGCACAGTTAGACGAGAGGTGAGAATATCATGTGAGTGTACGTCCTAACATGTACTTTGCATTTAATGTTTTAAATGTTTTTAAAGCACTTGCAGGTTTTTAAAATATAACTCCACATTCGGGCTCTGACCCGTTTGCTTTTCAAATCTTTTTCTTGTAAAACCATTTTAGGTGCCCAGCCACAAGGACACCAAGCATAGGATACTCATTCAGGTGACGAGCTGTAGCTGTTTGTGGAGGCTACAGGGATTTGCATGTAGACGCTTCTATCTTTTGGATTCCAGAGCCACTATCTATCAGTTGTAGGGCATGTTGCCCATTTCTATTTAGAGACATCTTTTACATTTCAGTTCTCAGACTTTAGCATGTATTATTTCAGTATTCGGTCATTTATTTCAGTTATGGGATTGTAGTGAGGAGTTTTTCCTCCAGACTTTATTTACTCTATTGTGATGGTTATTCGTTTTACTTCAGTATGGTGAATGGTGTTATTTATTTCTTCATTACACTTGTTGCATGTTAATCAGACTTAAATTAAAATTTGGCAACTTACTTTTTAAATACTAGGTGGTTAGTAATTTTTAAAAAGGTTTTTGACAGTGATGCTATTAACTGAGCCAACTTGGCATTTTGAATTAAATTGATAAAGGAGTAGCTACCCGGTATTTAATTCGTCGGGGTGTCACAGACATATATTGATAATTATCAACTTATCAATATATTAACAACGATTCATTTAACAACGGATACCAACAATGATCGATCCATTTAATAACATATATCAACAATGATCCTTTTAATAATAGATATCAGTAAAAAACTATCCATTTAATAACATAACAATCCATTTAATAACAGACATAAAAAAAGATGCAATTAATAATAGATATCAATGACTATCTGTTTATTAACAAATATTAACAACTCTATACTTTCATAACTCATTAATTCATTAGAAGCCTTTTAACCATTTTCTACTTTCATAACTTATTAATAATGCCTTTATCTTGATTAATTCATCATAACCTATCGGCCACCCACGCGGCCCCACCCATATCATAGTGTACAATAAGTATTATCTTACAAACATAAAAGCCACATCACAATTGCAAGACGGTCTATATAGTAACCCTATACATACATGATGTGCCCTAACGTACATAAATGTACCATTATCATTACCTACATCACTATAGTCTGCCGGTCTCTTTTACGTCCCCTCACATACATGATGTACCACTCGTACCAATGTGTCAGTACAAATAGTCACATCACTATAACTAATCGATCTCTCTCGTGGTCCTGTACATACTCGTGATGCACTCAAAGCAATTTCTCTGTCACTATAGCCTAGTAGTCTAGGTCCTGCACATACAACCTCTATAGATATCCAACATTAGACTCGCACATACAACAATGCACATACAAATCCCCATTAATATAGCATGAAGTCCTAGGTTCTGCACATACATACACTATAGCTAGTCGACACTAGACCCGCACATACAGTAGTGCTCACCCATAAATTCTTGTCAAAGTAGTTAGCTAGTATAGATCCTACACATGAAAACTCCATATCCAGACACTACACCCCGCTCATATAACTATCCCCACATAATCACTAATCACTGGTACTCATCATCTCCCAGGTATTAATCTCAAAACAGAACAAACACATCACCGATTACACAACTGTGACACCCCGCCTAATAAAATACCGGGCGATCAATCCTGTACCAAATTATAACAGGAGTCTCATATGGTTTAGTCTTAGCATCACTCTCGAAACCCAATTTAATTACTAATAACCTATTAGGCTAGCGTCTAAATTTATTTATTTATTTTTAACTAATCTTTTTAAACAACCCATTCAAATAAAACACCCATACATATTATATATATAACTGAAGAGGAAATAAATAACCGAACACTCAGTTTAACATCACGCAACCAAATCGAATATCCGTAAATCAAAGTGCGGTAAAAGAATAAATGAATACAATTGGGCTATCGGCCCAAATGTTTCTACATTATCTCCTATCTAGATTACAAGGATAGAAGCGTCTAGTGTAAACCTGCATGCATCCACTGCCGCTGCAGTAAGCATCTGACTCGAAGGAATCATCATCTATGCGTCCCTGTGTCTTAACACCTATAAATACATATAGCAAAAGATGGGAAAAATAGATAAACGGGTCAGAGCCCGAGTTGTGAAAATATTTTGCAAGTTCATAAATGCTTTATTTTAAAATATGATTTCTCTAATGTTTAAATTGGTATCGATCTCCCATGAAATACCTCTCACCCTTCTTCTAGTAGTGCACACCTAACGCATTCTTTAAATTAACCTAGTTAAGCTACCCTGCCTAACTAATTCGTTACCCATCATCTGAAAATTTTAAAACCCTAGTACTAAGGGTTAAACTTCTCCCCGTTCCCAACATTGCTCTACGTTCGTGCGTGGGGTGTCTCATGAAGCGAAATCCAAACAAGGAACCCCCCCCCCGATACACTACTACCTGGCAATGCTGATCATCGGGATTCATTAGTTAGGCCCTCAGAACATAGCGCATATATATAAAACTTATATACAAAAATATATAGGTCACACTATAACCTCTGATTCATCTTTATATAGGTTCGGATATATATATATATATATATATATATATATATATATATATATATATATATATATATATATATAATTTTACTTATTACAATCACAAGCATAATAACCATCCCACGGGGATATAACTCAAGGATGTAGTCTCATAGTATCTATCCGAACCCGGGTTTACTCATTATACCTAGGTACCAAGCCAGACTCTCTCATGGTCATGGTAAAAAATATACACAATGGTGGAGGCGGTCACATTCCCTTTACAAGTGTAGTACACACACATCACACTCGAATGCGGGACGAGATGACCTGGGGATATACTCCCCCTGCTCCTCAAGCCAAGGGATTCACCCACATCGCGCAACCTCCCTGAATCGCACTAAAGAAAAATATAATCTGGTTGTTCCAACCCTATGCCAAAGGAAAGCCCGTGGAACCAGCCTCTAAAATATAAATACACCAAGCACGCACAGATATATTTATTCAGATCATCACATATATATACTTTAACAACTTTCGTATATATATTTATAGTATCACTTCCCAATATAAATATGGCTATAATTTCCAAACTTTCCTAGCGATAGCCATTAATCCCGAATGTTCCCATTCGTAATAGTATATAAGTATTCGCAAACTGAAAATACTAAACCGATAAGTATTTTGTCACTTGAAATATGACTCACGCCTTAATCACGTCTAAGGATTTATATAAATTCCCAAATATATCAATTTGTAAAAATCAAATAAGTATAAACTTATATTAGTCTTATAGGTATCGCGTTACCTATAATCATAGTCGTCAACCGACACCGGATAGTCGCTAATGCAACTCTAGCCTCTATTCTCCATTTCCATCCTATTCGTATCCTAAGATTTATTCCAAATATAGGAGGTATATAAATATTTTTCTACTCGCATAATGTATATATAATCGCCCGCCGAAATAGTACCCCGGGTGTTCCTCATTTCAAACACCCCTAATTTAGTAAGCCCTGGACTTTATTCAATTAACCCAACTAATATATCTTACTCCAATAATAATTTAGAGGTCTCCATTCTATTTTTGGGAACCCCAAACATCCATATCCACCATTTATTTTCCTTAAAACCCCACATTAAGTGCCATACCAATTTGCACTTTCCTAGTCCAAATAAATTCCCTTAATTGGCTAGGTATGAATTCCCCTAGTTGGACTTTATTTCCTCAAATAAACAAGATAGAAATAATTAATTTGGGAATTTATCCCATATACACAACATAAGTCGAAATTGCCAAAATATATGTAGGATCGATCGATCGACTCTTGGTCGTCGATCGATCGATCGATCAAACAGGGCAGCCGACTCTCCTTCTTCTCCAAAGAGTCTATTTCAGCCATTAACAACCCACTAAGCTTTTTATCTTCTTTCCCACCGACATATAACCCCAACCAACTATATATACACATATAAAAGAGGTTCTAATCATCCTAAAACCATTTACCAACAATCAATTTCAATTTTTTTCTAAGTTTCACACATCGAATGTTAACCGAGTTTTATCCGTTAAATCTTTCGAAACACCCGTTTTGGTTCACGAAAAACCCAACCCAAAAATATTTGTGGTTTTATATACCAACTACGATATGAGATTTTATGCTTAAAGAAATAAATCAAGTAAACACTTACCTCGTGGATAAAATCTGACGACCCCAAGTCGAATCCCGCGGAGTTTGGTCAAAATCTCCTTTTTCTCTCCCCTTTTCTCTCCTCTTTCTTTTCTCTCTTTTCTTCCCTTTTCTCCCACTCTCTCATGATTTATAAGAGAAGAAAAAGGGGTTTATCCCTATTAAACCCAAAAATGACTCGTTTGCTCAATTGCAAGTCCCTACTAGTCCAAAAATTCTCGAAATCCAAACACAACTCCCGAATACTCTATTTTGACTATCTCGGCCATTCTGAAACCAATCGCACACTCGAAATCTCCATCCGAGGTACTTGACCACAATTCACTAATTAGACCCAACACATCTCAATATGGGTTTTCCAATTAAAATATTATCCTTTGTCGCTTTACCCAACTGCGACATGTAATCAAACTGGTCCAACTCATTTACTTAATCCTGAAAGTAAGTGCAACACCCATCGGAAATCATATAACCCTCATAAACTCCAAAAATTATTTCTCAGAGAAATTCCTCAAATCTCCAAATTATATTCATTTATGCAAATTAAATATCCCTAAAAGTGCGGGGTGTTACAAGAACATCGTTAGAGACCACGAATCAACCGGTACAAACACAAATCCACTTATAGTTTCATATTTAAATATCACTTATTCATCAAAGTATTGTTCTTAAATGCCAAACTTGGAATATCTACACATTTTGGCATTACCTAACTTCCCAACTCCTAAGCTTCGCTAGACTCCACACGTGGAACATTTCATAAATGAAATCCAATTGAGGACCCTCCCCATACACTTTTATATTGATTAGGTAGTCATTAAGAGCTAACAGTTGCTAAACCTATCCTTTTACAACCCAGTGCATCTAACCCTAACATCACCCATATACTACATGTTATCACTCAAAAAGACACATATCATTACGTACCACAAGCTAAAGGTAATACTCCTTCATTCATTTCGCATCAATGTCTTAACTCTATAATCCCAATAACAATCAGCGTGCTCTTCTCACAAGATGCATATCCCAACAATTGTGTATCAAATCTAACAACCTATAAACCAATCCAATGTGATAATCCCGACAATAGACATGTTTAAAGACAACAACATATAATTTCACTTACCAATATCTTCATTCGTAACTTAACTCCATCTATGCCAAGTTTCACATAAATTACATAAATTTCATGATTCAATCTATAAATACCAAACAACATAGTATATTAATGCAATACTCCGTATTTTTAATATTTTTAATTATGGAATTGATTGACTTAAAAATAAGAAATTTATTTTTAAATTAATCCGGATTTAAATAGACAACTACTAGCATGACGAGAGATAGTATTTATAGATGTGAATTATGTTGAATATTACTTGGTGAGTAAAGTAATATATAGTTGTGAATTTATTCAAATTGTCAAGTGAATAATACGACAGTTTTGAGAAATTAAGTCAGGATGCGCGTGTCAGCTGTGTCGGGACTAAAATTTATGAAATAAAAGTAAATTATTTATAAGTCACTCATATGGTAATTTTGAGTGTGACAAAGTGTCTGAAAGGGTTGAGATAGTCAAAAAAGTCTACCCGGGAGTTTAGTTTGGGTCTCGAGCATTTTTCACGCCAAACCGGCATCTCGGGAGGGTATTTTAGAGAATTTAATTTTTGGAGTAATTAAAGCCACGAATTTCCTAAGGCTATATCAGTTGATAAGGTTAAGTATTCTAAGGTTATCAAACACAAAAATAATAGAGGCCATTGGAAGAGGAAGGAGAAGAGATCCCAAGCCAAAAACCACCCATAGTTGCACCTCTTTTACAATTAACGCCGTCGGAGTGTAGATCGGAAGACGAGGAACGTAGCCATACCCTTCATCATCAAAGGATCAGACCTACTGTTATAAGGCAAGTATTATTCTTGCTTAAATTCATCTAGATAAATTATCCATGTTAGTAGAATATGATTAAGAATTAAATTTCATGCATGTAGAGGATAAATTTTGGATTAAATCATATTCTGGGTAGAATTCATGTTTAGGATTGAAGTATGGCTATGGAAAATTAAATTTAATACATTTTGGGAATCGTTATGTAGAGGATTCGGAGTTTTGATCATGTTCTTAAAGAAAATCCATAAACTAGGGTTTTAGGGAGTTAAATTATAATTCAATTGAAAAGTTAATAAATCTTAATGTTTAAATGATTCTTGTAAATTAGAAATTATCTATATGTGTTAATTTAATGTTTATCACCTTCGTTTTGGAGTTTGGGAATGAATTAAGAAGGTTTTAGAGATTTTTGGTTGAGGAAACCCGTAGCCCCTTAATTTGTAGAAAAAACAAGTCGGTACCTGTTCAATCGATCGATCGACCCAAGAATGTCGATCGATCGATTCCCCAGAAATTTGTGACTTATTTTACTCTTTAGTTTCGATGCAACCCCAACTTTTAAGAACCCTTAATATTGATTAATTGAATATAATGGGCATACGGAATGTCATTAGGGTTATAGTTAAGGCCCGAAAAGTATCATTATATATGGGATTGAATGGGGAGATTTACGAGTGTTTTTCGAATGCGTTACGATTAGAAATTTTATGAATTGGGGTTTAATTAGGATAAATGATGATTTAGGATACGAGTAGTAATGGGACACTATAGTACTTAATTAACCTAAGGAATAATTGGGTGACTTCATAAACCTTTGGGATAGGGAAAAGTACTTCAATTTATACGACGAGAGTTATGGCGTTAATTAAATTTATGTATGATATACGAGTTGTAAATACATCGTGTGAGATTGTAATATGGGATGTGTGAATACCAATATTGAGCGTATAAATACTTAGGTTGTGTGAATACTTATTGTATGGATTTTTGTGTGTATAACATACCTACCATACTTGTTATCGCCGGGAGGTCTTGAAGGGGATAGTCTTGTCTTGAGGAGCCCTTCGGGGGGGGGGGGGGATTATAGGTTGGTACATCTGAGCATAGGATCTAAGGAGGACTTATCTGTGAGTGGATAAGTTTGGGTTATATGGGTGCGTAGGTATGTGCATGACCCATTACACCGTGATCCATGTTTGTCTCCAGTTTGTGTGTGATTTGTTTTATTACGATTCCTGATAGATTCAGAATCGATAGTCCTTATTATGTACGTGAGGTACCGGGACCTAATAGCAGAGCATGTACGGACCGTTAGTTTCGCCTATGTGGGGTGCGGTATTAGCATATATTATAATAGTGAATATATATATATATATATATATATATATATATATATATATATATATATATATATATATACATACATATATATATACGTGTTTATTCTACTATGTTATTTAGTAGAACAGAATGATGATGCCAATACATATTAAGTGCGTAAGAACTTAACAGATTAATGAGATACATGGAATCAATTAACAAAATATGAGGAACCACATAACGCATATTTCTATTATACGGGTGGGCACAATAGGTTAGTTGGCATTTATGGAGACTGTTAAAATCTAGTTAGGTGGGGTAACGTAACTAGGAAGGATAATAATTATATGTTAGGTGCACACAATAGTTGATGGGCGAGAATCTCAAGTGAGAGCACGTGACTAACACGTATATAATTATCTGGTATTTATGCATTTAAATACTTGTTGTTTTTAACTCGGGCTTTGACCCGTTTGCTTTCAAATCCATTTTTTTGTAAAATGTTTTTAGGTGCCCAGCCACAAGGACGTCAAGCATAGGAGTTCCATTCAGTTGACGTGTTGTAGCTGTTGTGGAAGTTATAGGACCTCGGTACTAGATGCCTCCATATTTATCCTTGATTCATTCAGAGTTATTTATTCCAGTCAGGGCATGTTGCCCATTCTTATTTAAAGGTTGTGGGTTCAGACATTCATTTATATTTCAGTTTTCGGGTTTATTTCATTTTATTTCATTTTAAATTATTGTATTTGGGATTTAAACTAGAAGTGTTTACTCCAGACTCAGTTTATTTCATTATGTCATTTTAATTCCTATGAGATTGTTATTGGTTGGTGTATGTTTAGTTAATCATTTTATTGCTTGCATGTTATATTAAAAGGATAAAATTTGAAATCTAACTTTTTAAATACTAGGTGGTTAGTAATTAATAAAAAGTTTTCGACGGTGATGCTAAGACTGATCCAACTGGATATTCTGTTTTAAATTTAATAAAGGATTGATCACTCAGTATTTAATTAGGCGGGGTGTCACAATTAACTCGTAATAGTCATTAAATTGTGTCTCAAATATTAGGTTTACTTATAAGTTCATAATTTTCCATAGCCTTTTATCGCATCTTGACATTCATTCTTTTAATAATCTTTTAGCATGCTACCTATCACGTTAAAGTATTAGGTCATTCCTAATAATAACATAAGTAGTCCAACCATAATTTACGCATTCTAACCTCTACATGTATATCCCAATAACATAATCCCGATGAGAACAATATATACCTAACTTCATAAATCCCAATGGCATCAGCATATAACCAATAACATAAATCCTCTCAACCATAATAAATAACTAAATTGCTACATTCATTACTAATTTCGTGTGATTTTCCAAGCTCCATAATCTTATTTACAAGTTCATATGTCATATGGCATAATTCCATATAACTTACTTTGAGGTTCCATCAATTTAAAATGTAGTTCAAGATGCGCACAATTATAAATAGCATACTTTTAAGGGACAAGTCAATTTATATACTCATAATTAATCTTCTCATAGAATCTATAAACAGTATTACATTTTCTGGTGTTCTTACCTATTTAACATGATAGATTATCAATTCTAATAAAAATAACATAAATTAACCACATAGTCAACTTCTCAAAACTTTGCATTATTATATGAATTAAATGAGTTCTTCCCACCATAAATGAATAACAAAAAATATTAGGTTTCTCTTTCCCTAATTATTCCTCTAATCACTTTTAGTCAAATCTTAAACCTGGTTTAGGCCATATCTAATTCATACATCACTTAAGGGGAAAAGTAGAGTATTTTTTCCTTAGTGTGAATTTTTAAAATCTAAATTTGAATCCTTGTCCTCCTTCCTAAGATCTACAAGTTATCATTTTGGTGTTTCTTAGAAAATTCCCTAAATCCAAGCTTGAAAGTTTACTTTTAATGGAGTTTTAGGGTTTATAAGGTTAAGGATGGAGAGAATATAAGGGTTGTGGTTTTTTTTTACAGGAAGTAATGAAAACAAAAGAAATCCCAAGCATGTGATATTATATATAAAGATCAAAACATACCATCCCGTGGTTGGGCCGCGAGTTATTCTGGAGCCTTCCTGGTTGTCGTCGAGCAATATACACCCGTTGTCGCAGTTAAGTTTACTCACGGTACCGGGTATCCCACACCCACCTATAATTCACTATCTTTCTTCCTCTTATTTTACAACTTAATCATATACATCACTATACATGAAATCCAAACTCCTTCATGTCCTCACTTGGTACCCAAGATCATCCAAAACACCTCTTTATCCTTAAGGTTTCCATCTAATTCCCACAATGTACCATAATTAAATAAAAGACCATTTTATCCATTTAATTAGTACAAAGTTAATATAAATTATACTTTCTTCACTTAGTTTAATATCTTTAATCACAAATCCAATTAATTACATTCTCACTTGAAATTTAATTAGTTAAATTCATTAATTAAAAAGTACAATGTAGTGCATTCTTCCCTAGTAGCACATGAATATAATCCTCTAAGTTCATTAAATCACAATAGTGGTATCGTAAATCATATCATCATTATAGGCTCACTCATGCCTACCCATCAGAACGTAACTCTTATCAACACACACCCATAAAACGTCATGAAACAAAATTAAGGCTCATATATGCCTAATATACTACGCCACATTTAGGGCACCCATACACCCAATCCCACTGTTTACGTACATTACAATATCAAGAAATATAAATAATAATGATAGCTAAAATAACATCCAGCACAAACCCAATTAGTCACGCCTAGGTTCTAGCAGAATCTGCTCTATGTGTACTGCAAGTAGTGCAACAACACTCGATGCTTCCTGAGCTAAAACAATTTGGCCCTGTTGTCCCTGAGCCTTAGGAAACCTCGTACACTACACCACAAATTGAGAATGGTGACGCCAGGACCGTGACCAGGTGGTCATGGCCCAGGACCGTGACTAGAGTCAAACCTCGTGTGACAATGGTCGTGATCAAGCCAAAGAATGACATCCAACGGATATGGTCACTCTAACGCCTGAATTTTTGTAAATTAATGAAAAATTGAGTTATGAAAAATTACGGCATTACTTGTATTATAATAATCATGTAATTAAAAATAAGAAAAAAATCAAAAAATGTCGCGTTACGCGTGTTAAATTGAGTTACGAATTTTAATGCAAATTAAATAAATTAATTGAAATAATTTAAATATTTATAATTATTTATATATTATAATATCATAAGGATAAAAGAATAAAATTCAAAGAATAATAATAATAATAATAATAATAATAATAATAATAATAATAATAATAATAATAATATAAATAATAATAATAATAATAATAATAATAATAATAATAATAATAATAATAATAATAATAATAATAATAATAACAACAACAACAACAACAACAACAACAATAATAATAATAATAATAATAATAATAATAAATATATTAATGGGTTTTTCGTCAAAAACATAAAAGTATTCAAAAAAAATTCAATGAGACGTAAAATTAATTTTAGACAACTTTCCCATCTTCGGCGACGTCAAAAAAAAATATTTATACCCATTTAAGAGTATTTTCTTTCTGAAGTTGCCACGATTGGCTTCTTTTGAATTGTCAACTTTTTTCGACAATCGAGGAGGGCAAATGAACCAACCTGATCTGATTTTTGGCCATGCTATCTGGATTCCTACCCATTAGACTAAATGGAACCATTATTGATTAGTTTGGGGGTCATTAAGATAGAATTGGAGACTTTATAAGGGGGAAGAATGAGCGACTTAGCTTACATTATCTCAAATTCTTTGGGCAGCCCCTAAATCAAGGTTTTTAGACTTCTTCCTTACTCAATTCATTAGCCTAAAGTCCCTTATATTCTATCTATACAACAATCTTCCAAGACCTCCATCACACCCTTCCAATATTAAGGAATAAGGAGGGTTTTGAAGGTGTTATTTGAAGGAAAAGGCTTTCAAATGAGCAAGGATTTATTGGATTTTCTTTCAACCTCTTCATCAAATGGATTAATACCTAAAAGAGGTAGGATCTCTACACTAGTTGCAAGTTTAAATTAAGAATGT
The DNA here is from genome assembly GCA_949130495.1 of Sambucus nigra. NCBI lineage: Eukaryota > Viridiplantae > Streptophyta > Magnoliopsida > Dipsacales > Adoxaceae > Sambucus > Sambucus nigra. Next base: position 660,313,361 of record OX422210.1, read on the forward strand.
TAGTTATATGTGTAGATATATATGATTTAAATGACTATTTATGCTTGTTATCACTATATATGAATATAGGTTGATAAAGATGTTGTGATAATAATAGTTAAAAGTTAAAAATTAAATTAAAATTTTAGAATGTTTAAGGAAGTTGTTCCTTATGAAAGCCATGCTTAAACTATATATTTCATATCAAATGTTAAAGTTAAACTTTTTTTGTAGTAGTCATGATCAACAGCCATCAGCTGTCAGCTCGTTGGTAAGGTGAGAGCTTCAAGCCCGATTTCTGGAGGTGCACCCGCCACACAATACTTCCCAACGAAGGGGGGACGGGGAAAGCTACAGGCCCAAAAACTTTTACTCTTCTTTATAGCTCATCTTGTCATTTCATTGTTGATCATTCCCGTTAGGCCAAAGTGTTTGGTGTTTCCTTCTCCATGCCCGGATGAAGAAATGCTATGATGCATATATGGGTTTTATGTGTATAAACCCTTACATTCATAAACAAAAACTCGTGGGGTTGGGGAAATGGGTTTAGTATGTTGAAAATACATTTAAATGGGCCTTGGAATATGAATAATAATATTGAAAAAATCATCATATTAGTCACATAAAATGACGTTGATTTATGTGGTAAAGGTTCAAGAAGTTTAAGAATTAAGGGACTAAAAGTGAAAATAGTAAAGGGTTGAGGTTAAAACAGTAAATACAGTAATGTTTACACATAAAATAACAAGGGTAAAAGTCTAAAATGAGAAGATATCAATTTGTAAGAATAAATCTTGAAATGTCAAAAGTATCATTTTATGCAAAGTATGGATTTAGTAGTAATTTTTGCAAATATAAGTATTTTTTTGAAAAGTTAGTTTTAAATGAAGTGTTATGACCACATAAAATTACAAGAAGTAATATAAAAGGTGCAAAGTCAATAAGTTGAAAATGTAGGTCCCGAAATGACGAAAGTGATGTTTTAGTGAAAAAGGGTTGTTTTTATGAAATAGTTGGACTTATGAGTATACTTTTTTGCATAATTGATGGGGCAAAGGAACCAAACCTTATTTGATTTTTGGCCTTATTATTTGGATTCCTACCCCATTAGACTAAGTGGAACCATTATTGATTAGTGAGGAGTCATTAGGATATAATTGGAGACTATATAAAGGAGAGGAATGAGTTACTTAGCTCACATTGTCTCAAATTCTACTGAGTTGTTGGACACCCCCATAATCAAGATTTTTAGGCTTCTTCATGGTTGAATTCAGTAGCCTAAAGTCCCATATCGCTATACATCAAGCTTGCAAGACCTCCATAACCTTTTCATTATCAAGGGTTAAGGAGATTTTTGAAGGAAAAATATTACAACGAGCTAGGATTTTATTGAGTTTTCTTTCAACCTCATCATCATAGGAATTAATATCTTCAAGTGGGAGGGGCTCTACACTATTTTTAAGTTAAGAATCAAGCTATATGTGTACATATGTATAATTTACATGACTATTTATGCTTATTATCACTATATATGAATATAGGTTGAGAAAGATGTGATAAAAATAGTTAAAAGTTGAAAATGAAGTTGAAATTTCGGAATAAACCATGTTTAAACTATTTATTTCATGTAAAATGTTAAAGATGAACTTGATAAAGAAATTCTAGGATGCATATATGGATTTTCTGGGTATAAAACCTTACATTTATGAATATAAACTCATGTGGTTGGGAAAATGGGTTTAATATGTTGAAAATAAATTTAAACAAGCCTTGGAATATGAAATAATAATATTGAAAAAATCAGCTTATTAGTCACATTAAATGATGCTACTTTATGTGGCTAATGTTCAAGAAGTTTAAAAACTAAGGGATCAAAAGTAAAAATAGTAAAGTGATGAGGTTAAAATAGTAAATATAGTAATATTTACACATAAAATGACAAGGATAAAAAGTCTAAAATGAGAAGTTATCAATTTGTAAGAATAAATCTTAAAATGTCAAAAGTATAGTTTTTAGTACAAAAGTGTCATTTTATGTAAAGTATAGCTTTAGTAGTAATTTTTTCAAACATGAGTATTGTTTTGAAAAGTTAGTTTTAAATGAATTATTAAGACCACATAAAATAATAAGAAGTAATATAAAGGTGCTAAGTCAATAAGTTGGAAATGTAAGTCCTGAAATGACAAAAGTGATGTTTTTATGAAATAATTGGACTTATGAGTATACCTTCCAAACTAAAGAACTCTAGTTACAAGAGTTGAATTTTACATGGTGAAAACTCATATTTTGTAAAGAAAAGATGAAAAGAAGCATTTTTGGCAAAAAGTATAAAATGTGAGTTTTACAAGTGTGCATGAATAGTGAAAAGCACATTAAAGTGTATAAGTGGGTATTTGAACGCAAAAGTTAAGTTTCACAAGAAATTGTAATTAAAGTTGTTTTCAAAAGACGAATACTGAGCCAAAGGTAAAATGAAAACAAACTTTTTATAAAGTGCAAAACTTGGACATAAAGTGTGTTGAGACTTATCTCGTCTCGGGTATTTGGCCTTATCGGTCGGTATAAAGGAAACAAAGGGGAAAAGGTTTAAAAGTGAATAAGAAAGAAAGAAAGGAAAAAGGGTTACAAATATGTAACAAATAAAAGGCACTTGGAGGTAACCGAAAAATTTAAGAATGGCCTAGAGCCCTAGGGTGCGGTTTAATACTTAAACCCCAAATAACTGATCAGTAGCATATTCCGACATAGTGCGAGTCGATGAAAGGTCGTATGACACTCATGGATTGGAGGGATTAAGAAAGTGAAAAGATGAATGTTGAGCATGGCGCTCATTAATGTAAATACATGTTTATGAAATAACTTGGGAAAAATATTGAATTGCATTAATTATTAAATTAACGGGATATAGGTATTGTTAAAAGAAAGATTAAGTGTGAGTAGGTTTATTGTCCGGATTACATGGTCAAAACGTTAGTTGCATTTCACATTGCATTTTGCATGAGAACATTTAATCAAATGATTTAGAATTTCATAATTGCTAAAATATACTTTATATGTATAAATATTCTTTGCACGTATTACTGTGCTAGTATTTGTTCCTGTTGAATGCACGCTCATACCCCACCATTTACCTACCCCCGGGTAATTAGGGAAATATAAAGGCCAGAAAAAAGTGAAAGGCATATAAGGAATTATTCGCAAGTAGAGCTTTGTTTACTATTTATTTTAAATGTATTATTTAAATGAAACTTTGACTACGTTATTTGGAACTTTTTTGAAGCATTTAAATTTGATTTGTAATAAGAGAGGATGATGTGGACTTTCTTTAATTATTATTTATTTAATAAAACTCTTTTATTTCAAGTGGTCTTATAAACTTCATAAGTTGGACATTATTTCATTAATTAAATTAAACGAATTCTACGACATAAAAATGTGAAAACAATATTTTATTTAGAAAGAGTATTTTCTTGAATGGAATCAAAGTACAAATGTTTTTTGCATTGACCCCCAAAAATCGGGGTGTTGCAGTCACGGACATGGTCCATGACCAACTCGTGACCAACTTGGCACCAAACTCTGGCCAAAGTTGGTCACGACCCCGGACTGTGACCAGGTGCATGACAATATAAGGGTTTCATTAAGTTTGGTCACAGTCTTGGGTCATGACCATTTTGAAGTAGTCACGGCAGTGGTCACGGCCTAGAGCCGTGACTATATCCTATAAATATAAACAGTTGTGGTATTTATTTCATTTCAGGAAATTTTCTCTCTGTGTACCCTACCTTCTCTCTCTCTCTCTCTCTCTCTCTCTGGGGCGATCGAAGCTCCTTCGGTGACCCTCAGTCTCTGTTTTCTAATGATGTGTATATTATGTCAGCACTATGTGTGTATATGTATATGTATATGTGTGTATCTGTGTGTATATGTATGTGTATGCATGTGTATGTATGTGTGGGTTAAAATACCCAAATTTCATTTTTTATGTAATTAAACAAGTAAGATGCACTGCACTAGTATTGGAATTCAATTAGGAATTGTATTTTAATTTGGATTTTATGGCGTTAGAACTCAATTATTTGGTCTTTATGTGGAAATTACTTGGAGTTTTATTAGAATACTAAATAATGTTTGTGGTGTAATGTGTGAAATATGTTAGAAACTGCCTATGACTGTATGTTTGTGCAGCACTTTAATGTGTAGAAATGTGAGATGTAGAAATTGTGTGTGTGCAGTGTGTGAATGTCTGTCATGTAGAGTGTGAAAAAGTTAAAAACATTTGTAAAAATTGTCCAAGATGTGGATTATAATTTTCAAGTTAAAATTTTGGGGAAAATTTAAGCAATCGACACACCAAAAGTTAGGACTCCACTGTATGTCTAATTCCCCACTGTATGTCCAATTACAAAGTATGGAGATTTTTAGTGGTTGGTTGATGTCTAAAAAATATTGGTTAAGTGAAATGATTTGTGATTAGTGGTGCAAGTTTAATAAGGGGTAATTCCAAACATCTCTTTATCTTTTTGGTTATATTCCTTCTTTAGTGTCTTTAAGAGCAAGATTTTTTAGGATTATTAATATAGGCATTTTCTCATATCTTCATAATCAACTTATCAATATTAGTAAGTTGGCAATGGTGATTGAGAGGGATTATTACGATTTTTTTGTGAGTGTTTTATTAGTCTTCATATGTGTTTACATCAAATTTGATTAATTTTATCTATAAAATTTGAATTTCTCTCCTCAATCAACATGCTAATAAGATGTTTAGGAAACCTTCTTATAACTTTGATTGTGTAAACTTATTTGGCTCAGCAAAATCACTCCAACGTTTAATCTTGATTTTCCTTTTGACATTTAAGTTTGGAAACATTCACACCATTGAATGGTAACAAAGCAAAACTAATCGAGAAGGAGTTAAACTCACTAGTGAAATATGGCTCAGGATTCTTAATTATTCTCAATGACTATAGTATAGTCTTAACTCAATGTCAAATGAACCTTATATATCTAATAATATCGGTCATCTACATGTTACCTTCCCCACAGTTTTGTGCTCTTATCTTCATAGAATCACAAGTAATCATGTCTCATTTCACCACCCTCAATATCCTTTCTCTTTGACATATAACTATAATTTAAGGATATTGATCAACGCACAATAAGAGAAGTGAAGATAGGTAGTGGTTTGCAAGGTACTAATGAAATGGACAAGAAAATTGGTTTTGTGAACATTCATATGCACGGTTCTAATTTACATCCCTTTGCATCATCCTTTGACAGACCTAATTGATGATGCTTACGAAATACACTACCATCAAAACCACCAACCTATGGATATAGATAATGTGCATTATGACCATGTCAATGAACAAGTTGATGTTGAATTACCAAAAGATCGGGAATACATGTGGTTGAAAGAAGACGCGTCTAGACCGTTTATAAAGATTGCGATAAATATCACTCCGTATTATATGCAATGATTGGTTTGCATAATTTAAAGAGTCAATTTGGTTTGTCAGACAATAGCGTAATCAAAATTCTTAAGTGGGTTAAAGACATTCTCCTAAAAGAGAACATGTTACCAGACAATTATCAAAGGGTTTGGGTTTGAAGCACAAATCTATCCATGCATGCAAGTATGATTGCATATTTTATCGCAACGAGCACGAAGAGAATGATGAAAGTCCTATATGCAGTGAGCCTAGATATCTGGCTTGTGATAATGGAAAAGACAAGACTGGAAAATATTGCAAGTGCTCGCAAGTTCCACAAATGGTTTTGAAGTATTTTCCCCTCGAGCCACGGTTAAAATAGTTTTTCACTATATCATGGATAGCAGAGGCCGTGACATGGCCTGCTCGATGCGAGGTGGATGGGAATCTCATGCTTCATCCGGTTGATTCACTCATCTAGAAAATTTTGAATGCACGATACCATGAATTTGTAGAGGAACCGCGCAATGTTCGTCTTGGTTTATCAACTGATTGGTTTGACCTTTTTAGTAATTTAAGCACTAATCAGAGTTATTAGCCAGTTCTCATGGTGCCTTTAAGTCTCCCTCCAACACTATGTATGAAAAAGAAGTTCAAATTATTGTCTTTATTAATACTCAGGCCGAAGGATCCTAGTGACGAAATTGGTATATTCTTATCCCCATTAATTGAAGAACTTAAAGAGTTTTGTGATAAAGGCGTGACAGTGTTTGACTCTCTTAAGGAGTTCACACTTAAAGAAATGGTGATGTGTCCAATCCATGACCTTCCTTGACACACCCCAACCCTGTTACTTATAATTAAGTTTGAAAGTCAAAGTGAGTCAAATCATAATTACCTAAATCAAACCATAAACTGTATCTTTATTCAATTATTAACATGAATCAATAAAGTTGAAAGCCTTTCACATTTTTAAGGTAATTATGCTTATTCTAACTTACTGAAAAGATAAGTAGGCTTAAATTACCCCATTTACGTTTGACCAAATCATGGTTTTATGCATCCCTTGCTAACCCCACCGAACTCCTAGATTTGGCAGTGATATCACAATACCTGAAAAACATAAACATAGGAACCATGAGCAAAATAGCTCAGCAAATGCATCACAACTTTACTATTGCATAAAATTAAATGCAATAAATCATATCCCCGTGATGATATATGCATACTTATTCGGCCCATTCATAAAGAATTACCAATTATATACTTATCCAGCTCATTCATAAAGATGATCAATTATATACTTATCCGGGTCATTCATAAAGAATGACCAATTATATACTTATCCAGCTCATTCATAAAGAAGGACCAATTATATACTTATCCGGATCATTCATAAAGAATGACCAATTATATACTTATATGGTTCATTCATATAGAATGACCAACTTATCCGAATCATGATTCACATATCAAGTCTGCAATAGACAATTCTCCCCCATTCCTGGTCGAGGAGTAACCCCTTGTCCTTAATAAACAAATCTCCCCCATTCGGGGTCGGGGAGTAACCTCCCTTTTCGGTAAACCGAAATGAACAAATTCATATTCAATATTATTCTGATTATATCCGTAGGACTGTGAAGGACTTATTTATGAGTCGATAAGTCTTCTGACTATGGGAGCGTAGGTATGTGTGTGACCCATAGGTATGTGAACTATGTTCGCCTCCAATATGTGTGATTTGTACTGATACGGTTCCTGAGTGATTCGGAACATGTGATCCTTATGTATGTGATGTACTGGGATTTGATAGTAGAGTATGAGCGCACCGGAGCTTAGCCTAGGGTTGCTTTATATGTATATATGTACTGAGAATAATATATATGTATACTTGTGATGTTCCACCATTGCTTAGTAAATGAGAATGACTAAGCTACTTATATTATAGCTCGGTGGATTGATTATTATACTTGTTGCGTATAGTATATTGTTTATATATGAGATGAGATATCGTATAACGTAACCTGGTATAAAGTGAAAAGAATGAATAAAGTGATATATTCCTTCCGGTAGATTTATATCCGAATTCATATGAATATTTATTATAGGTTCTAGTGAGAACTATATGTATATCCTGATGATCAACATTGTCACGTAGTAGTGTATCGGGGGGGGGGGGGGGGGTTCCTTATTTGGATTTTGCTTTGCGAGACACCCCACGCACGAACGTAACGTAATTTTCGGAATGGGAAGAAGTTTAGTCCTTAGTACTCGGATTTATGAGGGTTTTTAGAAGATGGATGAAATACATTAGTTGGGCAGGATAGCTTAACTAGATTGATTAAAAGGTATGCGATAGTCGTGCCCTATTAGAAGAAGGGTGAGGTATATCTCATGAGAGTGCGATACCAGTTTGAATATGAGAAATGTCATATTTTAAAATATGGATTTGAAGCAATTGCTAAAAAAAATTCAAATCTCGGGCTCTGGCCCGCTTCTCTATTTTTCCCTCTCTTGCTATATCCATATATATATATATATATATATAGGTGTCTAGACACAGGGACGCCTGGATGATGATTCCTTCGAGTCAGACGTTTGCTGCAGCAGCTGTGGATGCCAGCATGTTTATTGTAGATGCTTTTATCATTGAGATCTAGATAGAGGTATTGTAGAAACATTTGGGCTGATGGACCAACTGTATTCATTTATTCTTTTACCACCTTTTAGTGTGACATTCGATTTGGTTGTATTATATTGTACCGACTGTTCGATTATTTTATTTCATTTCAGTTTTTGCATATAGAGTGTTGTGATTTATTTATTTGAATGCTTTGGTTAAAAATATTAGTTAAGAAAAACATTTGACGCCAACCTAATAGGTTATTAGTAATTGAATTGGTTTTAATTGGCTCCAATTGGGGGATTTGATCACCTCCTTCTTTCATAAAAGAGTTAACAGCAACTGTGCTAGGAAGAAAATCCTAATGATTCAGAACTCTAATGGGATAACCATTGAAGGTAGTGAGGGTGTAGCTAATGAAGCTATTAACTATTTCCTAAACTTATTCTCTCCTGATGATGTGAACTTATTCAGACCCTTCAATATCGAGAACCTGATGGTTAGGAAGCTTAATCAAAATCAGTGTGATGGCATCACCTCCATCCCATCAAATGAAGAAATTAAAAAGGCTATGTTCTCTATTGGTTCTGATAAAGCTCCCGGACCTGATGGTTTCAATGCTGCCTTCTTCAAGCTGAATTAGGATGTTGTTGAGAATGATGTGACTAAGGCTGTTAAGCACTTCTTTATCAACTGTAAAATGCCTAGGCAATGGAATTACACCATCCTTGCCCTCATACCTAAGACCTCTAACCCCTCTTCCATGAGAGACTTTAGACCTATTGCCTGCTGCAATACTATATATAAATGCATCTCTAAAATCATTGCTTCCAGGATTATGCCCCTCATGAATCACCTCATAAGTGAGAGTCAAGCAGCCTTTGTTAGAGGGAGATCCATTGCTGATAATATCCTTTTACTTTAAGAGATCATGAGGAACTATCATAGAGGCAATGGTGTGGCTAGATGTGCTATTAAGGTGGACATTCTGAAGGCTTATGAAACTATGAGCTGGGAGTTCCTTTTTGATGTCTTAAAACAGGTCAGATTTCCTCATATCATGATTAGGTGGATTAAGGAGTGTGTGACCACTGCTTGGTACTCCGTTAGCCTCAATGGGGAATCCTATGGGTTCTTTAAAAGCTCTAGAGGCCTTAGACAAGGTGACCCTCTATCCCCTTATCTTTTTCTTCTGGCTATGGAGAGTTTTTCCTGTCTTCTGGACCAGCACTGCAACAACATGAACTTCAAATACCACCCTAAATGTAAGGAAATTGGTCTTAACCACATGCTTTGCTGATGACCTGATGATCTTTTGTGGGGGGGATGAGCAAACAATTGCCTGCATCAATCATACTATTGAGGAGTTTGCTCTTCTTTCTGGGCTTTGTCCCAATATGGAGAAAAGCAACATTTACTGTGGGGGAATGGACGTTCTTCAAGCTCAGGCTTTGGCTGACAAAATTGGGTTCCAATTAAGGAAGCCTCATTTCAAATACCTCGGTGTGCCTTTGATCTCTATGAGACTTAGGAAGGAGGACTGCTTGGATCTCATCAATAGACTTACTAAGAGGATTAAAATTTGGACCAACAAGATGCTCAGCTATGCTGGCAGACTTCAGCTTGCTCTCTCTATCCTTTTCAGTATACAGGTGTATTGGGCCAGTCTTTTCATCATGCCCAAAGGAGTCATTAAAGATATTGACCAACTGATTAGAGACTTCATCTAGCATGGTTCTGACCTGAAGTATAGTGGATCCAAATTGGCTTGGAGTAAGGTATGTAAACCTATATCCGAGGGAGGTTTGGGGATTAAATGTATTGAAGAATGGAATAAGGCTGCTATGATGAAACATATATGGAATATGTGCAATAATAAAGAGAGTCTTTGGGTGAAATGGTGTCACATGAATAAAATCAAGAGAAGGAGCTTCTGGGCAATTGCTATTCCTAGTGATTGCTTATGGACATGGAGGAAAATTCTGAAAATGAGGAGGGAGAGCAGACCTCTCATTAAGCCTATCATTGGTAATGGTAACAACACTTTTATTTGGCATGATAACTGGCACCCTCTTGGGTACCTTCTACCAATGGGATATTCTCCATTCAGTCTGCCTATAAGGCTATTTGCAGTCACGACACTGAGGTGGAATGGAATAGGTTGGTATGGAACCGTGCCAACATACCTAAATGCTATTTCTTCTTTTGGCTGGCCTACAGAAGAAGTCTTATTACCAAAGATAAACTGATGGAGTGGGGGATAGTGGACAACAATAATTATCTGTTATGCACTAGTGGGACTGAAACTTTATCGCACATACTTGCTGACTGCCCATACGCTAAGGAGGTGTGGATGGAAGTTCTTTGCAGAAACCAATGCTACAGGAATATAGGGACTTGGGAGAGAGAGCTGGAGAGGGCTGTGGAGTATGCCAACAATAACAAACTCGTCAACAAAGTCAGAACTCTATCTTTCACTACTACCATCTATTGTATTTGGATGGAAAGGAATGGCAGGCTTCACAGCAGAGGGGCTAGATCTCCTGGTCATCTCATGAATGAGAGATTAATAATATGATGAAGATCAAGATCAGTACTTGGAAGAACACTAACAGAAGCTACACCAATTGGATGGTCTGCAACTAATGGGGGCTTCCTGAATCCATGTTGTACCTCTAATGTTATTTTCTTTTGATTTCCTTTGTTGATGTTTTGAGGTTGTTTTGTTTTCTTTTGATTTCCTTTGTTGATGTTTGTTGGGAGGGGGTATGCCCCACCTTCTGGTTACTAGCCTTTGGGCTTGGTGTTTCTACACCTTGTATATTTCTTTCTTTTCAATATATTTAGTTACCAAAAAAAAAGAATTGGTTTTTTGACAGTGATGCTGAGAATGAACCATATGAGACTCCTATTTTAATTTGGTATGAGTGATCGCCTGATTTTTTACTAGGCGGGGTGTCACAGGTGGTATCAGAGCATCAGGTTCTAGTGTCCTTAGGAATCTGTGTGGACGAACTACGCTTTCAAAGTTGCTTTCGATTTGACATAGAGCCTTATGATTAGGATTGTTGATTCCTCTTGTGAGATTCCGTTCTCCTGCTATTTTGAAAGATTATAGTAATCTTTTGCACGCTCGTTCGAGATTCGTGTGCTGATTGACAAAGGGCGACCAGGAAGGCCATTGTGAGGGCAGGAGGAGGCGGGGCTCAGTTGATGTTGTAAAATATACTTCGGGGATAATGACTGTAGTCGAGGTCACCTCTATTGTGTTTGAGAAGTTGATGCTTCTACGTAAAGGGAGCTAAAAGAATTTGAGAAATTAGTCAGGCTGTAAGACTGGAAGTAAAGGTGCTAGTGAAACACCACGGGGAGAGACCCATGTGGGGGACCCATTTAAATGATGCAGATAATTAAATTCTGATCGAGTGACGGGGAATTCAGTCAGGGCTGGTAAGGCTAGTAGTGTATTCCCTGGGGCCAGCGAAGCTAAAGGAACAACGGAGGTCCAGCATGACCACAAATATAGGGGATTTTATCGAGAGATATTTTTATGTGGAGAGTGAGACCACACGTATAGATTTTTCCCAAAGAAAGTAAAGGGGCGTGAGTTATGAGGGCCCAATTAAATATAGGGTGATCAGTCCTCTACCAATTTAAAACAGGGTATTCAGTTGGTTCATTCTTAGCATCACTATCGAAAAACTTTTTAACATATTAATCTCCTAATATAAAATTAAGCTAGGTGTCAAAACATTTCCAATTTTAATAAAACCAAGTAAATCCATTTCTTTCCATCTTAAAATATAAACCATTCACCACACATAGGAATGTAAATAAATACTGAACATGAATCAAGTACTACAATAAATAAGACTGAGTAAAACTCTCAGTTCAAAACTCCAAACCATACCATAAACTGAATACAATATCTTTTATGAAAGAACTAGAAGTGGGCGAGAAGTCTAGATGAAACTGAATGGAAAGGATAGATGCGTCTACTATAAGGACCTACAGCTTCCACAACAGCTGCAGCACGTCAAGCAATCCAAATCTCTAAATCTGATACTCCTGTGGCTGAGCACCTGATATAATACATATATATAGCAAAAGAGAGAAGAGATACAAGAAACAGGTCAGAGCCCGATGTGTAAAAATATTTTAGCAAGTATTTAAAACGGGTTCTTAAAACAAGTCTTATATGCATGTTAGTCATCGAACTCTCACATGAGTTTCTCACCTCTCGTCTATTGTGCACGCCTAACGTACATCTAATCTCCCCCTAGTTATACCTCCCAGTCTAACTAGTCTGAAACCATATTAATACTAAATATGCTCACTAGTAGTATTCCCGTATCGCCCATACAATACGCTATTCAGATAGTTTATCTCACATACTAAATTTCATTATTCACTATTTAAATGGTTAATCTTTTATTCACTAAGATCATTTTACTTCTCATTTTCATTTTATCTACTAGTCTCACAAAGTAGAAAATTACGCAAGTACACTCATTACATATATATATATAGTCTCATCATCCCTATATATATACCCTAATCCTGCACACTTAGGTTAAGACCACTTGGTGCAATGTAATGATTATTATTATTACCAAGTCTACTAATTTCACACAGTAGCAATATTCACACGTCCATATATATATATATATATATATATATATATATAGTCACATCATCCCTACCCATATATATATACTAATCCTGCAGCCCCGGCTAAGACCCACATATTCTGGAAATCATGCATCCCCGGGTTAGCACCCATTAATGCACCTATCAATAATAATTCAGCACCCCCGGGTTACCACCCATTAATGCGCCTAACAATATAATATTGCATCCCTGGGTTAGCACCCATTAATGCACCTATCAATATTAATCCAGCACCCCCGGGTTGTCACCCATTAGTGCGCAAAACAATAATCATCTTTGTACCCCCAGGTTATCACCCATTAGTACACTTAATAATAGAGTTTCTGCACCCCCGAGTTATCACTCATTAGTTATCTTAACTATAATATCACATAATAGGCATACACACATCCTATTATAATTTATAGGTATTTCTCCAACCTACATATATATTCCCCATACGTATTTTAACCTCATTACTACGTATAGTATAAATAATTAGATTACTATCTCTCTCATAATCTCCAAGGTACATTCTCTCTATACCGAAATAATTAAAGTATTAATTCTCACATACTTTCCCGAAATTTCATCTTATTTAAATTTACTATTTGGCAGTTTCTCTCACTCAAATAAATCGGCACACTCAAAACTAGACTTTGAGAAAAATCCCCAAAAATTCCCTCTGTCGCTCGAACCAGAAAGGTTGTCGTTTGAACGACTTCCACGTGTCATTCGAGCGACTTCGCGCGAGATGCATTCTCGCTCGAACGACTTCGCGCGAGATCGCGTTAGATTTCACTGTTCGTCTTCTTCTCCAGAATTCTGCATTTTTCACCATTTTTGAAACCTAAAAACCTCTAATATTCGATTCCCAACAACTCATCATCAATACCCATCAACACCAAACAGGTTACAGATCATTTCTATGATCTTAGGATCCTTAAGTCGTCATTAATCATCATAATTACATAAAACCCCCAAATTAATTCACATGAACCCTAGTTTCCAAAAATCCAATTAAAGAACCTAATCAACCCAGATTCGTTCATCAATACATAATCAAATTTCGTGATTAATCCTCTACATACATGAAGGGAATTCAGCCACTAATTAAACCAATCCTTAATCATAATTTAAATCTCCAATTTTCACCCAATTAACATATAAATCATGATTAAATCCACCTAAACTAACATGAGCATGATTATTGCTAAAATAATGCAAGTAATAAACACTTGCCTCGAATATGATAGTCTGGTCCATTGGTGATGTTGGTGCATACGCGTTCCTCTCTTCTCGATCTACGCGCTGGTGGTCACGGTTGTGCAAGGTGATGCCAAATGAGCCTTCTCTCTTGGAATTTGGTTCTCCCTCACAACCTCCATGGCCGTTCTAACTTCCTGTCACTTCTTAACCCTAATGGAATTTCCTTACCTGATATAATTAATCCCAATTTTCGTCCATTAGTTTAGCCCAAAAATCCAAATTACAAAACTACCCCTACGGGGTGCCGATTAGGCCTAAAATCACCCCGGGACCCAAACTAAACACCCGGGTATACTATTTTAACTATCTCGACCCTTTTGAACTCAACAATGCACTCGAAATGACCATACGAGTTAATAAAAATAAATTCTCTTTTTATTCAATTCAATTAGTCCCGACACGACTCACACGCGTGTCAGACTTAAATTACCAAACTCCCGTATTTCTTACTTCTGACAATTTATCAAATATCATAATTCCATATTACATATCACACAGTAATATTCAATAGTTCACAACAATAAGTATTAACCCTTGGCACGCTAGTTAATAATTATTTTAATCCGGATTAATAACAAATTAATTTCTCACATTTTAATTTAATTAATCCAACAACAATAATTAATCGCATACTTATTCCCATAATAATAATTAATCACATAATTATTTAAATCTTCAGAAATACGGGGTATTACATGAGTATGGTGTCTAGAAGGGCAATGATTAAGATAGTTTTGGGGTTCGGTTCGGACAAGCATGTTATGTCCGAGAACCGTTTAAACAGCCAGGGAGATTGTGAAGGAAGAAATTGAGTTGTATCCTCGGACGAATGAGGTATATTTTGTGTGACCGAGTCAGTCATGATATTTTGATTAATGCTAGATTCTCATGTGAATTCATTCGTGTGTATATTATACCGTTGTGTAGCGGGGTTATCGTTGAATTCATCCGTAGGGAAGACATTATGGATTTAGTGGGGAATGTATTAGAACTACTCGTTTTAGTGATGTGTTATACGCGTATGATATTCTACTAGATATAGACTGGTTAGTAACGGTTAGAGTGGTAGTGGGACGTTAGTGCAAGGCTATCGTGTTCGCTATTCTAGGGCAGAATGTGCTAATTAGAGATTCCTCACCTGAAAGAGGGTTGAGCTCGAACTTATGATACATTTTTTGGGGGACTTTGGAGATCATAGAGGTCTCGTTACAGTTAATCCGGGTGTGTAGGGACTAAATTGATATGATTCAGGGTATACTGGATTATAACCGAGCGGAGAGATTGAGCTTGTTATTTGTTTAGTGCTCAGTATTTAGTGATAGAAAGGGCGCATTGTTATATCACTCCTTTAGAGATACGGGAGTTGAGAGATGTGTTGGATGCTAGGGTAAGGGCCAACACTGTGGTTATTACTCGTTTTACGTGTGGAGAGAACATGTCAAGCTGGGAGATATTATGCAAATAAGGTATGTGAAGCCTGTAGCGCCTTGAAAAGGCACTAAAAATTTCCCTCTCACCACAGGTTGAAGGGTGAGACGATGTCGAGGAAAATTATATGACGATTAGTGGGGTGATTGAGTATACCCATGTTTTTATGGGGACAGATGATATACACGGATTATATTATGGTTGTGCTGATATGCACACACGATAGGGTGTATGGGCACCCTGTTTAGTTAGTTCAAGGATTTCCGAAATAGAAGGACTTGAAAAATGAATGCGTAGAATATACGCCCGAGAGGCAACTATAAATAAAGTTAAAATGGTTTGTCGAATTGAATGTCCTGTGAGAATGATGATATTTCGAGCATATATGTGCAACGAGAGCTAACACACCTGAGATAGGTTGAAAGGATGTGGAAAGCCATTTAAAAGGTACCTCTTGATAAAAAGGATACCAAATTATCGTGAGAAAGTAGAGCGAAGTCTTACTCGAACGAGTGCTGACGAGTGGCTTGCGCATGACTGTATTGTTATAATACTCCAAGGAAAGAAGGGGTGTATGTAGTACCAAATTCCAGAAGAGTATATGAGAATTAATACTTTAATTATTCGGTATAGAGAATGTACCTTGGAGATTATGAGAGAGATAGTAATATAAATATTTATACTATACGTAGCGATGAGAATAATATACGTATGGTAAGTATGCAAATAGGTTGGGAGAATACCTATAAATTTTAATAGGATGTGTGCATGCCTATTATTTGATATTTTTGTAAATGCACTAACACCCGGGAGTGCAAGGTTATGTTGTTTTATACACTAAAGGGTGATAACCCAGGGGTGTAAACTTTTATTAAGTGCAATAATGGGTGATGTCCCGAGGGTGCAAGGATATTATAAATTAAGAGCACTAATGGGTGATAACCCGAGCGTGTAAGAATCTTATTGTTAAGCGCACTAATGAGTGATAACTCGGGGGTGAAGGAACTCTACTGTTAAATTTACTAATGGGTGATAACCCGGGGGTACAGGAATATCATTGTTTAATGTATTAATGGGTGATAACCCGGGGGTACAAGAATATTATTGTTTAATGTACTAATGGGTGATAACCCCGGGGTACACTAATATTATTGTTAAGTGTACTAATGGGTGATAACCCGGGGGTGCAAGAACATTATTGATTAAGTGTGCTAATGGGTGTTAACCCGGGTGTGCAGTATTATTATGGTTAGGTATGCTAAGGGGTCTTATCCCGGGGGTGCAAGATTTGTATATATATGTATAGGGATGATATGACTATACGTATATACATATGGATTTGTGAATAGTTCTATTGTGTGAGACTAGTAGATATGGTATTAATAATAAATGCTTTGCGCCAAGTGGTCTTAACATAAGGGTGCATGATTAGTGTAAATATATAGGGATGATGAGACTATATATATATGAGCATACTTGGGGAACTTTCTACTTTGTGATTTTAAAAATCCTAAGTTTTAGTACTACTGGCATTGTCCTAATTTCGGGGACGAAATTACTTTGTAGGGGGAGTATGTAATACCCCGTACTTTTAAAGATATTTAAATTACAAAAGTGGGCGAGATTTGGTAATTTGAGGAATTACTGTGAATAGTAATTTTGGAATTTATGAGTGTAATTAAACAAATTCAGAATATAAAGTGAATAGTAAAATATTAGTTTGTAAGTGTCAGATTAATATTTACATGGATCATATTTTCTTACGAGACTAAGAATATGAGTGGATTATTTTAATTGCATGTCGTAGTTGGGTAAAGCGATAAAGGATAAAATTTTAATTGGAAAACACGCGTATTGAAATGTGTTGGGTGAAATTAGTGAAATTTAGTTAAGTGACTCGGATGGAGATTTTGAGTGCGCGGTTGGGTTCGAAATGTCCGACATAGTCAAAATTAAGTATCAGGGGATAACGTTTAGGTCCCGAGGATTTTTAGACTAGTAGGGACTCGCAATTGAGTACACGAGTCATTTTGCAATTGGGTATACACCCAATTTCGGGTTTAATAAGGGGAGAGCCCTCATTTCTCCCACAAATCAGCCCAAAGATAGAAAGAGAAGAGAGAAGGAAGAAAAGAAGAGAGGAAAGAAGAAAGGGGGATTTCCGGCCAAGCTCCACGGAATTCGACTAGAGGTCGTCAGATTTTATCCACGAGGCAAGTGTTTAGCTTGCTTTACGATTTAGTGTGTTTATTTCTCATATTATAGTTGGTGTAAAACTATAAAGATTTTTGGGTTGTATTTTCGTGGATCAAACGGGTTTTCGAAAGATTAAACTGATAAAACTCGATTAATACCCAATTTGTGAAATTAAGAATTAATTGAAATTAATTATTGAAAATTGGTTCTAAGATGATTAGAACCCCTTTGGTGTATGTATATGTTATTGATTGAGGTTGGAGGATGTTAGGAGAGGAGATAAAATCTCGGGGGAAACTTTAATGGCCGGACAGCTTCTCGAAGAAAAAGCTGCCCAGTTCGATCGATCGTTTGATGGCCAAGGATCGATCGATCGATTCCTCAAGATTTTTGGCAATTTGGCTTGTTTGGTTTAAATGGGATAAATTCCAAATTTAATTTTTTTTAGCTTATTTATTTGAGGAAATAAATACCCAACTAGGGGAAATTATTCCTAACCATTTAAGGGAGTTAATTGGGGTTAGGAAGGTGCAAAAATGGTAGGGCACATAATATTTATTTTTAGAGCAAAATAAATTGTAGAGTTAGATATTTGTGGTTCTTAAAAATAGTGTGGGGACTTTTAAATAATTATTTGAGTAAGGCGTGTACCTTGGGTTAGTTGAAAGTAAAATCCAAGACTTACTAAAATAGGAGTGTTTGGGAGGAGTAACACTCGGGGTGATATTTCGGCGAGCAAAATTAATATACGTAGTTGGGTGTGTACAAAATGCACTTATCTGTCGATTTTGGTTGAGAAAAATCCTACGAAGTGACTAGGATGAAATTTAGGATACGGGCTACAGAGAATTGAGTAGTTATCCTATATGTCTATTGATGACAATTATTATAGGTAGTGAGATACCTACGGAATTAAGATACGCGATGCGTATGCTATTTAATTATTACGAATTGGTATATTTAGGATTATATATACACAAATCCTTATGAAGTGATTAAGGTGTGATTTGTATAGTAAATAAGAGAGTACTTATCGGGGTAGTATTTTAAGCGTGTGAATGCTTATATTATTACGAATGGGAACATTCGAGGTTACTGGTTATCGCTATAAGAGTTTGGAAATTATAGCCATAATATATTGATAAGCGATATAGATTATATATATGATGTCGTTAAAGTATATATAATATGAGACGAATAAGTATATCGGTGCTATTGGTATTATTGTTGTGCGATGAGAAAAGCTCAGAAATAATATATTAACAATTGGTCATAATCGATTAATGCGTAGGATATTCGAGATATAAATATACTACGTATGGGATTTATTATATGGGTTGTGCGTATGCCTTGATGATATTATGTATATGGGTTAAATGAATAACTATGGGGATTATATATAGGTGAGATGAGTACCTGTTGTTATTATATGTATAAGTGAGACGAATACCTATCATTATCATAGGGTTGTGTGAATACCACATTGATGATATATTTATATAGGTGGAATGGGTACCTATATTATGGTTTATTATGTGTATGACATACCTACCTTACTTGCTATCACAGGATGTTGTAGGAAGAGGACAATCTTATCTTGTGTGCCTTCGGGGGGATTTAGATTTGGTACCTCAAGAACATAGGACTGTGAAGGACTTATTTGTGAGTCGATAAGTCTGCTGACTATGGGAGCGTAGGTATGTGCGTGACCCATAGGTATGTGAACTATGTTTGTCTACAATATGTGTGAGTTGTACTGATACGGTTCCTGAGTGATTCAAAACATGTGATCCTTATGTACGTGATGTACTGGGATTTGATAACAGAGTATGCGCGCACCACATCTTAGCCTAGGGGTGCTATATATGTATATATGCACTGAGAGTAATATATATGTATACTTGTGATGTTCCACCGTTGCTTAGTAGATGGGAATGACTATGCTACTTATATTATAGCTCGGTGGATTGATTATAATACTTGTTGTGTATAGTATATTATTTATATATGAGATGAGATATCATATAATGTAACCTGGTATAAAGTGAAAAGAATGAATAAAGTGATACATTCCTTCGAGTAGACTTCTATTCGATTTATATGAATATGGATTATAGGTTCTAATGAGAACTATATATATATATATATATATATATATATATATATATATATATATATATATATGGGATGGTATAAAATGTGTCATGTACTGAAGACCTAATGGATCCCGATGATCAACATTGTCACGTAGTAATGTATCGGGGGGTTTCTTGTTTGGATTTCGTGAGATACCCCACGCACGTAGTTAGGTCTTAGGGTGAAAGATTTGGAGAGAGAGTTGGAGGTTTTGAGGGTGTTTGAGGCAAAAGTAAGTCAACTAGATAAGGTGAAGGTTTCTTTGAGTGAACACTTGATTGCTTTAGATCAAGGAAAGAGTGATTTGACAAACACGATGTCTTCTCTTGAGATACGTGTATCTCAACTAGAGAGTGATCTCGAACTTGCCCAGGAGGTCAAAATCCCTTTAGATAACGCATCAAGAAGGTTGGAAAGATGGTCCTCAATCGCGCTTTCGGTGATGTTGAGAGATGAGAAATAGGACATGGCGGTGCGTCCACTTCCCACATTGCACCCGAGCCAATTCCCGAGTTAGCGATATATCCATATAGCTCTCAACCTAACCCACCTAGGCATCCCATTCCCGAGAGCAGAATGCGTCCTATACGTTTTGAGAGAGGTGGTCCTAGGCACGTGTATGTTTCAGCCACTATAAGAAAAGAGAACACATTAGGGAGTTTTGTTTTAAGTTAGGTCATGCGTCACATTTCGCTACTACACGTGTTCACACACGCACCCACACATGATGTTTTGGATGACTACGTGAGAGAGTTTTCACAACTTAGGGAGCATGTAAAATTTTTAGTCTAGACTTCACATGACTCGATGGATGTTTTTCATAGGATGTCACCACCTTTGGAAAACTCCATCGCACCTAACAATTGAGGTATAGACTTGTTTGCTAGCATATGATGATTTTCAGGATGATATTTTATGCCTATTGCTAGTGTGTACCATTTTTTTATATTAGATTTTTGTTTTTGATAAAAAATTTTAAAAATACAAAAATGTTTTCATTTTTTTGAGAAAAAATTGAAAAAGCCAAAAAGATTTTATTTTGATAAAATTTTTGGCAAAAGATAAAAAGATTTTTTTTGTATTTTGTTTTGCACTGTATATGAATGGAAATTTAAGATGACCGAGTCATAATTTCATTCCATGTGACTGTTTAATAGTGTTTTGATATGCATCATCATTTTATTTTTGTGCTTTTGACTCACGAGTTCTTTATTGCACACTTGCACACATTTGTTTCACTATTATTCTTGTCTATCACATGTTGGTCGATGTATTTTCATCTCAATTCTGTCTTTAAAATGAACCAAATGCGATAAACCTTTACAAGAAAGTAGTGCATGTAAAAACTGTTGCAGTGAGTTTGTGTGAATTTGAAAAATGGGGAAAGGCGACGAAAGGTACTCATTTATCCTTTGCGATTAAGCCATCGTTTAAATCGGACCTAGAAAATGTATGGTACAAAAATAGAAGCCAAGGTCCAAAGAGGTTGAAAAGAGCCCAAAAAAATTTAAAGGCAATAAAAAGAAAAATATGCCAAAAAGTGGGCCAATTTATTTTGTTTCATCACCTCAAAAGAAAATTAAAAATCATTATTATTTATAAGGGAGTTGGGATGGCATATAAAACGGGTTTTCACGTCCTGACAAAGTTATGAAAAAGCATTACATAGTTTTAGACGTTATCGGTGTCAAAATCTTGTCTGACTTTGATTTGTCAATTTGATTAAGACGATATCATCTAAATTCACATTTTCAACACCTAAGGATGATTTTGAGATTAATTCGTTAGGAGTACACATATTCTTCGTGCACATATATTATGCGTGATTGCATTGATTTGCCTATCGAATTGTTCACACCTATTCATCCAGTGCGTGATTGCATTGATTTGCCCATCGAATTGTTCACACCCATTCGTCTCCATGATTTGGTGGTCTTAGTGTAAATTCACGGTATGTGATTTTTGTAAAATTATTTTTGCATTTTTATATGAACTATTGAAAAATCAAAAATAATTTGTTGAAGCTTTTAGGTTACTCCTTTTCATGAGCGTAGTTTGATCCATGTTTGCCATGCATATTTTTCGTGACAAATCCATGTTTATTTTTGCTTATTCGTTTCCTTGTCTATTTCGGACAAATAAAAAGGGGGAGAACGAATTATGTAAGGACATTTTGTCCATTATTTCTGTGTATGTCATAAGCCGTTACATCGTTGAAGAAATTCAAGATCACATCGTCATCAACGGATCCGAATATCAAAGAATTCAAGGAATCAGTTTTTTGGTCAGACGGACCGGTCCGCCTGTTTTAAAAAGGAACCAGTCCGCACCGAACCGATCCACCAATGGACCGATCCGCCTCAAGCCGGAACGATCCTCTTATGCCTCAATCCAGTAGACCCCGGACCGATTGCGAACCGAAGAAGCCCTTTTCTAAAAAGAACCGATCCGACCTCGGACCGGTTCGGATCAAAAGTGGACCGATCCACCTGGGATAAAATCGTGCAGATCGTGTTCAGATTTTTTAGGGCCAGGTTTTCTTTTATAAACCAACTTCGGGGATTTGTTTAGTAAGACTTTCATAGACAATTTTCAGAGTCCTAAATACTCTAAGTCTTCACATTTTTGAGTCCCAAGACTCATGTTTTGATTCACACAACTTTTCCAATCCTTTGTGAATATTTTACAACCCAAGAACACGTCCTTGTATTTGTTCAACGCTTGTGGAGAAGTTGTCTCTCTTCTTCATTGCTGACCACCTGGAGTTCCTGCGAGAGATTCCAGCCGACACTGTTTCTAGCCGTTGCTTTGAAGGTTTGATGAAGACACCGTGCATTACACTTGTGGGGGATTATCAAGTTATATGTAAGTCAATGGTCTTGTAAATTCTTTAAAGTTCTAGAAATAAAAGGTTTTGCCCTTCGGGGATTTTTCCTTAACTTTGTGTTGCTTGTTTTATTTATTTATGGGACTTGCTCTTTAGATGCATGATTAGGGGCTGAAATTAAATAAGTGTGCTAAATTAGAAATTTGCGAAGTTAATCAATTATCACAAGTTGTTCGCACTTTTCAAATTATGGGGGAGATTTGAGATTCGATTTTTATTTTAATGTTATGTTTATCTCATTTCAAACTTGATGCGTCACAAAGGTATTTGCTTTGTCTCATGTGTGTAGGCACAAATATTGAAGATTATATATTGCACACCCTGATGAGAAAGCTTAAAGATTTGAAGATCTGATGTTGAAGATTTTTTGAAGAAAAGTTTTAGACTTACATGTTTAATACCTTTTCAGTTTTGGCTTCATGGGAAGGTATTAGATTTGTATAGGCATTTTTCATTTGATTATTCGAATATTTTTATTTTGTACTGGCATAGACATATGGGAGATTCATAAAGACATTATTTTATTATCCGGCTTAAATTTGAGTATGTCATATACCGTTACAACCATCGAAGAATTATTCAAGATCATTCATGGGTCAAGACGAATCCGAATATCAACGTTCTTCAACATTCAAGCCTCCGCGAGATTAATTTTTGTAAGGTTGTGTTTTTATACCCTTACGGTTCACTTAGAGCGTTGGGATAATTTTTCTAAAATTTTTTCTAAGTGTTGGAGCCGAGTTTTTTGTCAAAAATATTTTTCTAAGTGATAGGCGGACTAGAATAAAAAATTAATTTTTCACTTCGGTCGTTCAAACGACAATGGCTGTCGCGCGATGTCTCGTTCGAGCGACGTCTGTTTTTTGTTTGAGCGAGCTGCTGACTTAGTTTTTACTATAAATTATTTTGTCCAGGTTCATTTTTCTTCAGAAGACCTGCGGATTTTAAACCTACGAAACAACTTTGGCAGAAACATTTGTCTTCTCAATTTTAGGGGTTTTATCTTTTGTTTTCAATAGACAAATCATCCCAATCTTTATGCAAATTATTTTTGCAACCCAAGAACACAATTTTTGTGAAGTTTCTCTTGTAGAGAAAATCTCTACTACTGATCTAGGTGCCACTTGAGGGAGGTGCTGGGCTGACGTGACTGCGTGTCAAAGGGAGTGGCCAAGCAACAGACAGGCCGTCGCGAGGCCAACACGGTAGCAGAAAAGGCACAAACCAATTCAAGGTTACCAGCACAGCCCAACAAACCGAAACAAGGATAGATCGGCAGTCGAAAATCCAAAAACAGTGGCAACTAGTCAAGCCACTAGCCATGGCGACCGTCGAAGCAACCAGAGGACCCAAAATCATTGTTCCATGGACCAGAAGGTCCGTAACCGTTGGGCATAACACCCGAGAACCAGTAATCGCAACCCCGACCACAGTGCAAAACTCCAAACCAAATCCCACATAACGCCAAACCCATCAACATATGTCGAAATCAGCTCCGGTGATGAACAACATGAGGATCAGCCATACCCCAAAATGGCGCTCCAAAGTCGAAAACCACACGGACAAGAAGAAGGGTGTTGGAGGTATGCGGATATCTTCACTGAACGAAACCACCAGGGGATGGAAATCAACCCCGTTCTTACCAGCGTAAAGCCCTAGCCTCAGTGTCGGTCACGAGAAGATCAAGCTGATAACAAGTTATGAGGGATATGAGAGGAGACACCATATAAGACCAAATCCCAACCCACATCTGACATGAAGCATAACAAAGAGATGGCGACTGGGAAGGGGAAAAGCCAAATAGGTGGGAGGTGGTAAGGGATATATAAGGTAGAAGGAGTAGTAGCGACTGTGTTTAGGGTTACGAAAATTGGTTCCTAGAGAGAGAATCTCTCACCCGTCCGAAAAAGGACCCATGTTAGATCCTCTTTCTCTTCTTTAGGAAATCGAACTTAGAGGCTCTAGGAATTAGACTTCATAACTCTCGTTTTCTTGCACGTGATTCTCCACACATTAGATCTTCAGGTTGGTCGTGTTCGATGTTCGACATACACTAGTTTTACTTTATGTTATATCCATTCTAATGTTCTGGTTTGTGTATTATTTGTATTTTATCTTTTTCTTTTCTTAAGTCTTATGAAAAATACAAAAAGATTTTTGGTTTTAAATATTTTTGAAAAATACAAAAAGATTTTATTTTAGGGTTAAAAATATTTTTTGTAAAACACACAAAAAAATTCTGTTTTTATGACGTGAGCTCTTGATATGGCATATTGGTGTGCTTGACCCCTGTCATTTTATTGTTTTCATGTGGGTAGCACATTTTGTCATGATTTTGGATGCACAGATTTATCTTAACCATTTGTTTAATGGGGTTGTTTTGAACTTGATTTGCATTTAGATTCGACTATGTACATGCCATTGCACACATGCACTAGCTTATTTGAATGTTTGACTTTTCACGCATATTTGAGTTTGGTGAGTTGTTCTCCTCTTAATTTTGTCATCTAGGGGGAGATGTGCATGTAAGAATCATTGCCCGTGAGGATATTTAGTGATTATTAGAAAAATATGAGTGTTCGCGGGAAAGGTCTACGAGAGACAAGTTGACTTGTCGTGAAATCCACCATTTAAAAGAGCCCAAGAAAAAATTAAGGCATTAAAAGGATCATATGTATGCCAAAAGGGGCCAAGATGAATTCTCTTTGAAGAGAAATTAGAACCTCAAAAGAAAATTGAATAGAAAAGAAATATCATTTATGTTTGAGGGAGTTTGGTTTAAAATAACAACGAGTTTGCACATACAAGTCCTATGTTAAAAAAAGTCATGTCATGATGTTGCTGTTTGGTAGAATCGTTAAAATTCTAGACTTGTGCGCATGATGTTTATTTAGTTCATTAAGTTCATAGTTATAATTGTCACATATGTCTAAATCGTAGTTTAATGACATCTAGCGGTCAATTAGAGCTTCTTGAACCTATCTTTGTGTTTGGATTATGATTCATTTGTGTTAAGTTACACCCATTCATTCCATTCCAAGTTTGAGCACACTCATACTATATTAACGTGTAACTCATATGTTTGTTTTTGAGTTTGTTTTGCTTATTTTTACATACTTCCATTTGATTTTATCATAATTTTTTTCTTTAGACAGTTGTTGCATAAAATTTGATCTAGAATTGAGATTTTTAAAAGTCATTAGATTGACTTTGGGTTGTCGTTTGAACGACATGTCCACTTCATTTGAAGAGTGAACCAAACGACCATTCAAACGAGATGCAATCGACGTAAAAGTATGGTCGTTATATGGGTCATTAGAAAGGTGTATCGAATTTCATGATATTATTTTGGGTCATTAGTTTCATGGATCGAATGACATGCTTCAGTCGTTTGAACGACCTTGCATTGTCGTTTGAACGGCCTGTTTGGACTTTTGGCTATTCGTTCTGTTTTAGTACCAATTGGTTATATATTACATTAATCTTCTAATTTGGTACTTCTGGCTTGTTTGGGAAATTTTATATGCAGTCGATTTTGATTATTCAGGCTTGATTCATACATTAGATTGATTCTATCAAGTTACATCTTTCCTGATATTAATGATTTCATTCATGTGACTGTTTGCTAGCTATGAGCTGACAAATTTTTTATTCTTATTTTCTAGTTGCTCATGTTTATCTGGATATGCTTCAGATTCTATAATCATGCTAGATACGATTGTGTTAACTTTATTTTTCTCACTAGTTGTTTATT
This sequence comes from Sambucus nigra, assembly GCA_949130495.1. NCBI lineage: Eukaryota > Viridiplantae > Streptophyta > Magnoliopsida > Dipsacales > Adoxaceae > Sambucus > Sambucus nigra. The sequence goes on from OX422210.1 coordinate 660,339,718, forward strand.
CGAGACAAAAAGGGGGAGATTTTTGCTAGTGTTAATGTTTGCTAGTATTTTTAAATTGGTATCATATTTTTTATATATCATTTGTTCCACCATACTTCACTTGGTATTTGTTTGTTTCATGTGTAGTGATTATTCATAGATTCAAGATTTTGCAACTACATCACATTGAGGCAGCTCATGCTTACCGGTCCTACATATACTAGTATGTTTCTTGTAATTTTGATTTTGGGTTTATGGGATGGGATTTTGATGTCATTCAACTTAACGGCACGACTTAACATTTAACTGTTTTGGTTTTTTCCCGGAATAGCTAAAGGGGGAGATTTGTAAGGACAAATTTCTAAGTAGTGTCAATTTGTATGTATTGGCATTATTCTAGACAAAAACCACTTTGAGTCATAGGATAGTTTTACTTGTCAGGATTCCATTAAGCCTATGACGTTGTGTTGAAGATTTAGCAGCCAAGCTTCAAAGATAGATCATGTCATAGTTTTGGTTCATGTTTAACGTATTCACATTATTTCCCGTGATTCTCTCAAGTATGGATACATAATGGATACTCGGTATATTTTTCTAAGGATGTTATTTTATTTAAATATGTTTTAAAATGTTTTTTCTGAGTTATTTTGTTTTTAGAGTCGTATGAAACATTTCCTTGTGTTTGAGTGGTTCAAACGACTTTAACAGTCATTCAAACGACTTTGGCTTGTTGTTCTAACGACATGTCTTTCTCATTCTAATGAGATGACTAGTTCGTTCTAACGATATGCTAATTTTGTTCTAACGACGCGCCGCCTCAATATTTTTATTTAAGGTGTATTTTGCTAAGAAAAATGAGTGTTCAAAATATACAGAACTAAACTGAACCTATACATTTTCTGCATTTGTTTACCAAAGGTTTCCGAAGCTAAAAACATCCTTCGAGTTTACAAAATCCAAGTTTACATAATCATATTGTTATAGAGATCTTGTGTTTGCACCACTGGTTTGTTCTTCCTTATTGAACAACTGTTTTCATATGGTGGACTCCGTGCATGCTGATTGCGGTGAAGAAGTGGTGGACTCCGTGTTCTGAATCATAGACGGTGGCTGAGGCTGAATCGGTGGATACCGAGGCATACGTTGAATCGTGTGATGTGGACCTATCATAGGGGGACTCTAGTATTGCACTATGGAGGAGTAATCTTAGAGAAGAAGAGGCGTGAAGGCTTGTGGAGTCGAGTCATTGTGTAAGACTAAATTATTTCTTTGTAATTTCCGTATTATAGTGATTGTCTGGCCTGGGCCATCTGAGGTTTTTTTTCTTTTGTGGTTTCCTCGTACATCGGCGTTATGTGTTTGATTTATCTACTTTATCTGCTTAATCACATTAGATACATGCCATAGGGTTAACAAGATAAAATTGGGAAAATTAGATTGGTGTCACTTGATATAGTTTGTTGGTGTTGAATTAAAATTGAGAAAATTTTAAAAATGTCTTTGCCTAAAGCACATACACATATGGGCTTTCTCAGTCATGTTTTTCACTCATAAAAGGGTTGTTCTAAAGAGTCTAGTGGTTTTAATGGTGGTGAACTAAGAATCATCAATTAGGTCTGTCAAAGGATGATGTGATAGCGAGTCATTCACCACTTCTGCCCAATCGGTTCCGTTACCCGATGGGGTACCAACAATTCTTCCCGAACATAACACTATTTTTTCTCATGGAATGTCCATTTATTATAGTATTGTGACATACCTTAGCAAATGTATTATATCATATGAAATAAATTCATTCAACCCAAGCATTCAATCTGTATGAAATAAAACAAAATAAATTAAGATGCCATTAATCCCCAAAAAATTATAATTAAAATAAATTAAGATATCATCACATTGTTTTAAAATAAAATAATATTACAAACTTCTCCCAAAATAAAACATTGTTCATCTCCTAATCTTCACCAACAAATAAACTGGCCAAGAAGTATATTCCTTGTCATGATATGGTAATATAGACACCTCACCATGGTTAATATGGACAGGCTCCTCTCCGCATCTTCGCTATACGCTATTAACCAACATCTTAAACTCCCCGAATTGCAAAGAGTGATCGCGCATAGGTTCTCCCATACTATAAAGATTGCCTTTATTATGACGATGATTTAATTTGATTACTCTCTCTCTATCTCAGATTAGAGTACACATGCACTCTCAGATTATAAAGATCATTAATGACTTATCATAACAATAAAGAGGCTCCTTAACTATCCATGCAAAAGTTTCCTTCACCTTTGTTTGATGCATCATAATTTCCATTATTACTATTATCACAATGTTGAAGTTGTTAGATTACTCCACCAGAAGAAGTCATTGGTCGAAAATCTATATAACACTTACCTTCTTGCATCGCATAATATCCTATTGGTAATTTCATTAATGTGTTCAATGATCCAAACATTGAAGTGGAAATCTTTCTAGTATTAACAAAGTTTTGTTCTGAGGGCATTAACCTTATTGAGGCCATCGAGTGTGGTTATAATCGACATTTTGTGGAACCCATAAGTTGAAACTCTTGCTATTAGTCGATCTTATAGGCTTGGAAAATTTTTAGCTATATACAACCTTATTTATCCCAAGGCTATAAGCCCCGAAAATAGCATGTGTTTCACCTGACGGGTTTCACAAATTGGAATGTGCTTGTTTCATTTTGAATATTGGTATTGATTAAGTCTACTCACAAATCTAATTTTATTGTTGTATGAGTACACTTGAACTTTGTCGTTGGGGTATAATTGGTCAAACTCACTACGTGATCCTTAGATTCATAATAAGACTATGACATAATTTTTTCATAACTTGAAACACCTGATGAGTAAGACTGGTTAGACTTGGAAAGCAAAGTTCAAGGGTACACATACGAAAACTAAAATTAAATTTGTGAGTATCCTTGATCAATATCAATATTCTTAACAAAACAATCTCATCCCCGATTTTTAGAACCCGTCAAGTGAAACACATGTTATTAGCTGGGAAAATAGACTTGGTAATTTAATTTATATAAAAGGTCTATATAACACTAATATTCATTTACACAAAATCAGTATCAACTAATTAATATTTTCCCATTAATTAAGCAAACACAATAATTCCAATTTTAGTTCATTTTAAATAAATAAATCCTAAAATTACTATGTGTCCACAAATGTGCAAGCGCTTCCACCAATTTGTATTCACCCAAATAACAACCACTAAAGGAAGGGGTGGACACGACCACCACAATTAATCAGAAAGATATATGCACTAATATTTATCTGCACAATATCAATATCAACATCAACTAATTAATATTTTCGAATTAATTAATCAAACAAAACAAGTGCAATTTTATTTTATTTTAAATAAATAAATACTAAAATTACTATGTATCCACTAATGTGCAAGCCCTTCCACCAATTTGATTTCACCCAAACAACAACTACTTAAAGAAGGGGTGAACACATCCACAACAACCAACCAAGAAGCTATAACTATATATAATACTATAATCCCAACAATATATATATGCAACCCAATTCAATCACACGATATAAAAATAAGGTTCGATTTACAGAACTAAAAACATATACTAATCAATAATCAGTTTTAATGTGTATGTCTATATAATTTGTTATCACCCTTAAGTTTCATCTATTTCATAAAAAGTTTAGATTATAATTTTTTTTTATAAAACAGTTAAATTTTTAACATAAAAATAGTTTTACACGAGATTTACACATGTGGGTAGTAAAAAAGTTAGAAACAATTTAAACGTGGGTAATACAATGTGAATAAGAATGAAAATTTACATACACATTGACATTGTCATTAAGATGCCATTTGTATGTAAATAATTCTATATTAGCAATACAAATTAGCAATGAAATAAGAATGGCAATTTACATAAATTTAGCAATACAAAACCCTAATTGTAAGACAAATTTTATCAAACAAAACCCTATTGCAACACAAATTTTAGCTACACAAAACCCAAATAAAAATGACAATTTCGGTAATACAAATTCTATTCGAAATAAGAATGACAATTTACATAAATTCAGCACTTCAACACAAATTTTAGCAATACAAAACCCTAATTGCAACACAAATTTCAGTTATATAAAACCCAATTAAGATAATTTCTACGATTCAAAATCCAAATAAGAACTCTTAAACCTGTGCCCTAACGCGTACACATGTGTGCATATATATATATATATATATATATATATATATATATATATATATATATAGTTGGTGCCTACTGTGTCGATCAAGCCCATAAAAGTAGACGGCCAAGTCCAAGTGAGTTAATCAGGTTTTCGGCCCAAACTATTAGCCTTGGTTAAGCAGTTGCAGTCGATGATATGACCGAGTCTACCCCCTAAAATCTTGGAGAGATATTCAAGGGATACAAGATCAACATGGTAGTTACCAAGACTTTCAATTAATTGAATATATATTGTACCCCTAGCCCGAGCATAGGGGGCATAGAGAAAAAAACCATCTCTAGATTTACTTAATACTACAAGTAGACCTCTCCGTGGATGTAGGCAATTTGCCGAACCACATAAATTCTTGTGTTGTGATTGTGATTTTTTGTTGCTCTTGTTTTCTTGGTGATTGTTTTCTTTCATTATTATTTTTGTTGTGATTTGTCACCACAATTGGCGTCGTCAATGGGAATCGATTGTTATTCCTACAAAAACCTTCATCTATAAGAACCAGTGATGTCCCATCACAGCATCAACATCCCTCAAGCATGTGACATTAAGTAGTAGCCTAAACCTCCAAGGGTAAGGTCTAAGATTAATCATTCAAACCCAAGAATTCGCCTGGAGAAGCCTGTCTTCGAAGAAAGACAGGGGCCGCCCAGGTCCACCTAGATCTCTAGATTGATAGACACATATGAAGCCAGACTCCAAGAGTAAGAGGAGGATACTCGCCAATAACAAGATGAAAATGATCGCCTAAAGAGGAAGCTGGAAAGGATGGAGAGAGAACTCTATCGAAGCACAAGGCGACGCCAAAATTGGACTTCTAGTTCTCATGAGATAAAGTCTCGTAGCCGAGGAAGGAGCTCGACTAGTGGGTTAGAAATAACTGAGAAGCACTAGTCAGATGATGACCATTCTGAATTACTACAACCAGCTTGCCATTACAAGAGTCTTGGTCGGGAGAATAATGACATACGAAGTTTGGTCCGAAGGGAGATGGACCAGCACCCAACTCATCGTGGCGTCAGATCTACGAGAGAGATAGCCAGGCAAGCTCTCAAAACCCAGATGAAGTCCCCCTTTTTCAAGGGTAATAGAAAAAGAAGATCCCCGAAGAAGTTCGCGATTCTCGGGTTCAAGATTTACGATGGAAAGACTGACCCCATTAACCATGTCAGCCAATACTGGAAAGCCATGACTCTATGGAGTCACAATGATGCTCTCATGTGTCGAATCTTCCCTTAGAGCTTGCACGATGTAGCCCATAAGTGGTTTGAGAAGCTACCTCATAGGTCTATCTGAAATTTCAAATCTTTGGATCAGCAACTTATAGCTCACTTCATAACAAGCAGCTCCCACTTGAAGAGGATGGATGCACTGCTTACTATGACGAGAATAAGCCTCGGAGAGTACGCGAAGAGGTATTGGTTAGTATTGAATGAAATTGAGGATTACTCGGAGCAGGTCATCTTAGAATCCTTCAAAAATGGTTCGTCGAGCTCCTGCCTCTTGTTCTAGTCCTTAACTAATAGGGAGGCTACATCCATTGACGACTTGATGGCTCGTATTGATAAGTACACCAAATTCAAGGATGCGACACATCTTAACGCAGGGGAAAATGGTCGCACATCTTAATATGAAACATAGTCAAAGAAATTGTGTCTTCATTTTGATAAATTACTAACTGAAAATTGGAATAAAAGTAGACATTAGAATATTAGCCTCCCAAGTAAACATGTATTCGAAGTTCATTCAGATGTGCGGGCCACAATTGACTAAGAATAAGGAATTTTCTCTTGTAAGAGTTAGAAGCTATGATGATTTCCACGTTCTCATGCAGTTGCTGTCGTACGAAAGATAGGTGGAAGTATTTATGATCATATTGAGGATTTTTCTACAAAAAATCATACTCATCACCTATAGTTCCTATTCCTAATTTATGTCCCTAAACATTCCATTAAATGAAAATCCAGCAATCCTTCCTCCATTAACAAAAAGACCGAAAGTGAGGCCAAGAAATAAGAGAATAAAATATGTTGGTGAGGTCATAATAGGAGAAGTTATTTGCTCTAAGTGTAGTAAAATGGGTCATTACAGGTCCACGTGTAAAGAACCAATTTGATTCATCTTAATATTCTTCAATTCATTCATTGTAATAGTTGTTTTAAATAAAAATCAATGAACATTCACACTTGAATAAATTTATGTAATTTTATTGTTGAGTGTTCATTTCTATATTATTTGTTTGGGAATGGATCAACCCAAAGTACACGCAAGTTTTTATAAAGTACACGCACATTGTAGTGACCAAAATCATTTTCTAAGTGCGTGTACTTTATGTAATATACATGTACTTTATTAAAGTACATGTATAATATATAAAGTACACGCACTTAGAAAATAATTTTGGTCAGTACAATGTGCGTGTACTTTATAAAAACATGCTTATACTTTGTGTATTGTATAACAATTATACTATAATTGATAATTTCTATTTTTCACTTTTACTTTATGTATTATTGCATTTACTTTAGATTTATTTTATTTATTTTGACATTATAATTTATTTTATTAAATTTTTAATGGTTTTGCTTCTATTATATTATGTTCCAATATTTTATAAACAAGTCACTCATATTCTCTGATTCTTACGTGTATTGTCAGAATATGATCCGAGCTAGCGGAAATATTCTTGATTTAGAAAGTATACATGTATTGCATATTTAATACATGCATTTCGGTACAAAAATGTATTTAATGTACATTATAAAAATGTTCAAAAAATTTATCTCCATATTTAATGTATTTCGGCACAAAAATGTACTTTATGCATGTATTTTATAAAAAATATATTTAAATCATTGTCAATGTGCGTGTACTTTAATAAATAATGCGTGCACTTAGTTAAATTACATGCATAAAACATAAAGTACACGCATTGAATTTTTTTGAAGAATCTTAAGTGTTTAGTTTCATTTTTTCAAATATATTTGTATCCACGCCCATTTATTTATTCTTTTAGTATTGGTCCTATTATAACCACTATGGGACAAGTGACTTAATGAACCGAGTGTTCAGAGAGTTCTTGGATCAGTTTGTCATTGTCTTCATAGATGACATCCTGATATATTCACACACTGAGGAGGAGCATGCTAAGCACTTGAGCCAGGTTCTTCAGACTCTACGAGAGCATGAGCTGTATGCTAAGTATGAGAAGTGCGGATTCTAGTTACGGGAGGTACAGAATTTGGGGCATGTTGTGTCAGAATTGGGAATATCTGTTGACCCGAGCAAAGTGTCGGCAGTGAGGGAGTGGGGACATCCCACGACATCGACGGAAGTGCATAGTTTCTTGGGGTTATCTCGATACTACAGGAGGTTCATCCGAGGGCGATGTAGCATACATCTGGAAAGAGAAGTGGAAAGAGTTAGGTCACCAAGACGCGGTAGCCCATTCCTTTGTATCTGTCATGATAGTCACATTAGAGATTGTTACGAGGGTGATGCAGGCACGCACAGTCAACGGATATGTTTTGTCAGGAGTAGATTATACGGCTTTTAACTGAGGGTGTTGAGTACTATTTAGTAAGTTCTGATAGAACTTTGAGGTTTAATGGGAGATTGGTGGTCCCAGAGGGGGAAGTCTTAGTCATGCAGTGATGACACAGTCTCACCGGTTCAGATTTACGGGACATCCCGGAGGAGATAAGATGTACCAGGATATGAGGAGGCAGTACTGGTGGAGCGGGATAAAGAAGGACATTACTGAGTTCGTGTCCAAGTGTTCTACTTGCAGATGGTAAAGGTGGATCACCAGAGATTGTCGGGGTTACTATAGCCGTTGGAGATACCTACGTGGAAGTGGGAGAGTATTTCCATGGACTTCATTACTGGACTGCCTACATCATAGTGGGGTCACGACTCCATATAGGTTATAGTGGATCGGTTGACCAAGGTGTCTCATTTTCTGCCAGTACGGACAGACTATACCACGGGCTAGTATGCACAGTTGTTCATTGCCGAGGTTGTTAGGCTATCGTGTCAGATAGAGACAAGATTTTTGTGTTACGCTTCTGGGAGAGCTTTCAAGAGGCCATCGGTACAGAGTTGAGATTGAGTTCAGCTTATCACCCATAGACAGATGGACAAACAAAGCATACCAATTAGATGTTGGAGGATATGCTACGCATCTGTGTCCTTGATTTTGGAGGAGGATGGGAGCCGTATCTTCCACTGGTAGAGTTTTCTTATAATAACTCCTATCAGTTCACGATCGACATGGCTCCATTTGAGGCGTTGTATGGCAGGCCTTGTCATTCTCCCGCGTGTTGGCTAGAGGTGGGGGACAATAAATTGCTCGGACCTGAGGTGGTTCAGGAAACTTCAGCTAGGATTGAGCTCATCAGGAGACGCATTCGGGTAGCACAAGACAGACAAAAGAGCTACGCTGATGCGAAGCGGTTCTTACGAGGGTTTAGCGTCGGGGACCAAGTATTACTGCGGGTATCTCCTATGAGAGGAGTAATGAGGTTTGGAAAGAAAGGGAAGTTGGCTCTAAGGAACGTGGGACCATTTCCCATTATCGAGAGGATTAGGCCGGTGGCATACAGGTTGGGGTTACCAGAGCATTTGCATCGCATTCACGATGTGTTCCACATCTCATCGCTGAGACAATGCCTTTGGGATGACATGGCCCATACTCACATCGTGATAGAGGAGATTAATTTACAGCCTGACAGCCCTTACGAGGAGAGACCAGTGGCTACCCTAGACCATAGCGAGAGGAATTTGAGGTCGAAGGTAGTCCCACTTGTACGGGTTCAGTGGGAGCGTCATAATGTGGAGGAATCCACTTAGGAGCGTGAGGCAGATATGCACGAGAAATACCCAGACTTATTCTTACTAGGTATGCCCTATTTTCCAAATTTCGGGATGAAATTCCATTATTTGGGGGGAAGTATGTAATACCCTGTATTTTTATGACTTTTAAATTTAGGGATTTATTAAATTTAAATTGAGATATTAATTTAATATTAATCCATAATTTTTTTAATATTTACTAGTGTGATGAGAGTTAATAATTATTGGGAATTTGTTGAACATTACTTAGTGGATAAAGTAATATGTATAATCGAATTTGTTAAATTATCATGAGTGTATAATTTGATAATTATGGAAATTAAATGAGGGCGCGCCTGTGTCGTGTCGGGATTAAATTATTATTATTATTAAAAGTGAATGAATTAGAAGTCACCCGTATGGTCATTTTGAGTGTGCCAATGTGTCCGGAAGGGTCGAGATAGTCAAAATAATGTACTCGGGGGATTAGTTTGGGTCTCGGGGAGTTTTTAGGCTAATTGGCATCCGGGAGGGTATTATGGACATTTTGTATTTTTGGGCAATTAAACCCACGAATTTCCCAATGTTATATCAGCCTTTAGGAGTTGTCCTCTAGGGTTTTTTTTTTTTGGGGGGGGGGGGGGAAATTAATTGTATATAAAAAAAAAGAATACACAGAGGAAGGAACCTCAAAGATCAAAAAAACCTTGGGGCATACCCCGGAGCCAACCAACAAGCAACACTAAACAAGGCAAACAAGCCTAACAAAAACTAGCTCAGAAGCCTATTTTCAGGGATGTTCCAATACATACAAGCCATCCAATTAGTGTAATTTCTTCTATCCTTTTTCCAAGTAAGAACTTTGGGTCAAACCATGTTTTCAATACCCTTCACAATGGTGTCTAGAGAATTGAAGACATGCTTAAAGCACCTCAAATTCCTCTCCATCCAGATGCAGTAGATCGTAGTAGTTAAAGAAAGGGATCTAATCTTGTCACATAAGGAATTTGTAGAGTGGTTAACATTGGCCAAGGATAACTCTCTATTCCAACTTTGAAACTTCTTGTACCGCTGATTCCTAAGCATCACCTCCTCCCATATACTCTTGCTAAGGCTGCATTGAGAGAAAAGGTGGTTATATGTTTCCCTCTTAGAACCACATATCCCACACAGGTCATCCTCATAAATACCCCATTCAAATAATTTGTCCTTAGTGTTGATGGACTTTCGAAATACTAACTAAGAAATGAAAGAACACTTAGGAATGCAAACCTTGCTCCAAACAAAATTGCTCCAAGTAATAGTAGGCTTGTGGGTCTTCAATAGCTCCCAAGCAGATGCAATGGTGAAGGTCCCTTTCTTGGAAGGAATCCAAACCACATAGTCATTTCCCTCAAGAATTGCAGGTAAGTTAGCATTCTTCACTTCATTTAATTCCCAGGTCATAGTTGAGGGCCATATCCACTCCATTTGGTGGATGAAATCAAAGAACGACCATTAGAGAAGAAGTGGTAAAGCTTCCCAAGCAATTCAAGGCCAACCAACTCAACCGTTTGCACCGACACCCCCACCAAATAGTAGATCGCGCGACGGGGAACGCAACCATACTACTTTCTTGCACAAATCAGAAACTCAATTTCTAGGTAAGTATCTATCTTGATTTATTTTTAGTTTATGTCTCAATCATGTTAGTCTAGGGTTGTTTAGACCTTGTTTCATGAATGAAAGTATAGTTTTGAGACTTAAAATCACATGTTGTAGAAGAAGTAATCATATTCTGGACATCTAAATCGCATGTAGAGGATAAACCATGAATTTGCATGGATTTAGAACTAGGAAATCTAGAAAAAAAATTGGAAGAATTGAAAGAAAAAGAAAAATTAGGGTTCTTGAAGTTCAGGTAAATTTTAGCCATTTAAATTGTTATAATTGATGGATTGGGACATATTTTACGTAGAAAATCATGTGTTCTGGTATATAGTACTTGTAGTAACATTTGTTGGGAGTTTGGGAATGATATATGGAGATTTGGTTGAGGTTGGAGAGGCAAACCCGTAACTGGGTTAATGCAGTTTTGGTCATAACTACTTGATCGATCGATCGACCTAAGAACATTGATCGATAGACAATCGATTGATCGACCCCATTTCCTCGATCGATTGACCCCTCCTGGAAAATTGCATATTCCCCTTATGTTGGTTAATTTGATTAAAATGCGTAGTAACCCTTGATTATTATTGTTGGAGCATAATGGGATGTAAATAGGACTAGTAGGGTCTAGGTAAACTCCGTTGAGTGACAATTTAATGTAAGATGAAATTAAGGGTTAACGGAGAATTAGTCACACATATGAAATCATGCGTACGTTTAATGAAAGGTCGAGACTTGTAATGAAGTTAGACTAGAAGGTAAGTGAGAGTGCCTACTAAAATTATACTTAGGGAGTTAGAATACTTCGAGAGACGAGAAGTAGGTACGGAGTAACTTATATATATGAGAATAAAAGTGACAAATCCGTTATGCGAGATAATCAAGTAAAAATGTGCTAAGAGTAGATAATTATAATTATGGGTCGTGAGCGCACCTAATTTAGAAATGTGGATATATATATATATATATATATATATATATATATATATATATATATATATATATATATATATATGACTATGTGATTATGCATATATTATATATCTGTATAAAAATCATACTCGGGCTACTTGCTAGCATGGGGTCTCTGCGTCGGGACGGTCTTATCTCGATTGGGCCTTTATGGGGGATACTGACTCGTACCCTAGAACATAGGATTCCTTGGTACAAGCTATCTGATTGATAATCAGACGGTCCTAAGAGACGTGAGGGTATGTGCTGACCTCTTAGTGAATTGGAACTATGCTTCGCCTCCATTTCTATGTGTTTTGTGTTAATACAGTTCGAGAGTGATTCCGAACTAGTATTTCCCTTAATATGTGTAATACGGGGAGTTGATAGCAGAGTATGCCAGCACCATAGATTTTATGTGGGGTATCGAATGTATATATATATTATATGAGTGATTAACCTATATATATACTTAAGTATGATAACTTTCTACTGTGCATAAAAGTAGTTCAGTAATGACTAATTACTCCAATTTTATTATAAGTGTTTGGAAATTTTGTGACATCGCTGAATTATTTCAAATAACCTAAGGCATATGAGAAAGCTTGATTTTCAGAAATTAATTATATTAGCCATAGTATATGAAGGAAGGAAACCTTATTGGGGAAGTAAAGTTAAAATAAACTTATGGGATTAATAGTGCGGTAGGCGTGCACACTAGATGAGAGGTGAGAATTTCTCAAGAGAGTGTCGCATACTAACATGATTGTTACATTAGCTGGTAAGCATTTTAAATACTTTCTAAACAAATTTTAAACTATTTTACACTCAAGCTCTGACCCGTTTCCTGTTATTTCTTCTCTCTTGTATATATATGTATATATTACAGGTGCCCAGCCATAGGGGCGTCATGCTTAGGTTCTTTGGACCGGACGCGCTGCAGCTTATGTGGGAGTTGCAGGCCATTCTTAGCCGATGTCATTATTGATTCTACTCCTACTTTTAGTTCTTATTAGTTAGGGCATGTGTCGCCCGTTTCTCTATTCAGTTTGGATTTTTGTCAGAGATTTACGTTCCTTTATATTTTGATTAGTTGGTACTCTTTGGGATTTAATTATTGTTAGGATGGTTTTATTTATAGTTAAACTGGTTTGGTTTATACGGATGAATCTAATTCTTGTGTGTTATTATCCATCTTTAGTATGTCAGAGTTCTTAAATTGTTGGTTATTTAAAAATATTTTCATATTTGGATTTAATAAAATGAAAATAAGGTTATAAAATTGTTTTGACACTTAGCTTAATTATTTAGGGTGTTTAAATTGGAAATTTTATTTTGCGATAGTGATGCTAAGAATGAACCAACCGTTCACCTTGATTTTAATTTAATAAAGGACTCTTCACCCGGTATTTAATTAGGCGGGGTGTCACATTGGAATTTCGTTAAGGATGGATACGATCTAGTTGAGAGAGGTCGCGTGTCCTACGAGGTGTTGATTTGGTTACTATTTATATCATATATGTGATTGATGATAAAGGTTCAAGTGAGCGATTGAATCATAAAATGAAATGGGAATACTTGTGTGGATTATCGGCTAGTGTGATAAATGATATACACATCGCCGTGATTATTGATATATACATTCGGATATGAGATGGTTTGTAAATACGATGTGTGTGTGTATATATATATATCTTGTGTGTATGATATATGTCTATTGTGTGGAAATACCCCTCTAGTGCTATCATGGGAGCTTGCGCGATATGGGTGAGGAGCAGGTTGCGTATAGAACCCAGGTCATAGCGTTCGTTTATTTATTGTGTGGCATTTATCAAGGGTAAGACATCTTGGGTATGATTCGTCTTATTTCCGGTGAGGAACTATGATTGCTTCCCCTACATTTGTGATTCACTGGTAACCCCGGATAGGATGTGAGTAATTCCCTGGAAGATGATATTATCGTATAGACTGCATCCATTGAGTTAAAGCTCTGAGGGATGGTTAGTATACATATATTATGTAAGAGGGTAGTTTAGATAAGATGTAGGCGTAACCCCTTTTGAGTATAGTAATGATAAATTAAATAGTAACGAGATTGATTAACCATAGGACATACAAACACTACTCAATGAAGATAGACTCAGTTTGAACTCACAGATCTCTCGTGTATAACTCAGAAGGTAGTAATGAATTTAGAAGTAACTCAGTTAGAGGGAGAGAGAAGTAAGCACCCTAGATACACCTTGGCAGGCAGCCAAAACACACCAACCACCCTCAATAATCTCTATCAAGTATTAAAAGCTTCGTAATAAATGACAATGGTGGGTGAGTGAACTCTCTGGTTTGTAATAACTCTCTAGTAATCACTTCTGAACTCTAAAAAAAGATCATCCTCTCCTCAAAGGTGGTTGGGGTCCTTAAATAGCCTCCCACATCACCCCCAAGGCAACTCTGCCATTAATGCCGATGAAATACATCCCTCATACTTTATGTCACAAACATTAAATACCTGATGCACTAGTTGTCTCCATGTCATAAACATTAAATGCCAAGACATGCCTTTTGCTTAATCACTGTGTGTCAGGGGGATTTTGTCACAGAGGTGGCTCACCAACTGTTTGACAGCCCCAAATACCTCGGTGGTTTACTCAATTATAGGTATGACATTGCCTAACTGTCTAGTGACATCAAATAAAGTGGTTGTGACATTAAGTAGAGGGTTGTTTGGCTCACAACTCAACGCCCGATGGAACTCAAAGTTGCTCCCCCCGAGGTTCCACGGTTAGGGTTCTTCGGTGTTTTACCAGGTGTATCAAAGAGGGTCGGACAAGACCCAATGGTGCCTCACTTCTCAATCCTCCAAACCAAGTCCCTCTAAAGTTCCCACGGCGAGGTTATTCGATATAGCATGAAAGCTCTCCCAGGCCCTGCCAAGCCTGGTCTCTCATGAGTACCGTTTGACCTCACACTAAAACTCATTATTATTCTCGTTACATCATTACAACCATTATAGCTTATAGTCAATATAAACAAAGATACAATATGACAAACAAAACAAGCTAAAGTATGAGTTGCCATGCTAAGCTGCCTTACTGAGTTTCCACGCTTGAGCTGCCACGCTGAGCTGCCTCGGTTTCTTAATCCCAAACATTGTTGCTAATGGGGGGAATTATCCCTAATCTCAGGATTACCTTCAAGCCCCCTCTACATATTATATGTGTTATGTATGTGTACTTGGTAGAACTAATTTATCTTGTATAATAGTGAGACTAATATTATACAGATTTGAAGATAATGTGTGATAGTTTATGAAAATAACTAATGAAAGTTATTAAGTAACGAATTGTTATATAATCATTTAGGATGAGATTAAAATGATTACGTTTTGGGTAAACTAGATATGCGAGTGGGGTAAATGCGTAGACATGAGGTTGAGTTATCCCTAGACGAGTTGGGTAGCTTGATTAAGATTAAAATGCATACGTTTAGGTGCGCACTATAGCTGAGGGGTAAGATTGAGTCTCAAGAGAGTGCGACGCCACTTTATATTATGAAATTGTGCATTCATTATTACTATGCATTTTAATTCACTTGCTAAACTATTTTCAAACCTTGGGCTCTGACCCGTTTATATCCTTTATATTTCTTTATTGATTATATATTATAGGTGTCCCACCACATGGACGCCAATGTTGAGTCTTCCATTCATGTGTAGATGGAGTTGTAGCATGTGCGGACTGTTGCAGGGTTTTTGTTGTATCCGCTTCTCATTTTTTGGATATCTAGTTAAGGATCAACATTTGTAAATCGGGTGTGTATACCCAAGCGTTGTATGATGTACTTCTTTTACATTTTAGATACTTGATATTGTATGGTATGTTACCCGAAAACTTATTCAGGTATATTCTTTTGCTGTACATGTTGTATATATATGATTACTTTCTGTAGTTTTTTAATGTTCTACATGTTTTGGAAAACAAATATTTGGCATCCGTTTATTTTTAATAACAGATGGTTAGTTACTTTTTAGTCTATTCGACAGTTGATGCTGAGAATGATCCACTTGAGATTCATGTTTTATCTTAGTATAGGGATGGCCACCCGTTATTATTATAGGCGGGCTGTCACATCAAAGTGCATGGTTGGTTCTCTTACCACCCCTAAATTACCCTCCTTCGTTTTGCATGAGACTAGAATTTTCGATGTTGTCTTTGTTGATACGTGAGCCAAAGGCACCAAGTGATGATATTTATGTCTACTTAGCAACGTTGGTAAAGGTATCGAAAGATTTATGGGTAGCGGGTGTAAAATCACTTGACTCTAACAAATAAGAAGAGGTCACGTTAAAAGCTATATGGATCAACGCAATTTATGATTTCCCAGCTTAAGGGACTTTATCGAGCTGTTATGCTCATGGTTACTTTGGGTATCCCATTTGTGAAGAGAAAATTGGATCTCAACATCTCAAGGATAGTGAAAAACTTATATATCATTCTCATAAAAGATGTTTGCCTCCCGGTTAGAGGTTTAGATTTGATAAAGTTTCTATTTTTTTGGGGTGGGGTCAAACATAGGTTACCTCCAAGAAAGCTTTTAGGTTTTATAATTGCAATGAATTTCTGGGAATGTATCACTAATGTGATTGGTAAGAATCCAAAATTCAAGAATATCAATCATAAAGAGACCCGTGCTGAGAATGAAGCCGAGAAAAGAAGCGCATGGTCTAGGAGATCAATATTATTTGACTTGTCGTATTAGAAGGCCCTGCGCGCCATGTATTAGATATCATGCATGTCAAAAAGAACATCATTGAACATATTGTGAGAACATGCCTAGGTGGAAGTCATTTGAATGATGGAGAAAAGGCAAAGCGTGATCTTAAAGTGTTGAAAATTAAATCACAATTATGGTTGAAAGACAACAATAGTGGGAAGAATATGATTCCCCTTGGGGCATATACTTTGAAGAGAAAATAAAGAAAGGTTCTTTAAGACACACTTCATAATTTTAAATTTCCTTTTAATTTCTCATCAAAGTTGTTGAGGATTATGAGGTATGCCACACATGATCTACAAAAGTGTAAGTCTCATGAGTGAAATATGATAATGCAATTAATCCCTTTATTGTTTAAAAATTGTTTTTCTAACCATAAGGGTTTATGAAGGGCCTTTATGCAGATTAGACTTTGCTTCATGCTTTTGTGCACAAAATTAGTCAACTAAAACTATATCATGGTTGCATAAGAAACTCTAGTAGAAGCAACTTGTGTTGTAGAAGTACTTCCCCTCGGCATTCTTTGACATAACTATTCACTTGTTTGATCACGTATGTGATGATGCTCTTCTTTACGGCCCAGTAAGATAGAGATGATAGAGATGAGTTCACCAATGATGGTGGTCAAGTCATGGGCAAATGAGTTGAACTAACAAGTTTAGAATATGATCAAGTGGATCATTATATGTTTGAAACCCAAGAAGATGTCAACAAATGGAGAGAGTAAGTTCATGTTGTAATTTTACTTCGTGTTGTTATCTTATATACTTGATCACCATCTTGATAAATTTATCATTAAATATAGAAAATATAATGCATCTAGGCACAATAAAAAATGAAGGACAGTTTTACATTCAGACAGTGAATTTAGACTTTAGGTGTCACGGGAGGTAATTATGACACCCCGCCTATTTTAATCCCGGGTGATCAGTCCATTATTAATTTAAATCGGAATCATTAATGGTTTCATTCTTAGCATCAATATCGAAAACTTGTTATTCACTAATCACCTATGTCAAATTAAGCTGGTGCCAATTTTATTCTTTTATTCTTAACACATGCAATAATAATTTAAATGAATTAAAACAATCATACATGAATCTAATCTGAACAATCCCACGACATATATAAATAATTAAGTAAAGGAGACCAAATAAACCATTGATTCTCTAATTAAAATAATCCAACCACAATCCAAAATAAGTAATTAAAATCTTAATACAGTTTAATGCATAACTGAAATAAATAAATAGTCTGTCGGCAACACGCCCAGATGAGCTGATAATGAAATCTCCTATCTAGAAAGAATGAGCTGAAGTGTCTAAGAAAATATCCTGCAAGCCTCCACACTACTGCAGCTACGTGTCACTAGATAGGAACTCTAAGCTAGGCGTCCCTGTGGATGGACACTTAAAATTTTTCAAAAATATTTTAATACGGGTCAGAGCCCAAATAAAACATTTTAAAAATATTTAGTAAGCATTTAAATCACAATTTAAGTCAGTTATTTATTACACATGTATTACTCATGTACGCTCATTTAAGATTCTCACCTCTTAATTAATGTGCACGTCTAGCGTATTTTACCTAACTAGTATCCCTTGCCCAACTAGCTAAGGTGATGACTACTCTCGATAAGTCTAATTCTCATGATTATCCCCATACTATACTTTACTATGGTTTCAATAATAAATTATTTATTTTCCTTTTATTATTGAGCCACTTATTTAAATCTCACTATTTAATTTTCTTTTTAGATATTCATCATCTATCAATTATACTGTTTCACATAAGTAGGTCTATTACACGGGTAAATATATTCATCACACATACAATAAATACACACATATAACATCCCCGAAATGGCCCCTCGTGATGATGGCAACTCTGCTATCAAGTCCATGTACTTCTCGTACTCAATAAAGGACTATTGGTTTGGCATGTTTCGTCGAAACCAAAATAAATAAACATCATAGTGGAGCCAAACATGGTTCAAAGCCTTTGGGATACGTAAATACCTAACTTACCCAACTGACCTTCCAATCCTACTAATACACGACACATAGTGGATCGCCCTAAGTTCCATGCTCTGGGAACTAATCCAGACCTCACTAGAATCGTCAAGGTGGGATCGCCCTCTGTGAGTAAACCTTGTGATAGCAGGCAGCGTAGGTATGTTCACACACATAATCAAATCCTATCTATAGGTATTCACAAAACCTATTTATATATTATTCTGTAGGTATACACACAACCTAATTTCATCAACTCATACGTAGTATATATTTCACTCGTATATTCAACGTACCATAATTTTCAATTAAACTTCCATTTCACATAATTTTGATTATCTCTCACTACTCTAAGGGTCCTATTTATCCCTTAATTAATATAACTAGTTTAAAATACGAACTGGTGGCCACGCGTTTGTAATGAAAAGATCTATCTCCAAGACCTAAAACCTAGGGTCGTTCAAGCAACACACCAAATCTCGTTTGAACAATTTACACCTTCTTGAGGTTCAAACCCTTTTAAATAACCACGTAGTTCATTATCCAAGTGTAGAATAATAATAATAATCACAATAAATCAACCGAGACAACCTCCAATGGGACTACAAACCCAAAAATAACATTTCTTAAAATTTTCTCCACCAATCTGCCCAGATTTTTAAAATGTAGTTTTGAGGCATTTTAGAGCCGTTTTTGGAGAAACTGTATCTGTAACGACCCGGATATGATTATGATAAATCATGTTTAAATCATTCTTACTGTATGGGATGGGGATAATTTGTTATTCTAATATATAATGTTAATTTATTTTGTTTAGTCTAATCCTACCTTCATAACTTATGAAATATTGAATTAGTCCCAAACACAAATTTGTGAAGTCTTCGGTAGGAATGTTTGAGTTCGGGACTAGTTTTGTCCACTATAATATAATAATTGACTTGAGGTGAAAACTATATAGTTGTATATATATGAGTTAAGTTTGTAACACAATAAACAGTGTATAAAACAGATGTCCGAGCAAGAAGTTACACTGGAATTACGAAGTAGGGCCAAATTTGTCCATTCGTTAAATGATATTTTGTCTT
This sequence comes from Sambucus nigra, assembly GCA_949130495.1. Taxonomy (NCBI): domain Eukaryota; kingdom Viridiplantae; phylum Streptophyta; class Magnoliopsida; order Dipsacales; family Adoxaceae; genus Sambucus; species Sambucus nigra. The sequence continues at coordinate 660,359,263 of OX422210.1, forward strand.
ATTAAGCTAACAAATGGTGGATAATGATTGGTTAAGGAAGGAGGTGGGTTTTGACTAATTTAAAGTCTTGAAATAAGATCTTCCTTCAGCACATTTCAGACATTAAAGAGTTTGTCTTGAGAGGAAGAGAAGTGGGAAGTCGAAGAAAAAGAATTGAGGAGAAAAAATGGAAAAAATCTGTGGGAAATTACGGAAGCATCCTTAAGGTAATTCGATATGTAAATCTTGTTAATTTTTTTGTGTGACTGATTGAAAGGTGATAAATCATAGATTGTTTACATAACTTTCATGTCTTGGCTTATATGTATGAGCATATGTGAGTTTAAGAAAAGTGGAACGTGTAAATCATGTATATTGCTTCGATTGGAAACCTTGTGTATTCAAACTCCCGTATCTTTTTGTATATTTATTAGAATTGAATAATTAAATTTGGAGATAAAAACATACTCATATATGTACAACATTTCCAAAATTTATGTGAAAATACCAATAAATGAATCTTTGGTGAAAACTTGAAGTTCAAGTATAAAATCTTCCCCAAAGGTATAAGTATGCATACCAGGTGTTCGAATGTTTGCTTGAAATAGCAAATGAATGTTAAAAATTATGAAACTTTAATTTTGTATTTTTCAATATTTTTATGGATATTGGGTGAAATATTTCAAGAAGTTATGATGTAGGAAAATTATGAAAATTCCTGGAAGTTAACTATACGATAAAAGAGTCTATAGGGCAGATTTGCTTTGTAATAAAGAAATGGACACATCTTGCTCTAAGAAACTTGAAATGATGTGTTGTATTTTATATTGGGAACCTAATATGATAAAAATTGTATTACCAAGATGAAATTAAAGTATGTTTAGGCTATGGATTGGACATGTTAAATATTTTAACATGAAATTGGATGAGACTTCATTTATGATAAATGATTTGAATGGGATCATATGATGCTTATAAATTAGGTCAAGTTTAAGTTATTATTTGGATTATTAATATCCTTATGATGACACTAATATTGTAAGAATTTATATGTGAAAGGGAAGAAGAACCGGTTGAACAAGTGCCAGACAAAGGAAAGGGAAAAACACATGAAGTGGCCAAGGTGAGTGTACTCAGTGGAAAGAGATGTATTATACATGGTTATGGAGTTGATTTAAATATCATTCACGGGTAAGATGCATTACACATGGTTATGATTAATTGCATTTAATTTTTTGCAATAGTGTAGTAGTGATGCATTTGCTGAGCTATTTTGCTCATGGTTCCTATGTTTATGTTTTTCAGGTACTGTGATATCACTGCCAAATCTAGGAGGTCGGTGGGGATAGCAAGGGATGCATAAAACCATGATTTTGGTCAAAATTAAATGGGGTAATTTAATCTCAGTTATCTTTTCAGTAAGTTTGAATAAACATAATTACCTTAAAGTTGTCAAAAGTTTTAGTTTTATTGGTTCATGTTAATAACTAGAAAAGGATACTCGTGTTTATGGTTTCCTTATGCTAATTGTGATTTGACTCACTTTAACTTTCAAACTTATTTATAAGTAAATGGGTTATAATAACTTTACAATCATAAGCTTACCCCAATCCTTATTAACATTATAATCTTATTCAACATTATTAATACACTCACGTTACTCGTTTGGTAACATGGACATTAAAAATAACATCACCACTGATAACTTTAACCATACATACCAACCCCATAATACTTATCTTAACTATTATATGTCATTTTTCTTTCAAATAACTTGAACAAATACCTTAATGTATCCCATTATGGTATCTGACATAACATCTTATCCTTACACATACTTCTTGGTGACTTGGTACAATGTCAATCATATTCATTGTATGCCATACTCTCAAGGATAACAAGTACATACAATGACAAATACAACTCAATATCCCCCCAACTAGTTCCTAATATTCAGACTCGACTAGCATCTTTCCCATACTTATACACAACACATATTTTTAAAAGGGCTCCCCAATATTTTTGAACTCCCAACTATTTAACACCTTGTCTCAACTTTATTATTCATATTAGCATTTCAAAACATCATAAGGGTAATATCCACTACATATACTCATAATATTAAATAAGTACATCTCAATATTATTAACTAGTGATTGAATTTCAGACCATTTCACATATTAAATTTAAACATATACAACTATTAATCTTCTCACTTCACCTTTACCATGTGAATCTTCATTTTCTTCACACTTTAACAACTTACCATCTCATCCTTTAACGGAATATAGGTTCTTGTACCTTATTCTACCACATAAATTATCACACACCAAACCATGGCTTAATAAGTGACACAACTCAAATCTACATATTCCAGCATAAGAAGAGATTACTTCCAATACTTCACAATTTTTGTATACCACATTTTATCTTTAAAAAATTTCCTTGACTGACATGTTTGTCCATACCACCAATAAAATAATGCAATGATTCATATTAAAATACATGTATTCACTATCATCCCCGAATAAAACTTAACATCTCATTTCCTTTCCATTTCACATATCATACAATAATATATATGTATAACTAGCAAATGGTAGTCAACAAAAGTCATTTTACTTATGATTCAAAATAATTTCTACTTCCACTGCCAAATCTAGGCGTTCCTCATAGTGCATGATTGCACAATATACATGATAGTGAATATGAAATCTTGGTTAAGAATAAGAGTTTAGTGAAAGATTGTCCAGTTTCGATATATGAAAAGTAGTGAGGCTATATTTAAATTAAGAAATTGTAAGGACGATATTTAGCATACTCTTAAACATCAGAAATGATATGGATAGTAGTTAAAGTCAAAAATGTATATTTGATGTTTAATGGAAGATGGAAATGTGATGTTTAATAAACTAGTCTGGTAATGTGATATTTATGATTCGAAATATTACACGATGATAAGGGTGGACTATAGGAATGAAGAAAAGTAAAAAATGATACTAGGTTTGTTAAAAATATTCATTCATTGTGAATATACAATATTACAACTGATCATCTAGTATGTGTGAATGTTTGACATAGGTATGTACAGGTATGAAGTAATATATTAGTTGGGGATTGGTTTTCATTAATAATAAATCATTAGACGATTATTCTTACGTGTAATAATAAAGAAACTAAAGTTATCATGAAAGAAGATTTGGTGTACATCGAGGAACCGGTTGAAATTCTTGGTCGTAAGGAGCAAGTATTAGGAAATAAAATTAATTTCATAGTTAAAGTGTTGTGGAGTATCCATGAAATTAAATAATCAACTAGATAAAGGGAAAATAGAATGAGAAAATTGTTTCCCAATTGTTTGATAAGTGAAAATCATCCTAAATTTCGGGGACGAAATTTTCTATGGGGGGAAAGGTTGTGACAACCTGGATATGATTATGATAAACCATGTTTAAAGAATTCTTACCGTATGGGATGGGGATAATGTGTTATTAGAATAGATAATGTTATGATATTTTGTTTAGTCTAATCCCGCCTTCATAACTTATGAAATATTTAGTTAGTCACAAACACAAATTTGTGTGAAGTCTTCGGTAGGAATGTTCGAGTTCGGGACTAGTTTTGTCCACTATAATATAATAACTGACTTGAGGTGAAAACTATATAGTTGAATATATATGAGTTAAGTTTGTAACACAATAAACGGTGTATAAAATAGAGGTCGGAGAAAGAAGTTACGCTAGAATGACGAAGCAGGGCCAAATTTGTCCATGCGTTAAATGATATTTCGTCTTATTAGGCTAACAAATGGTGGATTTTGATTGGTTAAGGAAGGAGGTGGGTTTTTGCCTACTTTAAAGGATTGAAATAAGATATTCCTTTAGAATATTTCATCCATTAAATAGTTTGGCTTGAGAGGAAGAGAAGTGGGAAGTCGAAGAAGAAGAATTGAGGAGAAAAATTGGATAAAAATCTGTGGGAAATTACGGAAGAGTCCTTAAGGTAATTCTATATGTAAATCTTGTTAATTTTCTTGTGTGACAGATTGAAAAGTGATAAATCATATATTGTTAATGTAACTTTCATGTCTTGGTTTATATGTATGAACAGATGTGAGTTTAAGCAAAGTGGAACGTGTAAATCATGTATATTGCTTCGATTGAAAACCTTGTGTATTCAAACTCCCATATCTTTTTGTATATTTATTAGAATTGAAAATTTCAAGTTGTAGATAAAAACATACTCATATATGTACAACATTTCCCAAAAATATGTGAAAATACCAATAAATGAATCTTTGGTGAAAACTTAAAGTTCAAGTATTAAATCTTCCCCAAAGGTATAAGTATGCATACCAGGTGTTCGATGTTTTGCTTGACATAGCAAATGAACGTTAAAAATTATGAAACTTTAATTTTGTATTTTTCAATATATTTATGGATATTGGGTTAAATATCACAAGAAGTTATGATGTATAAAAATTATGAAAATTCCTGGAAGTTAACTGAACGATAAAAGAGTCTATAGGGCAGATTTGTTTTGTAATAAAGAAATGGACACATCTTGCTCTAGGAAACTTGAAATGATGTTTAGTATTTTATATTGGGAACCTAATATGATAAGAATTGTATTACAGAGACAAAATTAAAGTATGTTTGGGCTATGGATTGGATATGTTAAATATTTTAACATGAAATTGGATGAGACTTCATTTATGATAAATGATTTGAAAGGGATCATATGATGCTTATGAATTAGGTTAAGTTTAATTTATTATTTGGATTATTAATATCCTTATGACGATACTAATATTGTAAGAATTTATATGTGAAAGGGAAGAAGAATCGGTTGAACAAGTGCTAGACAAAGGCAAGGGAAAAACACATGAAGTGGCCAAGGTGAGTGTACTCAGTGGAAATAGATGTATTGTACATGGTTTTGGAGATGATTTGAATATCATTCACGGGTAAGATGTATTACACATGGTTATGATTTATTGCATTTAATTTTATGCAATAGTGTAGTAGTGATGCATTTGCTGAGCTATTTTGCTCACGGTTCCTATGTTTATGTTTTTCAAGTATTGTGATATCACTGCCAAATCTAGGAGGTCGGTGGGGATATCAAGGGATGCATAAAACCATGATTTTGGTCAAAAGTAAATGGGGCAATTTAAGCTCACTTATCTTTTCAGTAAGTTTGAATAAGCATAATTACCTTAGATTTTTCAAAGCTTTAGTTTTATTGGTTCATGTTAATAACTGGAAAAGGATACTCGTGTTTATGGTTTCCTTAAGCTAATTGTGATTTGACTCACTTTAACTTTCAAACTTATTTATAAGTAACTGGGTTGGGTGTGTCTGTATCTTGGTGCGCCCAAAATAAAGCTTGTGATTCAAGTGCAAATCTATCGCAACAAGTAATATCCGATAAGTACGGAATCGTGATCCACAGGTATTGAAACACTCCTAAGAGAACAGGATTGGGGTAAAGGGATTCTCTGAACGTCACAAAAGTTAAAGTGTAAAAGATGATTTAATAGTTTGGAAAAGTGATTGAGAGTAATCTCTAAACTAACACACTATTGATGATCAGATGATTAATTAATAATTATGGAACTATGAAAAGAACTAAGGTAAGCTTGAGTTCAAGAAATTAAAAGGATCGAGGATCATTCTCCCACCTCGAATTCACAAAGAAGGGGATTATAGGGAATGGTTGAAATTAATTCTAATCGAGCATAACTAATTAAGTCCGAACATCAACCATGTAGAGACTAAACTCAACAATGGAGGATTAGGGGTTAATTAATTATTGCTAGATGGGTTGGGTTTGTAGTAAAGCTTCAAACACTAACTCTTGCATGACAAGATAAGTTAAGAAACTATGATACTCCAAAACCAATACATGAAGTTCCATTAGAACAATTATAAACCAAACCCTAAAATATTAAGTTCAAGCATCCAAGGTGGGATTATGATCCCCAATCATAAGTCTAGCTACTCATGATTGAAACTAAACTACACATGCTACTTAACAACATAGTTAAGTTAGTTATCTAGTTTAAACACAAACCAATACAAGGGATGGAATTAAATGCAAATTAAAGCTAGTGGAACAAGGAGAGAAGAAGTAATTGAACCTTTCTTGCATTAATAACAACAATTCAACTAGTAATCAAGGATTTACAAGTTGGTAAAAACCATAAATGAACTTTGACCTAGGAGAGAGAAGAGAGTGTTTTTCTATATCACCAAATATCTAACAAAAGTAATCTCCCTACCAAAGAGGAAAAACAAGGGATAAATCCCCTAAAAATCCAACCAAAATGGCAAACTAGTAATAAGAAGAAATCTGGAAATGCAGGGCCGAATAGATTCAGTGCCAAATCCGAATCGATTCAGAATTGTAGAGAATTGCCCCTGTATGTAACCGAATCGATTCGGTAGTAATGGCGAATCGATTCGGGCCTGCTGTGAGAAGGAGAGTTGCCTATATATGCATTAGTTGTCCCATGCTTCACCGAAACTTCCGTAACTTCTTCGTTCGAGGTCGGATTCAAGCACCGTCGGAGGCCACGCGAAGATAAGAAGAAGGTCTACAACTTCCGTGAAGAAATCGGGATCAAAACCCGAGTGATGAAATTACCAAAATGCCCCCGATTGTGCAAGTGTCAACGAAACTTTTTCGGATCAAAACCAAACTTCCCAAAATGCATTCCCGAGACCTATAAAAGCTCAATAAAGACACATACAAAGTATATATGATGAATTCAGGGGTTAGTCAATAAATGAGTATAAGAACCGGGAAATACATGCACGGGAAAGCTAGAATGTACAAATTAACGGGGTACAAAATACAATAAAAGTGACGCATCACACCCCCTAACTTATACATTGCTAGTCCCGAGCAATGAAGTATGAAGAAACAAGGGCCAACAACGCAACCATAATATAAGAAATATGTACAACGAAGGAAATATGCCACTTTCGTAGGCGAACGATTGCATTTAGCGTATGTAATAAGCCATTTTTAAACCCCTAGGTGGCCCTAGGGGACGAGTGAGGTCTCGTGAGGGTTTCCAGGGATGACACCCACAAACATCAAATCAAATCATATTATGATACGGAAAAATCCAATGCGTAGCTCAACAAATATCAAAAGAGCAAAATTTATCAACAAAGTGAACGAAGCTCACACAAAAGACGGCAATTATCGGCATTAAACAAATAACTTCAATAAAAATCGAAACCATGGAAATGCGAAATAAGCGGACACATGTGGTAATTTAGATTCGGCAAAACTTTCAAAATCCATATAAAAGCTAAGGCATGCATACTCAAGTTCTCTCTGGATGTTACTCTCAACAAATGAAACACTTAGAAATGGGATGTAACACACACGGGACATGCGGGCATTAAGAGTAATTGTAAAGGGAAACTAGGCCACACACATGTCATCAATGAAGAACGTAATATAAAAGTGAAAAATACAATCTCATGAAAGGATATCGCATATTAACCAAGAGAAAAGCATTTAAACAGATTATTGCTAATGTTCGACCTTTGAATCACATCACCCTAGGATCAAATAGGACTTTTGGGGGTATAGAATTTAGGCTAGGTTAGGGTTAGGAACAGAAAGGGATGTGTGTAGGATCAAAGGAGATTCGGGAATAGTGCGCGGGATAATGGATTTAATGGGAAATTTAGGAATCGAAATCAAATTCCACAAGCAATGTATTCACGAGAGTGAGACTTTGATATTCATGCACATGGGGAAATGGGAAACAACAAGGACCCATTTTATTTGAAACTTATTCTTTTCTTTGATTTTCTTTTCTTTTCTTTTCTTTGATTTTCTTTTCTTTTCTTTTCTTTGATTTTCTTTTCTTTTCTTTTCTTTGATTTTCTTTTATTTGATCACTCATAGCTTGATTGCAATCCATATAAACAACATCATTCAATCTCGGGAACAATCCCTAATCAAGGTACGGGAGGAGTAAATAAGGGTTTAGGACTCCAATGTGGAGTTGGACAGGGGATTTGGGGTTGAAATGAAAGGAATAATAAGGCTCAAGGGGGTTGACTAGGGGAACATTTAAGGGAAAGGTCAAGGTCATATGGGTTAAACAACAAGGGCCTATCATCCTTTCCTAGAGTTTCATGTGATTCGCGGAATTCAACACCATTGAAAATCATGCTCAAGTGATAAATCAGTTAGTATGCAATCAAATGAAAAGAAAATGAGATCGTCAACGAGTTCATTGATAAGAAAGAGATAGAGTGGGTGTATACGCTCACAAATGATGATAAGTCTCAATTTTCACTTTTGTAAGGGTATAGCATGCGCCTTAGAATAACGAATTTGAAACACTTTAAACCAAATCATAAATAATTATTTGTGTATATGCTCAAAACTTCACAGTTTAATTTTATGATGCTATTCACAATGCAAACAATAATGGGCTAAAGGGTAATAAATCAATGACTCAAAGCATGCTTCATAGCTATACAATAGGATATGTCGATCATATAAGTAATCATAGTAGATATGAGAGATAAAAAAAATTTTACTACTAACATGATAATCGGCATCACAATTGTATACCATACCCCCTAACTTGAATGAAACATTGTCCCCAATGTTAGTAGGGATAAAAAGGGAAAAGGGGTATGAAAATAGTCACCCCGTAAGGAGTAACTCGAGAAACGCGCAACGGCATGCCTGTTACAAGTTAGTACCATAAACAAAAATATATACAACAGAGATATATACAAGAACAAATATGAAACTGAAAATGAGTAATTTCATTTATAATAAAGAGTTGTGTACATGGGGCACAATAAAACCAAAATTAGAAAATACAATAAATGTACTCTCTCCTCCCCGCACTAATACAAAACCTAAAAAGTTCTAGCTAAAAATGAAAATAAGAACCACGGTAGACAGCAGCAGCAAAAACGGGATGACAGCGGCAGAGAAAACGGGGTCACGGGGGCCTACATATCGTCCGGATGGCGGCGCGGGGACTCGGGTGCGGGGGGGCACGAGGGGCATAAGGGTCATAAAGGTACGGAGGCATAGCAGCCTCGCCCCCTCGGAGGTGTGAAAATAAATTCATCTGCGCCCGAGTAATCATGGATATATCGCGCTCGTAAGCGCCCCGATAAGCAGAAAAATCGGCCTGGAACGATGCAAAGCTAGACATATACGTGCCCCGAAACTCCGAGAAATCAGCCTGTAACTCATCCATCCGCACCCCAAGATAAGCAATGGGGTCAACAGAAGATGGGGCGGGAGGTGGGACGGGATGAGGTACCTCCGGAATATCCGGCATAGGAGCATCTGCAGCGTCAGGGGCAACAGGGGCATCAAAGGCACGCTTCTTCCTCCTCTCCCAATAGTCTTGCCCCAAGCTCTTTGCGATAGTCTTATCATTAAACACCTTGGGCAGCCTCGGGATCTTGTCGCTGCCCAAAACCTCACACCTGGCATTCCTACAAATCCGGGAAATCAGACGCGCGAAGGGAAGAGTTATGGTTCCCTTCTCGCTGTAGGCAGCGTTCACAATTTGGTGCAATATGAAGGCAGGAAGACTGATGACCATGTCATTCGATAAGAGACTATATAAGAAGAGGTCCTGCTTGTAGCGAAGGACCGCCTTGGTCTGAGTGAGAATGATGGAGTTAACTGCGATGAGATGGAGGATACGGTGTACATCGGGCATGCCCGAAGTGGGGAAAGTTTCTCCCGCCCAAATCTTGTCGGGTGCAAGACGCGTAAGGAGTAGGTCTTGCGAAAGCTGAGGCGCGTCTGCAAGAACCGGGTAATGATATAGCTCGGGGTTAGATGCCCCGCTAAGGTGCATAGCCAAGATGGTCTTCGATATAGTGATCTACCTCCCTCTCACATATGCCTCATACGCGCCGCCGCGCATAGATACAAGAGAAGCGTAAAAACGGCGCACGTGGTCCTCATTGACCTCGCCTCTCATGGCCAGATGGGCCTCCCAATTGAATTTGGCCAAAAATCGCCGCACAGAAGCGGGCATCTCCTCAACAATCACCTCCTTCTCAATAGCGATCGGGCGACTGGTTTTGAACATGGCCCGATACCATTCCATCTCTTCCTTGGAACGAAAGGAGTCGAAACCAGCTCCTCCCCGTCCAGTAACCACATAGGCGGTTGGCTTGGTGATCGAAGGAACCTACAAGGCAATTTAATTTGATACATACACAATTAGTGTAATGCATAAAATCAAAGTGTTCGTGAAAATTGGGGATACTAGGTTCGGATGGTGTGCGTTGGGAAAAATGGTCGAGTAGACGTAACCGATGCACATCATACTCAAACAAAGACAATTCAACAGGAATGTTTGATAAAAGGTGCGAATATAGAGCATTAGCGCACAAAATCTTCACAGAGGCAATTTATCGAACACTTAATGTGCAATGTATAGAAAGTAGGGTTAAAATAACATGTTTAATATGAAACAACCCCAACAAATACAACTGAATCATCAAAGCATCATAAACAAGTTGTATTTGTTGGATTTATACCACAAACAATGAGATAATATGGAGCATTTGGCATAAAATTCGAATTTTTGAAATATCACAAATAACCCTACTTTCTATACCAAGAACACTAAATATGAATTGAAATTGAATAGAGTGGATTGAAGTAGTTACCTTGGATGAGGAAGCCTTGGATGAGGAAGCCATGGATTGAATATGATTGGAGGAATGGAAATGATAAGGGAGAGGCAGTTTTTGCAGGCAAAGGGAATAGAGAGAATGTGAAGAGGAAAATAAGAAAATGGGGGAATTTTAAGTGACAGGGGGACCGAATCGATTCGGTGGAAAAACCGAATCGATTCGCAAATCTCGAATTCAACACTGGAAGGGGCCCGAATCGATTTGATGGAAAACCGAATCGTTTTGCAAATGGAGACCTGACACTTTTGATTTACCGAATCGATTCGCCAGAATTGCGAATCGATTCGCAAACCCAAAGTTGGCTACTGGAAGGGGGGCGAATCGATTCGGTGGTTAACCGAATCGATTCGTCATTGGAGACCTGAGTTTCTGCTTTGCTAAAACAGCATTTTTTCGAGGGTGGCTGGATTGGGCTGCAAATGGGTGGATTCATGGACCCTAAAGGTGGGGCTTAATATGTACAAAGGGTCCGGGATAAAAATTTTGCGCCCCACACATGCCGGGGGATGCTCGGCACAAAAAATACAATTCCGAAGTCCTATAGAGCCCCGTAAACGGGGTCGGACAATGGAATCGTGTCCGAACATGGGTCAAATGGTTCTAGGAAAGGCTTGAGACGCTGACCATTGACCTTGAACAACTTCCCATCAGATGGGTTCTCAATCTCAATTGCACCGTGATGATGGACGGTCTTAACGACAAACGGACCCGTCCACCTAAACCTTAGCTTACCAGGGAACAAATGTAACCTAGAGTCGTATAAGAGAACTTTTTGAAGAGGGTGAAATGTTTTTCGGGATATGCGATTGTCGTGTCTATCTTTCACCCTTTGCTTATAGATTCTCGCGCTCTCGTACGAATCATTCCGGAGTTCATCCAACGCATTGAGTTGGAGCATTCGCTTCTTTCCGGCCTTGTTTAGATCAAAATTGAATTTCTTGATCGCCCAATAGGCCTTGTGCTCGATTTCTACTGGTAAATGACATGGTTTGCCGTACACAAGTCTAAAGGGCGACATACCCAAGGAGGTCTTGTAGGCCATACGATATGCCCATAAAGCGTCATGAAGCCGAAGAGACCAATCCTTGCGGTCGGGATTGACCGTCTTCTCTAGGATGTGCTTGATCTCTCGATTGGCCAATTCAGCTTGGCCATTTGTCTGTGGGTGGTAGGTAGTTGCAACTTTATGAGTTACCCCATACTTTCGCATAAGAGTAGCAAATGGAGAATTGCAAAAATGCGTCATGTTATCGCTTATGATCGCCTTCGGAGTTCCGAAATGCGAAAGCATGTGTTCCTTAAGGAACTTAAACACCACCCGATGATCATTGGTTTTGGATGCAATGGCCTCGACCCACTTTGATACATAATCTACGGCCACCAGGATGTAAAGGTTACCAAAAGACGGCGGGAATGGGCCCATGAAATCAATCCCCCAACAGTCAAAGACTTCAATTTCTAGAATGGGGGACATTGTCATCATGTTTCGACGGGTTATAGCCCCTAATTTTTGGCAACGATCACACGAAACGCAGAATTCGTGTGCATCCTTAAAAAGTGTGGGCCAATAAAGCCCGCATTGCAAGATTTTTGCAGCGTTTTTCTTGGAAGAAAAGTGGCCCCCACATGCCTCCGTGTGGGAGAGACGAATTAAGCTCTCATACTCATCATCTGGGACACATCTCCGGATGATCTGGTCGGGGCAATATTTGAACAGATACGGATCATCGAAAAAGAATCTCCTCACCCAACTAAAGAATTTCCTCTTCTCTTGAGGGGTCCAATGAGATGGAATCGAACCCGTCACGAGGTAGTTCACGATATCAGCGAACCACGGCAGAGAGGAAGTGGAGAACATCTGTTCATCCGAAAAGAATTCAGCGATGGGGAGTTGGTCCTTGGGTGCCTCAAACATTAAACGCGACAAGTGATCCGCGACAACATTTTCTACTCCTTTTTTTATCTTTAATAGTCAAATTAAACTCCTGGAGTAAGAGAACCCACCTAATCAAGCGCGGCTTGGCGTCCTTCTTAGACAGAAGGTATTTGAGCGCCGCATGATCCGTAAAACAAACTATGGGGGATCCCACGAGGTATGCCCGGAATTTATCCAAAGCGTAGACAACCGCTAATAACTCTTTCTCGGTGGTCGAATAGTTCAACTGAGCACCGTTAAGAGTTTGACTCGCATAGTAAATGACATGGGGTTTCTTGTCACTCCTCTGTCCTAAAACAACCCCAACCGCGAAGTCGCTAGCATCACACATCAATTCGAAGGGTAGGGTCCAATCAAGAGCTTGAATTATGGGAGCGGTGGTAAGCATACTTTTCAAAGTCTCAAAAGCTGCTTGACACTCATCGTTCCATTCGAAAGGGGTTTCCTTGGAGAGGAGACTACACAAGGGTCTAGCAATCGAGCTAAAGTCCTTGATGAAACGATGATAAAATCCTGCATGCCCAAGGAAAGACCTTACATCTTTCAGAGATTTAGGGGTGGGTAAGTTGGCAATGACCTCAACCTTTGCCTTGTCTACCTCAATACCATCTGAGGAGACGATGTGACCTAAGACAATACCCTTAGTGACCATAAAATGGCACTTCTCCCAGTTTAACACGAGATTTTTCTCCACACATCTAGACAAAACCTTCTCTAGCATAGAAAGACAATGGTCATAGGAGTTGCCAAAGACGCTGAAATCGTCCATGAACACCTCTAGACCACGTTCTACCATATCACTAAACATGCTCAACATGCACCTTTGGAACATAGCAGGCGCATTACATAACCCGAAGGACATCCTTTTGTAAGCAAAAGTCCCAAAAGGGCACGTGAAGGTAGCTTTGTCCTGATCCTCAAGATCAAGTTCGATTTGGTTGTAACCCGAGTACTCATCGAGAAAATAATAGTAAGGATGGTCGGACACGCGTTCCAACATTTGGTCAATGAATGGAAGGGGAAAATGATCATTTAATGTCATTGCATTAAGTTTTCTATAGTCGATGCATACACGCCACCCAATGGTGGTGCGTTTAGTGATCAATTCCCCTTTCATGTTTTCTACAACGGTGACTCCTGATTTCTTTGGAACAACGTGAATTGGACTGACCCATTTACTATCGGATATCGGATATATGATATCAGCATCTAAAAGCTTGATTACCTCCGCTCTCACAACTTCCTTCATCACCGGATTCAATCTCCTTTGCATCTCTCGAGAGGGTTTTGCATCCTCTTCAAGATTAATTTTGTGAGTGCAAATCAAGGGACTAATTCCCTTCAAATCTGGAATTTGTCCACCCAAACGCACCCTTGTATCTCTTTAACAAGTCTATTAGCCTTTGTTCTTCACCCGCCTCGAGGCTTGATGAGACAACAACGGGATATGTCTCATTTTCGCCTAAGTAAGCATATTTTAACTCGGAAGGCAATTGCTTTAATTCAAGTTTGGGGAATCGCACATCCGAGGGAACTTCATACGAATCACGAGGGGGTAAGTCCTCAAAAACACTACACCAATTAACATCATCAACACTCTTGTCCTCATCTAACAACAAGCTCATAAAGTTGACCTCTTCATCAAAAGGAGAATATCTATTCTTCAAGTAAATCGGGTTCACAAGACATCCCTCTAAGGGGTCCAAAAAATATGTAGCATCAAAATGCTCTTGTACCACCTCCTCTAAAAAGTCCACCTCATGGACTTCATCATCGGGTTCTCCTACTTGGTTCGAAACATTGAATATGTTCATTTCCAAGGTCATATTCCCAAATGTCAGGTTCATTTGGCCATTCCTAGTATTAATTAATGCATTGGAAGTGGCCAGGAAAGGACGACCAAGGATAATGGGGGTAGTTCTACCGCTAGGAGAAGTAGGATGGGTGTCAAGCACCACAAAGTCCACAGGAGAGTAGAATTTGTCAACATGTATTGTGACATCTTCTACTACACCCCTCGGAACCTTAACGGAGCAATCCGCTAATTGGAGGGTTATTTTTGTGGGCTTGAGGTCCCCTAGACCGAGCTGTTCATAGACATGGTAAGGTAACAAATTTACACTTACTCCTAGGTCTAGCAAAGCCTGCTCAATTTTAAAGTCCCCTATCACACATGAGATGGTGGTACATCTGGGATCTTTATATTTGGGTGGTAATTCAGATTGAATTATTGAGCTAATGTTTTCGTCCAAGAAGGCTTTCTTCCTTACAAATAATTTCCGCTTAACAGTAATTAAGTCCTTTAAGAACTTAGCATAAGCGGGGACTTGCTTGATTGCATCTAAAAGAGGGATGTTAATTTTGACCTGTTTGAACATCTCTAGTATGTCAGCGTTATTAACATTCCCCTTTTGTGACAGGAGCCTTTGAGGGTAAGGTACGGGGCTAGGAAGCTTCGAAATCACATCCGACTCTAACGGGGCTTTTCCCTATCTCCGCCTCAAGGAGGCATCTTCGACCTCTAATGAGTCGGGCGAAACGTCCTCAACGACGGTGGGGACACTAGGAGGAGTGGGCTTATCAACGACTTTCCCGCTCCTTAAAACGGTCACAGCCTTAGCACTATCAGGAGGGGGGTTCGAAGTGTCATTGACACTATTTTGCCCCAAGGCCTTTTGAGGTTGGGAAGGGAATTTTCCCTTCTCTTGGATACTCAAAGCCGAGGTCAACTTGGAGATTTCCTTTTCAAGCCTAGAATTCGTGGCTTGTTGAGAGGTTATGAAAGATTGAAGAGTCTCTTCGAGGCTCCTCTTGTTCGGGTGAGCATATAATGGTATAACCGGACGAGGTGGTCCCTGTGGGGGACCTTGCATTTGAGCTTGGGGTGGAGGAACTTGATTATATGGTTGCTGAAAATTATGAGGTGGGGGAAGATTTTGATAATTCGGGGTAGGTGGATTTTGAGAATGTTGGGGCTTCCCATAAGAGAAACCCGGATGGTTTCTCCATGAAGGATTATAGCCCTCACCTAAAGGAGTCATGTATTGTTTCTTATAAGTGGCCATCGCGTTGGCTTGATCGTGAAGCATCACTTTATATGCCGGGATTGTTGGACAATCCCTCGTTGAGTGATCGTCAACGTCACAAATGGCACAATACTCCTCTACAAGTGAGGGAGAAGGATGGGATGGTTCCCTAGCTTTGGCATCCATTGCCTCGATACACTTAGAAAGTTGGGCTACTCTTAATGACATATCATCTCCTTCGGCAAGGTGATATATCCCATGGCTAGAGGAAGGTGGATTGGATGACCGGGCATTGGTTTTGCTAGGGTCCGAAGTGTCCCAATCTTGGGTGGTCTCGGCACAATATTTGAAATGTGCCCACGCATCATCCGGGTCCAAACCAAAAAACTCGCCCGAGCACATTGTCTCCACCATTTGTTTTGCATTGAGGGTAAGGCCATTGTGGAAAAAGGAGATTAATCTCCACTTTTCGAACCCGTGATGTGGGCACTTATGAAGTACCTCATTAAATCTCTCCTAACATCTCTCGAATGATTCACCTTCAGCTTGAGCGAAGGTTTGGATTTGACCCTTTAAAGAGTTGGTGCGATGAGTAGGAAAGAATTTCTTCAAAAATTGCGCTTGCATTTCGCGCCAACTCTGGATGGAATTAGGAGCCAAGGACCAAAGCCAAGTTTTGGCTTTGTCCTTTAAGGAAAATGGGAAGAGTTTGAGTCGTGTGACATCTAGAGGGCAGTTTTGATCGCTAAAAGTAGCGCACACCTCCTCAAACTCTCTAACATGAAGTTAAGGTTGTTCACTTTCCATGCCGTGGAAAGTGGGAAGTAATTGGATCATTCCGTTACGAAAATGGAATTACGCGGCATTGTAAGGAAAAATGATACAAGACGGAGAGGTGGTCCTCTGCGGTTGCAAATAATCACGCATGGTCCTATACGGGGGGTCGGGTGCAACCCCTTGACTACCGTGCTAACTAACATTATCGGCCATTGTTGTAGGATCGGAGTGGGCCCAGGTATACGAAGAAGACGAGACCGAACTAGAACGAGAAATTGACGGTAAAGGTCTCCAATAGTCCGAGGGATCACTAGACGATGGTTCAAGAATAGGATTCAAATTGCTACTACTCGAGTCTTGCATTCACGGAATTTTAGATTGATTTACTTTTTGGAAACCGTGATGTCACGGTGACCACAGGGAACGATAGTGTAAAGAGAATTTCTAAACCCTAAGATAGTTGCCAATCCCCGGCAACGGCGCCAAAAGCTTGGTGTGCCCAAAATAAAGTTTGTGATTCAAGTGCAAATCTATCGCAACAAGTAATATTCGGTATGTACGGAATCGTGATCCACAGGGATTGAAACACTCCTAAGAGAACAGGATTGGGGTAAAGGGATTCTCTGAACGTCACAAAAGCTAAAGTGTAAAAGATGATTTAATAGTTTGGAAAAGTGATTGAGAGTAATCTCGAAACTAACATACTATTGATGATCAGATGATTAATTAATAATTACGGAACTATGAAAAGAACTAAGGTAAGCTTGAGTTCAAGAAATTAAAAGGATCGAGGATCATTCTCCCACCTCGAATTCACAAAGAAGGGGCTTATAGGGCATGGTTGAAATTAATTCTAATCGAGCATAACTAATTAAGTCCGAACATCAACTATATAGAGACTAAACTCAATAATGGAGGATTAGGGGTTAATTATTTATTGCTAGATGGGTTGGGTTTGTAGTAAAGCTTCAAACACTAACTCTTGCATGACAAGAGAAGTTAAGAAACTATGATACTCCAAAACCAACACATGAAGTTCCATTAGAACAATTATAAACCAAACCCTAAAATATTAAGTTCAAGCATCCAAGGTGGGATTATGATCCCCAATCATAAGTCTAGCTACTCATGATTGAAACTAAACTACACATGCTAGTTAACAACATAGTTAAGTTAGTTATCTAGTTTAAACACAAACCAATACAAGGGATGGAATTAAATGCAAATTAAAGCTAGTGGAACAAGGAGAGAAGAAGTAATTGAACCTTTCTTGCATTAATAACAACAATTCAACTAGTAATCAAGGCTTTACAAGTTGGTAAAAACCATAAATGAACTTTGACCTAGGAGAGAGAAGAGAGTGTTTTTCTATATCATCAAATATCTAACAAAAGTAATCTCCCTACCAAAGAGGAAAAACAAGGGATAAATCCCCAAAAAATCCAACCAAAATGGCAAACTAGTAATAAGAAGAAAGTTGGAAATGCAGGGCCGAATAGATTTGGTGCCAAATCCGAATCAATTCGGAATTGTAGAGAATTGCCCCTGTATGTAACCGAATCGATTCGGTAGTAATGGCAAATCGATTCGGGCCTGCTGTGAGAAGGAGAGTTGCCTATATATGCATTATTTGTCCCATGCTTCACCGAAACTTCCGTAACTTCTTCGTTCGAGGTCAGATTCAAGCACCGTCGAAGGCCACACAAAGATAAAAAGAAGGTCTACAACTTCCATGAAGAAATCGGGATCAAAACCCGTGTGATGAAATTACCAAAATGCCCCCGACTGTGCAAGTGTCAATGAAACTTTTCCGGATCAAAACCAAACTTCCCAAAATGCATTCCCGAGACCTATAAAAGCTCAATAAAGACACATACAAAGTATATATGATTAATTCAGGGGTTAGTCAATAAATGAGTATAAGAACCGGGAAATACATGCACGGGAAAGCTAGAATGTACAAATTAACGGGGTACAAAATATAATAAAAGTGACGAGTCAGTATCTGTGAACAAAATGTAAAAAACTCGATTTTCTATGAGATAATGAAGATGGAATAACTATTTTCGGAACCAAAACAGCGTAAAACAGTAATTAAGATGGCAGTGTATGTTTTAAATGATTCATAATTTACCCAATATCGTAAACTTCTCCAATTTAAGAAATTTTACAATTCAATCCCTAGAATGACGTTATTGCATTTGCATCTAGATGGATGGTCTCATGATCTAAATCTCATAACTTTTGATTTCATTTTGTTTATAAGAGTGGATTCATTCTACATGCAATCATATTCCCAATTATAAGGTATATTCATCAAATCACAAAATATCATCAATTTTACTAAATTCAAAGGCCCCCTACTCTACATGGGTATTATAACTCATAAAAATTTGCAAGATAAATACTTGCCTTATATTGGAGTGGTCTGATTTTGATCCTCTTTAGTGAAGCTTCTCTTCAAATCCTTTCTCCAAGAGTGGTTGTGTGCTAAATTGAGCTTGAATTCTCCAAAACCCTTGCTTAAGCTCCAAGAAAACTCTTCCTCTCCTCTCTACTTTCCTCTTCTTGATTTATAATCTCTTAACCCTAGCATCACATCACCACTACTATATATAATACTCAAAATCTCAAAATTCCCTTAACCCTAAGTGATAAAATGACTAAAATGCCCTCTCGGGTTGTCAATTATGTCTAAAATTATCGCGGGTCCCAAACTATACACCCGTGTATACTATTTTGAATGTTTCGACCCTTCTAGACTCAACCATAGCCTCAAAATAATCATCTGAGTTACTCATAATTTATTTTCTATCTCTACCTTATTTAGTCCGTTTATGATATTCGTCTGAGATATCGTACTGTCACGTCACTATCACTCTTTGTGACATCAATTATATAATTACTAATCACTTTGTAATTTTTTTATTCAATAAGCGTGAATCATTTCTATCTGATTAATAATTTAATCACCCATCATATTTAGTACGTCACACGTGTAATTTAAATTTTAACCAAATTAATTCATTTTTAATTCTTTAAAAATACGGGTTGTTACATGATACCACGTCACGGCTTGCTCGTATCACCACTAGACCCAATTTCATGGCACATAAGTATAAGAAGTAATGGCTGAACGATTAAATATTCTCATCGAGGTTGCATGAGAAAAATACTTTGTAACAAAACAAAAGCATTTCATATAAGGCTCTTACATATTTCATGGCTAGTGCCAAGACAAAAACCTCGTTTAATGCAAATATTTTATATAATTAGACTATATGTATTTTAAATGGGTTGTGTTTTACTGTGATTGGGTAAGAGTTAAGAACAAAAATGCTTGTAAATTTGATTCGGGTACCAATTTGATGATGTAAGACTTGTCTAGGATTAAGAGCAAGGATCATATGAATGATGAGCCATTTGTTTGTGCAAATGAAAAGATTAAGCAAGTGTTTTACTCAGAGTATAACAACAATGAACTGTGGCCAGTCATCTTTCATGCGCCAAAGCACCTAACTAGTAGCGTAGAACCTGGATGCTCCTACCGATTATCAATCCATATTGTTGACAACTTGAACTTGATATAATTTCTAGATACTTTACATGAGTAGAGTTATTTGGGTTGTAAATGTACTGAGGATTCCAATTTATAATTTGTAATATGTAAATTTAATGCGGATCTCAAACATTAATTTATTATTTGTTAACTCTAATGTTGGTTGTTATATTAAAATATCCTGAAAATTTAAATTAACAACAAAAATGTCTAAAAAGAGGCACGATCATGTCACACGGTACTAAACTAACTTATAAAAACAACTGGTGTAGTCATGTGAGGATTTCCATTTGATTCTTATATCCCGATTAAGTATTTACATTTGTTCACTAATGAAAACAAAAGGGTGGAATAGTTTTGTGTTATTTGAATTCTTATATCCCTAACATGAGTGTTTTCATTTGATTTATGTTATACATTATGCTACTAAAGCATATGTTTATACAAAATATGTCTACATGAGGCCATTGGACCTTGAGATAAAGCGAGGATGACGAGGGATTATCTACAATAAGCCCATCAAGTTTGGCAAATAGGAGAGTAGTTAAAAACAAGAGTGGTCTATATATGAGGACGTTAGAATTATTGAAATCGATAATTGGTCACGGGTACGGTGATTAGAGGAACATGCACATGGAGCTAAAGATGGCCATTTGGGGGACCTTAGAGGTATGGAAATCTCAATGTTTATATTATATATCTTACCTTCAAATAAGATTTTATTATTATGTTTTTTTTAATGTTAATTCACTAACTTTCTTATAATATATGTTTGTTGGACAACAACAATTCAACTTGCCCCCAAAATCGCGAGACAATGTATTGGGTTTCTTAATAATGAGGCATCCGAGAGACAGTTTTCCACCCAGCTCGGTGAGGACTAAGCGGTCAAAAAGGTGGATTTGCACTACTCCAGGTAGATATCGTACACAGAGCTAGAGCATAGGATGGTAACTAAATTGATTTAAATTACATTGTTTTAGTGGTAAGTAAATTACTATAATTTGCACTACTCTCATATAAAGCTTCAGACGAAGAAGGGTGAGGTACTAATACGCACATTGCCGAAACTATCATAAATTGCAATTGAAATTATATTGTCAATTTCATATTGTTTATTAATATTCTTTTTCAAACTTAATAATTTATTTTATATTGTTTTGAGAGAGGCTAAAGTCAATGCACAACACCCAAGGTTATGCCGGCTAGGCATCTCTGAGTACGGATACAATGAGCCAAGTGTTAGGCCAACATAAAAAAAAGTTTGTACTCGGGGTATCATCTCCCGGATAGTAAAGTCAAAGATAATTGGCATTGTTTCCAGTAAGAGTGGGTTATCCTCCAAGGTCGACACATACTAAGCAGACACATACTCAAAATTGGAAAATCTCCAACAAACGATGAACCACATGTTCGAATGGGTAAAACGCGCAGTCATAGATGCAGGGAAGGGGAAGGCGAAGGAAAAAGTAAAGGGTAAGGAGAAGGCAGGTGAGGGGGCCACTACTCCATCCCCCTAACTGACTCCTATCAAATCACCATCCTTATACGATATGTACTCTAACCCTCAACCTATGTATATCGACTCCATTTGAGCCAGCTGGGGAGATAGTATATATTTGTGACACTCGTGGAGGCGAACGAATTGACAAGGGAGTGAAGGACATGAGAATAACTCTGGGTACCATGGTACACAATCGTCCATTGAGTCCTTTTAAGTCTCGGATCCAAGTTACTGAAATTTTATCGAGGAAAGATGATGAGGTATTTGGTTGGAGAACCAGTGTTTGTTATATTGTAGGATTTACATTTGATAAAACTTGGTTGATGTAATTAAACTTTTTATGTTTTTACGCAATTAACTTGAGACATATTTAATTTGGTTTGATATATGGAATCAGTGTATTTTGTTTTTGATTTCATTGCTATGTCATTTTATATTATTGATTGTGTTAAGTTGGTTTGGACAAAAACATGACATTTTTTAAAATAGGTTTACTATTAGGTAGCCCAACAATAATTGTTTTCATGTTCTACAGTTTTGTCAAAGTATAGTACCATGACAAAACTGTGACAATTCAAAGCTTGTCATGATCCAAAACGATGACAAAAATAAGGGACCATTCGCATGGCCATCATTTGAACTGTGCACACGGATGCCTATCCATTTCAGTAGTTTCCAAGATCATGCGCACGAAAAAAAGTTGTAAGGACATGTTTTATAAATGTCCGAGGTAGAATCTAGGAACTTTCCAAGTGTCCTAGATCACAATTAAGTATGTCTGATACCGCTACATTTGGCACTTCTCCACGATCATCCACGATGGCCATGATCCGAATTCATGCATCCATCATCTTTGTACGTGCATCATGGCTCAAGCAACATACGCTTCAACTGTTCCCACTACTCCACGTACTTATGGTAAAATAATTTTAATTGGAGTTTTTATTTATTTACATAAATAGTTGGGCATATTTTTTAAATAAATTTTGAAGTCTGAAAGATGATAAACACGCAAGATCTATTTTAAGGAGGCATTTTGAGACACGTCATTGATGTGGTTCGAACGACATCCTATGTGGTTCGAACAAGATGCCATCTTATTCAAATGACATCATATGTCGCTCAAATGATGCACTGCCTCAAAATGTGTATTTAAACAGTGTTGATTCTACATGTTTTCCCAAGTCTGCACACCTCCATTTCTTCAAAATAGTAGCACTTGTTAGACTTCTTTTTTTAAGGTTTTTATCCCTTTTTGATTCACAAACAATTCCCAATCCTTTATGTGAGTCCTCTAAATCCCAAGGAAGATTATTCAACTCATCTAGAGTACACTTATGGAGAAGAAGAAGCTTTTCCATTACTGACCACCTGGAGTTCTTGCGGGGCGTCTTGCTGATGTCATCGAACTAACGCCAGCAGGTATTTCGTATGTCACTACTTGTATTTTCATTGTAATCCGTGTAAACCGATATTTATAAATTATAGTGGAAATAAGACGGTTTTGCCCCTGTGGGGAAATGTCCTCAATTGTGATTGTCTTGCCTGCTTAGTTTATTTCATTAGTCAATCATGTTTGTTTGCAAGAGTTTGAACTTATTGGGTCTAAAATTGGAATTTAATTAAATAAGTTTGAAATTCATTGCTGGCGCACTCTCAAATTGGTATAAGAGCCATTTACACAATTTTACCGTGTAATTTTCCCATAATTTTTTTTTGGATATCAATTTTTGTTCTAAAAATTGATCTTTGAAAACGCGCAATTTCAATGGAAAACTTATATAATAGAGTCCCAATTTTTTACGGGTCAAATTACACATATTGAGAAGCCCGTATGAAATCTCACTTAAAGGCTAGACGAACGTGTTTGGGTTATGTGTGAAAGAGGGTGGACGCCTCCTACTATCACTGTAGATAACGTAAGTGCTTTAAAATCTGTGACTGCATGGATTGAGGATGAATTTAAATGGAGCACATATAACTCGCGTGGCCTTAGTGTTATTTCTAGATCCATCACACCTGCCGAGTTTCGACGCATCATGACATGTACAACGTCTAAAGAGGCATGGGATGTTTTGCAACTTACCCATGAAGACAAAAATACAGTGAAAGAATCTAAATTGCAAAACTTAACTACACAGTTTGAAACTATCTCCATGCATTAAAATGAATGTTTCGATGAATTTTATTCACACTTATCTGATATCGTAAACATTAGTTTCAACTTAGGTCAACACATTCCTAATGCTAGAATAGTTAAGAAAATTTTCAAAAAAATTAGGTAATTTGAGTAGGCTGAAATTCGAAGAGTTAGTTGGAGACCTACAAACCTATGAAATCAACATGTTCCCAAACATGATAAAATCAAAAGACAAAGGGGTATCACTTAAAGCCCAGGCCAGAAAGAGTGAGGGGTCAAAGAGAGGTGAGTCTTCTAAGAAAAGAAAGGAAGATATGTTTGATTCCGATTCTGATTTTTGACTTAGATAATTTGGTTCTATTTGCTTAAAATTTCAAAACAATTCTTAGATTAAAGAAATTTGGGAATTTTAAAGATAAAAAGAATTTTGAGAAAAATAAATCTGAAAAGAAATTTGAGAAAGATAAAAAGGACACCCCTAAGAAAGAAATTGAGAGATTCTTTGAGTGCAGCAGTTGAGGTCATAGGGGGTTTGAGTGTGCAACTAGGTTAAAACGTCTAGAACAATCTAAAGCTGCGTTAAACACCACCCTTAGTGACGATAGCGAGGTCAAGTGAGTAGACTCTAGAGATGATTTATCTCATGAATATAACTTCACTGCATTCATGGCTAGTCATGTGAGTACTGAGAATGCTCCTCACGATAATGAGGATGCAAGCTTATAGGGACAACTCAACAGTGACGGTAGTGTGAACGAGATTCTGCAAGTGAGAGCGAGAGTGATCTTCAATGCGCGTACGCTGATTTATATGCTGATACGTTCAAGACCAAAAATCGTACAAAAGCATTAGCTCTTAGGATAACAGCTCTAGAGAAGGATTTAGGAGAGATAAGAGAGAGAGATACCGCCTGTGTTGAGAGAGAGAGTTTTTAGAGAGAGAAAGTGTTTTTTAGAAAGAAAAAGGGGACTTGACTAACCAAGTGGCCGATTTGATGATTGAGGTCCATTCCTCCCTGGACACTCGAAAGAAACCGGAAGCCATTGTAGCCCAACTCACTCATGACCTTGAGAGAGCCCGAGAAGCAAAAGGTAAGAATTGAGGACCGATCTGGTAAGATGGGAAAGATGCTCCTCGCCCCTGCTTTAGGCTTAGGTGAGAGGTCGGGAATAGGCTTTGATGGTGCTTCCACATCCTATACGAAATTATAACCGGTTCTCGAGTTTATTACAAATCCTTATGGCCACCCACCTAAAAAATCAGAAGAATTCCGCCAAGAAAAGCAAATCGAAGTCGGCCTAAGTCTACATATTTTTATACTTACTGCAAAAGAAAAGGCGCTCTTCATGAGTATTTATGTAGTTTGGGTCGGACACGATGTACTTTTGCTGCGTCACATGCCACTACTGATTTTCAGAGCCTTAGATAGCGAGTTGAGTTTCTAGTCATCACATCTTAGAGTATAGTGGAAGAGTTCCAACAAATTTCTATGCCGTGAGTGGACACTTCTAAATCCCGACTCGAGTCAACACTGACAATGGGAAACAGAAGGTTACCACATCTTGGGTGCCTAAACACAATGCAAAAGCCCTTGTTGTTCAAGTTTCTCTTAAAGCACATAATTCTTTGATAGTGTGTGCTCCAAGCACATGACTCGTGGCGTCTCTCTGTTTACCTCCCTAGAAGATAGTAAGGAAGGTAATGTCACTTTTGGAGATGGGGGCAAGTCTATCATAGTAGGACGAGGTACATTAGAGTTACCAGGATTTTCTAAGCTAGAGAATGTGTTGTACGTCAAGGGATTGAAAGAAAATTTACTCAGTATTAGCCAGCTATGCGACGCTATTTTTACAGTAAAGTTTGACCGGAATGAATGCCATATTTATGTTCAAGCCGTTAAACTTTTATTGCAAGGGGTGAAAACTGAAGCCAATTGCTATAGGATTCTGCCTAAGTCCTCATTTGTCTGTAACAGCGCCACAGTCACTACTATGGATCTATGCCATCAACGTCTTAGTCATGTGAATTTTAGAGATTTGGAAAAGTTAGTTAAATAGGACATAGTACATGGCTTACCATTGTTTGGAAAGCCAACTTGAGCAGTTTATGGACCCTTCCAGTTGGGAAAGCAAATTCGTAGACCCCATCAGAAGTTGAATTTCATTACCACCTCATGCATCCTTGAGTTGATACATATCTTATGGGTCCTACTCGAACTGGGAGTTTAGGTGGTAAGAGGTACATTCTCGTGATAGTAGATGATTTCTCACACTACTCGATTATAGGTTTTCTGCAAGAGAAATCCGATGATGTGGACTTACATTTGATAAAACTTTTAAAGGATTTCATAAAACTTGGTTTATGTAATTAAACTTTTGATGTTTTTATGTAATTAACTTGAAACATATTTAATTTTGTTTGATATATGGAATCAGTGTATTTTTTTTTATTTCATTGCTATGTAATTTTATATTATTAATTGTGTTGATGTTGGTTTGGACAAAAACACGACGTTTTTTAAAATAGGTTTACTATTAAGAAGCCCAACAATAATTTTTTTCATGTTCAACAGTTTTGTCACAGTCTAGTACCATGACAAAACCGTGACAATTCAAAGCTTGTCATGATCCAAAACAATGACAAAAATAAGGGGCCATTCGTATGGCCATCATTTGAACCGTGCACACGAATGTCCATACATTTCACTAGTTTTTAAGATCATGCGCACGGAAAAAAGTTGTAAGGACGTGTTTTATAAATGTCCGGGGAAGAATCTAGGAATTTTCCAAGTGTCCTATATCACAATTAAGTATGTCTGATACCGCTACATTTGGCACATCTCCACGGTTATCCACGACAACTGTGCTTCGAATTCATGCATCCATCATCTTTGTACGTGCATCATGGCTCAAGCAACATACACTTTAACCGTTCCCACTACTCCACGTACTTATGGTAAAATAATTTTTATTGGAGTTTTTATCTATTTACATAAATAGTTGGGAATATTTTTTAAATAAATTTTGAAGTTTGAAAGATGATAAACATGCAAGATCTATTTAAGGAGGCATTTTGAGACACGTCACTGATGTGGTTCGAACGACATCATATGTGGTTCAAACGAGATGCCATCTCGTTCAAATGATATCGTATGTGCTTGAACGACGCACCGCCTCAAAATGTGTATTTAAAAAATGTTGATTCTACACGTTTTCCCAAGTCTGCACATTTCTTCAAAATAGTAGCACTTTTGAGACTTCATTTTTTATGGTTTTTATGCCTTTTTGATTCACAAATAATTCCCAATCCTTTATGTGAATCCTCTACACCCCAAGGAAGATTATTCTACTCATCTTGAGTACACTTGTAGAGAAGAAGCTTTTCCATTGCTGACGACCTGGAGTTCTTGCGAGACCTCTTGCCTACGACATCGAACGTCAGCCTGCGGGTATTTTGTATGTCACTACCTGTATTTTTATTGTAATACGTGTAAACCAATATTTACAAATTATAGTGAAAATAAGATGGTTTTGCCCTTGTAGGGGATTTTTCCTCAATTGTGATTGTCTTGCCTGCTTAGTTTATTTCATTAGTTAATCACTTTTGTTTGCAAGACTTTGTACTTATTGGGTCTAAAATTGGAATTTAATTAAATAAGTTTGACATTGATTGTCGGCGCACTCTCAAAATTACACATGCACATGGAAAATTTTGACCTTTTCATGGTCATGGGCCATAACAAGACCGTTATAAATAGTGAAAAGACTGTGATAAATGGTTTGTCACGGTCCTTGACCTTGACAAGGATTGCTCACCATACTTTTTTACCTGATACCTTCGAGTAAAAAATATCATGCCAAAAGAGAGTTTCCACAGTCAAGAACCATGACATAGGGAGTTCTCACGCCCAGACTTGTCACGATCCTTGAACATCACAATCTGACAAAAATGGTGTAGTGTAAATCCACCTCAACATAGATTATAGCACTCTTACCTCTCGAATATGATGCCAAGTTACAGTCGACTTTAATAGCTGTACTAACTTTACTACCAATCTGGAATAATAATTTTTCATCGAACCATTCTATTGTCAATTTAAAAAGTCTGATACATAGTGCTGCAGTGGCTTCTTTAGAGTCCTTTGGGTTGAAGTTTGGTTCCCATTTTATCATGGTGAGATAATGGTTCATGGCCACTTATCGACCTCCTTCATATCAAATTTAAATATAAATGGCCTTCTTCCAAATTCACAACCTCATAGTCACTTTGGAGGTTCCACAAAGATGGAATCTTGTTGCATAATGACTTTAGCCAATATTTTCCCAAGTAGACGGACATATAAACTATCCTTCCACACTGGTCTCAATTTTTCTACATGTTTAGGATGAATCTTAACTATAAAGAAAAGTGGATCCTCCTTTTCTGGATCTTAATTTAAGTCAATGCTCTAGGACCGATGGTTTACTTGAGAATTTTTTTCTTCATCATCACACTAAGCATAAACTTTCCCATCAAAATAAATGTCACATTTACTCTCCTAATGTCATCATACCTATATGAGAGTATCTCACCTTAAATTGTAAGAATGAAGATATCCTCATTTCTATGCATATCTCCTTCATCTTGTTGAACATAATTCACTACAGCTTCAAAAACAGTGGTACCTAGTTATAGAACCTCTACTAGAACTAAGTTATTCTCCATCTCCATTGGGTTTCCGTGTTTACTTCATGATTTTTTTCTTCTTTTTATTACTTCTAAAAATTCTATCCTCCTTTTCCTTGGATAAACCCTCCCTTTGTTGAGGAGGTATATTTCCATTACCAAATGTGTTTGAGTAAGAGAGCCATTGCATGTAGCCAAAAATCATTCACCTTATGTTGTAAAAACCCTCCTCAAAGGAGTTTCCCGCAACAAATATACTCCTTGGGTTTTTTCAGTAATAATAATTACAAGGGAGGGGGATATTCTTGATGCATAGTTTAATTTTTTATTCAAATGAACACTAAATGCATTCTATGTCAAAATAGAAACCTCTCCCTCTTCCCATTTGACAATAATGATATTCTTTTATCATACCAGTTTTGCAGAAGTTAAAAACTGTGAGTTGGTTAGGAAGAGGGTTGGAGTTTGAACCCTTGTAAAGAAATAATAAAGCATCATTTTCATGGAAGAAATTGGAAGCAATCAATCCATCAAAACAAGTATTCTGTAACTAAAGACTTTCCACTTGTTATGCATGACTCCTATTACACCCTAAGTTTAAAAATTCTAAGAATGGAAAAAGTTTGTTTACCCTCATCATGTACTTTTGTTGAGTCCTAAAAATAGGTTTATTCAAATCCCATTTAGGGTTGGTTAATTTTGTTTGATGAAAATCTATATCCAATTTCTTTTGGCTCCATATCATTCTTATATTTATTGGCAATATGGAAAATAATATGCAAGGAAAAAAGTGTTTTCTCTTTTATTACCACGGAAGAATGGAAAGTCAAACATATTAAAACAAACTTTTACTTTCCAAATTTATCATTGATCTTTTGTGGGCAGTACTTGATGGACAACTTTGTAATCTAACTTAATTTATATATTATTTTTAGAAACACAAATATTAATTTAGTACAGACTAAAAAGAAAACCAAGACTATTAATTTAGGAAGGAGGCAGTATGAAAATAATGGAAATATTTTCAATTTTTAATACCAATATCATTTTCTATTTTTATTTAAATATTTTTTAATTGGAATTTAGTTAAGGAGAAAACTTGGTAAGGTAGCTACTTTTTCATTTTCTTTTCCTTTCTCTTTCCCCTCGCCACAAACCAAATGCCCGCATCTTTTGTTCGGATGTTTCCATGCCACACTACTAGAAAATTGTGCTGAAAGTCAATATTTATTATGAAATATGTTAGAATGAAGTATTAAAAGTGGTTACTAAGATTACAAGTGAAGTATTAAAAGCAGTTACTAAGCTTACAGGTGTTGGAATTTATGGGTTTTATGTGTTGACAAAATATTTTGGTCAACTTTATGGTCAATTTAATATGGTACCCATACGTCTTTGGAGACGGTTCGAAGTGGTAATGCGTTCACCTATGTGAGGAGTATAACATGGCATACACACATGTATAAAGTCATAAATTAGTGAATGGAAAATTATTGTTCCAATTGCCCACTTGGAACATGAAATTCAGTTAAAGTGTGTTGTTAAAGCCAAAGACCCACATAGATAAAATATGAGAGATGGGTGTAGTATATTATAATCCGTTGTTGGCTTTGGGGATTGTTTCCCTTGGGGTATCTCAACTATTTGAAGGAGGGAGGACCTACGTGGGCTTGGATTAACTTCTAAGTCCACACGAGCGGGCCATCGCTGCCCTACCCGACCCAATCTGTCTCAGCTCATCACGAGCATGGGAGTGGATCGTGGGATTTGGGCTTTGACTTGGCCAAAGTATTAACTTTTTGGTCCAAACTTATTGGGTCTTTTATTTATTTATGAGTCCATTTTTTAGTGCGTCTTTATTTATTTTTGACCCAATGTTTATTCCATTTTTTAAAAATTAATTTTATTCCAACTGTTGTGATAGTTAGGAACGGTTTTAACTTTTTTTTAACTGCCATTTATTTTAATATAAATTGGTGGCGTGCATTTCGTTTTTCAAATTGATTTTTCCACTCTTAAATTTTTGTATTGCTCAGTCCATTTTCATGTTCATAATAAAGAGAGTTCTTCCATTGTTGGTTCATTGTTTCTTGCGATTTGTAGCGCTACTATTGCAAATATTGATTGTTGTATCCTCGGAGACGATTTTCCTCGAGTCTGTGAAGCACCTTTGCAGAAAAAATGTCATCTTAAGGACAAAGTAGTTAACACTTGCCTCAATCGTTTAATCTTCATTAAAGTCATCGGGAGTTTGCATGTTTATTTCAGATTATTATGCGTATATATAATTATATATATATATATATATACACACACACACACAATAATTTAAATACTTAATATCATTTTAAATAACAATCTTAAGATTAGATTTTTATACTGTTATTATATTTACCAAAATGGTTTTTTGTAGTAATTAATTACAGATTTGGAATTATAATAATTTGTATCGTAAGCATTAATTTATGTATATCATAAAATGTAATTTTGTATGTTGAGTGTTTATAATTATTTATTTATTTATAGTGTATGTTAATTCTGTGATATAATATAGGGATTTGTCAACTTTAGTCCCTAGTAATCAATTTTTGGCCTCTTAAACCAAGACAACTTTTTTTAAAATACCTAGGCCCCTTGAACACCTTTACTCAATAACCTCTTATTTTTAAATGCAAGCGCTAGCAGCACCCATCCCACCATGCTGGCGATAGAGCTCTGACAGTTGGTGGGGTTGGTGTAGGGGGAAAGGGGGAGGTTTTTTAAAGATTAAGAGGGAGAAATGGGTAAATGGGTTTGTGCTTTTCCTTACATGTCTAAAAATTGTTTGAGTGTAGATTAGTGTCAAAAAATTATTTATCACATACTAAACTGTAGAAACCCCTATAATATATTTCATGTTCATTCAGAAAAATAGTTTAGTATTATTGCATGTGAATGGTAAATGTAAACTCAATATTGTGTGCAAGCTATATTGAACAAAAAATTGAGTGATTATATTTATATAATCTTCCTAATCATATCGTGTAATAAGAATAAATATATATTTATTATAATTCATGTTTAAAACAAAAAATGACTTCTACTTATACTTTGTCTATTGTGGCTATACCAACAAATATTGGACATGGTGAAAAGACCAAAAGGTTCAAAGGGACTAATTTCCAATTTTGGCAACATCAAATTTTATTTTATTTGACAACTTTGAACTTGTCTAAATTCCTTAATGAAAGTGCACTAACTGCGAAAGAAGGTGAAATTGACCAACAAGTAATTGTTGTCATCAATGCATGGAAACATTCGTATTTCCTATGCAAGAATTATATCCTGAATAATCTAGAGAACACATCATATAATGTGTATAGTCATCTTAAAATGGCTAATGAGGTATGGGAGTCTTTGGACAAAAAATACAAAGCAAAAGGTCCTGAAATGAAAAAATTCGTTGTCAATCGATTCTTGAATTTTAAAATGGTTAATTCAAATACTGTCATGAATCAAGTAAAAGAGTTCCAATTGATTTTCATGAAATATTTTTTGAAAAGTGACTGTTATGATTGAAAATTTTCCACCATCTTGGAAATATTATAAAAATTATATGAAACATAAACAAAAAGAAATAGGGCTTGATGACTTGATTGTGAGATTAAGGATTGAATAGGATAATCGTGCATGTGAGAAAAAATTGAAAATCTTATGGAACCCAATGTACATATTGTGGAAGAAGAAAAAAGTAGCAAGAATAAAAAGAAAAACCGTGTGAACCAAGATAGCCCTTTCAAGGGATCAATAAATGGAAACTTTAAAAAGTTCGATGGCAAATGGTAACAAGTAAGGGTGTCATGCTAGAGATTATTGTAGTGAAAAATTATAGGGAATAAGAGACAAAACCCCGCCCAAGCTTATGTTACTGGCGTAGAGAACCTTTCAAATGATATTACTAATTTGAGACTTTCGGTTGTGGTATCTGAAGTCAATATGATAGGAAACACTAGAGAATGGTGGGTGGACACCGGGACCACTTGCCACATATGTTCTGAAAAGAACATGTTCACTTCCTACCAAGACTCTAATCATAAGGATAATCTTTTCATGAAAAATTATTATACTTCAAAGGTAAAAGGGGAAGTAAAAGTTGTACTCAAAATGACTTTAGGAAAGGAACTCACTCTCAATGACATTTTTATGTCTTAAACATTCAAAAGAACTTGGTTTCTGGATCCTTTCTTAGCCAGAAGAGATTTAAAGTAGTCTTTGAATCTGACAAATTTGTACTCAGCAAAGTGGTATGTATCTGGGAAAGGGATATCTGAGTGATGGGCTCTTTAAACTCAATGTAATGAGTGTGATGCCTAATAATAATAATAATAATAATAATAATAATAATAATAATAATAATAATAATAATAATAATAATAATAATAATAATAATAATAATAATAATAATAATAATAATAATAATAATAATAATAATAATAATAATAATAATAATAATAATAATAATAATAATAATAATAATAATAATAATAATAATAATAATAATAATAATAATAATAATAATAATAATAATAAGAAGAAGAAGAAGAAGAAGAAGAAGAAGAAGAAGAAGAAGAAGAAGAAGAAGAAGAAGAAGAAGAAGAAGAAGAAGAAGAAGAAGAAGAATGAATATTCAGCTTATATGGTTGAATCTTGTGATGTACGACATGGTATATCAGGTCATTTTAATTACAATACTATACAAACATTAATTAACATAGACGTAATGCCAAAATTTAATATTGACTCAAGTCACAAGTGTGAAACGTGGGTGGAATCAAAGTTAACTGAAACTTTTTTTCATTTTATTGAAAGAAGTTTGAACCCTCTTGAGTTAATTCATAGTGATATATGCGACTTAAAATTTATACAAAATAGAGGTGCGAAAAATTATTTTATTACTTTTATTGATGATTACACTAGATATTGTTATGTTTTCTTGCTTCAAAGTAAAAATAAGACTGTGAATGTCCTCAAACATTACAAAAAAAATTGAGAATCAACTTAACAAATAGATTAAAGTGGTTCTAAGTGATATAGGTGATGAATACGATTCTCCATTTGATCAATTTTGTTCAAAGCATGGAATTATTCATCAAACTATGTAACACCCCGACCCGAATTTATGGATTACCCGTAGTCAACCCGATCTGGTCTGGACATTAGGTGTGAAGTGCAATGAAACAACCTATATAATGTTGCTAGTCCAGTTTTATTTTAGATTAATGTTTCACTTGATTAGCTTACGATTCCAGTTTCAACATAAACTACGTGTGGGATCCATAGGAAGCACCCCAAGTCTAAGTAAACAGAGTTACTAGCATAAAATACATAGGGGGACTTACTTGTATAACGCCCTCAAAATACGAACCCTCACCCAACCTTACTTAACAAAGCAAGGGTGTGAGCCTATGCCCAGTGGGAGTATACAAAGCAGTATAGAAACGAAAAGGAGAAAAAAGTACTCACACGCTATAACCACATGCATGCGAAAATATATATGTATTTACATATATATGGATATACCTTTGAAAAATACATATTCAAATGCATTAACAATACATCTGAAAACCTTGCTTATCCAGATTAATTTACCTTAATCTTGCAAAGACTTCCGTTATTCATACTTAGCATTTTTAACTTCACTTAACACACACATGGTCAACACTTAAAGCCACTACACTTGATTTATTCCAACCCATTCCTTTACCGGAATCACCCATTTTTATTCTGTTAAAACATACTTAGTATTTTTATTGAAAAGTACCATTTCAACACACGCATTCACCATGTTAGAAAATACTTGTTAATTATTTGAAAACCTTTCGATACATGCTTATGCAAATTATGGGTCCAATAACTTAGTTTACTTAACCAACCATTTGCCCACTTTACTTTACCCTTTTTTCCTTAACTTATGGACTATAATTGATTTACACATTTACTTGTCCATTTCACCTTTTACCACAACATTTATTTCATTCATTCAAGTTAGGTTGTATTAACACATTGTACCATGCAACCCATTTCTTGACATATTCCTTATTCCTTTTATCTTTTCTTGGAATCTTCCATTACTGCATACTTACACGGGCTCCAGATCGACGGTTATGAGCACCATATGCTCTGGCCAGTGATTTAGGGCTTTTCACCCAAGGGCTCTGGGCCCTTCTCGCTTATTCCCGGTTATATCGGAGTCCTTATTAATATGTTTAACATTTTATACATGCCCACATTATTCCATTTCTTTGCTTTTACCCGGCCGAATTCAAAATCCGGACTTAACCATCCGCATTTCCATTAACACATAGAAAATTATTTATTTTCTTCTTTAAATCCCTTTTTCACACATGTGATTTACGCTAATATCATTCACACTTAGAAATTAATTCATTTTCACACATATAGTGTAAAGGCATTATTTAACATTTTTATTCCACAAAAAAATTCCACTTTAAGTAAATTACCAATTTACCCTTGGTTTACCAAACTTGAAATTTGGTCCTTTTACAAGTGTTATTTCCCAAATATGGTTATTAAGTTTCCAACTTAACCTTTAAACGCCTTAGACATTTTAATACTTGTTTAATTCCACACTTTTTCCAACTTTCACATTTGTCATTTTAACACCTTTAACACATAAAATAGCACCCTTTACATCGGACCGCTTTTTCTTTCTTAGAAATTACTATTTCTTTCATTTGACACATGTATACTCTGCATTTTCACATTTTCAATATCCTTTTTCCCACACAATTTGAAGACTAAAATTTCCTTTTGTCTAATTTATATTAAAACCCAACAAGACTTTCTTTAAACTTACCCACATACTTATTAGCAAAATACTACAAGTTTATACACAAAGAAAGTGGACTTTACATCCTAAAATCTTATTAAATGATTAAACATACATTTCAAGCAAAGTAAGACATTTCATCAATTTTCTTAAACTCGACAAATGTTCATTTTCATAAAGTCTCCATTTTGCAAGAAACTTAAAAATATTTATATCATAAATATTTTCACAAGTTTACATTATCCAATACAAATATCCATTATTTCCACTTCACTAGAAATACACAAAAATGTCATTTCTCACATTTTTATTCCATAAAAAATGTTCATTATTTCTTTTTACTAGAAATACACACAAGTAATATTTTCTTACATTATTATTCCATAAAAATGTCTATTTTCAGTTTTACTAGAATACACAATACAATAACATTTTCTAATATTTTTATTCAATAAAAATGTCTATTTTCAGTTTTACAAGAAAACACAATATAATAACATTTTCTAACATTTTTATTCCAAAAAGATGTCTTTTTCAGTTTTACTAGAAAAGACACTACGATAACATATTCTAACATTTTTATTCCATAAAAATGTTTATTTTCAGTTTTCTAATAACACATAATAATTTCTTATAATCCCACTCTTATTCATACACAACAATAACACTACAATATTTTTAAAATAGAGTCTCGATGTAATAAGAGTAGATTATCGCACCTAAATGACTCCAAAGTGGTGGTGGTGGTGACAAAGATGGGTGACTCCCCCACCTTTAAAGGTGGCCCTAAAGGGAGTCACAAGAGTTCCACTATGCAAACTCCGAAAAAAAACCTCAGCAAAGCCCTCTTTAAAACCTCCAAGAAGACACCATTATAAGCCTCTACAAAACCTCCAGTAACATGTTCATCTTCTTCCAACATATACCCCCTCCAGTACACATCAAAACCCCAACAACCAACCTCTATATTTCGTGTCTCTTATATATAAATGGAGGAGATAGATATTTTATGGTGGTCAATAGATTAAGGAGATGAGAGGGAAGGCAGTGGATGTTTGAGATGGTGAAGTAATAATATTATGTGAGTTTTACTACACACAAACCCTTCCCTTATACCCTCACCGAAGTCTTCAAATCACATATAAATATATGGTATATGGTGTATAATAAGTCATCAAGCACCAAAAGCTGACACGGAGAACAATCGACGGTAAGGGAGGCTGACAACGTTTGTGGCAGGGGAGCATGTAAATTCCAGGTTTCTCTCTTTTGTCCACAAAATAAAGGAACCCACCAGTTTGTATCCATTTATAATTTCCTTCGTCAGAAAGTCAGGCTAAGAGCTTTCACCAAAGTGGATCCATGGTTCAAATGTTGACAGCGAAATGAGAGAGAGAATCTTATTAACGTTGTTCGAATGACCTATTTCGTCATTCGAATGAATAACTCTAATTTTTTATAGGAGCGGGATATAATCTACATGGAATTTAAATCAATTTATCGGGCTGAATATTAGAAACTTCGCTACTTATGGAATTTTATCCTCAAAATTCTTGGATTTTCACAATTTATACTCTAGCCATCTACAATCACCATTTAATTCTAGGTGTTTTCAATAATATGGCGTAACCCCAAGGATTTCTCTTTAAACAATCATCATTGTTGATCCGATCATGACGGACCTTAAGATCCTATTTCTAGTCCTCAAGCATGCATAACATGTCTATCAAAACAAAACCTCGAGATGATTGATACTCATCAGATGTTGCGATATCAACAATGAACCCAATAACATGGCTCATCCCTACGTTAAGATTCACAACCTCTGTTTCCTCAAATAATCTTGGATCATGCCTACCCTAGGCTGATACAACTTCAACACTCCTCGATACATGTATCAAAGATAAACACCTATCACATGTTTCTACCTAGACGATATCTCCTATGAGATCCCTATGCTGACCTAGGGTCTCCCTGGGTATCACCACATGCATATACGCAAGCGATCATCTCCTAGATTTCCAAAATTTTGAACCAAGTGCAACACTATCATTCAAAGCTCATTAGGTCCAATATTCATAATACTATCAAGTCACAACCTCGGGACACACAACCAAGTCGTTACTTGTGACACCGACTAACTAACAATATGTTAAACTAAAATAATCAAGTAACACATGAAACTAAATGCAAGAATGCGAGAGACCATGCACACACAGGCTGGGTAGAATAAGGGTGCATTCGAAGGAGAGCCTATTCACATACCGTGACACAATAGCGATAACAGGCCTAACACGTGTCACTACTGATATATCGTAGCGTTACTCCCAAATCAAAGTTAACCAACAACTTCCCATTACCAGGATCAAAGAGATATAAGCGATGCAACAAATCAGGCGACTACCACGCCCAAAAGGGAACAATCAATTGACCCACATGAAGTGTGAACCCACAACCTATACTTGAATTCTATAACTTTCTATCGATACCTTCTAAGCACCTTAGCCTTGCCATGTACCCTGAATTGATCTTTTAACCTTGACGAGTTCTACTCAAGAATAATCCATCCATGACAGACAGACGGAATACTGTAAGGATAAAATTTTCAATTGAGTTTGTTGTATGTTTATTTGACTTCTTTCTGAAATAAAATACGTTTGAGTCACAGACCGTATTTTTATTGTCACAATCCCACACAGACTATGACATATTGAAGTTTATTGAAGATGTTGCAACAAAGCTTCAAGGATTATTCATGTTGGTTTATGGTGCATTTTTTGTCTTCAAGTTTAATTGCATTCCGAGATCACTCAGGTATGAATGCATAATAATAATGGGACTCGAAATTTATTTTAAAATGTTGAAGGATGTTATTTTATTAAAGAAATAATTTTAAAATGGTTTTAAAGTGTTTGAAATGGTTTACACTTCGTTTATTCTGAGATAAACATCATTTAAAAGTTGTGTTAAAATCAAACACACACGAGTTTTCGTTCAAGAGACTTTGTCAATCATTCGAGCGGCGTGGGGATGTCGTTCGAGCGACAGGCCCATGTCATTTGAGCAAGATTCCGACTTAAATATTATTATTTAAGGCGTTGTTTCCCAGGTTTTCAAAGTGCGTGCAGTCCATAATTACTTTTCGTAATAGTATATTTCTGCACATAAATAATTCTAAGGTTTTTAAGTCTAAAACATCCTTAGAGTTTCAAAGATCCGAGTTTTCATTACTATATGCTATTTTGATCTTTGTTGGCATCAAGAAGAGTTTGTTATACACTTGAGCATTGGGTTTTGCAGTGAAGAAGCTAAGGATTTCGTGTTCAACAAAGCAGACGTTACAAGCCATATCGATGGACACCGAGACTTACGTGGATGTGTGTGTTGTGCACGAGCACTGTGGAAGAAGGACTTTTTACATGGACACTGTGGAGAGTGGTTGAAGATCAGAAGAGAGTCAAGTCTCATGGGGATCGAGTCGTTGAGTAAGGCTTGTGTCTGTTCATTGTAATTCCATATCATAGTGATTGTCTGGCTTGGGTCGTTCGATATTTTTTCCCTTAGTGGTTTCCTCGTACATCCGGTGTTATGAGTATTATTTATTTAATTTTACTTTCTTTAATCATTAGATGAATGTTTAGGATTAATTAAGATAAAATTTGGTTAAGTTAAAATTGGTTCACAACTTGGTGCTACTTAAAAATTGGAGAAAGGTTTTCAGAAAAAGAAAATTATTTGTCATCCTTAAAACACTTTCCGCATTGAAAAGGGGGCCTATAAATTGGTATCAGAGCTAGAAAAATATTTTTATTGTGTGGATCCCTTGTGTTTTTCAGAGTCAATTTTGGTGGTTTTGAAATTTTTCGTGCTCTTATTTTTTATGACATAAATTATGCTTATTAGAAAATGAGAATGAGAATTGCTTTAAAATCCATTGATGAGCGTGTGTGGTTAGCGATTGAAAAGGGTTGGTCACCACCAATCACACGAGAGTTTGAGGTCACTAGTCTGAAACTCGTTGAGTTATGGATTGAAGCTGAACATAGGCTTGAACTTTACATCTGTAAAATTCTACATGTAATTTCCTCACATGTCACATCGAAAGAGTATAATAGAATTATGACTTGTGAAGCTTCAAAAAAGGCTTCAGATACACTTGCACTAACTCATGAGGACACTAGCACAGTTAGGGAATCTAAGTTACAAAACCTCACTACATAGTTTGAGACGATTGAGATGATAGATAGTGAGTCATTTGATGAGTTTTACGCTAGGTTGTCCAACATTGTCAACTCGTCGTTTAACTTAGGAGAAAAGATTCCCGACAACTTTGTGATAAAGAAAATTTTGAGATCTTTGTCGAGTAGGTTTGATGCAAAAGTTACTGTTTCAAACTCTTAGGTATGCTTGATTCGATGAAACTTGAAGAAATTGTAGGTGACTTACAAACCTATGAACTCAATAAGTTTACCTCCAAGCAAGTACCATAGAAAAAGGGGATTGCTTTGAAAGCTCGGAAGGAGGAAATTAATGTTTCGGATAACAATATTGATTCCAGTTTGAGTGCCTTGTTGGCAAAGAAGTTCAAAAAGTTTCTTAAATTTCAAAAGTAATCGAAAGATGCCAAAAAGTTTGAGAAATTCAAGAACAAAAAGGTAGATTCCACCCCTAAAGATAAGAGTGATAAATTTAATAGGGTTGAGTCGGATAGGTGTTTTGGGTGTGAGGGGTATGGTCACAAAGTTTCCAAGTGTCCCATTAGACTTAAGAAAGAGGGCAAGAAACCGATAGCATATAGTGCCTCCTTAAGTGATAGTGATCCGGAAGAGGGAGAGAGTTCCCCCAATGAGAGCAAGTTTGTTACTTTCTTGGCATGTCATGTGAACAACGACGATTAATCTTATCTTGAAGATTCTCGTGTGCATGAAACTTACGAGGCCGTTGAATCCTAAGTGAGTGAGGGTGAGGAGAGTGAGGAGGAAGAAATTGATGTGAAAGAGTTGCAAGTTGTATTTAATTAATTGAATGTTGAGGCGGTGAAAGTGGAAAAGGAAAACTCTATATTGCAAACTAGGTCGAATGAGCGTGCCGTAAAAAATAATGATGCTTTGATTGAGGATCTTAGGGAAAGGGAGATAAAGCTTAGGGAGAAGCTAGAATATGTGGAGAAAGAGAGAGATAGACTTCGTGGTTTGATGGAGGCATTGAAAAAGGAGATTCTAGAGTTTGAGGAGTCTAGGCGTGTTCATGAGTCTAGGATTAGTGAGTTGGAAGAAAAGTTGAAAGACTCTAGTAAGGTTAAGTTTGACTTGGAAGATAGGTCGGTAAAGTTGGACCGAATGTTAGGCACCGTCCAAGTAAAAAACGATAGGTGTGGTATAGGTTATGATGATAGAGTTGTTCCCATTCCCAACGCCAATACCAATCGTGTGAGAGAGCCCACTAGGAACGTGAGGAGAGGTCAAAATTTTGGTAACCATTCCCGTCGTCTTTACACTTGTACACATTGCGGTAGGAAAGGTCATCTTAGACGTTATTGCTATGACCTTAGGAACGCTCCTAGAAAGTTTAGGAATAAAGTTGTTTCAGTTCCCAAAACCCCCATGCATCATATCACACCTACTTGGGTTAGGAAATCGGATTTAAAGCCTTTAGGGATAAAACTTCATGGTTCTCATTTGGTTGCACTTGATTCTTCCCATGCTAGATCTAATGGATGATTGTGTTGCCATGTTTCATACGCTAGTCTTTGCATCATGATTTATATCTTGCTAGTGTTATGACATGTGTATCTTTCGTATTATTTTTTACAATTATTGAGTCCTATTTGAAAAAATACAAAAAGATTTTTGGTTTATATATTTTGAGACAATATAAAAGGATTTTGCTTTTATTTTAATCAAAATATGTTGAAAAACCAAACAGATTTTTGGTTTGATTTTGTTTTTGAGTTTACATGTTTGATGTGGCATATTGGTGTACTTGGACCCCCATCCTTTCATTATTCATGTGGTTAGGACATTTGGTCATAATTATTGACGCTTAGAATGATCTTAATCATTGTATTATGAGGTTGTTTCGAAGTTGATAAGAATTTTGATTCGACTTTATATATGCCATCTTTTCACACATGCACGAGTTTATATGATGTTTTACTTCTCTTGCATATTTGAGTTTGGTGAGACGTTCTTATCTCAATTTTGTCATATATACGTAAGTAGACATAAGGAGGAGGTCTGCATGTAAGAATTGTTTACCGTGAGGATTATAATTGAAAATATGATGAGTGTTCACGGGAAATGGCTGCGAGAGTGAAAAATTACCTCGTCGTGACGCTATTGTTTGAAGAATCTTCAAATTTATGGATTTTTGTGCATGTTTGATTATTTAGTTCATTTAGCTCACACTTTAATTATCTCATATGGCTAAAATAAATTTTGATGATTTATAGCTATCAATTAGAGCTTCTTGATCATTTCGATGTGTTGGAATTGTGACTCATTTGTTGTAGTTCATGCCCATATATTCCATGTTCATGTTTGAGCACATCGGTACTATGTTATCATGTAACTCATCTTTTTTTTTTTTTTGTAGTTTTCACTACTGTTTTGCAGTTTACTTCCACTTCCAGTTAGTTTTTTTACGAAATTATTTTGCTGGGTGAAATTGTTTATTTTTTATAACTGGATGTGAGAATTGAGTTTCTTGTTCGAGGGATAAACAGGTGTCATGTGAAGTCTTTCTTGCGAGAAGGCTCTGTCGTTCGAGCGACATGGTTGTCTCCTTCGAGTGACCAGTTTGGAATTTTTTTTGTTTCAGTACATATGGTTACATATTTTTTTTACTTCTAGGTTGCTTCTGGCTAGTTTATATGCAAATTTCCATTCGTTACATCTATTACTGCATTGTGTCACACTTGATTAGATTGTTGATTCATGATGTGTGATTACTGTTTGCTAGCTATGGATTTGACATCTTTTGATCATTATTAGATAGATTGGAGATTTCAAGACTACATCAAATTTGGATAGTTCAAGTTTGTCGGACCATGATTTACTTGTCTTGTCCAATAAGTTTGATTTTGGGTTTATGGGATGGGATTTGGGCATCATACGGCTTGATGGCCTGTCTTAGGCAATTGGTTTTGTCCCGGAATATTCAAAGGGGGAGATTTGTATGGACAAAATTTTCAATTGACCCTATTGTATGTTTATTTGACTTATTCCTGAAATAAAACACGTCGTATTTTTATTATCATGATCCCACACAGACTATGGCCAATTGAAGTTTATTGAAAACTTTGCGACAAAGCTTCAAGGATTATTCATGTCAGTTTATGGTGCATTTTTTGTCTTCAAGTTTAATTCCATTCCGAGATCACTCAGGTATGAATACGTAATTTTAATGGGACTCGGAATTTATTTTAAAATGTTGAAGGATGTTATTTTATCAAATAAATAATTTTAAACTGGTTTTAAAGTGTTTGAAATGGTTTACACTTCGGTTATTATGACATAAACATCATTTAAGAGTTGTGTTAAAATCAAACACGCGCGAGTTTTCATTCAAGCGACTGTGTCAATCGTTCGAGCGACGTGGGGATGTCGTTCGAGCGACAGGCCCATATTGTTCGAGTGAGCTGCCGACTTAAATATTATTATTTAAGGCGTGTTTTCCCACATTTTCTAAGTACGTGCAATCCAGAATTAACTTTTCGTAACAGTACATTTCTGCACAAAAAAATTCAAAGGTTTTCAAGTCTAAAATATCCTTAGAGTTTCAAAGATCCGAGTTTTAATTACTATATATGCTATTTTGAACTATGTTGGCACCAAGAAGAGTTTGTTGTTCTACACTTAAACATTGGGTTTTGGGGTGAAGACGCGAAGGATTTCGTGTTCAACATCGTAGATGTTACAAGCCATATCGGTGGACACCGAGACATACGTGGATGCATGTGTTGTGGACGAGCATCGTAGAGGAAGGACTTTCTACGTGGGCACTCTGGAGGAGTGTTTGAAGATCATAAGAGAAACAAGTCTCGTGGGGATTGAGTTGTTGAGTAAGACGTGTGTTTGTTCATTGTAATTCCACATCATAGTGATTATCAAGCTTGGGTCGTTCGAGGTTTTTTCCCTTAGTGGTTTCCTCGTACATCCGGCGTTGTGAGTATTCTTTACTTTATTTTAATTACTTTAATCACTAGATGAATGTTTAGGATTAATCAAGATAAAATTTTGTTAAGTTAACATTGATTCACAACTTGGTGCGAATTAAAAATTGGGAAAAAAATCATAAAAAGAAAATTATTTGTCATCCTTAACACACTTTTCGCATAGAAAAAGGGGCCTACAGATACCAAAAAAATCTCTTCGGGAAGCTGAAACACTAGGCTTCCATCCTTAGGACTAATGCTACCCCTCTATAACT
This sequence comes from Sambucus nigra, assembly GCA_949130495.1. NCBI lineage: Eukaryota > Viridiplantae > Streptophyta > Magnoliopsida > Dipsacales > Adoxaceae > Sambucus > Sambucus nigra. The sequence continues at coordinate 660,402,829 of OX422210.1, forward strand.
TGGTAAGCACAACCATCCAAATTCAAGGTGAATTTACTTCTCTTAACACTCATTATTAGTTATCAACATATCACAGCTAGGCTTTCAAAACTTCAACACGAGGTTATTAACCTCAGTTTTTTAGATCACTCTCATCAAGTAGAACACTGTGCTCACATAATCTCAAGTCATTCAACTCATGAATCATTGCTAGTACCCTTAGCATCGCCTATATGATCTCAAATCATATCGTTCTAATGGCATTCAACTTTCAAGCATCGCTCATGCCTATTGAGTCCCCTCAATAGAGTCATTACTAACCATATAGGTAGCACACGTAGGTGTTATAATCAAATCTCACACTTCATCCCGAGTGTTGTCTCTAAAAGTCATGATAAACACAATTGTGTTCCAAGTCTCACTGTGCACCACCTAGAATTGATAAACCTAGTTTTTTTAGAATTATCCTCAAAGGTCCTATCATGACACATCCCTATAAACGGAAGTCGTAGCACTAACTCCAAGGCACTGCCACAAATCGACATGGTCTAACCATACTAAAATCATCAATGATATACCCTCACTTATGTAAACCTCAATACAACAAAATGATTCTCAAAGGTTTTGAGGAGAGATACTATTATCATTATAATGCACGGTACACAACCTTAGACTCATTATTACCCGAGAATGACTACCACTCGCATTAACATCTCATTAGCTAAACCTTGGTATATATCTCCAAGGGATTTTCAATACGATTTTACAAGACTACATCTTTTAATCCTCAATGAGTGTTCAACTACTGTAACTGAATTGTCTTACTATGTAAACTTCATACTACATGCTAATATATTAATTAACACAACTATATCAATTTTGGTGGGATACGGAACGTCTTACATTGCCTATAAACACCAAAGCCCACGCCCACGAATGACATAAGGGGTCCTATTTCTCAATGCCACACTACAATTGCTCAAACTATAAATTGATACCATTCAGGCTCTGGTAGTACATGGGACGTCGGGTATTACCCAAGAGGAGTCCCACCCTAAAGACGCCGTAAGAGGTCCCACTCTAAAACATCACAACTCAGTCACTTAATACCAAGTCACCACGACTATCTAGGTTCACTCATAGGTTACCTCAATCATTAAGATTATCTAAATCTATATTATAGTCAAGGCACATGAATTGGCACATATTATACTCAAGCCCGCAACCAAGGGACCTAATACATTCTCGCCACATAGTTAACACTTGTAAATACATTCCTCGACCAATAACTACTAAGGTGTTCACCCATAAGTATATCATCCTATCAACTAAGTCTAACTTATTCTCTAGCGTAGGCCTACAATAATCTATATATGCTCATTGACCTTCCTATCAATCACGGAACTACCCCAAGGACCGAAATGTCCTAATTATCACATCGATATTGACCCTCGTATATGACACACCCAAGGCTACATATAATTTAGATCACGATTTCCATTACATAATTATGACACGCTAACAATCAATCCCTATCGTTGATTATTCACAATTTGGTGCCACTTTCCCAACGGGCGATATCTCATTCTATCAACATCTCCAAAGACTCTAGGTCTACAAAGGATGGAACACTAAACACCTAACACTATTAACCTCACTGTCACCACTTATTGGTTTACATAAACACCAATAAATTATTAACACACTTAATCAGAAATGCGGAAGCGATTTAGACAACTAACTTAAAGTATGCCATTTGGCACTAATTCACTTGTCGTGCTAACCTCTTTGACTTCACCGTCGAGGACACGAACCATAAATGTCACCAAACTAGCATGACTATACCAAACCAACATTAACATCGACAGATCTAATACCGACCTCACCATGTCACACCCAAAAGGAACCTTGAACCTAAAGCTCGGATATCATTTGTAATGCCCCGACCCAGATTTCTGGGTTACCCGTAGTCAACCCGGTCCGGTCGGACGTTAGGTGTGAAGTGAAATTAAGTAACCTATATAATGTTTCTAGTTTAGTTTTATTTTAGATCAACATTTCACTTATTTAGCATGCGATTCTAGTCTCAAGATTAAAATATGTGTGGGATCCATGGGGAGCACCCTGTGTCCTAGTTTAAATAGAGATACTAACGTAAAATAAATAATGTGCACTTACATGTATAACGCCCTCAAAACACGAACCCACACCAAACCTCCCATAAAAGAGTGAGGGTGTGAGCCTATGCCTACTGGGAATATACAATGCAGTATATAAACGAATGACAGAAAAGATTACTCACACGTGTAACACCCCGCCCACTCGGGGAGAGCGAACGGAGCGCCACTACGATAAAACTAACTAAATCCACAATATAACAAGGTATAGAGCATCTAAATCCCATAATAGAAACAAAACCACTAATCTCAATCTCTTCAAATAAATACCAAGTCTCTCGAATTACATACAACTAAATCGAAAATAAAATACAAATCTTCAATGCTCTATACATAAAAATAAATACAAATCTTCACAATTTGTATTCTCGAATATTCTTCCCAAAATAATCCTCGCTAAAATCCATTCTCCCAATCAAATCCAAAGCACCAAAAAAATCCGCGCTAACCTGCTACTAAAAGAAAATATGGGAAAGTACACAATACGATATGAAAGATGCTCAACAAATATTAGCGGTGAATAAAGCGTAACAATATGAGTACGAATATTCAAATCAAATGCATAACAATATAAGCATTTTTATCAATATAATTTCTCATCAACACATTAATCGGGTCACCAGGCCTCACCACCGTACAGCGCCTATGCATTCTTTAGCATTTCCAGAAAAAGGAATATTGGCGTGTGCCCAACCTCTGTGCCATATTAAAATCTCATGACAACATGTTCAACACAAAATAATAATACCATATGAATCAAAATTAGATTCCAACAAATAATTTCCAAATTTCCAATTGAATTTAGCAATTCAAATATGAGTCAATAATCCTAAGAAAATAACGGGAATAACACACGCGAGATTAAGGAGCATATCGTGTAAAACCCCATACCTCAAACAACCAAAAGAATCTGCCCAGAAATCACAAAATAAGGCATAAAAAACAGTCCTCAAAGATCCACAAAACTTCTCCAAGAACAACCTCAAAACAACCCCCAAGAACACCTCCAAAAACCTAAGGTTGAATGCATAAATTAAAGGGGCTAAGTGTATACAAAAAGAGAGGAATAAAAATATGTTTGTTGCCAGAAAGTTGTATAAAAAAGGGTCACCCACGACCTTATTTTATATACGGCAAAGAACACAACTCTTAAAACTGCTTGTTGCGCACGTTTTCTGAAGTCATCGATCGATCGATGCCCAGGCGTCGATCAATTGATCGCCCAGGAAATCTGGCAGTTCGCCTAGAAAATTTTATAAGGGACAATATTTTAAAAATCAATATAAAATCTATTTTAACTCTGATTTCGAAACCGTTTGAAATTCTCGCCTTTAAAAATAATTCTCAACATAATTGAGCAAGAAAAAAAATTATCTCAAAATTTATTTTCCTCTAAATTTTGAAAATACCCCAAAAATTACGCGGGTTATTACAACATGCTACAACCACATGCATGCGAATATATATATATATATATATATATATATATATATATATATATATATATATATATATATATACCTTTGAAAAATACATATTCAAATGCATTAACCGTTTCACATCCGAAAACCTTGCTTATGTAGATTAATTTACCTTAATCTGGCAAAGACTTCCTTTATTCATACTTAGCATTGTTCACTTCACTTAATACACACATGATCAACACTTAGAGCCAGTACACTTGATTTATTCCAACCTATTACTTTACCATAATCATCCATTTTTATTCTGTTAAAACATACTTTAGTATTTTCATTGAAAAGTACCATTTCAACACACGCATTCACAGTGTTAGAAAATACTTGTTTATTATTTGAAAACCTTTCAATACATGCTTATGCAAATTATGGGTCCAACAACTTAGGTTACTAACTGCCCATTTGACCACTTTACTTTACCCTTTTTGCCTTAACTTACGGACATTAATAGATTAACATATTTACTTGTCCATTTCACCTTTTACCGGAACATATATTTCATTTATTCAAGTTAGGTTATATTAGCACGTTTTACCACGCAACCCATTTCTTGACATCTTCCTTATTTCTTTTATCTTTTCTCGAAATCTTTCTTTACCGCATACTTACACGGGCTCCATGCCGATATGGCTATGCCCACCGTATGCTCTGACCAGTGATTTAAGGCTTTTCACCCAAGGGCTCCTGCCCTTCTTGCTTATTCCCGATTTCATTCGAGTCCTTATTTATATGTTTAAAATTTTACACATGCCCACATTAATGCACTTCTTTTCTTTTACCGACCTGAAGCCAAAACCTGGACTTAACCTTCCATTTTTCATTAACACATGGAAAATTATTTCTTTTCTTCATTAAGTCCCTTATTCACACATACGTGATTTACGCTAAAATCATTCATGCTTTTGGACTTAATTCATTTTTACACATATTAGCATAAAGGCACTCTTTACCATTTTTATTCCATAAAAATGTTCCACTTTAAGTAAATTACCAATTTACAATTTGTTTACCAAACTTTCAATATAGTCCTTTAACAACTGTTATTTCCCAAATATGGTTATTAAGTTTCCAATTTAACATCTAAATGCCTTAGACATTTTAACACTTGTTTAATACCACAATTTTGTCAACTTTCACATTTGTCATTTTAACACCTTTAACACATAAAATAGCACCCTTTACACCAGACCACTTTTTCTTTCTTAGAAATTACCATTTATTTCATTTAACACGTGTAGTCTTATACTCTTCATTTTCACATTTTCAATATCCTTTTTCCCACATAATTTGAAGACTAAAATTTCCTTTTGCCTAATTTATGTTAAAACTCAAGAAGACTTTCTTTAAACTTGCTCACATATTTATTAGCAAAATACTACAAGTTTATACGAATAGAAAGTGGACTTTAAATCCTAAAATCCTATTAAATGAGATAAACATACATTTCAAGCAAAGTAAGACATTTTATCAATTTTCTTAAACTTGACAAATGTCTGTTTTGATAAAGTCTCCATTTTACGAGAAACTTAAAAATATTTATTTCATAAATATTTCAACAAGTTTACATTATCCAATACGAATATCCATTATTCTCTCTTTACTAGAAATACACAAAAATATCATTTCCTCACATTTTTATTCCATAAAAAATGTTCATTATTTCTTTTTGCTAGAGATACACACAAACAATATTTCCTTATACTGTTATTCCATAAAATGTCTATTTTCAGTTTTACTAGAAAACACAATACAATAACATTTTCTAAGATTTTTATTCCATAAAAATGTCTATTTTCAGTTTTACTAGAAATAGAATACAATAACATTTTCTGACATTTTTATTCCATAAAAATGTCTATTTTCAGTTTTACTAGAAAACACACTACGATAACATTTTCTAACTTTATTATTTCAAAAAAATATTTATTTTCACTTTACTAAGAACACATCATAATTTCTTATAATCCTACTCTTAATCATACACAACAATAAGACTACAATATTTATCAAGAGAGTCTCAATGTAATAAGTGTAGATTACCCAACCTAAAAGACTCTAAAGTGGTGGTGGTGATGAAGATGGGTGACTCCCCCACCTTCAAAGGTGGCTCTAAAAGGAGTCACAAGAGTTCCACCATGAAAACTCCAAAAAAAATCTCAGCAAATCCTTCTTCAAAACCTCCAAGATGACACCATTATAACCCTGTAAAAAACCTTCAGTAACATTTTCATCTTATTCCAACACATATCCCCTCTAGTACACATTAAAACCCTAACAAACAACCTCTATATTTCGTGTCTCTAATATATAAATGGAGGAGGTAGATATTTTATGGTGGTCAATAGATTAAGGAAATGAGAGAGAAGGCAGTGGATGTTTGAGAGGGTGTGATAATAATATTGTGTGGGTTTTACTACCCACAAACCCTTCCCTTATACCCACATCGAAGTCTTCAAATCACATATAAATATATGGTATCTGGTATACACTAAGTCATCAAGCTCCAAGTGCTGACAAGGGGCATGATCGACGGTAAGGGAGGCTAACAACGTTTGTGGCAGGTGATCTTGTAAATCCCAGGTTTCTCTCTTTTTCCACAAAACTAGGGAACCCACCAGTTCATATCCGTTTATAATTTCCTTCGTCAGAAAGCCAGGCCAAGAGCTGTCACCAAAGTGGATCCATGGTTCAAATGTTGACAACGATGTGTGTGTGTGTGTGTGTGTGTGTGTGTGTGTGTGTGTGTGTGAGAGAGAGAGAAAGAGAGAGAGAGTCTTATCACATCGTTCGAACGACTTATTTCATCGTTCGAATGACCAACTCTCATTTTTTTACAGTTTGGCCCCTTATAGCTTTCGAAATCCTTAGAAGGAGCCTATGTTCTTTAATTAATTTGTAACCAACAATTTCATAATCTATATATATATAATCCCCAGTCCATTACTTCTCTATCATTCATAATTAGTTACTCCTCATATATAATCTACATACAATTTAAATCAATTTATCAGGGCGGGATATTACATACCACTCCTTGCTCACCTCAATCTAATGGTATTGTTGAATACAAAAAATGAACTCTGAAAGAGATGATGAATGTTATGTTGATAAGTTCGAGTTTACCATAGAACTTGTGTGTGTGGGGGGGGGGGGGGGGGAGAGAGCTTTCCTTTCTGAAAATTATCTTCTGAATAAAATGCCTTATAAGAAAGCACATAAGACACCATATGAATTGTAAAAAGGTCGAAGACCTTCTTACAAATACCTCAAAATATGGGGTGTCTTGTAAAGGTGGTGGTTCCTAATCCTAAAAGGATTAAAATAGGACAAAAAATTATTGATTGAACCTTTATTGGTTATGCATTAAATAGCAGTGAATATCGATTTCTTGTACTCAAATCGGAGATTCCTGATATACACGTAAACACTATATTATTGAATCTAGAAATGTATATTTCTTCAAAGATATATTTTCTAATATTAAAGTGGTCGTTTCAGGTTCTTTTAAGATGACTTAGAGTCCACTTTCAATTTTCTCTCAAATATCCACTTGCACTCGAGAGGTTTATTACCTAGTGGGAAGTTCGCCAATTTTCAAGTATAGTTTTACATGATGGATTCAATTTCACTACTAATAGCCTCTTTCCAGAAAGGAGATTCTAGAGTTGACTTCACTTCTTTGCACCTACTAGGCTCACTTTCTAACACATAACTTAGAAAATATGGACCCAAAGAGTTCAACATAAGTAGATCAGCCTAAATGAGGCATATCATTTACATACAGTTGGACTAAAATTTGGCATTTACTTATAGTCGGCCCGTGATTAGGCATATCGTTGATCATTTATGATCGGCCTCAAATGAACATAAAATTGAACAAGTCACCCATGTCTAACACTAGACCTCCTAATAATGTTTTTTTTACTTGGTCGATGTGAGATAACCAAGGACCAAATTCAACCGACATAGGTCAACCAAGTTAAACTATTGCAGACGAGCTATATATTTTTATTTTAAGGAAAAATAAATCCTAGGAAGAAAAATAACATTGGGCAGATGCCAAATATGATCTCAAATAAAAAATTATAACATCACAATTACAAAAATAAATGCTCTGGCTGTGTTATAAAGATTAAACAAGTGCACGACGAAAGATCAAATGAAATGAGAACACGATTTTCCATTAATAAACAAGATGGTCATATGCCTACAAAAAAGACCATAAAGGGTAAAAACTAAAATGACATGAAAAGAAAAATTAAGGGTTAGGGGAAGACTAATCGGTGAAAGTAGGTAAGCCAGATTGCTCAAGGATGACCCCAATATCTTGAGTAAATGGCTATCTCCACATCATCCTCTCGGGCCCGATCCATGAAGGATGAACTTTTAAAGGACCATGCATTGAAAGTAGGTGTTTAAATTAGACAACTTGATTTCCATACTATTGAACTCATTTTGAGTTCGCTCGGCTTCCTCCACCGCTTTTGCATTAGACTTCATCAGTTAATCGTTGTTCTTATGGTACCGACTAACGAGTTCTTGAGCGACCTGCACGCACTGAACAAAAAAAGATAAAAATAATTTAAAAGTATATTTTGGCACACGACTAAATAATAAAGTATATGATTTAGCAAGACACTATGCTATAAGCCTTCCTTATGCACCCCCTCCAAGGTGAAGCCAATCAGATCAAGCATGTCAGACGCATCATTGTCTCCTGAGCAACGAAGTACACTAGATCCAAATCCCTTTGGGCCAAAATCGGCCTCAATTATTGGATATTTTTATTTGTAAAAGGAGATCTCCCAAAGGAAAGATCGATTCCCTTAGGAGGAGGGGTCCTTGACCATTCCGCTTGCCGCTATTGAGGTTCGTTGATTATCACATGTCAGTTGGGAAATCTAATGGGCGCAGGTAGAGCACTTACCTAGTTCTTATCCATCCTCGATTTCTTCTTTCGTTCGGCCTCCTGATGCAAATGTTCTAGCTTTTGGGCTTCCTTTTCCCCGATAGTGATCAAATTTTTCTTCCTCTTAGTAGCACTTTGTTCGGCCTGGCTATTGTTGGTCGTCTGTTTTCTAAGCTTGCCTCTGATAGATCCTAAATCTCCCGACCTCCTCTGCCTTCTAGACATGTCTTCCAGGTCACTAAGGACTGAAAGGAATGAAAAATCTATTACGCAGAGGTTTTCTTATGCTTCACCTCCTCCCAAGGATGACAGAAATGATGGTCTAAGAAAAGAGCGGATTGAGATTGTCTAAGAACGAGTCAATGTCCTCTTTATTTTCCTAGTCAGAATCATATTCGATTGAGATGGCATCCTAGATATACCCCCTAGAAGTCTCATTAGGAATGGGGATAGCAGTTGTAATGGAGTCGTCACTGACCACGAAATAATCGAAGATAAAAAATTAAGGAAATATTGTTATGTTTTTTATCGACTGAACGATCAAGTTGTAGGCGAGACAAATATAGGCCACCCTCTAATTCAGATGAACACCCTCTTGATTTTGACACCTCCAAACTTTCTTCAAATCTTCATGGTTAACCTGATAGTCAGATAACTTCATATTTAAAAAATGATTTACACAAAAATCAAGTCTATCAGTAAAAATCTTTCAAGTACTGAGAGAGAACGAAAATAACTGGATGACCTACCACGTGCCCTCTTTATGAAAAGAACCGTGAGATCATCATAGTTTTCATCATTTAGTTCCCTAGAGACCACAAGGATATTCTTGTCAGTATCCTTTTATGATCGGGGTAAATATGTAATTAAATTACAAGACTTTTCCTTAGCCTGGAAATGATATAAATATGAGCTTGGGGCAGACCTCAAGTCATAGCAATATTTAATCTTCAAAAAACCTAGGTTCGTCCCAAAAATTTAGTTGATGGTACCGTACCCATTACAATCTGATAGAAAAAACCATTTTCTTGAGCTGGGAGTTTTCTATAATAGTGAAGTACCCTCACCAGTAATGGGCGAAGGACCCCACTTCTTATATGGAAACTGTCAAAAAAGCTACCTCACCAGACCGAAGATCCATGATAACTTCTTCCTCTGGGGACAACTTTATGTTAACACTATCAAGAATTCTATGTCTAGGCGTGGAAGAATTCTATGTCTAGGCATGGAAGAATTTAGGTGACTCAAACTCTCAGCTAGCAAACCTAGCACTCCAATCACTATTATTCTTCCTGAATAATAAACCAATCTCCCTCCCTTCCCCGTGGAAGTAGGCAGATCTCCTTGATGAACCACATACATCTAGTCTTCTTTATTCTTCACTGCATTCATAATTGTTTAAGGGTCCAACATCTCATTACTTCTTTTATTATGGGTTTCCCTACAATTGGATTCATGAACTTAGAGAAATTTAGTGGAATCTTAGATAAATATTGAATAAAAATTTATAAACTAAAGTAAAATTTGAGAATTCAAGTATGGTTAATAATTGTATATTAGTTCATAATCTTTTTATTATTGACAAAGTATAACAATTCCTCTACATGTATGTTGATAGGAATAATCTATTTAAATTCCCATGTTAATATATAAAATCTCCATACTTTGTTGAATACGATCCTAATGATGAGATTCAAATTATAATTATAATTTTCCCATGTCATAACTTTTGTGGATGTAAAGCCTTAAATTGATTTAGTTTTCCTCTGGGATTTATATATGATTTTTTTCCTCACCCATTTTTGAAATATCCTGGTTATATGATTTAGGTATCAATTCATGAAATTTACCCAAGGTACAAACACACAAAGATAGGCACTATTAAAACTAGGCAAACAATGTTGTTTCTTTCCAAATTTTATCTTGATTACTAGACCCTAAGTGAGCATGAAAGATTCAAATTATGAATGGAAGGCAAGCAACCACAATACGTCCATGTACGAGGAAACCCAAAATGGAAAAAAACCCCGGACGACTAGTCCTAGACAAATTCACTATAGATATGGTGTTTTACATGAAGACATAAAAGACTTACAACACTTGACTTGATAAGATACACTGATGTTGTCTTCATAACCTTTGTCTACAGTTCTGTGCATATCCAACACGATACACAACACCTACGTGTCTTAGTATCCACCGAATGCCTCAGCCGTATCCAATAGTGCAGAATCCACCACACAAGTGATGGTGAGTGAAGATGATGAATTTCTAGGTTTTGTTTGTGAAAATGATTAATAAAGATCAAATGATGTTGGAGAGAATTTTTCCAAATTTTTTATGGCTTCTCAAATGTTCAAAAGAGGTTATTTTCATTCGGTTTTCACGACGCTTTAAATATGAGCAATAAACTGAGTTACGGGGTGAGGAGGTTACAAAGAAAAACTTCCTCAATAACTGAATTTTTTGAAATTCATGCCCGACTGTTCGAATGAGGTACCATTCTTGTTCGAACAAGTAAGAACAAGGATTATAATAAGATTCCAAAGAGGGCGAGTAAAATTGAAAATTGACCTCGTTAGAACATTACAAGTCATTCGAACAAGGGTACCATTCTTGTTAAAACGGCCAGGGTCGTTCAAATGAGGATAACATTTCTTTCGAATTCCCTTTGAATGTCCCTTCCAATAAGATTCCAGAGATGAGTTTTTGGTGAAAATTGCCTCCTGAGAACACTCGTTCGAACGAGGTACCTAACCTTGTTAAAGCAACCTTGGTAAATTTGTGAAATTTTTGCTCGAAGTTATAAAAAGGTTTTCTAAAAATTAAAGCCATTAAAAAGTTCCTCTCCAACAACAAAAATAGGATCATATACCTTTAGGGAATGAGAGCACTCGGATGATGAATTTATCGTGCAATAATGACTACTACAAATCTTCAATGAAAAATATGGTATGAAATCTTAACAAACTAAATGTTTTGTCCTACGAAATAGGCCAATACTTCAAATTGACCCAATGTGGAAATTTATCCTTATAATTCTCCCCCTTTGGCTATTTCGCGAAAAAATATAAATCATAAAAAGACAGTGAATTCACTAATCCAGATCGCTAAGCCGATCCTAATGCCCATCCTAACCCTAAAAAGAAAAAGACATTGGACTCCCTAAAAACTTAGCAGTGACATGAGAAGCTTCACAGGTGTCATCCATAAGAACATGTACCTACACACATGAAATAAAAACTATCGTGATGCATGGGGTATTTTATAAAATATAGAGCATAAATTAGAAGACTTCCTTTAACAATGTTCTCCCCTCTTTTTGTCCAAAAAAAGATAAAAGGGATAGAACTAAACCTTCAATGTTAGTGATATATGAACATGTGTTATAATAAGCATGATAAAGAACACCAACATGATAAAGAAATTAAGCAAGGACAATAATATAGATAAATCATTCACCACAGACATGTAAGAAAGAAAAATAAATATGCGGAGAGAGAATGAAATAAATCCAATGTACATGCCACAAACTAAGAGTACCAAATATCCCAAGTACAAATGAGAGAAATACAAATACAGTCGCCAAACACACTCTCTCATAAGTAAAAAATGAATAAATAGATGGTGTAAATAGATTAGGATGACTCAAAATGAGATCGAGTGGGCTGAGTCTGGGCATGCGGCAGGTGACTCCGTAATCGACCAACGGAGGATATATCGATCGTCTGATATCGGGTCATGGGTATGTCAGAAGGAATGAGTAGGCAATGGACATTTAGAAAGTGGAATGTGATGATAACAACAAATGGTAAGGCATGTGTAGAGGGGGTGGTGCCAGAGTTTTGAACTAGCTAGAGAACCGTGAAGATGTAGTTAGGGAGGTCAATGATAGCACCAAGGCTAATGACAAACATAAGATGCACATGGTCCCACGTGATCTGTGTATGGTTTGCGGATGGAATGAGGCATGCACAAATGATCCAATTAAGGATTCAAAAATCATCCTTAAGATTTCTATGGTAGAGGATGGTGGTGTCAGGATCAATGAGCTCAAAAACAGCGACTTTAGTCACATCAATATAAGGATATGTATGTGATATCCCTAGGTAAGTAGAGGTGGCCTCACGGGATAGCTCGACAAGGCGGGAAATAGAGTCTACAGTAATAACAAACTCCTTAACCCTGATACGAGAGACAAGAGCTCTCACAAAGACTACCATACTTAAAGGATTCCTTAATAAGGTCAAGGTAAAGGGGGTCTCTAAGGGGAAAATGGGGTCCTCCCCCCCCCCCCTGCCCCCCGCGCGCTGGGCTAACTAAGAAAAAATAATCGTAACGGATAGAGAAGTAAGGTCCATTATCGTTTCTCAGAATATAGAACGTGTGGGAAACCCTAAGGAGTTGTAGAGTTTGTACGCGTGACGTGTCTCCCAACGTAGTCGAACGTTGGGGACAATCAAGTTATCCTCTGAGGCATGATCCTCTTCGAGATCCTCGGTGACACGAGAAAGTCTACGTCTCACCATAGTGACAACAAATGGGTAAAAAGTCATGAAAAAAATCTATCTAGACAGCTACACCCTACCCAATCAAAACCAGCTGAACCACCCAAAATGCCAAAAACCAACCAATCAGCATAACCCAATCTCCAGTCAACACAATTTTTATGTAAAATTTCCCACAAAAATTAAAAACAAAAAAAAATAGAACTAAATGATATTTCAAAATAATTTGACATTAAAAAACTGATTAATTTTAAAAGTTATGCCAAAGAATTATGAGTGTCATTGAAGGGGCAATAAGCAAAAAATAAGGGAAAAAAATATTTTTTATGATTTTGAATATATATATGTATATATATATATATAGGGAGAGGATCACAAGTGGACCTAACAACCAGAATTTTTAATGGACCTTAACAGTAAAACACTTAACAACCCATTAATTTTAATTCCTTTGTTATAATTGGTCAGCGCCAGCGGCATTTTTTTTAACTAGTGGTCTGCCATGGTGGGGTGTGGGTGTTGGTTGGGGGGTGGGGGGTAAGGGGGTCTCGTGTCCGTTGCCACTGGCGCGGACCAATTACAACAAAGGAAATTAATGGGTTGTTGAGTATTTTTAGTTAAGGTCCGTTAAAAAGTCCGCTTTTTAGGTCCACTTGTGATCCTCTCCCTATATATATATGTCATCTGAAGTTTTATCGGTTTGTGTCCAATATTTTGTAAATTTTTTGGTATATTCTCCTATATATTCCAATCTACATATTTGCAATTGTTCTAAATTTCTTAATGCTTCTGATTGTCTTTCTATTATATATAACAGTCTATTTTCTCATATAAATGCTTGTTTAATTAAATTAGTAAATTTTTCTACATTAAATTATTTTTTAAATTGTATATATTCTTCAGCCATTTTATAGCTTAGGTACCAATTAGATACACTACCTTGTAATGTATTTTCTAAATATGCTTCAATATCGATTTTATTTTCAAAGTTTATTACTGTACATGCTCTAAAACATCCTTTTTCCTAATTTTCTATTGTAATTTCCCAGTCATGGGGATTTACTTTGTCTAAATTCAATATACTTCCATTTTTACTTACAATATTAGAATCTATGTCAAATATATACCTATCTCATGATTGAAATATTGGTATTCTTTTATTATTTTCATTATAATTTTCTTTTGTGGCCTCTAGTTTTTGATGACTTGAATACCCCTTACTTTTGAGCATTTATTTTCAGTATTAAATTACCTTGTATGTGTGAATTAATATAATTGAGAATTAAAATGGGAATTTAAGATAAATTTTAATTTATGTACAAGAGTTAATATTTATGTGAATTGTATATTTACTAGTGTGATAAAGTAAATATATGTGTGAGCTACTTCGTCGTATGTGTGAGTTATATGAGGTTAGGATAGGACTTTTTATTATCGGAATCTCGAATGTCAATTTGGGGTGCACGGTTGATCCGAGATGGGTCGAGATAGTCAAAATGAGTGCCCGGGGAGTGTATTTGGGTTTCAGGGTCTTTTTGGCTAGTTAGACTCGGATAGGGGTATACGAGTCATTTTACGTGTGTATTATCATTTAAAGTTGGGATAAATAGATATATGGGTTATTAAGATTAAGATAGAGTTAGCCAAACTCATTTGTGAGAAGCCCACTTGAGAGAAAGAAAGGAAGAGATAATGAGAAGAGAAATCTTGGGGATTTTCCAGCCAAAGCCACAACTACGAAGAGGATTCGGAGTCTACAACTTTGAGGCAAGTGATTAAACTTGCTAAATAATTCTTTTGTGTGAATTATTGTATAATTAATTGTCGGATTGTTGTGTTTTGGGTATTAAGGATTAAATCTTGATTTTGTTGATAAACCCTTGAAATTGATGTTAGATATGGTTAAATCTTAATTTTGTTGATATATCCTCGAAGTGAATGTTAGATATATAATTTGGATGGTGGAAAAATTGGTGGAGTTAGGTTAGAAATGGGTTGTAGAGATTTAGGGTAAATCTCGTAGGAACAAAAACTGAACAGGCCAGATCGGTTCGGTTAGTGGTCCTCAGATTGGTTCGTTTTTGAAGCAGCGAATCAGTTAGTTTTTGGAAACCATCGATCCAGTTCGCCTGTCATAGATTTTTAACTCTTCTTTAACTCCTCTCCAACTGGGGTTAGTGATTGAGGACCCTCTAATATGAAGTGATATTATAGTTTATGATATAAAAAGTGGGATAATGACACTATACGATGGTAGGGTGACATCGGGATGATTATGGAAGTGTATTATTGAGATTAATACTACGGTTCCTTCACAAATTTTCCTAGGAGTAGGAATTCATTTAAGATATGGGATACGGGCTAGTTGAGAGAAGTCGTGTGTCCTTAGTTATATTAAACTAGTGGATTAATCAAATGTGCGATTGATTATTAAAGCTTAAGTGAGTGATTGAGCAACAAAGCGAATTGAGAATATATTTGAGGAAGTATCGGCGAGTGTAATGAGTGCTATACAAAGGTAGCCGGGTTTATTGATATATACATATAGATATGAGATGGTATGTATAAGTATGATGTGTATATAAATATATCTTGTGTGTATGATATATTATGTGGAACATATTCCTCTAGTGCTATAATGGGAAGTTGCGCGATGTGGGTGAATCCCCTAGCTAGTGAATGCAGGGAGAGTATAGTCCCCAGGGTGTAGCATCTAGTATTTATGTAATGTGACTTTTATCATGGCTGAGACATCTTGGGTATGATTCGTCTCACTTTTAAGTGAAAAACTATGGCCTCTTCCCATACGTTTGTGCTTTGTTTTACCAAGTTGGGCTGGGAGTCCGACGATTAGTACCGAGGATGGTGTGAGTATCCCCTGGAAGATGGTAGCACTTAGAGACTGCATCCAGTGAGCTAATGCTCTGAGGGATGGTTAGTATACATAATGAGTGATATGTATGTGAACTTTATGTGAAATTATAAATCATGTATAATAGTGAGAGTAATATTATACAGGCTTTAATGATTAATGTGTGAATCACTATGCTTATAACTACTGAAAGTTATTAGTAGTAAATTGATATATGATCATTGAGAATGATATTAAAAGTTGTTATGTTTGTATGAATTAGATATGTGAGTGTGGGTTAACACGTAAGCATGAGGTTGGGTTATCCATAGATGAGTCGGGTAGCTTAACTAATATTTAAAATGCATACGTTAGGTGCGCGTTATAGTTGAGGGGTGAGTATGAGTCTCAAGAGACCTGTATATATCTTTTATTCTTCTTTTCCTTTGTTGTATCTTTAGGTGTCCCACCACAGGGGCACCAGGTATGAGCTTCCATTCCAAAGTCTATGGAGCTGCAGCATATGTGGAATGTTGCAGAATTTTTGATATAGTCGCATCTCATCTTTATTAATCTAGTTAAGGACCAGCAGTGTTAATCGGGCGCGTGTTGCCCAAGTGTTGTACTAATGCATATGCTATATATTTAAGACATTTGTTATATTGTATGGGTTTGTTAGCCAACAACTTATTCGGTTATTCTGTTGTGCAGTTTGTTACATGTATATATGTTCATGTTTTGTAGTTCTCATTAATGGATTTAATTGTAATATTTATAACTGGAAACTTTTGGCATACGCTCTATTATGATTTTGTGACACCCCGCCTAATTAAATACCGGGCGATCACACCTTTATTAAATTAAAATCAAGGTGAACAGTTGGTTCATTCTTAGCATCACTGTCGTAAAAATAAACTTTTCCAAATTAACACCCTAATTAATTAAGCTAAGTGTCAAAACCATTTTTAACCTTTCTAACCAAATTGTATTTTTAAAGAAAAACTTATTTATCTAATTATTAACCACATTTTCAATAAGTAAGAATCATACAACAATTATCCTGGAACATAATCTAATTACTTTAAACATTCAACATCCAAAATCCCAACATTTAAAACTAAATGTAAAACATACATGCTGAATAAATCCCAAAGTAAAAGTACTAGAAATAACTGAAATACAAATGTCCCAACAGAACAGATAAATAGTGGAAAGGGCGACACATGCCCCAATAACTGAGAATCATAGGAGTGGAATCAAGTAAATGAAATCGTCTAAGCAAGTGGCCTGTAACTCCCACCTAAGCTGCAGCACGTTCCTTCCAATGGATCCTAAGCAAGACGCCCCTATGGCTGGGCACCTGTAGTACATAAATATATATACAAGAGAGAGAGAGAGAGAGAGAGAGAGAGAGAGAGAGAGAGAGAAACGGGTCAGAGCCCGATAGTGTATATGATTTAAAAATTGTTTAGCAAGTATTTAAATTGATACAGGCCAATGCAACAACATATTAGTTCGACACTCTCTTGAGAAATTCTCACCTCTCTTCTAATGTGCACGCCTATCGCACTAACCTTTCCAGTGGTCTATCTCATCATATATCACGCTATCCTTTCCCAATGGTTTAACTTATCTTAGGTTATTCGCAGGATTCAAAATTTAACGATTCAATTGTTTGAAAAGAATATCTCAATTAGTAACCAAAGTTCTCATTTTAACTTTATAAATCAATAAAGTTTTCCAGTGTCATATTATACTTTCTCAAAACAAGTATTTACAATTTGAGTCATCAACAATGTCCTACATATCAAATCACAGTAGGCAGTTCCAGATTTCAGAATTTCATATATATATTAACTACTCGTGAAATATATATATATCATAACAGCACCCCAAATAAAAACTATGGTGTGAGCATACTCTACTATCCAATCCCCATATCACTCGTACTAAGGGAAATACAACTTCGGAATCACTCTCGAACTGTATTAACACATACTCAAACAATATTGAGGCGAAGTATGAATTCCAAGTCTCTAAGAGGATGGCATATGTCTGCGTCTCTTAGGACCGTCCGAACTATCACTGCGATAGCCTGTACCAAGGATACATATACACAAACAATATGAGGCGAAGCATAGATTCCAAGTCTCTAATAGGAAAGCACATACCCTCATCTCTTAGGACCGTATGAACTATCATTCCGATAGCCTGTACCAAGGATATCTATCTTCTAGGGTACAAGTCAATATCCCCCATAAAGGTCCCATCGAGATAAGACTGTCCCAGCACGGAAACCTCAGGGATAGCAAGTAGCGTCGGCATGATTTTCACACATAGATAGTATATGCATACACAATCATATAACTATACTAATATTACCATATCAATAATGGGTATATTCTCAATTCCCATAATTACGACATTTCCATATTATCATATTTTAGTAAACACTTATAACGGTTCGTTTCTAACCTTGATTCGGTATTATTCCAACGTACCACACAACTCTCATGGCTTTATTCTCCAAATTATAAAAATACAGTAGGGATACACATTTGTCCCAGAGTAACTCTCTCACGTGTCTCTCTCTCTTTAAATCATAAATTCACCGACCCTTATGTAATTATCCCAAAAATACAATCTTTGCCCGACATCAAGGGCCCCAAAATTTATTCACATGTCCTACTGGTCTTCCCTATCTCCCAAAACATTTTATTAAGGATGCCCAAGAATTATTTCACAATAAATTGAACTTAACTAATTTGGAAAGGGAAATAGGAGTCTGCCAGGAGGGGTCGATCGATCGAGGTCTGGGGCTCGATCGATCGAACCTTCGATCGATCGAAGCTCTGGGCTCGATCGATCGATCAAGCAGGTATTGCGATTTCTGCAGTTTTGCAGTTACGGGTTCTAACACATTTTTTCATCCAAATTCAAGTTTTACATTCCCAAACGTCCAAAGATTCATACTACTGACATTATATCATCATATTAGGTATTTCCAACGTAAAGCATGTGGATTTCTATCATTATACATGGATTAACAGCCCAAAAATTATCATAATTATCAAGAACCCTAGAATTCTCTTAAACATGGTTCTAACAAGTATTTCCAGAAATTTTTTCTTATAAACATCATAAATTTCATGGGTAATTCCTCTACGTGGCAAGGGTTTCCAGAATTATCAATTTATCCATCACTACATGCAATTCCTATCTCAAATCTTTGGTTTTCTTCCAAAAAAACTCATTCTAATTACTCCTAAACTAATATGATAGATGCACCAACGAAAGAAGAAAGATAAACACTTGCCTGGGATTTTTGTTGTTCTGATTTGCAGATGTTTTTGGTATGGTTGCGTAGCCCGTCGCGCGATCTACGCGTTGGTGGTGGTGGCGGTGCAAACGGATGGCTTTTGGGCCTTGGATTGCCTTGGAAGCTCTCTCATTCCCTCTCCTATGGCCGTCACTTGTCTTTGGTTGTTCTAACCCTAGAAGACAACCTTAGACATCTGATATAACCCTTAGAATTTCGTGGGTTTAATTACCCAAAATTGTGAAATGTCCAAAATGCCCTCCCGGGGTACTAATTAGGCCTAAAAACGCCCCGAGACCCAAACTAAATCCCCGGGTACACTTTTCTGACTATCTCGACCCTTCCGGACGCGTTGGCGCACTCAAAACGACCATACGAATGACTTATAAAATATTCACTTTTATTTATCAATATTTAGTCCCGACGCGACACGGGCGCGTCCCGACTCAAATTTCCAAAATTGTCATTTTATTCACTCGTGGCATTCAATATAACCAATATTACATATTACTTTCTCATTAGTAATATTCAACAAATTTCCCATAATTACTAACTCTCGTCACGTTAATAATTATAACATAATTAATTTCCGGATTTTTATTAAATAATTAACTCACATTAAATTTAATAAATCCCCAAATTAATATAGCATAAAAATACGGGGTATTACAGATTTATGGGTGGTTGGCTATATTTGTTGGTCCGTGGGATAGTGATGCTAAGAATGATCCATTTGATATTCCTATTTTATTTTAGTAGAGGGCTGGCCACCTGTTATTTTAATAAGCGGGGTGTCACATATTCATACGTATATTCTGTTGTAGTAGATGTTGATGATTTTTCTGATGGGTTTATTTCTTTTATTTTTTTTCTATTTGTTTATTATTTATAAATTTATCTATTCCTATTTTTTGTATTTTTCTTTTGTTATCTTCATTTGTTCCTTTTGCACAATGTATAGATATTATCATTTCTTTTGCCTCTTCACTGCCATACTTTTTAGTAAGCTCTTTTTCTGTCATATTATCAGATTTTTCTAATATTACATCATATATGTTATCTTCTAGTAGTTCATATATTTGATCTAGTTGATCTTGAATACAAAAAGTTAAAAGAAGGCAAAAAAAAAATACTACTATACTTGTCATCAAATAGACTTACCATCATAATAGGGATGTGATAATAAAAGGATAATAAACCATAAAAATAAAAGCTCAAAAAAGTATTAAAAAAATATAGAAACTATAGAATCAGACCCAGTAGAACATATAAAAGATATAATCAAAATAAATATAATCAATATAGATGCAAAAGACCATGGTATAAAAAGAAAAAAATGAACAAAGAAATAAAAAGAGATGAAAATAAAAAGATAAAAAGTCCAAATGTTTTATATGTGGAGATCCTAATCATATTCGACCTAATTGTCCTTATAGATATAAAAATAATAATTTTTCAAAAATTCAAGAAAAAATAATTTTTAGATGATATTGAAGATGACCTAGAAGACACAATAGAATTAAAAAGTATATATGATGAAAATGAAGAAATAGATAATATTAGCAAATACAGTATATAGTCAATAGAATCAGAAGACGAGCATATAGAAAATATAGAAAATAGTCTAGAAGATTTAAACTTTTTAGACAATAGGGAAGAATGTGAATATAAAATTATACAATATATGTTTATAAAAAAAAGATGTGCAAAATGTTTAATAGATGATAAAGAGATGTATATTTGCAAGACATGTAATAGAAATTTATGTATAAATTGTTATAAAGAAATAAAAGAGCAACCCAAGGAACACATAAATAGAACAAATAAATCATTTCTAATTACTTTTCCTATACAAATTAAATTTACATATAAAATTTTAGATACAACCACAATGTTAGACATAGGAGCAACAAAAAGTTTAATTCATATAGAATTAGTACCCAAAGAAAATATAAAAGAACTAAGTTATCCAGTATATATACATCAATTTAATAAAGCAGCAATACCAATAACACAATATATACCGAATATACCGATATATATAAATAAAGAACAATTTATTCTACCTCAAACATATTTAACAAATGTAAAAAGCCATCACCCTTTTATTCCTGGATTAAATTTTATTCAATCTCTAACCGGAGGATTTATGTATACTCCATCAGGACTACAATTCTTTAAAAAAGGAACTCATATTATACCTAATAATCAACAAAATAATATAGAAAATCAAGAAAATCGTTAATCATTAATAATAATATAATTAGAAACAACAGAAAAATTGATAGATGAACCACAAGAAGACAATCTAGATGAAAATATTATTTATGTGAATATCTGCAGCAAATAGAAGAAAGCCAAACTGAAAAATATATTTCAAAATTTTAAATTAAATAATGTTCATAAATACTAAATTAGAATTAGAAGATTTAATCAGATTATCAGAAAAAACATAAATAAATGGAGAAAATCCATAGAAACATTGGAACAAAAATAAAATAGAAGAAAAATTAAATATAATTAACTGAGGCTTGACCATAAAAACTGAAGACATAGTATGTGAACTCATAGACAATTAAGAATTTAAAATACAAATTACAAAATTATTAGATATAGGAGTTATACAGAAAAGTGTTAGTAAACACATAATCCCCGCTTTTATGGTAAGAAATCATTTAGAAATAAAAAGAGAAAAATCTAGGATAGTAATAAATTATAAAAGATTAAATGATAATACATATGACGATAGTTATAAAATACCTAATAAACATGAATTAATAAATAAAATTCAAGATAAAAAATATTTTTCGAAATTTGATTGTAAATCAGCACTTTGGCAAAGAAAAATGGAAAAAGAATCAATAGAATGGACAACGTTCACATGTCCAGAAGGACATTTTGAAGGATTAGTAATGCCTCTTGCCCTAAAGAATGAACCACAAATTTTTCATAACAAAATAGATAAAATATTAAAAAAAATTCAGATTTTTATATAGTATATATAGATGATATATTAGTATTTAGCGATAATAAAAAAGAACATATAAATCATTTAAAAATCATATTCAATGAATTTATAGATCAAGGATTAATAATTAGCAGCAAAAAGATGCAATTAGAGAAAAATGAAACAGAATTTCTCGGATTATATATGAAAGGAGGAAAAATAGAATTACAAAAGCATATAATCATAAAAGTTTTAGAATATCCAGATAAAATAGAAGAAATAAAACAATTACAATATTTCTTAGGATTGTTAAATTAATGTAGAAATTTCATACCAAACTTATCAGAATTAGTAGGACCGTTGTATAATAAATGAGAAAAAAAATGGTCAAAAATATTTTTTTTTGGGGGGGGGGGGGAAATTATGTATATATAAACAAGCAAAACTACAACAAGAGCACGATGGGATAAAACCCAGTCACACCCCTAGGGGTATACCCCAAAGGGGAAAAAACTAAAACAACCGATCATTGGGAAACAAGCCCTAAACCCCACAAAACCCTAATCAAGTTCACTCTTAGGGATACCCCAGTTCATGCACGCCATCCAATTCTCAAATCTACTTATCCCCTTCTTCCATTTCACGGCCCTCGCTCTGATCATAACTTCAATCTCCTTGACAATGACATCACTGCTCTTGGCCACCCCCTTGAAGTGTCTAGCATTTCTCTCTATCCACATGCAGTAAATAGTAGATGAGAACGAGATATTCCTAATACGATTATAAAAGCTGGTACCACTGTAATTAGAAATGGCATAAATCATCTCACCATCCCAATCCATAGCATCTCTGTGTTCCTGATTCCTAGTCCTGACCTCCTTCCACACCTCCTGAGAAATAAGACATTCATTGAAAATGTGGGAAATAGACTCAACCCCATTGGAGCAACTACAACACAAATTTTCCTTAGTATGAATAGCATCCCTATATACCATCCATAAAACAAAAGCACATTTAGGAATATTGACCTTGTTCCACACGATTTTATGCCAGGAAACATTTGGGTGATTAGGCTCCATCACATCATAGGCTAATCTGATAGAAAACCCAGACTAGTTGCGAATCCAGACCAACTCATCATCCGTGTCTTGTCTAATGTGGGTCAAGATCGCATTCCTAATATCCAAGAGCTCCCAGGTGACCGCAGTAGGCCATCTCCACCTATTCTCAATAATGTAGTCAGCAACTAAAGCCTTGTGATTGCTAGCAGCATAGTAGATAAAAAGATCCCCAAATAAGGGGTGAAGAGGCCCCAGGGGGTGCCAATTATCGTGCCATAAAAAAGTATCCTTGTCGTTACCGATTTTCTACCTGATAAGAGGTCTGATCAGATGTCTCAACTGCATCATCTTCCTCCAGCTCCAAGAAGAGTCGCTGGCTAAATTAATATCCCACAAGCTTCTTTTCTTCAACTTATACACATTGCATCACTTAACCCATAAGCAATCCTTATTACTACTTAGATTCCACAACATCTTCAGGATCACAGCCACATTCCACCTCTCAATGCTCTTGATACCCAAGCCACCACCTTCGTAGCTCTTACAGAGATCCTTCCATGCCACCTTAGCCCTGAAATGTTTAAGGTCAGAGCCCATCCATAAAAGTCCTTCATCAGCTGCTCAACTCTAGAGATGGCTCCTTTCGGCAAAATGAACAAACTAGACCAATAAACCTAGATCCTAAACATAACGGACTAGACAAGTTGTAATCTGCCAGCGTAGCGAGGAAGCTTATTGGTCCATCACTTAATCCTCCAAGTTATCCTACCAATTATCCTACAACAATCTTCGCTCTTGAGTCTAGAGGTGATGAGAGGCACCCCTAGGTACAAGAAAGGAGGGTTGATGTAACCGAAGCCAAGAAGATCCCCCGTTTGCCTGATCCTATCCTCCCCCATGCTCGTGTAGTAGAATCTACTCTTACTCAGATTAGGCGTGAGGCCCGCAATGCTACAAAAATCATCGACTGCCTTCTTTGCAATGGTACAGGAGGGAATGTCCCCCCCATAAAGGACAATCACATCATCCTCAAAACATATGTGGTTTATGTGACACCCCGCCTAATTAAATATCGGGGGATCACTCCTTTATTAAATTAAATCAAGGTTAAAAGTTGGTTCATTCTCAGCATCACTGTCGATAAAAATAAATTTACCAATTTAACACCCTAAATAATTAAGCTAAGTGTCAAAAACATTTTTTTATACAAACTTCCAAATTTTAATTAAAGAAAAAGATTTATTTATATAAAACAACATTTCTACAATTAAGAATCACACCACGATAAACCAAATAATATAATACATTCGTCAATCGAATGCCAACATATGAAAACTAAAATCACAAGTCCATACTAAATAAATCCCAAAGAAACAATACTGTAATGACTGAAATATAAATGTCCTAATAACAAATAAATAATGGAAAGGGCGACACGTGCCCAATAAATGAGAGTTCTAGAAATGGAGTCAATAAAAGAAGCCGTCTACTCAAGTGACCTGCAACTCCCACCTAAGCTGCAGCACGGTCCTCTCAAGGGATCCTAAGCAAGACGCCCCTGTGGCTGGGCACCTGAAAATATACATATATATATACAAGAGAGAGAGAGAGAGAGAGAAAAAGAAACGGGTCAGATCCCGAAAGTGTGTTTGATTTTAAAATACGTTTAGCAAGTATTTAAAATGATACAGGCCAATGCAATAACATATTACCACGTCACTCTCTTGAGAAAAAATTACTCACCTCTCTTCTAATGTGCACACCTATCGCACTAACCTTCCCCACGATTACTTATCATTTAACGCACTAGTCTTTCTAAAAGATTTAACTTAACTTAGATTACTCGCAAGATTTATAATTCACGATTTCATTTTAAAAGAAATTTCCCAAACAGTAATCAAAGTCCTCCATTTTAAATTTATAAAATCCATAAAGTTTTACAGTGACATATTATACTTTTTCAAAACAAGTATTTAATAATTTGAGTCAGCAACCATGTCCTACTTATCAAATCTCAGTAGACAGTTTCAAATATCATGATCTCATATATATATTACTACTCGTATAATATATATATATATATAACATAACCCCGAATAAAACTATGGTGCGTGCATACTCTACTATCCAAAGCCCCATATCACTCATATTAAGGTGAATACATTTGGAATCACTCTCGAATTGTATTAACATGAATACACAAACAATATTGAGGCGAAGCATAGATTCCAAGTCTCTAAGAGGGTGGCACATACCGGCGTCTCTTAGGACCGTCTGAACTATCACATCGATAGCCTGTACCAAGGACATCTATCTTCTAGGGTACAAGTCAATATCCCCCATAAAGGTCCCATCGAGATAAGACTTGTCCCAGCGCGGAAACCTTAAGGATAGCAAGTAGCGTGGGTATGATTTTCACATGTATATAATATATGTGCACACAATCATATAAATATACCAATATCATATTAATATAGGTTCTTCTCCTCACCCGTAATAATACCGTTTATTCTTAATTTTACATTTTAAAGAATTACGCATAAGGTTTCATTCCTAACCTTATCTCGAAGGGTTTTCTCACTTATTACCTAACACTCATGGATTATATCTTCCCAATTTCTGAAATTCAGTAAGTGACTTTATTAGATTCCAACGTAACTCTCTTACGCACCTCCCCCTTTAAATTCATAAATTTACCAACCTAAAGTAAATATCCCAAAAATACCATTTTCGATGAATCTTAAAGGTTCCAACATTTATTCATATATCCTACTGGTCCTCAATGTCTCCCAGATCGATTTATCACGAATGCCCAAGAATTATTTCACGATAAACTTAATTTAACTAATTAAACAAGGAAAATAAGAGTCTGTCAGGAGGGGTCGATCGATCGAAGCTTGGGGCTCGATCGATCAAACCTTCGACCGATCGATGCTCTATGTTCGATCGATCGATCAAGCAGGTCTGGGTAAAATTCTACAGAATTGCAGTTACGGGTTCTACCACTATTCTTCATCAAATTCCATATTTTTCAACACTAATCGACCCACAAATTCTACTACTAACATAATAACATAATTCCAGATGTTTTTAATGTTCAGCATGCGTGTATTCATCATTAAACATGGTTAAACAACCCAAAATATCATCTAAGCATCAAGAACCCTAAAGTTTTCATAACTATGATTCAATTCAGTTTTTCTCCAGAATTTCTTCCTAATATAACATCAAAAGTTCATGGGTAATACATCTATATCATCAAAAGTTTCCAGCATAAGGTTTTAATCTTCTCTACATGCAATTTCCTATCAAAATTTGGGGCTTTCTTACATGGATTACATTCCTAATTAATCCTAAACTAATATGAACATTTCACTAACGAAATATGCAAGTTAAACACTTGCCTGGGATTTTCAGAAGTCTGATTTCCTGTTGATTATGGTGTGGTTGCGTTCCCCTCCTCGCGATCTACGCGTTGGTGGTGACGGCGGTGCAAACGGTGGTGTTTCGGCCTTGAATCTCCTTGAAAGGTCTCTCCTCTCCTCTCTAATGGCCATTCTAGGTTTCTAAATGTTCTAATACTAAATGGATAACCTAACCAGCTGATAAAGGCTGCTAAAATTCGTGGGTTTAATTACCCTATTTTGTAAAATGACCAAAATGCCCTCCCGGGTCACTAATTAGGCCTAAAAACGCCCCGAGGCCCAAACTAACCCCTCGGGTATTCTTTTCTGACTATCTCGACCCTTATGGACGCGTTGGAGCACTCAAAATGACCATACGGACAACTTATAAAATATTCACTTTTTATTTAACAAAATTAGTCCCGACGTGACACGGGCACGTCCCGACTTAAATTTCCGAAATAGTCATTTAATTCACTTATGACTTTCAATATGACCAATATAATATATTACTATGCTCATCAGTAATATTCAACAAGTTTCCCATAATTACTAACTCTCATCACGTTAATAATTATAACATAATTAATTTTTGGATTTTTATTAAATAAACCATTACATTAAATTTAATAAATCCCCAAATTAAATATAGCATAAAAATATGGGGTATTACAGTTTAGCTCCACCTCCTTGCATCTAGGGTGATAAGTAAACATGGGACCATTGCATGCCATGTCCAAGATGCACGAGAATGTATCCATAACCAGGAGGAAAAGATAGGGAGAGAGGGGGTAACCTTGCCTCAACCCTCTCCTTCCCTCAAAGAAGACATGAAGGGAAGCTCAGGTGAGCCAACAAAGAGAAAAGAAAACCCCAACCCACCGTATCATAAGCCTTTAGCAAATCAATCTTCAAAGTACATATAGGCAGGCTAAGCACTCTATGATAATTCCTCATAACCGCCTGGAGAAGAAGGATGTTATCAGAAATGGACCTCCCTTTAACAAATGCGACCTGGCTTGGGTTGATCATGTGGGGGAGGATAGGCTTCATCCTATTAGCAATAATCTTTGAGATGAACTTATAGATATTTACAACAGGAGATGGGTCTAAAGTCATGCATACCGTTGGGGGTGGTAACCTTAGGGATGAGGGCCAAGGTAGTGTAATTCCACTGTCTAGGAATATACCTACAACTGAAGAAAAACTTAATGGCCTCAGTAACATCGCTCCCCACCACTTCCCAGTTCTTCTTAAAAAAGAATGCATTGAACCCATCACGACTTGGGACTTGATCAGACCCAATAATGAACATGGCCCCCTTAATCTCATCATCATCATCATCAATGGGAGCACACAGAGTCGCAACAGCCTCATCACTAATTCTCTTAACAACGTTCACCTCCAGAAATGGAGCAGGGTCCGCACATGTGCTTCTGCTGCCCAGAAGGCTGCAAAAGAACCCCATCGTCGTATTAGCCACCCCCTGAGTGCCCTCCACCTGGACCCCACTTCTTATCCTCAATGCTTATAATCTTCCTCCTGGTAGTGGCAAGGTTGGCCCTCTTATGGAAGAAAGAGTAGTTCCCATCACCCAACTGAATCCACTTAACTCTAGAACGCTGCTTATAGTAAGACTCTTCCGCACTCCTTAGCTTGAGGTAAACCACCAACTTATCTCTCTCTTCTAATTGAAGGCACATATTGCCTTCCTCACTGTCCAGTCTAATATGAATGTCATCAAGCTCCATCTTCGCCTCCCCAACCCTACTGGAAAGCTGGTTATAGAACTTCTTATTAAAATCTTTGAGGTTAATCTTCAGTCTTCTCATTTTCTTACTTAATCTCACCACAGGGTTACCCACATCATTCCCGTTCCAAGACTCGGCCAGCACCTCCTGGAAATCAGCATGCACAGAAGTTATATAATTAACAAGATAATGACAGGACTATGATCCAAAACACCCTAAGGAAGAACAGTAGCCTAAGACTCCGAAAAAACCATGCTCCAAGTATCATTATGGAGAACCCTATGCAATCTCGACTGGACATTGTCACTAACCTCCTGACGTTTATTCCACGTAAACCATAGCCCATTCATTGTCATGTCATTGACTTGGATATCATTAATACACTGGTTGAAGGCCTCCATAGCATGCACGTCAATATCATGCACCCCTCTCTTCTCGTCATGGGATCTCATAATGTTGAAATCCCCCATTAGAATCAACGGCTGGCCCTCAGTACTACCTCTATTGAGCCTTAAAAATTCCCATAATGGATCTCTTCTATGAGGTAAGTTATCCCCATAGATGAAAGTCACAAAAAACTCGTTGCTTCTGCCACATACCTCCACCTTTCACATCATTGCTTGGGGGTGGGACTGAACTAATGTAACATTCACACAATTAGGATTCCATACCACAATCACCCTAGCCATGCCCCCCCCCCCCAATGGGGCAAATATCAATAAAATCCCAATGGAAAAAACAGTTATTCTTAAGGTTACATATATTGTTTCTCCTCACTTTGGTCTCAACCAAATAAACCATATCGAGCTGCTGATCACTAATTAACTTACTAACTTCTTTCTATTTATGAGGGGAATTGAGGCCCCTTATGTTCCAAAACCTGATCTTAAACATCAACTTTTACTCCCCTTTCCCTTCTTCCTATTCTTGCTGCCTGACTGGCCCGTATTGTTCATCACCCCCTTTTGCTTATAAGCAACCTCATCCACGGCCATGACTTTTATAGCAAGAGCAGTAGGTTCCGGGGTGATATCATACTCACTATCGTTATCCACTGTGTTAAACTGGTTAGATAAACAGATAGTGGGCGAGACCCCATCATGAGCTAACTCACTAATCTTCTCCAAAATCCTCACTTCCGCTTGAGCCTTTTCCACCACTCCACATGGTTCACCCTTTTTTTTTACATTGGGGGTTGTGGAAATATGTTTCTTCGTAATCTCAGTCCATTCATCACCTGCAGGGGGCTTTGTATTCATAGCTTCAGGGTCCCTGTTCTGGTTAAGTTCATTCTGGTTAAGTTCCTTCCCTTTCATGCATCTAGTTACATTGTGTCCGAACACGAGGTAGTGAGGGCACGAAGGTGATTGTAACACCCCGCACTTTTAGGGATAATTAAATTTGAAAAGTGAGCTTAATTTGGAGATCAGGGGAAGTTCTGCGAATAGAAATTTTGGAATTTATGAACATTGGATAATTACCGGTGTGTGTTATATTTACTTTGAGACTAAGTAAATGAGTTGAATTATTTTAATTACATGTCGCAGTTGGGTAAAGCGACAAAGGGTATTACTTTATTTGGAAACCCCGTATTAAGAATTATTGGGTTTAATTAGTGAATTGCAGTTAAGTGACTCAGATGGAGATTTTGAGTGCGCGGTTGATTTTAGAATGGCCGATATAGTTAGAATAGAGTATCCAGGAATTTTTGGATTAAAAGGGACTCGTAATTAAGTAAACGAGTCATTTTTGGGTTTTTAAGGGATAGACCCTTATTCTCTCCTATATAAGGCAAGAGAGAGTGGGAGAAAGGAAAGAAAAAGATAGAAGGAGAGAGAAGAGGAAAGCAAGATAGAAAAGAGAAAGAAAAAGGATATTCCGGCCAAACTCCACAGAATTCGACTCGAGGACGTCGGATTTTATCCACGAGGCAAATGTTTACTTGCTTATTTTTTTCAAAGCATAAATCTCATATTAAAGTTGGTAGTGATAAACCACAAAGATTTTCGAGATGTATTTTTGTGAATCAAAAGGGTTTTCGGAAATTTAACGGATAAACCTCGGGTAATATACAAGTTGTGAAACTAAGGAATTTATTGAAATCGATTGTTGGTTATGGGTTCTAGGATGTTTAGAACCCTTTTTATATGTGTATATGTTGTTGATTGAGGATGGAGGATGTTGGGAGAAGAGATAAAATCTTGGGGGAAACTTTAATGGATGAAATAGCTTCTTGGAGAAGAAGCTATCCGGATCGATCGATCGAACCTTTAGTATTTTTCACAATTTTGGCTAGGGTTGTTTATATGGGATAAATTCCAATTTAATTGTTTCTAGTTTATTTTTTTGAGGAAACAAATATTCATTTAGGAGTGATAGAGATATATATACATATATATACACGATATGATTACATTATATATAATATGATACAAATACATATATATCTGTGCGTGATTGGTATGTGTGTATCTTAGAGGTTGATTCCACGGGCTTCCTTTTGGCGTAGGGTTGGAACAGCCAAATTATATATATTTCTTTAGTGCGATCCGGGGAGGTTGCACGATGTAGGTGAATCCCCTGGCTTGAGGAGCTGGGAGATTATATCCCCAGGTCATCTCGTCCTGCATTCGAGTGCGATGTGTGTGTTGTAATACCCCGTAATTTTACTGATTTTTATTTAAGGGATTAATTAAATTAAATGAGAATTAATTGGGAATAAATTCGGGTACAAATACTAGCGAGATGTGAGTTGGTATTTAATTATGATGTTAAAATTGAAAATTTCATGTATTGAAATGTTAAAATTGTCGCGAGACAGAAATACGACAATTTGGAAATTTAATTGGGACGGGCGTGTCAGTCGCGTCAGGAATGTAATTATTGGAATTAAAAAGTGAATTATATTTTTATCAACCGAATGGTCATTTTGAGTGCGCCAACGTGTTCAAAAAGGTTGAAATAGTCAGAAAACACTAGCCGGGGTTTAGTTTGGGTCGCGGGGCATTTTTGGGCCATACCGGCAACATAGAAGGGTATTTTGGTAATTTTAAAAATAGGGGAATTAAAACCCACGAATTTTAGAGGTTAACTTTATATTAGAAATAAACCCATTAAGTCCAATATCAGCATTCAACAAGTAGTGGGCTACGGGAGTTATAAGGAGAGTCTTAAGAGGTTCCAAGAGAAACCCCTACCCACCCACCATCACCATCTTTGGGAGAAATGTGTAGAGAGAAAGAGGAGAATCAACCTTCATCCTTTAACATCAACTCAGAAAATCTAAGGCAAGTGGTTTAATTACATGATTTCAAGCGAATGTTTCCTCCATGCTTAGGATTAAATTTATGTCTTGTAGTGAAAGTTTGATGAAAAACCCATGAAATTGGAGATAGAACTCATAATCTTATATAGGGATTACATGTAGAATGGTAATGAATGAATTCCATATCCAAAATGTATCTTTGATGATTTAAAAATGGATTTATAAGGAGAAATTGCAGACGTTAAAATTCTGACTTCATGTTTATAGGGTTTGGGATAATGTTTGGGAGTTATGATGATTACATGTTAATTTAGGAGGCATTGACCCCAAATATATGTTAGAGGGTGACTTAGGAGGACTAAGAGTAGTTTAAAATCATTAAAACTTAATTGGGATGATCTTAGTGGGGATTTAGAGGAGAGAAATCTGAAGAAAAACGAATTGGGGAAATTTCTGGGCGAAGTCTGCCATCTCGTTAGGAGACCTGCCCAGGTCGTTCGAACGACCTCGTTCGAACGAGATTCTAACGAGATGACAGTATCCCTTCTAACGAGTTGGTAGTTCATTCGAAGTCTTTCGTTTGAACGACACTCATTCGAACGAGACTTCTAACGAGTTGACAGAATGACCTTTTTGGCCTGATTTTATTTCAAATGTCCCGTAGACTTAAGTAAGTGAGAATTAACCTTCCCTTATTGACTAGTGGGTATAATTGTGAGAATTGGGGTACGTTGAGGAATAGAACTTAGAACCTTATAGTAATTCGGATGATAATTGTGGGATAGGAAATGAATACCTAATTACGACGTGAGAAGGGTTGACAACGTTAATATACAAATCGGGGACATGTAAACGTATAACATTAAATGACGGTATAAGAATGAGAAGCATACCTATATTAATAATTCGAGATATCTAAGATGTGTTAATGCTTAGTATATGTGGTTTTATGTTTAAAACATACCTACCATACTTGCTATCATGGGAGGTCTGCGTTCGATTAGGGCCATCTAATCTTTGTGTGCCTACGGTGGGATTTATATTGGTACCTCGAGGACATAGGTCAGAGAAGGACTTATTAAGAAGTTAATAAGTCTGCTGATCATGGGAGCGTAGGTATGTGCGTGACCCATGTGATGTGAACTATGTTCACCTCCAATTTTGTGTGATTGTTGTTATTTGAGAACGATTCCTGAGAGATTTGGAATGCGTGATCCTTATGTACGTGATGTACCAGGATTGGATAGCAAATTATGTGTGCACCGCAGCTTAGTCTCGGGGTGCTAGTATTGTATATTTATGATGAGAATAATATATTGTCAATTGAAATGAACTGTAATGTATAAATGTGAGTATCTATAATATCAACGTTTTGTAAAAGATAAAATGGAAGATCTCTAGTGATTAGTAGTACTAAAATGGGAAACTGTGTATAAGAGTAAAACACTCTGTTTAAAATAAGATGTCGGGAATTAAATCGTGAATCGTATAGTAACGTTAGATTTTATATTGAACCAGTTAGATACGGGCATAACTAGATTCGATTATGGATACGTTAGGAGTGCACAGATAGTCGAGAGGTGAGTATTTCATGTGAGAGCACGTCCTAACATGTATTTTGCATTCATTGTTTTATGTCATTAAAACACTTGCTATATTTTAAATTATTTTTCCACAATCGGGCTCTGACCCGTTTGCTTTCAAATATATTTTTGTAAAAACCTTTTAGGTGCCCAGCCACAAGGACACCATGCATAGGAGTTCCATTTCGGTGACGGATTGTAGCTGCCGTGGAAGTTACAGTACTTTGACAGTAGACGCCTCCACTTTCGATATTGACTCTATGTTACTGGATTTTCCTCATTTGTTGGGCATGTCGGCCCATTTCTTTTAGACACTTTATTTATCCAGTTATATCAGATTTTTGGGTTGTAATTAATTTAGTGATGCAGACTTAGTATTTGTTTATTCCTGCATTTGGATTGTTGTGAGGAGTATCCCTCCAGACTCATTACTATTTTATGGTTATTCCATTGTCATTATGTTGTGGTGGTTATGTTAGGTTTTCATAATTGAATTATTTCATGTTAATCGGATTTAATTAAAATTGACAACTCACTTTTTAAATATTAGGTGGCTAGTAATTAATAAAATGTTTTAGACAGTGATGCGATGGACTGAACCAACTTGGCATTTTGTATTAATTTAATAAAGGAGTATCTACCCGGTATTTAATTAGTCAGGGTGTCACAGGTGGTATCAGAGCATCAGATTCTAGTGTCCTTAGGATCTGTATGGCTTATTATGTTTTCGTTGAGCTTTCTTTGATATAGAGCCCTATATTTTAGGATTGTTGTATTCTTTTATGTATGTTCCTCTCTTCAGCTATTTTGAGATAATAACTGCGAAATTATAAGACTTTACTCTCATTTCAGATGCCTCCACGATGTGCACAGTGAGTTGTTAGGGATGCACAACTCGAGCCACAGCCTGCACCAGTTCAGGGCACCATGAATGCCGCCGAGGTTGCAGCTATTGTAGCCCAAGCGGTGAATGCCGCCCTAGCAGTTGTACAGTAGGCACTACCCCAGGCGCCGGTAGTCGTGCCATTTCAGGCTCATGCATTCCCGTCTACTTGAGAACGCGTTCGTGATGCTTTTCAGAAAGAACACCCTCCGAAGTTTGCAGGTAGCTCCGACATTGAAGTGTCCAGTTAGTGGAGGAAGGATATTTAGAGGCACTTAAGGATGTACGAGTGCACGGAAGTTCAGAAGCAGATACTAGCTACTTTTAAGCTAGTAGGATCAGCATTGCAGTGGTGGGAGTCTATTACCACCACGAAGGAGAGGGACGCCCTTTTTATTCAGGATTTATGGGTGCAGTTCGATCGCAAATATTTTTCGTCAGCTGTTCACACTGAGATGAGGAGGAAGTTGATGAACCTCAAGCAGGAGGGGAGGACCATGGACGAGTATCAGTCCGAATTCACTAATCTCTTGAACATTATTCCCGATGAGATTCCGACTGAGGAGAAGAAGATTCAGAAGTTCATGGACGGATTGACTTGGAGGATCCGACAGCACTTGTTAGGAAATCTTTCATTGGCCACTTACTCTGATGTGGTTAACGCTACACTGCTTCACTGCCAGGATCACCGCTTTCACATGTCTGAGAGTAAGAGATCAGGAGAGTCCAGCCATCAGGGTAGGATAGGGGAAATGGTGCCAGCGGGTCACAATCTCTTCAGGGTCAGCACAGGCAGGGTGATCAGGGTTCCCAATAGGGGGATCCTAAGAGATTCGGATCTGGGGGTTTCAGGAATGGTCAGGGAGGTTTCAGACATGGCCATCAGAGTCAGAACGGCCATCAGGGCCAGCAGGGCCAGATTGGTCCGCAGTAACAGTTTCAGCAGGGCCAGCATGGTCAAGGTAGGAATGGTAACGGCCATCAGGGCCGAGGGAAACAGGGATAGCGAGGAGGAAACTTCCCGGGGAAGTGCTTCGTGTGTGGCAAGATTGGCCATAAACGTCAGGATTGTCCTGATAGGGGTAGGGCCCCACAGCAGTAGCAGCCGGGTGCTCGACACTAGCCACAGAGGCCTATATTTCCCACCGCCCTCCCAGCACCACCACAGGTGGCAGCATTACCACCCATTCCAGCGGTCCCAGTTCAGCAGGGACAGCTTCAGTATGGGAGAGTGTACTAGCTCCAGCAGGCCTCCGTCCCACAAGATCCACCTGCTCTTGAGGGTATGTTCTCTATTCAGGGGACTATGGGACGTATTTTATTTAATACGGGGGCCACACATTGTTTCATTGCCACGAGATTTGCACGCACTATTGGGTTGTCAGACACTGCAGA
Source organism: Sambucus nigra (assembly GCA_949130495.1). Taxonomy (NCBI): domain Eukaryota; kingdom Viridiplantae; phylum Streptophyta; class Magnoliopsida; order Dipsacales; family Adoxaceae; genus Sambucus; species Sambucus nigra. The sequence goes on from OX422210.1 coordinate 660,438,339, forward strand.
AAGCACGATTACTTGTGTAGATTCACCGTTGAGTAGGGGTTCTGTAATTTCCATTATTTGTAGAGCCGGTCACACGGCCCATTGCCCGCGCACCGTACCGTATGGCTCCAGCGGAGATGACAAAGCTAAGGGATCAGATAGAGCAGTTGTTGGGTCAGGGGTTTATCCGGAGGAGTACTTCGCCATGGGGTGCCCCTGTGTTGTTCGTAAAGAAGAGGGATGGATCATTGAGGTTGTGTGTAGATTACCGGGAGTTGAATAAGGTCACGATACGGAACAAGTATCCGTTGCCCCGAATCGATGACTTATTTGACCAGTTGAGAGGAGCCTGCTTCTTCTCAAAGATTGATTTGCGATCGAGATACCATCAGTTGCGTATCAGGGAACAGGACATCTCGAAGACTGCTTTCTTGACGCGATATGGTTCCTATGAATTTTGGGCTATGCCTTTTGGCTTGATAAACGCTCCAGCCGTGTTTATGGACTTAATGAATAGGGTGTTCAGAGAGTTCCTAGACCAGTTCGTCATTGTCTTTATTGATGACAAACTGGTTTACTCCCAAACAGAAGAGGAGCACGCCGATCATTTGAGACAGGTTTTACAGATGTTGTGTCAGAACGAGCTTTATGCAAAGTATGAGAAGTGTGGGTTCTGATTGAAGGAGGTTCAGTTTTTGGGGCATATCATTTCAGACCGAGGGATATCTGTCGATCCGGGGAAGGTATCCGCAGTGACGGAGTGGGGAAAGCCCACGACACCGACTGAGATCCGTAGTTTCTTGGGCCTAGCAGGATACTACAGGAGGTTTATTCCGGGTTTCTCAAAGATAGAGGGTCCTTTGACATATCTGACTCGCAAAGGTGTACCATTCATCTAGAGCGATGCCTGTCAGTTAGAATTCAATGAGTTGAAGGACAAGTTGACCTCAGTGCCTGTGTTAGCATTGCCCAGGCCGGGATTTGAGTATTTAGTTTACACCGATGTGTCCTTACAAGGACTTGGAGGTGTGCTGCAACAGGAGAGTCAGGCCATAGCTTATGCTTCCCGTAAGCTTAAGCCTCACGAGATGAATTACCCCACCCACGACTTGCAGTTAGCGGGGGTCATATTCGCTCTTCGGATTTGGAGACACTATCTCCTGGGGGAGAAATTTCGATTGTTCACAGACCACAAGTCTCTACAATACCTCTTCACGCAGAAGGAGCTGAATATGCGTCAACGTCGATGGCTTGAGTTTGTGAAGGATTATCAGTTCGATATCCAGTATCACCCAGGAAAGGCTAACGTGGTAGCAGACGAGCCATCGGTCGGTAGATGAGGTGGCTGAGGTGTGGAAAGCTAAGTGGAAGGAGTTGGGACACCAGGATGCAGTGGCCCGATCGTTCATGTCTGTGATGACTATTACACCTCAGATTGTTACGAGAGTGGTAAAGACCCAGGCAATTGACTCATTCTGTCAGGAGCAGATAGTTCGATTACTAGCAGAGGGAGCCGAGTCCTATACCGTTGGATAATACGGGGGATTAAGCTTAAATGGGAGACTGGTCGTTTCGGAAGGGGAGGACTTTCGACACGAGCTAATGACGGAGTCACACGGCTCATGGTTCGCGGTACACCCTGGTGGGGATAAGATGTACCAAGACATGAGAGACGACAGTATTGGTGAAGCGGGATGAAGAGAGATATCTCCGTGTTTATTTCTAAATGTGACACTTGTCAGCTAGTAAAGGTGGACCATCAGAAACCGGAAGGACTTCTACAGACGTTAGAGGTTCCGACGTGGATATGGGAAAGCATCTCCATGGACTTTATCCGACGTGGATATGGGTTACCTACGTCGCAGAGGGATCACGACTCCATATGTGTGATTGTGGATAGATTGACCAAAGTTGCTCATTTTCTACCCGTAAGGACGGATTACACTACGGGACAGTATGCCCAGATTTTCATTACAGAGATAGTGAGACTTCATGGGGTGCCTCTAAATATCGTGTCTGACCGAGATAAGATATTTGTTTCACGATTTTGGGAGAGTTTCCAGGAGGCCATGGGTAAGGAGTTGCGGCTGAGTACGGCTTATCACCCGCAGACGGATGGGCAAACCGAGCGAATAAATCAGATATTGGAGGACATGTTGCGTATGTGCATCCTAGACTTTGGAGGTGGATGGGAGCAGTACCTTCCACTGGTGGAGTTTGCTTATAATAACTCCTACCAGTTTACCATTGGCATGGCTCCATTTGACGCATTGTACGGTAGACCTTGTCATTCCCCAGCATGTTGGTTAGAGGTGGGGGATAACAAACTCCTTGGGCCGGAAGTGATTCAGGACACTTCGGCAAGGATAATGATGAAACAGAGCCGCATTCGGGTAGCTCTGGACCGGCAGAAGAGCTATGTTGATGCAAAAAGATTCTTCAGAGAATTCAAGGTGGGGGACCAGGTGTTACTCAGAGTATCTCCTATGAAGGGGATAATGCATTTTGGGAAGAAGGGGAAACTGGCACCAAGGTATGTGGCACTATTTCCTATCATCGAGCGTATTGGGCCAGTTGTGTATAGATTGGGGTTACCGGAGCACTTGTATAGGATTCATGATGTGTTCCATATCTCCTCGCTAAGGAAATATCTTAGGGACGATTTGGCCCATACTCACATTGCTTTGGAGGACATCAATCTCCTTCCCGATAGTTCCTACGAGGAGGGGCCGATTGCTATTTTGGACCGAAGCGAGTGGAAACTGAGGTCGAAGATAGTACCATTAGTACGTGTGCAGTGGCGGCATCATAATGCCGAGGAGTCCACATGGGAGCACGAGGATGAAATGTGCGAGCGATATCCAGAGTTATTTTTACCAGGTACTCTTTAGTTTCGAATTTCGGGAGAAAATTCTGTTATTAGGGGGGAAGTATGTAATACCCCGTAATTTTACTGATTTTTATTTAAGGGATTAATTAAATTAAATGAGAATTAATTGGGAATTAATCCGGGTACAAATACTAGCGAGATGTGAGTTGGTATTTAATTATGATGTTAAAATTGAAAATTTCATGTATTGAAATGTTAAAATTGTCGCGAGACAGAAATACGACAATTTGGAAATTTAATTGGGACGGGCGTGTCAGTCGCGTCAGGAATGTAATTATTGGAATTAAAAAGTGAATTATTTTTTTATCAACCAAATTGTCATTTTGAGTGCGCCAACATGTCCGGAAGGGTCGAAATAGTCAGAAAACACTAGCCGGGGGTTTAGTTTGGGTCGCGGGGTATTTTTGGGCTATACCGGCAACATAGAAGGGTATTTTGGTAATTTTAAAAATAGGGGAATTAAAACCCACGAATTTTAGAGGTTAATTTTATATTATAAATAAACCCACTAAGTCCAATATCAGCATTCAACAAGTAGTGGGGTACGGGAGTTATAGGGAGAGTCTTAAGAGGTTCCAAAAGAAACCCCTAGCCACCCACCATCACCATCTTTGGGATAAATCTGTAGAGAGAAAGAGGAGAATCAACCTTCATCCTTCAACATCAACTCAGAAAACCTAAGGCAAGTGGTTTAATTACATAATTTCAAGCGAATGTTTCCTCCATGCTTAGGATTAAATTTATGCCTTGTAGTGAAAGTTTGATGAAAAACCCATGAAATTGGAGATAGAACTCATAATCTTATATAGGGATTGCATGTAGAATGGTAATGAATGAATTCCATATCCAAAATGTATCTTTGATGATTTAAAAACGGATTTATAAGGAGAAATTACAGGCGTTAAAATTCTGGCTTCATGTTTATAGGGTTTGGGATAATGTTTGGGAATTATGATGATTACATGTTAATTTATGAGGCATTGACCCCAAATATATGTTAGAGGGTGACTTAGGAGGACTAAGAGTAGTTTAAAAACGTTAAAACTTAATTGGGATGATCTTAGTGGGGATTTAGAGGAGAGAAATCTGAAGAAAAATGAATTGGGGAAATTTCTGGGCGCAGTCTGCCATCTCGTTAGAAGACCTGCCCAGGTCGTTCGAATGACCTCGTTCGAACGAGCTTCTAACGATATGACAGTATCCCTTATTACGAGTTGGTAGTTCGTTCGAAGCCTTTCGTTCGAACGACACTTGTTCGAACGACCTCGTTCGAACGAGACTTCTAAGGAGTTGACAGAATGGCCTTTTTGGCCTGATGTTATTTCAAATGTCCCGTAGACTTAAGTAAGTGAGAATTAACCTTCCCTTATTGACTAGTGGGTATAATTGTGAGAATTGGGGTACGTTGAGGAGTAGAACTTAGAACCTTATAGTAATCCGGATGATAATTGTGGGATAGGAAACGAATACCTAATTACGACGTGAGAAGGGTTGACAACGTTAATATACAAATCGGGGACTTGTAAACGTATAACATTAAATGACGGTATAAGAACGAGAAGCGTACCTATATTAATAATTTGAGATATCTAAGATGTGTGAATGCTTAGTATATGTGGTTTTATGTATAAAACATACCTACAATACTTGTTATCACGGGAGGTCTGCATTCGATTAGGGCCATCTAATCTTTGTGTGCCTACGGGGGGATTTAGATTGGTACTTCGAGGACATAGGTGAGAGAAGGACTTATTGAGAAGTTAATAAGTCTGCTGATCATGGGAGCGTAGGTATGTGCATGACCCATGTGATGTGAACTATGTTCGCCTCCAATTTTGTGTGATTGTTGTTATTTGAGAATGATTCCTGAGAGATTCGGAATGCGTGATCCTTATGTACGTGATGTACCGAGATTGGATAGCAGAGTATGTGTGCACTGCAGCTTAGTCTCAGGATGCTAGTATTATATATTTATGATGAGAATAATATACTGTTAATTGAAATGAACTGTAATGTATAAATGTGAGTATCTATAATATCAACGTTTTGTAAAAGATAAAATGGAAGATCTCTAGTGATTAGTAGTACAAAAATGGGAAACTGTGTATAAGAGTTAAACACACTGTTTAAAATAAGATGTCGGGAATTAAATCGTGAATCGTATAGTAACGTTTGATTTTATATTGAACCAATTAGATACAGGCATAACTAGATTCGATTACGGATACGTTAGGAGTGCACAGATAGTATAGTCAAAAGGAATTGTTTAAAACGAGAATAGATAGAGGAAATCCGTACCGCACAAAACCTCGCTTTCTAAAAATGGAAGTTGTTCAAGATGACGCGTGACCAAAACACGGGGACAAAAATTTGACCGGAACACTTCTGAGTTTTCAAATTAGGAATCATCTCCTGGTGTTTCAGAAATAACAACAGTTAATAGGAATTGTTTAAAAATGAGAATAGACAGACGAAATCCGTACTGCACGCTATTCCAGACGACTCGTGACCAAAACACAGGGATGAAAATTTGACCGGAACACTTTTGAGTTTTCAAATTAGGAATGATCTCCTGGTGGTTCAAAAATAATAAATGTCAAAAGGAATTGTTTAAAAACTAGAATAGACAGACGAAATCCGTACCACACAAAACCTCGCTTCGAAAAAATGGAAGCTATTCAAGTCGACGTGTGACCAAAACACGGGGACAAAAATTTGATCGGAACACTTTTGAGTTTTAAAATTAGGAATCATCTCCTGGTGGTTCAGAAATAACAATGGTCAAAAGGAATTGTTTAAAAACGAGAATAGACAGACGAAATTCCTACCGCACAAAACCTCGCTTTCTAAAAAAGGAAGCTATTCAAGACGACGCGTGACCAAAACACGGGGACAAAAATTTGACCGGATCTAATTTGAGTTTTCAAATTAGGAATCATCTCCTAGTGGTTCAGATATAACAATTTTTTAGAAAGCGAGGTTTTGTGCGGTACGAATTTCGTCTGTCTATTCTCATTTTCAAACAATTCCTTTTGACTATTGTTATATCTGAACCACGAGGATATGATTCCTAATTTAAAAACTCAAATTTGTTCCGGTTAAATTTTTGTCCCCGTGTTTTGGTCACGCGTCATCTTGAATAGCTTCCAATTTTAGAAAGCGAGGTTTTATGCGGTACAGATTTCGTCTGTCTATTCTCATTTTTAAATAATTCCTTTTGACTGTTGTTATTTCTGAACCACCAGGAGATGATTCCTAATTTGAAAACTCAATTTTGTTTTGATCAAATTTTCGTCCCCGTGTTTTGGTCACGCGTCGTCTTGAATAGCTTCCATTTTTAGAAAGCGAGGTTTTGTACGGTACGGATTTTGTCGGTCTATTCTCATTTTTAAACAATTTCTTTTAACTATTGTTATTTCTGAACCACTAGTAGATGACTCCTAATTTGAAAACTCAAATTTGTTTCGGTCAAATTTTCGTCCCCGTTTTTAATCACGCGTCGTCTTGAATAGCTTCCATTTTTAAAAAGTGAGGTTTTGTGCAGTACGGATTTCGTCTGTCTATTCTACTTTTTAAACAATTCCTTTTGACTATTGTAATTTCTGAACCACCGGGAGATGTTTCCTAATTTGAAACCTCAAATTTGTTCCGGTCAAATTTTCATCCTGGGGTTTTGGTCACGCGTCGTCTTGAATAGCTTCCATTTTTAGAAAGCGAGGTTTTTTGCGGTTTAGATTTCGTCTGTCTATTCTCCTTTTTAAACAATTCCTTTTGACTATTGTTATTTCTAAACCACCAGGAGATGACTCCTAATTTGAAAACTCAAATTTTTTTCCGATCAAATTTTGGTCCCCGTGTTTTGGTCACGCGTCGTCTTGAATAGCTTCCATTTTTAAAAAGCGAGGTTTTGTGCGGTACGGATTTTGTCTGTCTATTCTCATTTTTAAAGAATTCCATTTGACTATTTTTATTTCTGAACCACCAGGAGATGATTCGTAATTTGAAAACTGAAATTTGTTCCAATCAAATTTTTATCCCCGTGTTTTGGTCACGCGTCGTCTTGAATAACTTCCAATTTAGAAAGCGAGGTTTTATGCGGTACGAATTTCGTGTGTCTATTCTCCTTTTTAAATAATTCCTTTTGACTATTGTTATTTCTGAACCACCAGGAAATGATTCCTAATTTGAAAACTCAAATTTGTTCCTGTCAAATTTTCGTCCCCGTGTTTTGTTCACGCGTCGTCGTGAATAGCTTCCAATTTTAAAAAGCGAGGTTTTGTGCGGTACGGATTTCGTCTGTCGATTCTCCTTTTTAAATAATTCCTTTTGACTATTGTTATTTCGGAACCACCAGGAGATGATTCCTAATTTGAAAACTCAAATTTGTTCCGGTCAAATTTTTGTCCCCGTGTTTTGGTCACGCGTCGTCTTGAATAGCTTCCAATTTTAGAAAGCGAGGTTTTGTGCGGTACGAATATCGTCTGTCTATTCTCGTTTTTAAACAATTCCTTTTGACTGTTGTTATTTCTGAACCACCAGGAGATAATTCCTAATTTGAAAACTCAAATTTGTTCCGGTCAAATTTTCGTCCCCGTGTTTTGGTCACGCGTCGTCTTGAATAGCTTCCATTTTTAAAAAGCGAGGTTTTGTGCGATACGGATTTCGTCTGTCTATTCTCGTTTTTAAACAATTCCTTTTGACTCTTGTTATTTCTGAACCACCAGGAGAGGATTCCTAATTTGAAAACTCAAAAGTGTTCCGGTCAAATTTTGTCCCCGTGTTTTGGTCACGCATCGTCTTGAATAGCTTCCGTTTTTAGAAAGCGAGGTTTTGTGCGATACAGATTTCGTCCGTCTATGCTCGTTTTTAAACAAATTCCTTTTAACTATTGTTATTTCTGAACCACCAGGAAATGATTCCTAATTTGAAAACTCAAATTTGTTCTGATCAAATTTTCGTCCCCGTGTTTTGGTCACGCTCCGTCTTGAATAGCTTCCGTTTTTAGATAGAGAGATTTTGTGTGGTATGGATTTCGTCTGTCGATTCTCCTTTTTAAACAATTCCTTTTGACAAGACCAGTTGCATTGGCCTGTAAACATTTTAAATACTTGCTAAAAAAATTTAAATCATTTTTACAATCGGGCTCTGACCCATTTCCATTTTCTTCTCTCTCTGGTATATATATGTATATATTACAGGTGCCCAGCCACAGGGGCGTCTTGCATAGGATCATTCGGAAGGAACGCGCTGCAGCTTAGGTGGGAGTTGCACGCCTCTTGCTTAGATGACCTCATTTCTTGATTCCACTTCTAGCATTATTTATTCAGTTGGGCATGTGTCGCCCTTTCCATTATTCAGTTGTTTAGCTGATATTGAAATTCGTTTATTTCCAGTATTTACTCTTTAGGATTTATTATTGTCAGGATATTTTCATTTAATTATTAAATGTTGGATTCAACTAGTTGAATGTTTGATCATTTGGATTATATGTTACAGGATAATTGTTGTGTGTTTCTTTAATTGTGAATTATGTAAATTTTAAATGTTGGTTTATAAAATAAAATTTGGAAAGTAATGTCTAAATGGTTTTGACACTTAGCTTAATTATTTAGGGTGTTTAAATTGGAAAAGTATTTTCTTTCGACAGTGATGCTAAGAATGAACCAACTGTTCATCTTGATTTTAATTTAATAAAGGAGTGATCGCCCGGTATTTAATTAGGCGGGCGATCTATTTTTAACAATTCCTTCTGACTATTGTTTTTAAATAGCTAGAAAACTCATATTTAAGCATTTAATCTTTATTTCTGAATTTAATAAAATAGGACTTTATTTTTCATATTTCTAAAAACATGTTAAAATTAGTATACTCCATCTTTAATCATCTTAATTAATGAACTCATGAATTACTTCAATATTTTACACAAGTTCCATGGATTTCTACCTAAGAAATCCTCCAAAATGCTACTAACTTGCTCATAATTATGAAATCTTTCACCATAATCACTTTCTCAATATTTCATGTTATAATGATTCATTATAAATATAATAACATCATTTATAATTATTTCAACTTTGTAACAACCTAGGTTTTTGAGCGCCTATTTTATATTATTTCGCCCGATGGGCTAATACTCTAAAATAGGGGAAGTTGGAGTAAATATTATTCCCATGAGATTTAGGGATAATACTTACTATGTTTTGTCTATTTACCGTATGAGAAGGTAAATGGCATTATATTGTGATATATTGCGTCGTTATATGTAAAACGACGGTTATGGCGGTATAATTATTCAAGTAAAATAAAATTTGGAACATAAAATTGTTCACATTTTCCCGAATGCCAAAATAGGGGGTGCGGTTGTTTTTAGAATAGTCGAGATAGTCGAAATAAGTGTCATGTTGTGTTTTTGGGTTTCGGGCACTTTTGACGCGTTTTGGCTCAATTATGCAGATACGAGTCATTTTAATGGTGTATTAGCAATTAAAAGAGGGCAATTGTGTTTTATGACCCGTTTAAGTCCCCCACACCTTTTCTTTCTTCATTTTGTGAGAGAAGCCAAAGGAGAGAAAGAGAGAGGAGAGAGCTTGGGAGAAATGGGAGAAAGGAGAGAAAATGGAGATTTGAGGCCGAAATCCGTTGCTACCGGAGTTGAATCCGAGACTACAAACTCGAGGCAAGTTTCTTACTTGCTAGATGTTGATTTAATGTGGTAAACTGCATGTTTAGTTAAGTTTTGGAGATTTAAACCATATATTGGTTTTTGTTGATTTTGATGATTAAACCCTTTTTTCGGTAATTAAATGTATTAGAACCAGAGAACCAATATACAAAGCCAAAAGGCCAGGGGGTCAACTAGAAACAAGCATCTAGAGACCAAAACCACAACACTTAGTCATACATAAGAGAATTGGGTAATCCCCATAAATTACACGTCATCCAATTATAGTAGGATCTTCGAAAATTCTTCCATCTGATAGTCTTGCCTTGCACCATCTCCTCAATGCTCCTTATCACCTTGTTTGCTGTAGAGTGGCCCCTATTGTGAAGTCTGCTATTCCTTTGATGCCAGAGACAGTAGATAGTGGTAGAGAAGGTGGTGGTTTTAATCCTAGAGTTAAGGTTCCTCCCTTTACTATCAGCAGCAGCTCTTCTTAACTCATTATCCCAACTCTCCACATCTCTATAAGACTGGTTATGAAAGAGAATCTCATCCCAAATAGTTTTGGAAAAAGGGCATTCCATTAATATGTGCTTGATAGTCTCAATTCCAAAGTTGCACAGCATACAAGAATTATTCTCAATAAGCCCCCAATCCATGAGCTTATCTTTAGTCACTAAAGCCTTTCGGCAAGCAAGCCATAGTATGAAAGAACAGTTGGGAATGCACACCTTTTTCCAAACAATCCCATGCCAATGAGACTCATTACCCCTTGGACATATGGTGACATACGCATAGGAAATGGAGAAGTTGCCAGTCCTATTAGGAGCCCATGTCACTTTATCAGTGATCAGCGGATATATAGGAGGTAGGGGAGAGTTCTTGATGTCATTCAATTCCCACGTAGTGGAAGCAGGCCATATCCAATTGTACCCATTAATGAAGTCAGAGACCATAGCCTTGGAGTTGCTAGCAGCATCATAAATAGTTATGTCCCCAAAAAGAGGTTGAAGAGGGCCAAGATGGTGCCAATTATCATGCCACATAAAGGTATTCCTACCATTGCCAATATTAACCTTAAACAATAGTCTACAATCCTCTCTAGCTTTGAGAATTTTCCTCCAGCTCCATGAAGAGTCTTGAGGAATGGGGATTGCCCATATGCTTCTACCTTTAATTTTATAGGTATGACACCATTTGACCCAAAGACTTTCCTTCTTATTGAAGAGGTTCCAAAGGTTTTTCATAATTGCAGCCTTGTTCCAGTGAGTCAAGCTTTTTATCCCCAACCCTCCCTCCTTTTTTGGCATGCACACATCATCCCATGCCACTTTAGCACCACTGTGCTTGAGCTCAGGACCAGACCATATGAAGTCTCTAATACATTGCTCAATATCCCTGACCACGCTTTTAGGCAAATTAAAGATAGAAGGCCAATAGATTTGGGAGCTAAACAAAACAGAGATAGCCAGCTGCAGTCTACCTGCATAGCTCAAGAATCTAGTGGTCCAGCTCTTGACTTTGTTGGTAATTTTATCAATAAGAACCATACAATCGCCATGCTTGAGTCTGGTTGAGATGAGGGGAACTCCTAAGTACTTGAAAGGGGGTTGTTGATGGGAGATACCCAGGGCAGAGGACATAGCATCGATAGTAGCAGTATTAACTCCAGAACAATAGAAGTTACTCTTGGAGAGATTGGGGGATAGCCCACTGAATTCAGCAAATTCAGTATGTGTATCCTTGATACACTCAACAGAGGAAAAATCACCACTGTAAAACACCACCAGGTCATCAGCAAAACACAGATGATTGATGTTAGCCTCTTTGCACTTGGGATGAAAGGTAAAGGATGTCCTACTAGTGTGCTTATAAAGAGTACACGACAGAGCCTCCGTAACAATAAGGAAAAGAAATGGAGAGAGGGGATCTCCTTGTCTCAACCCCCCCCCCCCCCCCCGATGATTAAACCCTTAATTCTTAGTTTTAATTTGATTTGAGGATAAATTAGTAGTTAGTAATGGTGTAGAAATGATTTGGGTTGAATTGTTGTTGTTGACGTTGGGCAAAATCAAGGGTTTGGCGGTTTTGGGATTTTAGGGTTCAAACAACTCGTAACTCATACTTGGAAATTCTGCAGGATCGAATCGATTCGCCCCTAAAGAATCGATTCGGCAATAGGGAAAGTTACAGGTCTGAATAGGGAGAATCTATTCGGACCTATCAAATCGATTCGGGGCTATGCAAAATGCCAGGGTCTTCTTGATCGAATCGATTCAGACCTACCGAATCGATTCGCTTTTGGGGAACCGAATCGATTCGGAAGTCCTGTATTTTTGGGAGGTTTTTCTACTTTACTTTTTGATTCTTTTCTTTTAGGTTCGAAGTTTAGGAACCTTCCTTTGGGAAGTAATTAAGAGTCCTAGTGGGTGGTTTTGGGTAGACTAATGCCCTAGGATTAAATGGGATATTTAGGCTTACCCCGAGGGCTAGTTTGCGTAGGTTGATATCCGAATAAAATACGAGATTAACCAAAAGATAAATTGAGGATAAAATGTTAATGTTGTGACAATTGGGAGACTCTCCTTGAGGGAGATTCATTTTAATGGTTTAGAATACTATATTGAAGTCTTAGAGACTAATTTGAGGTTTATGGCACTTCGGGTCTTAAGTCATCAATAAAATATGATGTTAAGAACAATAAATACATAAAATAAAATGTGGTACTAATAAATAAGTACAAAAGATTTTGAGAATGTAAAATTGGATGTTTTCAAAAGGAAAAAGTAATGGTTTTCATAAATGTTAATGGATGGATACACACCTCTCTAAATCGCTATCTTAAGGGAAGTTCGCGCGTTGTGGTGAAGCCCCCTGACAAATCAACGCAGGGTGGATATAGTCCCTAGGCCATGTGAGCGTTTGTGTTGTATATTTTTCTGCGATGGGTAGGAGATTTCGGGTGTGGTCTTGACTATCCCGCAGGCACATGGCCGCTTCCCGACGTTTTGATAAGATCCCAGGTTGTCTAAATGATAGGCCCTGGAAGATGATAGCCATTTAGGAGCGCGCACAGTGGGGAAACCCGGACGGGCGGTCTTTGAATCGTTATATATATATATGATTATAACTATTCTAAATCAAGTTGGACTTGATATATGATAGTGCCATAAAGAGCACAATGAAAATTCCATAAAGAGCATGAGAAAGTGCCATAAAGAGCACGATGAAAATGCCACAAAGAGCATATGATGATGATTATATTCCTGATAAGGAAGATATTTTTATTAAGTGTATAATTGAGATGAAATGCCACAAAGAGCATAAGACTATAATTATATTTCCTAATAAGGAACGAATTAATGAAATGAATTAGTATACGATGAAATTTATTAGTGAACATTTGATAAAATGTTGTACCATTTATATATTCCTAAAGAATAAATGGGAATTATGTTTTAATGGTGAATGGATATAATTATATCTATCCTTGAGTAGTTGTAGATGAGACCTCACACACACACATATATATATATATATATATATATATATATATATATATATATACATAATATTGTGCTAAGGGTCTAATGTAACTCGACGATCAGCCTTGCCTAGTAGTAGTGTATCGGGGGGTTCCTTGTTTGAATTTCGCTTTGCGAGACACCCCACGCACGAATAAGGGCATAGTGTTGTGACTGGGGAGAAGTTAGCCTTTAGTACTTAGATTAATTATGACAGGGTCTAATGAATATCGACGATCAGCCTTGCCTAGTACTAGTGTATCGAGGGGGTTCCTTGTTTGGATTTCGCTTTGCGAGACACCCCACGCACGAATAAGGGCATAGTGTTGAGACTGGGGAGAAGTTAGCCTTATGTTCTTTGCTTAATTTGAACATCATCATTGATATTGCGCTAGGTTGCTTTTAGATTGAGGGGTGAGAAATATTATTATTAACTGCGAGAGTACGCACTTAACTGTCATGCATTTTATTCACATGGGAATCATATCAAATCGGGCCCTGACCCGTATCTATATGTCTTTGTTTCTGCACATACTATTGCTGTTACAGGTGCTCTACCGCATGGACACCCGTATTTACATTTCCATTCCAGTTGCCATGGAGCTACGGCATATTGCGGATGTTGTAGGTTACTTATTTAGACGTTTCTCTCTATTGTACTCTAGTTATGTTCAGTTATTTATTCGGGCGTGTGTGACCAAATGTTACACTCATTTATTATATTGTAAATATTGAAATGTAATACTCGGTGTAACTAATTGTATTAGTCTGTGCACCGACAGCTTATTCGGTGATTATTTATGATATTGTCATTCTTCATTATCGATTTTTGATATCCACCGTTTTCGCAAATGGGATTGTCTAAGTGTTTTCTTTTATTGACAATCCGTTTTCTAAAATGATTGGTGGTTATCCCGTACTATTATTTTAATCGACAGTGATGCTGAGAATGGACCATCTATGATTCCGAAAATTATTAGAGTATTGGGTTGAACACCTATTATTTTAGTAGGCGGGTTGTCACAAACTTCAAAACTAATTCTAGCATGAAAATCATAATTTTCAACAAGGCAAAATAAGTAAAATACTTTCATTTTTAAGCATGATTTTCACTACTTTAACACATGATTTTAAGCTTTAGAAAAGAGCTGAGAGGAGAACCCTACTTGGATATTATGGAGGATGAATATAATCAAGAAATAAGTCCAAGAATAAGCTCCAAAAACAACTCCAAAGTAAGCTCCAAACTTGTAATATTAAGCTTCAAAAACTTGCTGAAAAGCTTTTTTCAAGCTTTTTCACCCTTATGTGGTTGTTCTAAGGTGTTTATATGCCCAAAATAAAGTATTTGGGTGGTTGTATGGAAGGTACAAAAGGGGGTTACGGGTTTGGAATCTTGTATGGGTGAAGAGGGAGTGTGTAGGAGGTAGTGAAACTTAGACAAAAATCTGCTGAGTTGATTTTTGTTTGGCATCCCTCACCTCTCTTATAATCATACTACAACTCGCACTCATAATGATAACCCAAAAGATGTTTTCCACTCTTCATAACACTCCATGGTTTACCATCATACACCAGCTCAAAAGAGGGGTTAATGGGAATAAGAATCAAGCCAACAAAGTGAGGTGGAAAATCATATTTTTTTCATGGATGGCCGAGTAGAAATTAGCCTAAAAGAGGTATTAGATGAATTATTTTGGATATGTTCAAGAAGAGAAAGTTGCTCAAAATTAAATTTTAAGTCGGAGTGGTGATTTTCCGAATTTTCTGAGCACTTTTATTTTTTGACGAAAAATAATTTTTAATTATTTTTTATATTTTTTTTATTTTTAACCTCATGGTATTTTTATATGTATTTTTAGAGTCCCAAATATATATTCATACTATTTTTATCCTTCACCAATTGTCCTACAAAAATCACGCAAGTTGTAGTTTACGTGTCGGTACTATTCATGTCACAATTCTATAACTTATGTTACATCTAACCAATATTTGTTCAGAAAATTCTAATATTTTTAGAATAATACGGGGAATACGAATAAATAATCATACGAACTCGTGCAACGTGAAAATAGAGTACAACGAATTAATATTACTGAATAATTCGATTACCACATGATGATGACAACAAAGTAAAAGGGGCGGGTATTACATTTCCTTTTCGCTTTTTAATTTTTAATCAATAATTATTACAATAATAATATGGTGTCAAAATGCACCCCAAATAAATACAAAATCTTCAAAAATCCTATACAGCCAGTCTAAGGAGGAGGGAGAAGAAATAATAATTACAACTAAAAAAAATAAAATTACAAGTCTGCAATTGCTTTCAAGCCAAGAAAGCGACAACGACGCCATTTGATAAATAGCTTTTTGTGTACGATCGTTGTCTTCAAAAACCACTCTCAAAATTTCCTTGAGTTCCTACAAAACTTGTCTAAAAATAACTCGTATTGATTTCGTCTGTCTATTCTCATTTTTAAACAATTCCTTTTGACTATTGTCATTTCTGAACCACCAGGAGATGATTCCTAATTTGAAAACTCAGAAGTGTTCTGGTCAAATTTTCGTCCCCATGTTTTGGTCACGCGTCGTCTTGAATAGCTTCCATTTTTAGAAAGCGAGATTTTGTGCGGGACGGATTTCTTCTGTCTATTCTCATTTTTAAACAATTCTTTTTTACTATTGTTATTTCTGAAACACCAGGAGATGATTCCTAATTTGAAAACTCAGAAGTGTTCCGGTCAAATTTTCGTCCCCGTGTTTTGGTCACGCGTCGTCTTGAATAGCTTCCATTTTTAGAAAGCGAGGTTTTGTGCGGTACGGATTTCGTCTCTCTATTCTTGTTTTTAAACAATTCTTTTTGACTATTGTTATTTCTGAACCACCAGGAGATGATTCCTAATTTGAAAACTCAAAAGTGTTCTGATCAAATTTTTGTCCCCGAGTTTTGGTCACGCGTCGTCTTGAATAGCTTCCATTTTTAGAAAACGAGGTTTTGTGCGGTACGGATTTCGTCTGTCTATTCTTGTTTTTAAACAATTCCTTCTGACTATTGTTATTTCTGAACCACCAGGAGATGATTCCTAATTTGAAAACTCGAAAGTGTTTCGGTCAAATTTTCGTCCCCGTGACAGGAACAAATTTGAGTTTTCAAATTATGAATCGTCTCCTGGTGGTTCAGAAATAACAACCGTCAAAAGGAATTGTTTAAAAATCAGAATAGACAGACGAAATTCGTACCGCACAAAACCTCGCTTTCTAAAAATGGAAGCTATTCAAGACGACGCGTGACCAAAACACGGGGACAAAAATTTGACCGGAATAAATTTGAGTTTTCAAATTAGGAATCATCTCCTGGTGGTTTAGAAATAACAATAGTCAAATGGAATTGTTTAAAAATGAGAATAGACAGACGAAATCCGTACCGCACAAAACCTCGCATTTTAAAAACGAAAGCTATTCAAGACGACGTGTGACCAAAACACGGGGACGAAAATTTGACCGGAACACTTTTGAGTTTTCAAATTAGGAATCATCTCCTGGTGGTTCATAAATAACAATAGTCAAAATGAATAGTTTAAGAACAGGAATTCACAGACGATATCCGTACCGCACAAAACCTCGCTTTCTAAAATTGGAAGCTATTCAAGACGACGCGTGACCAAAACACGGGGATGAATATTTGACAGTAACAAATTTGAGTTTTCAAATTAGGAATCATCTCCTGGTGGTTCAGAAATAACAATAGTCAAAAGGAATTGTTTAAAAATGAGAATAGACAGACGAAATTCGTACCTCACAAAACCTCGCTTTCTAAAAATGGATGATATTCAAGACGACGCGTGACCAAAGCACGGGGACAAAATTTGACCGGAACAAATTTGAGTTTTCAAATTAGCAATAATATCCTGGTGTTTCAGAAATAACAACAGTCAAAAGGAATTATTTAAAAATGAGACTAGACAGACAAAATCCGTACCGCAGAATACCTCGCTTTTTAAAAATGGAAGCTATTCAAGACGACGCGTGACCAAAACACGGGGACAAAAATTTGACAGGAACAAATTTGAGTTTTCAAATTAGGAATCATCTCCTGGTGGTTCAGAAATAACAATAGTCAAAATGAATAGTTTAAGAATGGGAATTCATAGACGATATTCGTACCGCACAAAACCTCGCTTTCTAAAATTGGAAGCTATTCAAGACGACGCGTGACCAAAACATGGGGATAAAAATTTGACCGGAACAAATTTAAATTTTAAAATTAGGAATCATCTCCTAGTGGTTCAGAAATAACAATAGTCAAAAGGAATTGTTTAAAAATGAGAATAGAAAGACGAAATTCGTACCGCACAAAACCTCGCTTTCTAAAAATGGAAGCTATTCAAGACAACGCGTGACCAAAACACGGGGATGAAAATTTGACTGGAACAAATTTGAGTTTTCAAATTAGCAATAATCTCCTGGTGTTTCAGAAATAACAACAGTCAAAAGGAATTGTTTAAAAATGAGAATAGACAGACGAAATCCGTACCGCACAAAACCTTGCTTTTTAAAAATGGAAGTTATTCAAGACGACGCGTGACCAAAACACGGGGACAAAAATTTGACTGGAACAAATTTGAGTTTTCAAATTAGGAATCGTCTCCTGCTGGTTCAGAAATAACAACAGTCAAAAGGAATTGTTTAAAAATGAGAATAGACAGATGAAATCCGTACCGCGCAAAACCTCGCTTTTTAAAAATGGAAGCAATTCAAGGCAACGCGTGACCAAAACACGGGAACGAAAATTTGAAAGGAACAAATTTTAGTTTTTAAATTAGGAATCGTCAGAAATAACAACAGTCAGAAGGAATTTTTGTATCGGGGTGTCACGTGTGTAGACAGGAACAAATTTTAGTTTTCAAATTAGGAATCGTCTCCTGGTGGTTCAGAAATAACAATAGTTAGAAGGAATTGTTGTATCGGGGTGTCACGTGTGTACTCCACTTGCATGTTAATCGGATTTAATTAAAATTGACAACTCACTTTTTAAATATTAGGTGGCTAGTAATTAATGAAACGTTTTCGACAGTGATGCGATGAACTGAACCAACTTGGCATTTTGTATTAATTTAATAAAGGAGTAGCTACCCGATATTTAATTAGTCGGGGTGTCACATGTGTACTCCACTTGCATAGGTAATATGACCGCCTCCACCGCTATGTATATTTTTACCAATGAGAGAGTCCGGCTTGGTACCGTGGTATAGTGAGTAAACCCGGATTCGGATAGGCACTATGAGACTGCATCCGTGAGTTATAGCTCGGCTTGATGGTTATTATGCTTGCGACTGTAATAATGTATAATTATATTCGTTAAGATAATGCTTGGGAATGGGGAGAAGTTTATCCCTCAGTACTCGGGTTAATTAGGGAATTTTAGAGATTTGGGTAACACGGTTTCATTAAGTAGGGTAGCTTAAATAGATTGTTTAAATAGGGATGCGATAGGTGTGCACTATTAGAAGAAGCGTGAGGAGTATCTCATGGGAGTGCAATACCAATTTAAGTATGAGGTAAAGCATATTTTCAAAATATAGCATTTATGCACTTGCAAAATATTTTCAACTCGGGCTCTGACCCGTCTCTCTATTTTTCCTTGCTTGCTATATATGTATATATATATATATATATATATATATATATATATATATATATATATATATATATATATATATATATATATATATAGGTGTCCAGACACAGGGACGCCTGGATGACGATTCCTTTGAGTCAGACGTCTGTTGTAGCAGCTGTGAATGCATGCAGGTTTAGTATAGATGCTTTTATCCTTGTAATCTAGATAGGAGGTACTGTATAAACATTCGGGCTAATAACCCAACTGCTTTTATTTATTCTTTTACCGTCTTTTAATGCGACATTCGATTGGGTTGTATTATTCTTAAAACGAGTGTTCGGTTATTTTATTTCATTTTCAGTCTTATATATAAATTGAGTGAATGTTTTATTTCAATGGTTTGTTTAAAAAAATTAGTTAAATAAAATTTTGACGTCTGCCTAATATATTATTAGTAATTAAATGGGTTTTCGACAATGATGCTAAGAATGAACCATATGAGACTCCTGTTTTAATTTGGTACAAGATTGATCACCCGGTATTTTATTAGGCGGGGTGTCACAGATGGTATCAGAGCATCAGGTTCTAATGTCCTTAGGAATCTGTGCGGACGTACTACGCTTTCAGTGTTGCTCTCGATTTAATATAGATACTTAGTATTATGATTGTTGATTCCTCTTGTGAGATTTCATTCTCCTGCAATTATATAAAATGATAGTAAATCTTTTACGCGCTCGTTCGTGACTTGTGTGCTAATCGATGAAAGGCGACCAGGGAAGGCCGTTGCAAGGGTAGCAGGAGGCAGGGCTTATTTAAAACTGTAAGCTGAAGTTGGAAATGAGGACCGCAATAGAGGTCGCTCCCCCTTGTGGTATTGTCAAGGACTAATGCAATGACTACTAAAGTATAGTAGTTATGAGTATCTAAGTACCGTTGTAGTTGGAAGTGGTGCTAAACTTGAATTACCCGGTGAAGTTAAATTGGGAAGTGGTTCAAAAGGTCTTCGATAAGGGCCATAAGTTGAAGTTAAGTTATACGGAATCAATGTAACCTGATTCAACGGAAGTAGAAGACTCAGAAGCTTGGCTTAGAGAAGGGTGTGGAAATTCCCATATGTTAAAATTTGAGGAAATGTTTTTCACTCGGGAGAGCAATATCGAAATGGTGGGAACGGTGGTTACCATGTTCGGGGGAGCAGGATGTCTTGCTCACAGAGGGATATTACAGATGGATTTAACCATTAGTTCCTTTGATTCATCGGAAATGAATTGAATGTAGTTCCTGAACTATTCACATGAGGATCGGTCAGAGGCCGACAGTGAATAATGAGTAATAGGGATAAGTGAACTTTGTGCCAAATTGAGAAGGTACAATGATGGGAGAGTCCTTCAGAGGAATGATAGGCTCACTAGTAAGTGTTGCTAACACTTATGGAGAGATTATATTCATGAAACCCCATCGGTGGGCATCCACCCGGGGAATTCATTGAAATAGGGTTGTTGAAGCCGGTAGTGGAGTTTCCTTTTAATGAAGAAGTTAAGAGGAATAGGAAGGTGATTGTTAGGATCGAGGCTATAGAGTTCGATGATATTGATAACTTTAACATGGTTAGGAAGGACAGAGATGGGAAATAGGGTGATATGGAGTGTTGATCCACACAGTTAGTCCTTTTCCGGTAGGAGTTAAAGGACAAGAATGGGGAGCCTAGATGGGCATTAAGTTAAGTAATTTTTGTTCAGTTAGGGCAAGTGTACCAAGTAACCATTTGGATTAGCCAAAGTAATTGGCAAGAATGTTGTTATGAGTTTCACCTCAGTTGAAGGAGGCATACTTTACGTGGCTAGATAGAGTCACGGTATTTCTCTAACCCTAGATTCATGTGTGTAATTCGAGCTTTGTGGCGGTATCGGTAACATTATATAGTGTATGTCTATACGTTTTTTCGCGGTAGGGGGTTCTATTTTGAATTTGTATTTGGTTTGTACTACTCGTTTTGTGTGTGATATATGAGTATGGTATTATTCTGAGTATAATATGTTCTTAGTTGATCGGAGCGATAGCAGGCTAATTATTGCAGGACTATCGTATCCCTGTTCCAGGGTGGAACAAGTTGTTATTGCGATATCTCACGTGAATACAGCTTGAGCTCGCCTTAAATATATGTTTAGATGGAACCTCAATGAGTAGATGTTTCATTTTCTCGATTTTAGTGTGTGGCGACCTTATAGGTATGATTTAAGGCATGTCAGATTTCTTGCTGAGCTGTGAGCTTAACCTCATGGTTGTTTGCATAAAGGATTTATTGTTAGTACAATCGCCTTGTGGTATGGATCCTATGAGGAAATAGGAGTTCAGACCACCTTTTGTTGAAAGAGGGGAACCGGTTGCATGATTGAAGCTAACGGACCTCCACGACCAACAAAGTTAAGCAGTAGTGTATAGGCGGGGTTACTTATTTGGATTTCGCTTCAGAAACACTCCATGCATGAACCTTAACGACGTCAGGAGTGGAGAGAGGTTATGGAATGCAAGAAAGTTGGTTTTTATGATAAGTTACCTAGTGTGGAGAAAACACTATGGACTGGAAGCAATGTAATGATTGCATGCTTATGGAAATAGAAGTGCTAAGGAAAAGCACCGAAATGGTTTCTCACCGTAAGTATGTGGGTCAGGCAAGGTAAAGGAATTTGATTTAAGTCTCGTAGCCAGGCCCTCAAGGCAAATTTTGGAGGTAATGTGTTTTGGGTGGGATGTTCGTAACACTTTCGCAGAGAGTAGGCGCCCCGATTAGTTAGACTTTCCATTTTGCCTAGAGGGAAGGAAATAGAGAGAGAAATGCGTTAGTACGATTTTGAGATAGGATTTTAGAACATTCCGTTAGTGTACCTTAAACCGTTATATCTCGATGACCGACGATGCGAGGAAGTAGTGTAATGGGAGGGTTCCTTGTCTGGATATCTCTTTGCGAGACGTCCCACGCATGAAACCGAGTAAATGTCGAAAATTGAGATAGGTCTTGGGCACTAAGGATATAGTTAGGTTACTACTCATTTTACATGTGGTGGAAACACATCGATCGTAGGATTATTAGGATATAAGGTCAGAAGGATTAGTGGCGTCGATATCAGGAGATTGTGGTGAGTTAACCATGAGAAGATTCATGGGTTAACTTTAAGAAGGATTAGACTTCCGGGTATAGGAAGAATTGTATTTTGAATTATTCGGGTTAGGAAAACCCAGGTGTTAGTACGAGACTGAGGAAGTGAGGCCCATCTTTAAAGAGAGTGTTACGTGTGTGACGTTTGAATAGTTGTGCCGATGTGCACAGGTATGGTCAACTTAGTAAGTCAATTTATATATACCGTCAGGAATAGAAGGGGGCGTGGTATATAAAACGGAAGATTATGCCGTAAGGCAGTTATAAGTGAGATTGAAGTTGTTGAATGGAATGTTGTAGGAGGCACGCGATAATCCAATTGTACAGGTGCAACAAGAGTTTGCGCACCTAAAGTAAGAGAAAACACTGACGGGAGTAGTCAAGCCTTAGTGAAATTCCTTTTTGAGGGAAATCAGTTGTCCTTATTAGAGTGCTAGCGAGAGTATCAGCTTTTCGCAACGTTAGAGCGGTAGTTATAGGCTCGTTCTTTTTATAGGCGGTTATAGAAGCACTAGGTGTGATGCGTCGTTATTAGAGTTAACCTTACGACTGAGTAAGTGCGTTAGCATGTAGAAATTTAGATAAGCTTGTGGTTAAGCTAGTGGATTAGAGCATACACCTTGAGATAGGTGGAAAATGGTAAGGGACCATTGTGGTAGTACCTTTCGACTATGGTGTACTAAGACATAGTGTAATTAGCAATCCTATGTTAGTGGTGCAGGTTATATCCGAATTTTGAGGATGAAATTCCGTTGTAAGGGGAGGAGTATGTAACACCCTGCACTTTTAGGAATAATTAAATTTCATAAGTGAGCGTAATTTGGAGATCATGGGAAGTTCTGCGAATAGAAATTTTGGAATTTACGAACATTGGATAATTACCGGTGTATGTTACATTTACTTTTGAGACTAAGTAAATGAGTTGAATTATTATAATTACATGTCGCAGTTGGGTAAAGTGACAAGGGGTAATACTTTATTTGGAAAACCCGTATTAAGAGGTGTTGGGTTTAATTAGTGAATTGCAGTTAAGTGACTCGGATGGAGATTTCGAGTGCGCGTTTGATTTTAGAATGGTCGAGATAGTCTGAATAGAGTATTCGAGAATTAAAAGGGACTCGCAATTAAGTAAACCAGTCATTTTTGGATTTTAAAGGGATGAACCCTTATTCTCTCTTATATAAGGTAAGAGAGAGTGGGAGAAAGGAAAGAAAAGGAGAGAAGGAGAGTAAGAGGAAAGGAAGAGAGAAAAGAGGAAGAAAAAGGAGATTCCGGCCAAACTCCGCGGAATTCGACTCGAGGACATCGGGGGGAAAGTTTTTACTTGCTTATTTCTATCAAAGCATAAATCTCATATTATAGTTTTTTTTGGTAAGTAAGAATTGTATAAATAAGTAAATACAACAAAAGGGAGGGCATACCCTCCCGATACTAGCGCACATTTTCAAACTAGCCAATGAAGAAACAAGAGCCAAAATACATATAGCTCCCTATAGCAACCCGACCCTAGGGTGTAAACCCCAAAACAAGTCAATTAAACAGTAAAGAAAGTAAAACAAGCGCCTACAACAAGGAGACGAAACATTCCCCAATGGAAAATAAAAAAACAATTAACCAAAACAATCTGTGGGCATAAGGCCCAAGCCCTAGCCCCTAAGTGGGCAGAAAATAACCCGATCCAGAAAAGACCAACCATTCACAATGTCTGAACTGATCCAAAATGCCAACCTGGGTAAGCACCTAGGAATCAATAGAATCCAACAGGATCAGCCATGCCGATTTCCGGAGAAGCACCATAAGGGGTGGCAGGAACACAAAACCGTCCAAACAGGACTCAAATCCAAACTTGGAGAGGCACCAGAGCAAACAGGGCGGCATCCAGAGCAGCAACCCGAGAAATAAGATCCAAGAATATTGTAAGACAACTCGAGAACAAGAACCAAGAATGTCATAAGACGAACCAGCAGCAGGTTCCCGCATTGTACCAAGACGCATCAACAACCAACAACCAATAACACAAAGGATGATATGATGAGGGCCATCATAGCAAGGTGCGACCCAATCAGAAAAAGAAGACTAAATATCACAACGCAGATGTGAATAAAAAAATGAGTGACCAAAAAACATCAGCCCAATCATCCATCCAAACCATCCATACCACCATACACCTGCCAGAGGACTTAATCACCGTCGGTGTCCGTTACCCTATGACCTGACCTGAATAGCAACAAATCTAAAAAAAATGGTGGTCCGGATGAGACAGACCACACAATCATGGTAGAGGAATGGAGGGGCATGGGGGAACACCACCTACCCCGACCCAAGCCACCAAAGGGGTTGGGATAACCCACCTCAACAACGCCAAGAAAATACCTCATCGTCGGAAAGAACGGTACACCCAATCTAACATAAAGCGGCATCATCCCCACAAGATACATAGAGATGGCGATACGGACCAACAACCAGTTTAAGAGCTGAGATAAATCTAGGTTGATAGAGGATACACCACCATATAGAGGAGACTCTCCCCAAATCCAAAGTCTAATATGAAGCAAACTGGGTACATAGTAGCGACATGGATAGGGTACTGGGATCAACCATATGGTGAATGGATGAAGAAATCGGGGGAGGAGGGTGGAAGGGAGTGGCGGCTAAGGGAGGAAATCAAACATAGAGAGAGAAGCTCTCAACCCATCCGAAAATGGACCCATCCTTCTAGATGAGAGTTGGAGTATCTCATATTATAGTTGGTAGTGATAAACTACAAAGATTTTTGGGATGGGTTTTTATGAATCAAAACGGGTTTTCAAAAGTTTAACGGATAAACCTCGGGTAATATACAAGTTGGGAAACTTAGGAATTTATTGAAATTGATTGTTGGTTATGGGTTCTAGGATGTTTAGAACCCTTTTTATATGTGTATATGTTGTTGATTAAGGTTGGAGGATGTTGGGAGAAGAGATAAAAGCTTGGGGGAATCTTTAATGGCCGAAACAGCTTCTCAGAGAATAAGCTGTCCGAATCGATCGATCGATCAATGGCCCAAGGTCGATCGTCAACCCTTCAGTATTTTTGATAATTTCGGCTAGGGTTGTTTATATGGGATAAATTCCAATTTAATTGTTTCTAGTTTATTTTTTTTTTAGGAAACAAATATTCATTTAGGATATAAACATCTAACCATTTGAGGAAATTTATAGGGGCTAGGAGGGTGCCAAGATTGTATGGAACTAAAAGTATATTTTTTAGAGATATAAATAGATTAGGGGACTAAATGTTTAGGGTTCCTAAAATAGAGTGGAGACCTCTAAATAATTTTTTTTAACGATATGTAAACTTTAGGTTCATGGGAGTATTTTGGTGGGCGATTATATATAGATAATTGTGCGCGTAGATAATGAAATTATATGCCGACGATATTTAAGAAAATCCTACGAGGCGACTGGGATGGAATTTGGAATATAGGCTAAATATAAGTCGAGGGTATACTTATTAAATGGTTATGAATTGGGATATCCCAAAAAGTGATCAAAGTGTGAGGTATCTATTCGTAAGAAAATACTTATTGGATTAGTATTTTAAGTATGAGAATAATTAAATGTTATTATGAGATAGGCAATTATAGCCATATATACATTTGAGGAGTGATAGAGATATGTATATATACGATGTGATTACAATATATATATAATATGATACGAATACATATATATCTGTGTGTGATTGGTTTGTGTGTATCTTAGAGGCTGATTCCACGGACTTTCCTTTGGTGTAGGGTTGGAATAGTCAGATTATATATATTTCTCTAATACGACATGGGGAGGTTGCACGATGTAGGTGAATCCCCTGGATTTGTGGAGCAGGGAGAGTATATCCTAGGTCATCTCGTCCTGCGTTCGAGTGCGATATGTGTGTACTCCACTTGCAGAGGGAATATGACCGCCTCCACCGTTGTGTATATTTTTACCCTGCCATCAGAGAGTCTGGCTTGGTGTCGTGGGCACTATGAGACTGCATTCGCGAGTTATAACTCGGCGTGATGGTTTTTATGCTTGTGATTGTAATAATGTATAATTATATTCGTTGAGATATTATATATAAGGTGAAAAGAATGATACAGTATTATTCCCTTTCCGGTAAATGTATATATATATATATATATATACGAATTTATATGAATCATAGGTTCTATTGAGAACTAGATGTTTATATATTTATATATACATGAGTTATATATATAAGTTGCGTGCTGAGGGCCTAATGGATCTAGACGATCAACATTGCCAGGTAGTAGTGTATCGGGGGGTTCCTTATTTGGATTTCGCTTCGCGAGACACCCTACGCATGAACATAACGCAATGTTGGGAATGAGGAGATGTTTATCCCTTAGTACTAGGGTTAATTAGTTTTTTTTTAAAGATTTCGGTAACACGGTTTCGTTAGGCAAGGTAGCTTAAATAGGGGTGCGATAGGTGTGCACTATTAGAAGAGGGGTGAGGGGTATCTCATGGGAGTGCGATACCAATTTAAAATATAGCATTTATGCACTTGCAAAATATTTTCAACTCGGGCTCTGACTCGTCTCTCTATTTTTCCTCTCTTGCTATATATATATAGGTGTCCAGACACAAGGACACCTGGATGACGATTCCTTCGAGTCAGACGTCTGCTGCCGCAGCTGTGGATGCATGCACGTTTATTGTAGATGCTTATATCCTTGTAATCTAGATAGGAGGTACTGTATAAACATTTGGGCTAATAACCCAAATGAATTTATTTATTCTTTTACCTCCTTTTAATGCGACATTCGATTATGTTGTATTATTGTTAAACCGAGTGTTCGATTATTTTATTTCATTTTCAGTCTTATATATAAACTGAGTGAATATTTTATTTGAATGGTTTGTTTAAAAAGATTAATTAAATAAAATTTGGACGTCAGCCTAATAGGTTATTAGTAATTAAATGGATTTTTGAGAGTGATGTTAAGAATAAACCATATGAGACTCCTGTTTTAATTTGGTACAAAATTAATTGCCCCATATTTTATTAGACGGAACAGTGATTTGTCTTGGAATTCAACTCTCACTGGTGCAATAGTACCATCCTCTGCAATGACATCACCGATGCATAGTAGATTCTATTCATCTCCTTCGTGATTGCGTCAACATACAAGGGAAGGCCCACTGAGCTTGCAACGTAACTGAGTCCCTCCTCCGTCCAAAGTTGGATCGGAATATCGAGAAATTTTACCCAGATGGCTATCTTCTTCAATGTTTATGGCTATATTCTTCAATGTTTATGGCTATCTTCTTCAATGTTTCCTTCTTAAAATTAAAGTTGGGTTTCCATTTCTTCGAAATTATGGACATCCCCGCAAAATGCCAAGGGACATTATCAATAACTTGGTCACACTGCGTAGGGTTGTGAAAAAGAAAGAAAAAAAATCCATTATCGTGAGCTATAACCTTTGTCATCCCATACTTACTCCACATTCTAGTGGCAGTGTTGTACACATAGGAGAAAGGGAGTTTTTTTCCCAAAAAATACCCAATCATGTTTGTTAACGCAAAAATTCTCCATCTACGAGTACCAATCAGAAAAGGACACATGTCATCCTACGTGGCAATATTCGACATCCGAGGAGAATTAGTTGGCACCCGAGGAGTATTAGTCAGCACCCGAGGAGAGTTGGTCGGCA
The DNA here is from genome assembly GCA_949130495.1 of Sambucus nigra. NCBI lineage: Eukaryota > Viridiplantae > Streptophyta > Magnoliopsida > Dipsacales > Adoxaceae > Sambucus > Sambucus nigra. The sequence goes on from OX422210.1 coordinate 660,465,874, forward strand.
CTCGAGGAGAGTTAGTCGGCACCCGAGGAGAGTTGGTCGGCATACCAACCAGGAAGATCAAAGGATAACTATGCATTTAATGTGAATTAATGAAGATGGAAGCGCATTTAATGAGCCTTAATGTACATTTATATTGTATTAATAGATGACAACACATAGCATACCAAGCAATTCAACCATTAGATTCTTTGAATGTAGACATAAATGTCTACATACAATGAATCTCTTTATCTCCCATCACTATAAACACATGTATTCCCTTAGCCAAAGAGGGGGAGGAGGAGGAGATCCGGGAGAATCGAGAGACACCATACACAAGATCCATACTTTTCTCTCTCTCTACACCACATTGTGCTATTGTAAACCCCTGGAAATAAAATAACAGTGGACGTAGGCTTTATTTATAGCCGAACCACTTTAAAAATATTTGTCTCTCATGTGCTTGATTGGATTGCTTTCATCTATTTATCTGTGATCATAAAAATGGGATTCGGTCCAGTTTTTTGCATCAACAGATTGGCGCCGTCTGTGGGAACGTGTTACAAGCATTGTTCTCCATCAAAAGCTAAGTTTTTATTTTCTCTACGTATAATCAATTATACATACATCTTTTGATTCAATCATGATTTTTATGTTTATATACATAAATTAATTGTCCAATTTTTATCTGCAAAATGTTGCATATCATGATTTTTAAATCATAAATGTTAGATTAATTCTTATTTAGAAATCTGAAAAATAGTGGATTTCATAAATCATAACTTTTTTCTTGATTCTCAAGTTTGAATTTTATATCATGGAATAAATATTTTAAATGATTACATATACCAATATATACGACTATGATAAGATTTGATAATTTTCATTGTTGATTTTCATAATAATTTTTGAAAGATCTTTGATGACTATTCAAATTCCCATTATATTTTTAATCAGAGAATGGGAAAAGATTAAAGACAATAAAAAGTTTTCTCATGGAAATCATGACCCATATCTACTTTCTCTCTCTCTTCAAGTTTGAGTCTCTTTGTATTCATTTTTATGAACTATATATTTAATTTGGTTCATCTTCCATCTATGTCAATACAGTCTTATTGATTGATATTTGAGATAAATTTGGTAATAACTTCGATCATTCAGCATATTTTTATCTCTCCAAATAGGTAATAGGAAGGGATCAATATAAAAAATAATGTTCTCTCACCAAAAAAACCATTACCCACCTCTTGTAAAAAAAAAAATATATATATATATATATATATATATATATATATATATATATATATATATATATATATATATATATATATATATATATATATATATATATATTTAAAGACAAGTGATAAATAATTTTCAAACATCAACTTATACATGATTAGTTGTTGGAGATTAAATAACTTTACAAAAAAACTCTACGTCTTATTTGTGGCGCATATCTAATAAAAATTTGTCCATCTCACACACATTTGGCATAAAACATATTATTTCATATTTTGAAATTTTTATTGCCTTATGCTGATACACATCACATATTGTTTGGTTGAATAATTATTCTCGTGACAATAATTATTTGATCTAGTCTCGACAGGTGCTCGGGCAGCTTATTAAAATTTCATAGGGACGAGATTCAATCCCGACGAAAGCTCAGCCACAATTTTAAACCTCTGGAAACTATTATTTCTCGACATTAGGCAATTTTGCCTCGACATATCAGCCAACATATATTATTTCATTTTTTGAAATTAATATTTTATTTCTCAAGCATATACATATCATATATTGATTGGATGAGTAAATTATTCTCATGACTAATCAATTCAGCCTACACATATGGTAGAGCAAATTATTAATTTTTACAGGAACAAGATTCAACGCCGGCGAATGCTCGGAAACAATCTGGAAACTATTACCATTTCACTCGGAGATATCGGCTCAAGCACAAATTATTCTATATATCCCTTGGGATTCATATTCTATATTCATCTCAACATGGAACTCGGCGAGATACTTATTATCATATTCAGCTCCGAGGAAAAGCTACAACAGTTATTATATTTCACCCCCAACAGATAGTTGGTCGGGGCAATTCTTATTTATATTCAGGCCCAGATATCGACTCAAGCACAAATTATTCTATATATCCCTTGGGATTCATATTCTATATTCATCTCAACATGAAACTCGGCGAGATACTTATTATCATATTCAGCTCCGAGGAGAACTATAACATTTATTATATGTCACCCCCAACGGATAGTTGGTCGGGGTAATTCTTATTTATATGCAGGCCCAGCAAAGTTCTCGACCATATTCTTATGTTCTGGAAAATATTATTCTTATTCGGCATTATGAAATTGTGCCTCGACAAGATACTTATTCAGCTTTGAGGAGAATTACAACATTCGTTGTATTTCACCCCCAACGGATAGTTGGTCGGATAATTCTTATTTATATTCAGGCCTAACAACGTTCTCGACCATATTCTTATGTTCTGGAAGATCTTATTCTTGTTCGGCATTATATAATTCTACCTCTACAGATCAACGAGGCACTTTATTATTTTTAATTATTCTTTATATCTATTTGGATGCATATTCTATTCTTATTTCAGCAAGGAGGTCTCCAACATATATATTATCTTATTCCCAACAATCTGTTGGTCAGCTCCAAGGATGTCTCCAGCATTTATTATATCTTATTCCCAACAATCTGTTGGTCAGCTCCAAGGATGTCTCCAGCATATATTGTCTTATTCCCAACAATCTGTTGGTCAGCTCCAAGGATGTCTCCAGCATTTATTATATCTTATTACCAACAATCTGTTGGTCAGCTCCGAGGAGATCTCCAGTATTTATTATATCTTATTCCCAACAATCTGTTGGTCAGCTCCGAGGAAGTCTCTATCATTTATTATCAAAAATTTATTCCTAAAAATGCCAACTTATTGTAATACCCCGTATTTTTATGCTATATTAATTTGGGGATTTATTAAATTTAATGAGAATGTTTATTTAAATAAACTCCGAAAATTAATTATGTTATAATTATTAACGTGACGAGAGTTAGTAATGATGGGAAACTTGTTGAATATTACTAATGAGCATAGTGATATACTATATTGGTTATATTGAATGTCATACGTGAATTAAATGACTATTTCGAAAATTTAAGTTGGGACGTGCATGTGTCACGTCGGGACTAATTTTGTAAATTAAAAAGTAAAAATTTTATAAGTTGTTCGTATGGTCGTTTTGAGTGCGCCAACGCGTCCGGAAGGGTCGAGATAGTCAAAAAAGTGTACCCGGGGGTTTAGTTTGGGTCTCGGGGCGTTTTTAGGCCTAATTAGTACCCCGGGAGGGCATTTTAGTCATTTTACATAATTGGGTAATTAAACCCACGAATTTCAGCCATCTTTATCAGCCATTAGGTCAGCCTTTTAGGGTTAGAACTTTCAGAAATCAAGTGACGGCTATTGGAGAAGAGAGGAGAGAGCTCCAAGGAAAACCAAGGCCAAAAAGCCACCGGATTTCACCGCCACCACCACCACCGCGTAGATCACGAGACAAGGAACACAGCCATACCAAAATCATCCGAGAATCTGCATACCAAAATCCCAGGCAAGTATTTGACTTGCGTATTTTCGTTAATGCAATCTTTATATTAGTCTAGGATTGTTTAGAGATGGAAACCATGGAAGAAAACTCAAATTGTGTTAGGATAATGCATGTAGTTTTGATAATATGGAAATTCTGGAACCCTTGCCATGAAGAGGATTATAACCCATGAAATTTTGATGTTAAATTAGAAGGAATTTCTGGTAAAAATATATTAGAACCTTGTTTTAGGAAAACTCTAGGGTTCTTGATGATTAGATGGGATTTTGAGTTAATTATCCATATTTAATGATAGTTACACACATGATTTACGTTATAAACACCTGGTATAATGTTATAATGATGATAGTCGGATTTTTGGGGCAATTAGAATGGAAACACATCATTTTAGATGAAGAAGTTGGATGAAACCCGTAACTGCATTCTGCAGAATTTTACCCAGACCTTCTTGATCGATCGATCGAGCCTAGAGCTTCAATCGATCGAAGGTTCGATCGATCGAGCCCCAAGCTTCGATCGATCGAACCCTCCTGGCAGACTCCTAATTCCCTCTTTAAATGCGTTAAATTCACATTGTCGTGTTATAATTCTTGGGCACCCTTGATAAATTGATTTGGGAGACATTGAGGACCAGTAGGGGATATGAATAAATGTTGGAACCATTCATCTTTAACGATATGGTATTTATGGGATATTTACTTTAGGTTAATGGATTTATGAATTTAAAGGGTGAGGTGCGTGAGAGAGTTACATTGGAACCTAATAAAGACACTTACTGAAATTTAGATTTGTGAGAATATAGCCCACGAGTGTTAGGTAATAAGTGAGAAAACCCTTCGAGTTAAGGTTAGGAATAAAACCTTATACAAAATTCTATAACTGTGAAATTAAGGATATATGGTATAATTATGGGTGATGAGAAGAACCTATATTAACATGATAAAGTGGTATATTTATATGATTGTGTGTACATATATTATATGCATGTGAAAATCATACCCACGCTACTTACTATCCCTGAGGTTTCCGCGCTGGGACAAGCCTTATCTCGATGGGACCTTTATGGGGGATATTGACTTGTACCCTAGGAGATAGATATCCTTGGTACAGGCTATCGATGTGATAGTTCAGACGGTCCTAAGAGACGCCGGTATGTGCCATACTCTTAGAGACTTGGAATCTATGCTTCGCCTCAATTGTTTGTGTTTTTCTGTTAATACAATTCGAGAGTGATTCCGAATGTATTCCTCTTAATATGAGTGATATGGGGCTTTGGATAGTAGAGTATTCACGCACCATAGTTTTATTCAGGGTGCTGTTATATATATATTATACGAGTAGTTAATATATATATGAGATTATGATATTTGAAACTGTCTACTGAGATTTGATAAGTAGGACATGGTTGTTGACTCAAATTATTAAATACTTGTTTTGAAAAAGTGTAAGATGTCACTGTAAAACTTTATTGATTTTTATAAAGTTAAAATGGAGGACTTTGATTACTGTTTGGAACATTCTTTTAAAATGGAGTCGTGAATTATAAATCTTGCGAGAAATCTAAGTTAAGTTAAAACTTTTAGAAAGACTAGTGCGTTAAATGATAAGAAACCATGGGGAAGGTTAGTGCGATAGGTGTGCACATTAGAAGAGAGGTGAGTATTTTCTCAAGAGAGTGACGTACTAATATGTTATTGCATTGGCCTGTATCAATTTAAATACTTGCTAAACGTATTTTAAAATCAAACACACTTTCGGGCTCTGACCCGTTTCTTTTTCTCTCTCTCTCTCTCTCTCTCTCTTGTATATATATATGTATATTTTCAGGTGCCCAGCCACAGGGGCGTCTTGCCTAGGATCCCTTGAGAGGAACGTGCTGCAGCTTAGGTGGGAGTTGCAGGTCACTTGAGTAGACGGCTTCTTTTATTGACTCCACTTCTAACATTCTCATTTATTGGGCATGTGTCGCCCTTTCCATTATTTCTTTTGTTGTTGGGACATTTATATTTCAGTTTTTTCAGTATTGTTCTATGGGATTTATTCAGGATGGATTTGTGATTTTAGTTTCATATGTTGACATTCGATTGACAAATGGTTTATGTTATTTAGTTTATTGTGGTGTGATTCTTAATTGTAGAAATGTTGTTTTAATTAAATAAATCTTTTTCGTTAATTAAAATTTGGAAGGTTTGTATGAAAATATTTTTGACACTTAGCTTAATTATTTAGGGTGTTAAATTGGAAAATTTATTTTTATCGACAGTGATGCTGAGAATGAACCAACTGTTTACCTTGATTTAATTTAATAAAGGAGTGATCTCCCGGTATTTAATTAGGCGGGGTGTCACAAGTGGTATCAGAGCATCAGGTTCTAGAGTCCTTTAGGATCTGTGCGGCCTATTATGTTTCAGCGTTGCTTTCTTTGATATAGAGCCCTACTACTAGGAATGTTGTGTCTATCTCTATACTTTGGAATTTCGTACTTCTGGGATTTGTTTATTTGAATGATGAACTTATCCAAATTTACTTAAATTTTCAGATGGATCGTCAAGAAGAACTAGCTAAGACGGTTAAGGGAGTCATCGAGCAAGATCGACTCACACCTCAGGTATCCCCAGGGAGGGTATCAACCGCCGAGTTAGCAGGTATCGTGGCACAAGCAGTTACCACTGCAGTTCTACAATACCAAGAACGCAGCCTACAACTTAAAGGAGGCAAAAGACCTAGAGAGGTTAACCTAGTGCGTGTGACTGATGTTGAGAACTGTGCGAAGGCACCGAATCTATGATAACAAAACAATCAAGATAGAGTCAGTTCCAGTAGTAAGGAGATTTATGTACAGAGACAAAAGTGTCAGGGACAACGAAGCCAGGTTCAGAATGAAATCACCAAGAAGTGTTTCGGTTGTGGAATGGAGGACCACAAACGTAAACCTTGTCTGAATCAGACTGGGGATAAAATACAACCTGACCGGAAAAGAATTTCGAAACTCTGCTATAAATGTGTACAACCGGGTCACAAGTGGATGGATTATCCTCGCCCTGACATAGTTTTTCCGCAGATTTCCCCTCAAGGCCAGCAAGACCAGGGAAAAAGAGAGACTAGTCAATACCGTAAGGAAGGTAACCAGTTTCGGGGGAGGTGTTTCCAATGTGGCAGGAATGGCCATAGGGGTCAAAATTGTCCAGAAAATAATAGGGCCCCACGGCAGGAATGTGCTGACAATGTACCTCAGAAGCCAACTCCGCCACCCTTTCCAACAGCCTCAGTTCAGCAGAGAAATCTACAGGGCTGACGTGTCTATAATTTCCCACAGGCAGCAACCCCGCAGGCACCACCCGCGGTTGAGGGTACGTTTTTTCTATCCATGTTACTATGAGTCGAGATTTGTTTGTTACGAGTGCAACTCACTATTTTATAAGCTAATTTTTTTGCGAAAGGCTTAGGGTTGTTAGCCACAGCAGTGAGCTCAGTGACGTGTGTAGACTCACCATCTTGGGAGTGGGTCTTTTATATTTTTTCTTTATATGCCCGGAAGTGGGGGTAGAGATTGGTAGCTTAGTATTACCTGTATATATGATAGTCTTAGATATGCATTAGCATGATGTTATATTCAGTATGGATTGGCTCGCCGCTTATAGAGCCATGATTATCTACTTCGGTGGAGCATTGTTTTTGCCATTTCGGGGCAAGAGATGTTTGTAATGGCGATGCCTCGCCTAGAGGGAGGTTCGACCGCTCATTTGTATTACATAGAGGAGGATACCTCTAAGGAGGTTGTGATTACCTTAGATTCGATCCCTGTTGTCAGGGAGTATTCTGATGTGTTTCAGGAGATACCTGGCCTACCGCCCAGTCGTGAGATAGACTTTGTTATAGATTTATTGCCAGATACGAGACCTATAGCACGCGCACCGTACCGTATGGCTCCAGCAGAGATGCGAGAGCCACGAGATCAGATTGAGCAGCTATTAGGTCAGGGCTTCATTCGTAGGAGTACCTCACCTTGGGGCGCTCCAGTCTTGTTTGTGAAGAAAAGAGATGGTTCACTGAGATTGTGTGTGGACTATCGTGAATTGAATAAGGTCACGATACAGAATAAGTATCCGTTGCCTCGAATCGATGATCTGATCGACCAGTTGAGGGGATCAACTTTCTTTTCGAAGATAGATCTGAGGTCGGGGTACCATCAGTTACGTATTAGAGAGAAGGATGTTTCAAAGACTGCCTTCTTATCGAGATATGGGTCCCATGAGTTCAGGGTGATGCCGTTCGGACTCACAAATGCCCCAGCCATATTCATGGACTTGACGAATCGAGTATTCAGAGAGTTCTTGGATCAGTTTGTAATCGTCTTCACAGATGACATCTTGATATATTCACACTCCGAGGAGGAGCATGCCGAGCACTTGAGGCAGGTTCTTCAGACTCTACGAGAGCATCAGTTGTATGCTAAGTACGAGAAGTGTGGATTCTGGTTGCGAGAGGTATAGATCTTGGGCCATGTTATTTCTAAGCAGGGGATTGCAGTTGACCCGAGCAAAGTGTCAGCGGTGAGGGAGTGGGGACAGCCCACGACACCGACAGAAGTACGTATTTTCTTGGGGTTAGCCGGATACTACAGGAGATTCATTCGGGGATTCTCCAAAATAGCGGGTCCATTGACAAATCTGACTCGTAAAGGGGTACCATATGTTTGGGATGACGCTTGTCAATTGGCTTTTGATGAGCTGAAAGACAAACTTACTTCAGCGCCAGTCCTTGCGTTACCGAAGCCGGGTGTGGAGTACCTGGTTTACACCGATGCATCTTTACGGGGACTTGGAGGTGTGCTCCAGTAGGAGGAGAAGGCTATAGCTTTTGCTTCCCGCAAACTTAAGCCGCATGAGAAGAATTACCCCACCCACGACCTGGAGTTAGCAGCGGTCGTCTTTGCATTGAGAATTTGGAGGCACTACTTATTGGGCTAGAAATTCCGTTTGTTCACAGACCATAAGTCACTGCAGTACCTGTTCACTCAGCGAGAGCTGAATATGCGTCAGCGCAGGTGGTTAGAGTTTGTGAAGGACTACCAGTTCGTTATACAGTATCATCCGAGGAAGGACAACGTAGTTGCTGATGCGTTGAGCCGTAGACCGGTAGACGATGTAGCGGACATTTGGAAAGCAAAGTGGAAGGAGTTGGGTCACCAGGATGCAGTAGCCCGTTCTTTCATATCCGTGATGTCAGTCACACCCGAGATTGTTACGAGGGTGATACATGCATAGACCACAGACCCGTTTGCCAGGAGCAGATTGTGCGACTTCTAGCCAAGGGTGCTGAGTCCTATTCTGTTAGCTCTGATGGAGGTTTGCGGTTTAATGGGAGATTAATGGTTCCAGAAGGAGCGGAGTTACGTCATGAAGTGATGACTCATTCTCACGGGTCCCGATTTGCAGTACATCCGGGAGGTGATAAAATGTACCAGGACATGAGGCGTCAATACTGGTGGAGTGGGATGAAGAAGGACATCGCCGAGTTTGTGTCCAAGTGTTCTACCTGCCAACTGGTGAAGGTGGACCACCAGAAACCGTCAGGATTGCTTCAGCCGTTGGAAGTAACCACGTGGAAGTGGGAGAGTATTTCCATGGATTTCATTACAAGGTTGCCCACATCACAGCGGGGCCACGATTCTATCTGGGTGATTGTAGACCGTTCGACCAAAGTGGCTCATTTTCTGCCAGTGCGGACAGATTATACTACGGGTCAGTATGCTCAATTGTTCATTGCTGAGATTGTTAGATTACACGGGGTGCCCCTGAATATTGTGTCAGATAGAGACAAGATTTTTGTGTCACGTTTTTGGGAAAGTTTTCAGGAGGCTATGGGTACCGAGTTGAGGTTGAGTTCAGCTTACCACCCACAGACAGATGGACAGACAGAACGTACTAATCAGATGTTAGAGGATATGCTACGCATGTGTGTTCTCGATTTTGGAGGAGGTTGGGAGCCACATCTTCCACTGGTAGAGTTTGCTTATAATAACTCTTATCAGTTTACGATTGGTATGGTCCCATTTGAAGCTTTGTATGGCAGGCCTTGTCGTCCTCCAACTTGTTGGCTCGAGGTGGGGGACAACAAGTTGCTAGGACCAGAAGTGATTCAGGAGACCTCCGCAAGGATTGAGATAATCAGGAGTCGTATTCGGGTAGCCCAGGACAGGCAGAAGAGCTACGTCGATGCGAAACGGTTCTTCCGGGAGTTTAATGTGGGAGATCAAGTGTTATTGCGTGTATCTCCTATGAAGTGAGTGATGAGGTTCGAGAAGAAGGGGAAATTGGCCCCGAGGTATGTGGGACCATTTCCCATCATCGAGAGGATCGGGCCAGTTGCATACAGGTTGGGATTGCCAGAACATTTATATCGCATCCACGATGTATTCCACATCTCGTCGTTAAGACGATATCTTCAGGATGATATGGCCTATACTCACATTGCGATAGATGAGATAGATTTACAGTCTGATAGGTCTTACGAGGAGAGACCAGTGGCTATTCTAGACTATAGTGAGAGGAGATTGAGGTCGAAAATAGTTTCACTTGGGCGAGTCCAGTGGGAGCATCATAATGTGGAGGAATCCACTTGGGAGCGTGAGACAGATATACGCGAGAGATATCCAGAGTTGTTTTTACCAGGTATGCCTTATTTTTCGAACTTCGGGACGAAATTCCGTTACTAGGGGGAAGTATGTAATACCCCGTATTTTTATGCTATATTAATTTGGGGATTTATTAAATTTAATGAGAATGTTTATTTAATAAAAATTCGAAAATTAATTATGTTATAATTATTAACGTGACGAGAGTTAGTAATGATGGGAAACTTGTTGAATATTACTAATGAGCATAGTGATATACTATATTGGTTATATTGAATGTCATACGTGAATTAAATGACTATTTCGAAAATTTAAGTTGGGACGTGCCTGTGTCACGTCGGGACTAATTTTGTTAATTAAAAAGTAAAAATTTTATAAGTTGTTCGTATGGTCATTTTGAGTGCGCCAACGCGTCCGGAAGGGTCGAGATAGTCAGAAAAGTGTACCCGGGGGTTTAGTTTGGGTCTCGGGGCATTTTTAGGCCTAATTAGTACCCCGGGAGGGCATTTTAGTCATTTTACATAATTGGGTAATTAAACCCACGAATTTTAGCCATCTTTATCAGCCATTAGGTCAGCCTTTTAGGGTTAGAACTTTCAGAAATCAAGTGACGGCTATTGGAGAAGAGAGGAGAGAGCTCCAAGGAAAACCAAGGCCAAAAAGCCACCGGATTTCACCGCCACCACCACCACCGCGTAGATCACGAGACAAGGAACACAGCCATACCAAAATCATCCGAGAATCTGCATACCAAAATCCCAGGCAAGTATTTGACTTGCGTATTTTCATTAATGCAATCTTTATAATAGTCTAGGATTGTTTAGAGATGGAAACCATGGAAGAAAACTCAAATTGTGTTAGGATAATGCATGTAGTTTTGATAATATGGAAATTCTGGAACCCTTGCCATGAAGAGGATTATAACCCACGAAATTTTGATGTTAAATTAGAAGGAATTTCTGGTAAAAATAGATTAGAACCTTGTTTTAGGAAAACTCTAGGATTCTTGATGATTAGATGGGATTTTGAGTTAATTATCCATGTTTAATGATAGTTACACGCATGCTTTACGTTATAAACACCTGGTATAATGTTATAATGATGATAGTAGGATTTTTGGGGCAATTAGAATGGAAACACATCGTTTTAGATGAAGAAGTTGGATGAAACCCGTAACTGCATTCTGCAGAATTTTACCCAGACCTGCTTGATCGATCGATCGAGCCTAGAGCTTCGATCGATCGAAGGTTCAATCGATCGAGCCCCAAGCTTTGATCGATCGACCCCTCCTGGCAGACTCCTAATTCCCTCTTTAAATGCGTTAAATTCAAATTGTCATGTTATAATTCTTGGGCACTCTTGATAAATTGATTTGGGAGACATTGAGGACCAGTAGGGGATATGAATAAATGTTGGAACCATTAATCTTTAACGATATGGTATTTATGGGATATTTACTTTAGGTTAATGGATTTATGAATTTAAAGGGTGAGGTGCGTGAGAGAGTTACGTTGGAACCTAATAAAGACACTTACTGAAATTTAGATTTGTGAGAATATAGCCCACGAGTGTTAGGTAATAAGTGAGAAAACCCTTCGAGTTAAGGTTAGGAATAAAACCTTATACGAAATTCTATAACTGTGAAATTAAGGATATATGGTATAATTATGGGAGATGAGAAGAACCTATATTAACATGATAAGGTGGTATATTTATATGATTGTGTGTACATATATTATATGCATGTGAAAATCATACCCACGCTACTTACTATCCCTGAGGTTTTCGCGCTGGGACAAGTCTTATCTCGATGGGACCTTTATGGGGGATATTGACTTGTACCCTAGGAGATAGATATCCTTAGTACAGGCTATCGATGTGATAGTTCAAACGGTTCTAAGAGACGCCGGTATGTGCCATCCTCTTAGAGACTTGGAATCTATGCTTCACCTCAATTGTTTGTGTTTTTCTGTTAATACAATTCGAGAGTGATTCCGAATGTATTCCCCTTAATATGAGTGATATGGGGCTTTGGATAGTAGAGTATGCACGCACCATAGTTTTATTCGGGGTGCTGTTATATATATATATATATATATATATATATATATATATATAAATATATATTATACGAGTAGTTAATATATATATGAGATTATGATATTTGAAAATGTCTACTGAGATTTGATAAGTAGGACATGGTTGTTGACTCAAATTATTAAATACTTGTTTTGAAAAAGTGTAAGATGTCACTGTAAAACTTTATTGATTTTTATAAAGTTAAAATGGAGGACTTTGGTTACTGTTTGGAACATTCTTTTAAAATGGAGTCGTGAATTATAAATCTAGCGAGAAATCTAAGTTAAGTTAAAACTTTTAGAAAGACTAGTGCGTTAAATGATAAGAAACCGTGGGGAAGGTTAGTGCGATAGGTGTGCACATTAGAAGAGAGGTGAGTATTTTCTCAAGAGAGTGACGTACTAATATGTTATTGCATTGGCCTGTATCAATTTAAATACTTGCTAAACGTATTTTAAAATCAAACACACTTTCGGGCTCTGACCCGTTTCTTTCTCTCTCTCTCTCTCTCTCTCTCTCTCTCTTGTATATATATATGTATATTTTCAGGTGCCCAGCCACAGGGGCGTCTTGCCTAGGATCCCTTGAGAGGAACGTGCTACAACTTAGGTGGGAGTTGCAGGTCACTTGAGTAGATGGCTTCTTTTATTCACTCCACTTCTAGCATTCTCATTTATTGGGCATGTGTCGCCCTTTCCATTATTTCTTTTGTTGTTGGGACATTTATATTTCAGTTTTTCCAGTATTGTTCTATGGGATTTATTCAGGATGGATTTGTGATTTTAGTTTCATATGTTGACATTCGATTGTCGAATGGTTTATGTTATTTAGTTTATTGTGGTGTGATTCTTAATTGTAGAAATGTTGTTTTAATTAAATAAATATTTTTCGTTAATTAAAATTTGGAAGGTTTGTATGAAAATATTTTTGACACTTAGCTTAATTATTTAGGGTGTTAAATTGGAAAATTTATTTTTATCAACAGTGATGCTGAGAATGAACCAACTATTTACCTTGATTTAATTTAATAAAGGAGTGATCGCCCGGTATTTAATTAGGCGGGGTATCACACTTATGTTGGTTAGGAAGTAAATGTATTCCTCCGGGAAGTAAAGCTACATGTATTCCTCCGGGAAGTAAAGCTACTTGTATTCCTTCGGGAAGTAAAGCTACCTGTATTCCTCCGAGAAGTAAAGCTACATGTATTCCTCCGGGAAGTAAAGCTACCTTTATTCCTCCGGGAAGTAAAACTTTTATTCCTCCAAGAAGTAAAGCTACTTGTATTCCTCCAGGAAGTAAAACTTGTATTCCTCCGGGAAGTAAAGCTACTTGTATTCCTCCGGGAAGTAAAGCTACTTGTATTCCTCCGAGAAGTAAAACTATGTATTCCTACGGGAAGTAAAACTATGTATTCCTACGGGAAGTAAAACTATGTATTCCTCATGAGGTAAAATTATTCCAGAAAGTGTCAAAGTTGCTCGTTAAGAAAAAATCCACCAACTCAGGTTGGTCGGAAACAAGAAGCTGTCAACTACAGTTGGTCGAAAACATTTTATGAGTATGTGAAAATGATCAAGCAAAAAGCATTCAAAGTTCACATTCCACACTTGGGGGCTTCTATTATAGATATATTTGTTCATTTGGTGGCACATTCTTATAACATCATGCAGTCGAGCATCAAATTCAACTCCACAAATTCACACGGTCGAGGCCCCGACCAATTATCATTCAGAAGTTGTTTTTCTTGCTCAGGAATTATTTTTGATATTGAAGTTCAGGAGGTATATTGAAGTTCAAGAGGCTATTGAAGTTCAGCAGGTATATTCAGAAGTTCAGGAGGTGCATTCAGAAGTTCAGGCGGCATATTCAGAAGTTATTATGCACATGCTATTGAAGTTCAGAAGTCAAAATCAGCATCTACAGCACTGAGATCTTTGCTACTAATGTCTCAACCAACATTGAAGAAGAAGTTGTATGAAAATGTTTCGAACTCCACCACTAGCTTGGTACTAATCAGATTGAAGAGTTGGGTTCAAGAGCTAGTATGTTACTTGACAAAGTATTCGGAGGATCATAAATCAGAAGAATTAAGCATGTGAAGTTAGCACTCAGTTGCTCGGCACAGGAGGCAGTTGGTTGGCTAGCAAACCAATCAATATACTTAAAGATTATGACTAGCTATAAGCTGCATACTATGGCATGGCTGCATCCAAATTCCCAGGAATGATACATAGCACACGGAGTTCCTCAAAAGAAAGATTAGCAACCATCGATCAGCCTGCATCATATATCGTCCAGGAGATAATGCACTTTATGTTGAACAAATCAAGAAGGTAGATCAAGAATTTCACGAGCACCGAGCAACACTGCAGATTTAAAATGATTATAGGCGGCCTTGCACGTGCGGTGGTGGGAAACTCAAACGACAGGTTTAAGAGATTTAAAAGGTTTCAAACATCTCTTTTTTCAAAACCTTCTCTTTTCTTCATCTTCTTCAAGCTCCCGTATTCCCTTAGAGAGAGAAACTTTGTGCGAACTCTGTGCAACCTCCATTGTTGCCCCATTCTTTACTCAGTCTCCTCCTTATCTCATCTTTTGCGCCACCACCTGCGGTTGTTCTCCTCCGCCTTCATACCAAACCTTCTTTTACCCATCTTTTTCCTACTTTTGTTGTCTGCGATGGTTTCTCCAAGCAACCCTACCACCCCAGCTACCAATGCTCCACCTGTCGCCCCTGTTGTCACCACCTCCTCCGCCGCCTCATTTACTGCTGCTCGTCAAGAATAGTTGCATTTCTACCGTCGGTCCCCCATTTTCGGCAAGGATGATAACTTCGTTGGGTTTTGTAAGAGTTATGTTTTTAATGCCAAGTATGATGCCATGATGCTTGGTGATGAAGATGAGAATGCTGATGACAGGGGCTTTCTACCTCCCGAGGGTACTCTCCACTTCCGTCTTGAGCGAGGGGACTTCCCATGGTCCCACATCGATTTCGAAGGGCTTGGGGGCTCTCCTGCTCATTTTGCTACTTGGAACTCCCATATGCAGAGTTCCCACGCTGATGCACTTGCTAAGATTGGGCTTCATCGGGCCAAGTGGTTTGGTGAGCTCACCCTCTCTAAAAATAATGCTGCCCTTCAGGTTCTGGTATCTCGTTGGAACGTTACCACCCATAAATTCATCGCTGCATGGGGCAAATTTATAATAACATTGGAGGATGTGTGCAATCTCCTAGGCCTTGGGGAAATAGGCCATGAGCCATGCACAAGAGACTGCTGACCATTTGGAGTTGGACTGTATATGTCGAAGGTGCATCGGTACTTCAAACAAAGTTACTTTCACTCTTTTCATCAACTACTTCTTCAAGGATCCTTCTGAAGGTAGTTCCTCTGAGACTACCCCTGGACAAGGTACATTGCTAGAGCTTCCTGCCTATATCCTTGTCATTCTTTCTCGCTTCTTTTTAACGAGGAAACCCAATGACCATCCTCGGAGGGATCTCATCAACTTATCCCTCAGTTTGGCCCGGGGTATCAAGCTCCCTCTAGCTACAATTGCCTTGGGATCCCTCTACACATGGCTTGATAAAGCCCTTTTTGATATGGAGCGATCTCTAGGTCGTTACAACCTAGCCAATTTTGCCAACTATGTCCTCTTAACGGGCTTCCTTTATGTGCGCTTCCTGGTCGTAGCATCCAAGACTAACCGTCCTCCCTCAGGGGAAATAATCCTGCCCCCTTGCTCCTTTGTTTACCACAAGAGGCAGAGTCAAAAGGAGCTGATCTCCTTTATCAATGACTTTTCAAATTTTGTAATGAGGCCTTATGAGGAGGATATTTTTCTCTATACTTGTGATTTTTTCAAACATGGGGCAAGAGTGGTCCAACCAACCACTGTAGACCTCATTACTGAAGACCCCTCACTAGTCGTTGTTCTTCTATTTTCACCAGGATACCTGCCCTCATACACTGAGTGGGGATACACCAGTGAGCACTACAATCCCAACCGATGCAACTATCAATTTGGTTTCGATCAAGGGGCCCCTCGCTCGGTGTTTCAATTATCTAACCCCAAGGTGTCTTTTGATGAGGCATGTTGTCTATTCTCCTCAACTGCCGTGTGGGGAGTGAGTTCCACATTGTCTAGGCGAGTCACCATCCCCAGTATCACCAGGTAAGGGGACGTGACCCCTCTGTTTGCGATAAAATACTGGCTGAGGCAATTGGCCCAAATTGCTGAATCCATCGAGGGGGATTGCGTGTATCCTCCAGTTCTTTCGTTTTCTGCCCTTGAGCTGGGGTTGAAGGGCAATTCCATTCTCGGGGTTGAGTTCCATCTAAGCCAGACCCCCAAAGAACCTTCCATTGAACTTCCTCCATACTTCCCCATGATCCCTATTGCTAAGCCCAAACCCAAGGCCACTGCAACCCCCAAACCTTCTCCCCCCTCGGCTGAAGCTGCCACAGGCGAAGGGCCTTCTTAGACACCTACCAAGAAGGCCAAGAAGTCTAAGGCCCAAGTTCAAACACAAATTCCTTTAGAGGCATTCCCTATTGCCTCTGTTCCTCCTCCTATGTCTCCAGAGATGGCTGAGAGCTGAGGAGGCAGGTGCAAGATGAAGTTGACAGAATTCATGCTGAGTTTCAATGGCGCGCTGTCATCGTTCCTCCTCCGGGTGCTTTTCCTACGATCGTGGTTGATCCCACGGAGCCAGCAAAAAAAAGGAGAAAAAGGACGAGGGTGCCTGAAACTGGTGGTGCAACGGGCTTCAGGAAGAAAATGTTGGGTACCAAGACCCATAAGAGACAAACACTCGAGAAACCTCCATCACCAATTCTCTCTACTGCTGCCTCCTCGCCGCCTTCACCAATAATTGTACCTTCTCGTTCTCACTCTGGATCTGAGGTATGTGTGCATTCTTTATTTCTTATTCCTCTTCTCTTAAGGTGTGTTTCATCTGCCCATTTCTTAATAAGAAGATGTTTTGTTGCAGGGAGTTGAAGAAGAAAGGCCCTGTCCCCCAGTCCCACCGTAATTTGCTTTGTGGGGGGGTGTTATGGTGTCTCTCCAGCAGACACTACGCGTTCCCATTCCCCCCATATAAGTCTCACTTATTCTCATCGTTCATCCTCGTAACAGGCCAAAGAAGCTACAACGGAGGCTGCCACTATTGAGACTGCTGAGATGCCTGGTCAACCAAAGGGAACTACTGCTGCCCCCTCTGAGTTACCATCGGAGAAAGATGAGCCTCTGCCCCTTGTTATGGTCGAGGAGAGTGCCCCACAGGTAATTTTCCTGCCAAGTCTTACATCTTTTTATTTGTTCCCTTATTTTGTTTATCATCTCTAACATGATGGGTCGTTTTAGGTGGAAGTGGCATCACTGATAACCAACATTCTCCTTCCGCCTGTATTAACCAGACCCCTTACTGCGATTCCTCTTTTCGGTGCCATAACGGGGGTAAGTTAGATGCATTCCTACCTTTTATTCTTTTGTGTTTACTCCTTGAGTCTAACACTTGGTTTTACATTCACAGCTTTCCTCAAGTCTCTATTCGCCCTTTGCCCTTAGTGGCCTTTTGCCCTCCAAGGCCACGACCGATGCTACTGCTCTCGTTGGGTCATCTCTTGAGGGTTCAATGTATCCGTCCAATGATTCTCCCATGCTAGATTTAGTACCTTATATTGGCGAGGTAAGTTTACTTATCATTGAAACTTCTTCAGCCAAGGGCCCCGCTGAAGCTGCTGAGATAAGGAGCCCGCCTCCAACGGTTCCTACCATCATGGCCCCTGTGGTGACTCCCATTCTCGCTCGTACTGCTGCTGATGTACCTTGATCATTTCTCTGTACTTCTCAGTTTCTCAAACTTCACCTATATGGGTGAAAAGAAAACATTTGTTAAGGTTTTTCATGAACTCCACCTATATCGGTGACTTAATAACGAAAACACTTGTTAAGATTTTTTCCATAAAACTCCACCTATATCGGTGACTTAACAACGAAAACACTTGTTAAGATTTTTTCCAAAAACTCCACCTATATTGATGACTTAACAACGAAAATACTTGTTAAGATTTTTCAAAAACTCCACCTATATCGGTGACTTAACAACGAAAACACTTGTTAAGGTTTTTCTATAACACTGTATTTCCTCTGACTATTTTCAGGTTGCTCGAGAGGATTTTCCACTAGTTCCTTCGTCCATTGCCTCGCCACATCGTGAACCTGTCTCCTCCGAAGAATCTAGCCATAATGATCAAGGCTCCACGACAGGTGCTACTGCGGAGAGAGAATCTGGGTGCGAGCTTCCTCTACCCGACTTGGCTCCTCCCACCTTCTGCCTGATGGTACTCCAACGTTCTCCTCAAATGCCTGCCAACCACCGTTTGGAAATTGAGCAACTTGTGAGCTATCATCCTGAGACTTTCATGGTGGACTGCCTACGTTCAAACATCTCAGTTATGAGCTATAGGCTTCAAGGCATGGCCACCGTCGTTGCTAAAATTGCGAGTACTCCGCACTGTAAACGTTACCAGACCCCTCATCAACCAATTCTTGGGTTATATGAGGGAGTTGGGTAGTGACGGGTTCCGTTTTGACTGGCTCATCGGACATTTAAAGACCTTGAAGAACCAGCAGTTGGTCAGCCAGAGGGAGCTCTTATGAAAACATTAGGAGGATCAGCAGATCAGGAAGCCAAGTTGACCGAGCTAGCACCTCTTTTTGAAACTATTGATAAAGAGGTGGGTGACCTCGAAGAAGCTTTATGCACGGCGAAGTAGAAACGATAGATTGAGCATACACAGGCACAGACAGGGCTGGAGGTTTCTATCAATGCTCAACGGTCTTGCCAAGCAGCTTCTTAGGGTTTCCCTGGAGATTTTTCTCTTCTCCAGATTTGTGGTTCCTCTTGGGCCAATGAGTTTTTGTATATGTATTTTTTTTTCTTCTCATGTAATTCTTAGGCGATAGCTCCCAATTTTGTAATGCTCCAAAGTTTAGGAATGGAAAAAAATACTTATTTTCTTATGCCATCTCTTTGTGTACAACTGTTTTCTTAGATTGTGAAGTGTGAAGTCCTGTAATTCCTTCGTCTCTTCTTGAGCCATAATAAAGAGAACTTGTACACTCATCATAATAAAAACAATGAACTTGTGTATTCATAACAACCAATTACATCAATGGTCAAACATAACTGTCTACACATGATAGACTTTCAACCATTTATTGTTAATCTTAAATGGTTTGTCTTCTTCCATCTTAGAAATTAAGCAGTAACCTAAATCATGAGCTTCCTTTATAATGAAAGGTCCTTCCCAATTTGCTGCAAACTTGGGTAGAGGAAGCCCTCTGATATGTTTCACTACTGCCTTCAGTACAAGGTCCCCCTCCACGAACTTCCTTGGTCTCACTAAGTTATCATATGGCCTGGAGAGTTGCTTCATATACATTTGGAAGTCATGCATCGCATTGTCTCTGTGTTCGTCCAATGCTTCCAACAGCACTCGTCTATTATGGGGAGGCATATCGAGCAGAGGGGACTTCTAACTCTACTAGGAGAATCGCTTCGGCCCCATAGATAAGAGAGAACAGTGTATACCCTGTGGGCTTCCTCTTAATTATTCGATAGGCCCACAAAACGGCTGGTATCTTGTCATCCCACGATCCGGGGAAGTCCTCCATCATTTTAGCCAAGATATTGACCAAAGTTTTGTTAGTCGCTTCGGCTTGACCATTTCCCTCTGGGTATGCCACCATCGAAGGGTGATGGACAATGGAGTATTTGTCTGTGAGCATCATTACTTCTGAATTGACGAAAGGGGTTCCATTGTCCGAAAGGATAACCTTTGAGATCTCGAAATGACAAATGATGTACTCTCTGATGAAGTTGCTCACCACTCCCGCTGTTACGCTTCTCAGTGGTATCGCCTCAGCCCACTATGTGAAGCACTTCGTTACTACCAGTATACATATCTTCCCCCTCGAGGAAGGGTGTATTGCCCCTACCAAGTCAAACGCCCAAGTGGGAAAAGGATTAGGCGTTGTCAGGGAGTGTAAGTCCATTGACGGGGCATGGATCATATTTCCATGAAGTTGGCAAGCCTTTCACTTTCGAATGAACTCAGCCGAATCTTTCTCCATCGTTGGCCAATAGTATCCCAAAGTCATCAAGGGGTTGTATAACTTGGCCCTCCTATGTGAGCCGGATCGTGTGCCTGCTTAAGGACCTCTGCTGCCTCTTCTCTTGTGATACAACGCAAAGTCCTGTTGAAGTATCCCTTTTGACAAAGCTATCCCTCTTGAACGTAGAATCTCAGGGCCCTTCGCCGAAGTCCCATCACATTAATTTTCTCCATCGGGATAACTCTATCTTTAATGAAGTCAATATAAGGTTGTCTCCAGTCAGGTTGAGCCTCCACGAAATGACATTCCATTGCCTCGAAGAACCACTGGCATTTATCGCACTTCCGTTGTAGCTCTGTCGCATCCTGTTTCATCTTAGGCCAAAAATACCCCTCTCTTTGAATCCTCCGGTAGAGGGGTATCTCAGTTGTTTCACAGTGCCTTCGTGTGTTTTCTTCAATCTTTGTTCTGCCTCTTCCGGACCGATGCACCTCGACAGCCATCCTCCTGCATTTCTGAAGTAGAGGTTTCCCTAATTTGTAAAGTACTGGGCTAATTCTTTTAGCCCCATCGTTCCTTTACCGGCCTCTAGTTATCTCTTAATCTCTCATCTCCAGTCCCCCTCCCCTTCCATTGGTAGAATTGACTGTACCATCGAAGGAGTTGTTCTTCGTTGAATCACAACAGTAGTTGTATCTCTCCTCATGATCATCTTCTAGGCAATGGTGGCATATGCATCTGGGTGGCGGTTCATCGTTTTGGGATGCCTCTTGATCTTAGTCCGATGGAACTAGCTGAGGAGCCTTTGAATGATTATTTTGTATGGTGCCAGGCTCATATGTTTCAACGTGTATTCTCCATTCACTTTCTGAACCACCAAGTTTGAATCCCCCTTGATGCAAAGTGAACGGATCCCCCTTCAAAGAGCCTCTAGCAATCCCAAGACCAATGCTTCATATTCTGCCTCGTTGTTAGAGCAAGGGAAATCTAACTTATAAGAAAGGAAAATCTCCTCCATTCCTTTTGAAAGAATAATCCATGCTTCTTCTTTCTTTTCTACCGATGACCCATCGAACTGCATTGTCCATTCCTTGTTTGTTGCGTCTAGGTGGTTGGCCTGTAAATTGTCTGCTGGAATATCTTCCTTAGGTGGCTCGAATGTTCCTGAGGGGAAAATAACCAACAGATCAGCGTATTCCTGGCTTTTGATTGCGCGAGGCACCACGCACTTCAAGTCATATTCAGATAGGATCAGGAACCACCTAGTTGCCCTACCAATCAAAATCGTCCTTGCTAGAAAATACTTAATAGGATCACAATGCCTAAGTTTTTGTGCTACAAATACTAAGGCTAAACAATGCCTTTCTATGCTACTGTATCTGACTTCTGGTCCATGGATGATTCTACTGAGGTAATAGACTGGTCGTTCTTGCCCGTCGATCTCTTGTGCTAGCAAAGCTCCCACGAACCTCGTGGTGGATGTGAGGTACAACTACAACGGTATTCCTGCTTTTGGGGGAACCATGATCTGTGGTGAAACGAGCTGTTTCTTCAGCCCATCCAGAGACTTCTGGTGAACCTCATCCCACTTGAACTTTGTGTTTTTTCACAACAACTGCATCAATGAATGTGTTATTTCGGCCAATCTAGGCACAAATCTCCTAAGGTAAGAGACTTTGCCGAGGAAACTCTTCAGCTCCTTCACCATTCTCGGATATGGCATTTCCAAGATCGCCCGCTGTTTGTCATGATCCATCTGCACCCCCTGTCTATCAACCACAAATCCTAGGAATTTCCCACTTGTCACTCCAAAGACACACTTCAGTGGATTCATCCTCAATTTAAACTTCCTACAAAGAGAAATCACCTTCCTCAAATTGTTGAGATGGGACTCCTCCTTCTCCTCCTTCCTCGATTTGATGACCAAATCATCCACATAGAATTCCACAAATTTGTGGAAGAAGTCATGAAAAATGGACATCATTTTTCTCTCGTAAGTCACCCCAGCATTCTTGAGTCCAAACGGAATCACCTTGTACATGAAGTTACCCAACGGGGTTCTGAATTTCGTCCTCTCTACATCCGAGGGGTCCATCTTGATCTGGTTGTACCCTACATACCCATCCATGAAGTTGTACATCTCATGATCAGCCGTTGCATCTATTAAGCTATCAATGGAGGGTAGAGGGAATTCATCTTTGGGGCAAGCTTTATTCAAGTCTCTGAAGTCCACGCAGATCCTTATTTGGTTTTTATCCTTCTTCCCCACTGGGACAATACTGGATAGCCAGAGTGGGTGTTGTATCGGTGTGATGAACCCTGCCGTTAGTAAGCGTTGAACCTATTCCTTGATCTTTAAATCTAGCTCAGGTTTGTACGTTCTCGTCGCCTGCTTCACTGGAATGGCAGAAGGCATTACATTCAACTTGTGGCAGCTTACTTCCTCGTCCTTCCCCTGCATTTCTGTGTAATTCCACACGAAGAAATCTATAAATTCCCAGATCAACCCAACTAAGGCCTCTTATTTTTATTTGCTGAGGTCCTTCAAGATGAAGATGGGCATTGGATCTTCCCATTCTTTTGCTAGATTCAACTGCTCCAACTCTTATGCCAGTGGCTTTGGCTGATCTGCCATGTAGTCTGGCTCTTCGACGACATCCTCTATGAACTCCTGTATGTTGGAGTTGTCTATCACCATGCATTGTCCCCATTGATCCACCAGGAAGCATTCATATATCGGGTCAACCTCATCATCAGCTTCCTCGATCTCCCGCTCATGCCGTTAT
The DNA here is from genome assembly GCA_949130495.1 of Sambucus nigra. Classification (NCBI taxonomy): domain Eukaryota; kingdom Viridiplantae; phylum Streptophyta; class Magnoliopsida; order Dipsacales; family Adoxaceae; genus Sambucus; species Sambucus nigra. The sequence goes on from OX422210.1 coordinate 660,489,117, forward strand.
AATCGATACACCACCTTCCCTTCCTCGGTAACAAACTTCTTACATTATCTGTTGGTAGTGGTGACTGCCTTTCTCTTCTTCTCTCTAGAAGCCTCGGCCACTCTTTCTCCTGAGAATTGGCTCAACATGCTTTGTCGTTGGACCTCATGCTTTATCGGATCCATTCTGGGCCTTGTTCTGTCTTTGAGCGGCTTCGAGATACCTTGGGGTCGTGGGACCACCTGGTGAGCTTCTTCTGTAATTTCCCTTGTGCTGCTCGCAACCTCCTTCTTCTGCTCGTTTAAGGGCCCCATCCTTTCTCTGATCGAGGGAACCCATGCTCCCTCCATTCTTCTTGTCAAGACCCGAACATCTTCCTCTAACTATGTGAAAAATGTTGCGTCCACCAGGTGAGGTTCCTCAACAGCGAAGGGCCTCTTTGTAGCCCTAATAGTCACCTCTGTCCCCTTGACATTCGCTTTAGCACATTGGTGGAATGTTGAGGGAACCATCCCTTGGTTGTGCATCCACACCCTCCCTATTAGCAGATAATAGGAAGTTGCACTCTCTATCACGTGGAACTTGATATGGGAACTCAGATTTCCCTTTACAATCCCAACATTAACATACCCAATGGACTTGGAAGATTGATTATCATACCCCAAAATAACTAAAGGCATGGGGTTGTTGTTGACATTCTGTGGAGAGATTTGCAACGTCCCTGCCTTTACATACTTGTCGATAATTCTTCTCAGCGTAAAGCAGCTCTTAGTTAGGTGCTGGATCCTTCGATAAACCTGGCAATACTTTTGATCCGCCTTCGTTGCCACATCGGGTTCCCCGACGGGAACGCCCTTTGGCTCATAGACAGTTCCCCCTTGGACCATCCCGTTGTAATAGCTGATAGCTTCTTCCACTGTACAAGGCAATGGTGGTGGGTCTTCCCTGTCTCTTCCAAACCTCCTCTTATTGTCCTTCTTCGGTGCTTTGCCCCTATCTCCCCCTTCGGTGAACCCTACCCGTGGGTCCTGAGACCTACCCCCACGGGTTGCATCGGCTGCCTAAACATCATGGGCATCGCCACCGGATTGGGCCACACCACCTAGCATTAATAAGATGACAGATGTACTTGTGACACCCCGCCTAATTAAATACCGGGTGATCAGTCCTTTATTAAATTATAACCAAGGTGAACGGTTGGTTCATTCTTAGCATCACTGTCGCAAAATAACTTTTCAAATTAAACACCCTAAATAATTAAGCTAAGTGTCAAAACCATTTAAAACATTATTTCCATATTTAATTTAAGCCCAATAATAAAAACTTTTCATAATTCATAGTTTAAGGGTCACACAAATAACTAGACTGGAAAAGATCATCAAAGCAATTTAAGCATTCAAATAACTAATTCCAACTTTAAAACTTCAAAGGAAAAAATCCTGACAGTAACAAATCCCAAAAGAAAAATACTGAAAGTAAATGAATCACAATCTCTAACAAAATCAACTGAATAAGGAAAAAGGGTGACACATGCCCAACTGGATAAAACAAAACTAGGAGTGGAATCAATAATGAGGTCGTCTAAGCAAAAGGCCTGCAACTCCCACCTAAGCTACAGTACGTTCCTTCCAAAGAATGCTAAGTCTGACGCCCCTGTGGCTGGGCACCTGTAATGTATACATATATATATACAAGAGAGAAGGGATACAGGAAACGGGTCAGAGCCCAATAGTAAAACAGTTCAAAAATTCAGTTTAGCAAGTCTTTAAAATGTTTACCGGCTAATGCAATAATCATATTAGTATACGGCACTCTCTTGAGAAGTTCTCACCTCTCTTCCAATGTGCACACCTACCGCACTATTAAGCCCCATAAGTTAAGCTTATCTTAAATTCCTCATAGGGTTTCATGCCGACGATTACTAGGGCTAAGATAATTAATTTCCAAGAGTAAAGTTTTCATAAGAATTTCATTTCATTATAAAGTCTATCAGTATTACCTCAAACTTTTCAAACACTTATATTAAAGTCAAAATATTTATTCATTACTTAACTACTTTTAGTCACAGTAGAAAGTTCCAAATTATAAGTCTATATATATATATATATATATATATATATATATATATATATATATATTAATCACTCATATAATATATATATACTATCGGCACCCCACATAAAATTTATGGTGCTGGCATACTCTGCTATCAAGTCCCCGTATCACTCGTACTAAGGGAAATACTAGTTTGGAATCACTCTCGAATTGTATTAACACAAAACATGTACAAATTGAGGCGAAGCATAGTTCCAAGTCACTAAGAGGTCATCACATACCCTCACGTGTCTTAGGACCATCTGTCTATCGATCAGATAGCCTGTACCAAGGATTCCTATGTTATAGGGTACAAGTCAATATCCCCCATAAAGGTCCCATCGAGATAAGACTGTCCCGGTGCGGTAACCTCAGTGATAGCAAGTAGCGCGGACATGATTTTTACACGTATATAGTATCTACATAAATACAGTCACATATAAGTATACTGCCATTTCCATTTCTAAATCAGGTACACCCACGACCCATACATATGATATTTGTTCTTAGTACACATTACTAGATTATCCCGTATAACGGCTTGTCTATTTTATTCTTATTTATGGAATTATTCCAACTTACTCCATATCACTCTTAGTATCCTATCTCCCTAAGTATAATTTCAGTAGGTACTCTCTTATTTCACGACGTAACTTCCTTACGAGTCTCACTCCTTTAGACACACGTTCCCATTATTCCTTAAGTGTAAATCACTACCCGTTAACACTAATTTCGTGTTTACATTAAATGTTCCGCTTTGACAAAGTCCTACTGGTCCTCTTTATGTCCCAAAATGTTCTAACAATAATGTTCAAAGGTTACCACTCATTTTAATCGAAATAAACTATTTAAAAGAGGAACATGAATTTTCCAGGAGGGGTCGATCGATCGATGGAAGTGTGTCGACCGATCGATGCTCTTTGGTCGATCGATCGATCAAGCAGTTATGGCGAAACTGCAGAAATACCAGTTATGGGAATCCTATTCCAAACTCATCCAAATCATCATTTTTGTCTCCCAAACTCCCAACAAATGATACAATAAGTGTTATATACCCAATTACATAATATTCTATGTAAGACATGTGAGTTTCCATCAGGTATAAGGAGTTAAAACAGGCAAAATCTATATAAGTCTCAAGAACCCTAATATTTTCTTTAATTAAGTTCTTCCCATGTTTTTCCAAATTTTCTACTCCTAACTCAATGCAAATTCGTGGTTCAACCTCTACATATAAAATAGATTTCCAGAATATGATTTTTAACCTCTACGACATGTAAATTCTAGTCGCTAATATGATTTTCTTTCACGAAAACAAGTTCTAATCAACCCTAGACTAATATAATTGAAGCATTAACTAAAATAAAGCAAGATAGATACTTGCCTGGAAATCTTTGTTTCTGATATGTGGAAGAAATTGGTATGGTAGTGATTCTCGTCGCGCAATTTACAATTTGGCGGTGACGGCGGTGTAAACGGTTGAGTTCTTGGCCTAAAACTCCTTGGAAAGCTTTTCCTCTTCCTCTTCAATGGACATTATTGGTTATTGGTTATGCTAACCCTAGAAGACAATCCCTAACATCTGATAAAGCCTTAGAAAATTCGTGGGTTTCCATGCCCAAAAATACAAAATTTCAAAATTGCCCTCCCGGGATACTAATTAGGCCTAAAAATGCCCCGAGACCCAAACTAAACCCCCGGGTACATTATTTTGACTATCTGGACCCTTCCGGACACATTGACGCACTCAAAATGACCATACGGGTGATTTATAATTTATTCACTTGTAATAATTCGAATTTAATCCTAACACGACACAGGCGCGTCCCGATAAAATTTCCAAAATTATCAAATTAGATTCTCGTGATAATTTTACTAAATTTAATTACACATCTTACTTTACCCATAAAGTAATTTACAACAAAATTTCAATAATTACTAACTCACATCACACTAGTAAATATTTAAATGATTTTCGGATTAATATTAAATTAATATCTCTAATTAAATTTAATAAATCCCCAAAATTTAAAAGTCATAAAAATACGGGGTATTACATACTTCTCCCCTAATAACGGAATTTTGTCCCAAAATTCAAAAAATAAGGTATACCTGGTAAGAATAACTCTGGGAATTTCTCACGCATGTCTGCCTCACGCTCCCAAGTGGATACCTTCACATTATGATGCTAACACTGGACCCGTACAAGTGGGACTACTTTCGACCTCAATCTCCTTTCGCTAATGTCTAGAATAGCCACTGGCCTCTCCTCGTAAGAGCTATCGGGCTGTTAGTCAATCTCCTCAATCAAGATGTGGGTGTGGGCCATGTCATCCCGAAGGTATCGTCTCAACGATGAGATGTGGAATACATCGTGAATTCGGTGTAAATGCTCTGGGAGTCCCAATCTATATGCTACCGGCCCAATCCTCTCGATAATGGGAAATGGTCCCACGTACCTTGGGGCTAGTTTCCCTTTCTTTCCAAACCTCATCACTCCTTTCATAGGAGATACACGTAGTAATACTTGGTCCCCCACATTAATTTCTCGAAAAAACCATTTTGCATCGGCGTAGCTTTTCTATCTGTCCTGGGCTACCCGAATGCGACTCCTGGATAAGCTCAATCCTAGCGAAGGTTTCCTGAATCACCTATGGTCCTAGAAACTTATTGTCCCCCACCTCTATCCGACAAGTTGGAGAACGACAAGTCCTTCCATACAATGCCTCAAATGGGGCCAAGCCAATCGTGATCTGATAGGAGCTATTATAAGCAAACTCCACCATTGGAAGGTGTAGCTCCCATCCTCCTCCAAAATCAAGGATACATATGTGTAGCATATCTTCCAACATCTGATTGGTACGCTTTGTTTGTCCATGTGCCTGTGGGTGATAAGCTAAACTCAATCTCAACTCTGTACCCATTGCCTCCTGAAAGCTCTCCTAGAAACGTGACACAAAAATCTTGTCTCTGTCTGACACAATATCCAGGGGCACCCCATGTAGTCAAACAATCTCAGCAATAAACAACTAAGCATATTGGCCCGCGGTATAGTCTGTCCGTACTGGCAAAAAATGAGCCACCTTGGTCAAACGGCCCACAATCACTCAGATAGAGTCGTGCCCCTACTGTGATGTAGGCAACCCAGTAATAAAATCCATGGAAATACTCTCCCACTTCCAAGTGGGTATTTCCAACAGCTGAACCAACCCCGACAGTTTCTGCTGGTCTACCTTTACCATCTGGCAAGTAGAACACTTGGACACGAACTCAGCAATGTCCTTCTTCATCCTACTTCACCAGTACTGTCGCCTCATATCCTGGTACATCTTATCTCCCCCCCGAATGTACCGCAAATCTGGACCCGTGTGACTATGTCATTACTGCATGACGTAAGTTTGTTCCTTCTGGGACCACTACTCTCCCATTAAACCTCAAACCTCCATCGGAACCAATTGAATAAGACTCAGCACCCTCAGCTAAAAGCCGTACAATCTGCTCCTGGCAAAACGAGTATGTTGTCTGTACCTGTATTACTCTCGTAACAATCTCGGGTGTCACTATCATGAAAGATATGAAGGAACGGGCTACCGCATCCTGGTGACGCAACTCTTTCCACTTTGCTATCCAGACGTCCGCTACGTCGTCTACCGATCTATGGCTCAATGCATCAGCAACTACATTAGCCTTCCCCGGATGGTATTGTATGTCGAACTGATAGTCTTTCACAAACTCTAACAACCTGCATTGACGCATATTCAACTCTCATTGAGTGAACGGGTACTGCAATGACTTGTGGTCTGTGAACAAGCGAAACTTCTCCCCCAATAAATAATGTCTCTATATCCTCAAAGGAAAGACGATCGTTGCTAACTCTAGGTCGTGAGTGGGGTAATTTCTCTCGTGCAGCTTAAGCTTGCAGGAGGCAAAAGCTATAGCCTTTTCCTCATGCTGAAGTACTCCCGCAAGTCCCCGTAAGGAGGCATCGGTGTAAACCAGATACTCCACTCCCGGCTTGGGTAAAGAAAGAATTGGTGCCGAAGTCAGCTTATCTTTCAGCTCATCGAAAGCCAATTGACAAGCATCGTCCCAAACATAAGGTATCCCCTTGCGATTCAGGTTCGTCAATGGACCCGCTATCTTGGAGAACCCTCGGATGAATCTCTTATAGTACCCGACTAATCCCAAGAAACTATGCACTTCCATCGGTGTCATGGGTTGTCCCCACTCTCTCACTACTGACACTTTTCTCGGGTCAACCGCTATCCCCAATTCAGATACAACATGACCCAAAAACTGCACCTCCCGTAACCAGAATCCGCACTTCTCATACTTAGCATACAACTGATGCTCTCATAGAGTCTGAAGAACCTGCCTCAAGTGCTCATCATGTTCTTCCTCAGTGTGTGAATATATCAGTATGTCATCTATGAAGACCATGAAAAACTAATCCAAGAACTCTCTGAATACTTGGTTCATCAAGTCCATGAATATGGCTGGAGCATTTTTGAGTCCAAATGGCATCACTATGAACTCATAGGACCCATATCTTGTCAAGAAAGCAGTCTTCAAAACATCCTACTCCCTTATCCGTAGTTGATGGTATCCTAATGTCAAATCTATCTATGAAAAGAAATAGATCCCCTCAGTTGGTCGAATAGGTCATCGATTCGAGGCAACGGATATTTGTTCCATATCGTGACCTTGTTCAGCTCCCGGTAGTCCACACATAGCCTCAGTAAGCCATCTCTCCTCTTCACAAACAAAACTGGAGCGCCCCAAGGTGAGATACTCCTACGAATGAAGCCCTGACTTAACAGCAGCTCTATCTGATCTCGTAACTCCCTCATTTCTGCTGGAGCCATATGGTGTAACAAGTCTATGATGAAATCTATCTCTCGACTGGGGGGTAGGCTTGGTATCTCCTGAAATACATCAGAATACTCACGAACAACTGGGATCGAGTCTAAGGGAATCACGACCTCCTTAGAGGTATCCTCCTCTATGTAGTACAAATGAGCGGAAGAGCCTCCCTCTGGGAGAGGCATCGCCACTAGAAACATCTTCTTTCCGGGAATGGCAAAGATAATACTCCCACCGAAACAATCTATCATGGCTCTGTATGCTGCGAGCCAATCCATGCCAATAATAACATCGTGCTCATTCATATCTAAGACTAACATGTCTGCTGGTAAGATTAAGGTACCAATATATACTCCCACACCTCGACATATAAAGAAAATCAATGACCCATTTCCCAGTGGTGAGTCTACGCATGTCACAGTGCTCTCGACCGTGGCTAATAATCCTAAGGCCTTCATAAAATGAATAGCTATAAAACAGTGTGTCGCCCCGCCCCAGTATCAAATAAAACCTGACCCATAGTACCATGGATAGGAAACGCACCCTTAATCACTGGTGGTGCCTGAGGAGCTGCTGCCTGGTGGACATTATAGACACGTCCGTACTGCAGCTGACCCTGTTGTACTGGAGTTACTGGCATGGATGGTACCTGAGCCGGTGCTGGGAAGGTGGCTAGAAAAAGTGGTCTATGTGGCTCATTAAGGGCACCTTGCTGCTGTGGGGCCCTATCTCCCTCTGGATAATCCTGGGGCCTATGGCCATTTTTACCACACCCGAAGCATCGGCCCCTAAAATTTCCTCCCCTCTGTCCCTTCTGATTACGGCCCTGCTGGCCCTACTAAAAATGGTGTTGGACCTGATGGCCCTGCTACTGACCCTGCGACTGACGGTGTTGGCCTTGATGGTCCTGTTGGCCCTGCCTAAATCCCCCAAATCCCTGCCTGGAGACACCTGATCGGAACCGCTTGGCAGGGTCCCCCTGATGGGGATTCTGCTCATTATGACTTGTTTGTCCCTGAGATGTCGGTGTTCACCAGTACTACTACCCCCTGTCCTGCCTGCTGGCTGGACTCTTCAGCTCGTTTGCTTCCCTGTAGATGGAACCGGTGATCCTAGCTATGTAATAAAGCAGCATTGAGTACATTCGTGTAGGTACTCAGCGACAGATTGCCTATGAGGTGCTGACGGATCCTCCAGGACAACCCGTCCACAAACAACAGTATCTTCTTCCCCTCAGTGGGTGCCTCATCTGGCACTATAGTGAGAAATCTAGTGAACTCCTCCACGTACTCAGCAACATTAGTATTCTCCTGTTTCAGATTCAGTAACTTCCACCTTATCTCAGTCTGCACGGCGGATGGAAAGTATTTGAGGTCAAACCGCGCTCAAAATGACTAAATAGTGATAATGTCCCTCTCCTTCAAGGTGGTGGTGGATTACCACCACTTCAAAGCGGCCCCCACTAGCTTGAAGGAAGTCAATAGCTATTTCCGCACGTCCGTGCACTCGTACATGCGCAGATGCCTTTGGATATCTTCCTTCCATTAGCTGGCTATCATGATATTCGAACTACCCGCAAACTCTAGGGGATGGACCTTCTGGAAGGCATCCCTAACCCGCACCCATGAAGATGGAAGCTGCGCTGGTACTGGCGCCACTGCCTGAACCTGGGGTGGAGCCTGCTGCACTACAGCTAATACGGCATTTACCGCCTGGGCAACGATAGTGGCTACCTCTGTTGCGTTCATCGTTCCCTGAGGCGGAGCTGCTGGCTGCTCGGCCTGGGCACGTCTGTCCTTGGGTACGCATCTCGGAGGCATCTGAAAGGATAAGTAAGTTTATTAGTCTATAGTTTTTAACAAATCTCGAATAGCTGAAGACGTAAGTGTAAATGCAAGAATACAACAGTCCTAAAAATAAGACTCTATATCAAGGACGCTAAGCTAAAAGTGAAATAAGCCGTACAGATCCTAAAGGACACTAGAACCTGATGCTCTGATACCACATGTGACACCCTGCCTAATTAAACACCGGGTGATCAGTGCTTTATTAAATTATAACCAAGGTGAACGGTTGGTTCATTCTTAGCATCACTGTCGCAAAATAACTTTTCAAATTAAACACCCTAAATAATTAAGCTAAGTGTCAAAACAATTTAAAACATTATTTCCATATATAATTTAAGCCCAATAAGAAAAACCTTTCATAATTCATAGTTTAAGGGTCACACAAATAACTAGACTGGAAAAGATCATCCAAGAAATTTAAGCATTCACATAAGTAATTCCAACTTTAAAACTTCAAAGGAAAAACATCCTGACAGTAACAAATACCAAAAGAAAAATACTGAAAGTAATTGAATCACAATCTCTAAAAAAATCAACTGAATAAGGAAAAAGGGAGACACATGCCCAACTGGATAAAACATAACTAGGAGTGAAATCAATAATGAGGTCGTCTAAGCAAAAGGCCTGCAACTCCCACCTAAGCTGCAACACGTTCCTTCCACAGAATTGTAAAACAGAAACGGGTCAGAGCTCGATTGTAAAACAGTTTAAAATTTCAGTTTAGCAAGTATTAAAAATGTATACCGGCTAATGCAACAATCATATTAGTATACGGTACTCTCTTGAGACATTCTCACCTCTCTTCTAATGTGCACACCTACCGCACTATTAAGCCCTACAAGTTAAGCTTATCTTAAATTCCTCATAGGGTTTCATGCTGACCATTACTAGGGCTAAGATAATTAATTTCCAAGAGTAAAGTTTTCATAAGAATTTCATTTCATTATAAAGTCTTTCAGTATTACCTCAAACTTTTCAGACACTTATATTAAAGTCGAAATATTTATTCATTACTTAACTAGTTTTAGCCACAGTAGAAAGTTCCAAATTTCAAGTCTATATATATATTAATCACTCATATAATATATATATATATATATATATATACTATCGGCACCCCACATAAAATTTATGGTGCTGGCATACTCTGCTATCAAGTCCCTGTATCACTCGTACTAAGGGAAATACTAGTTCGGAATCACTCTCGAACTGTATTAACACAAAACACATACAAATTGAGGCGAAGCATAGTTCTAAGTCACTAAGAGGTCAGCACATACCCTCACGTCTCTTAGGACTGTCTGACTTTCCATCAGATAGCTTGTACCAAGGATTCCTATGTTTTAGGGTACAAGTCAATATCCCCCATAAAGCTCCCATCGAGATAAGACTGTCCCGGCGCGGTAACCTCAGTGATAGCAAGTAGCGCGGGCATGATTTTTACACGTATATAATATATGCATAAATACAGTCATATATAAGTATACTACCATTCCCATTTCTAAATTAGGTACACCCACGACCCATACATATGATATTTGCTCTTAGTACACATTACTAGATTTTTTTGGGGAAAAATTATGTATATTAGAACTCAGGAAAGCAACTTACAAACAAATTTCAATGGAGAACCACAATCCTAGGGGCATTCCCCAAAGGACACAAACTACCAAACACAAAACAAACCAACTAAGATAACACCAATTCGGGGATGTCCCAGTTCATACATGCCATCCAGTTGGTGAAGCTTCTCCTATTGTTCTTCCACTTTGAGGCCCTCGCACAAACCATAGCAACAATATCTCTGACAATCATATCAATATTCTTGGCCTTTCCTTGGAAAAATCTCGCATTCCTCTCCATCCAAAGATATTAGATAGTGGTGGAAAAGGATTGACACCTAAGTATATTATAGAAGGTCTTGCCCACATATTCGGAATTAGCAAACCCCAGCTCACCCTCCCAGTTAAAAGCCTCTCTGGCCTCCTGGTTCTTAAATATGACCTCGCGCCAAACCTCTTTAGCAATATTACATTCAATAAACAAGTGTTCCCATTTCTCCACCTCCTCGCCACAAGTACAACATAAGTTATTGTTGGAAATACCCCAGCTAAACAGTTTATCTCTCGTATGAAGAGCATCCCTACATATTATCCATAAACTAAAAGCACATTTTGGTATATTATTGATGTTCCAAATCAACTTGTGACAATTGAACACAGGACGAACAATAGTAAGATCCGTAAAAGCCGACCCAATGGAGAAGCCACCCCAACTGGAGTTCCACGCCAGCTCATCACTAACCCCTTGGCGAATAACAGGCAGCTCAGCATCCCTAATCTCCAAAATCTCCCAAGTAACAGAAGAAGTCCACATCCACCTCTCCCCATGTATAAAGTCCGCCACTCTTGCTTTATGATTGCTAGCCGCGTCGTAAATAAGTCTTCCCCCATAGCGATCAAATAGAGGACCTAACGGATGCCAGTTGTCGTGCCACACATAGGTATCTTCGCCATTGCCAATGTTGGACATGATAAGAGGCTTGGCCACCTCCCTCAACTGCATCAGTTTCCTCGAACACCAGGAATAGTCGCTTGGAATATTAATGGCCCAAATACTTATGTTCTTGATCTTATACACATTACACCATTTGACCCATAGGCAATCCTTCTTACTACAGAGGTTCCAAAGAAGCTTAAGAATAGCAGCTCTGTTCCATAATTCCACATTCTTAATGCCCAACCCCCCTTCCTCATGACTGCACGTCAGATCATCCCAACACACCTTCACCCCCTTATGTTTGGAATCAAAACCCGTCCACAAGAAGTCCTTCATAAGTTGGTCGATTCTTCTAATAACCCCTTTACGCAGAATGAACAGGCAAGACCAGTAGACCTGAATACCAAACAAGATCGAGTTGATGAGCTGAAGTCTCCCAGCAAAACTGAGGAATTTGTTAGTCCAACACTTAATCCTCCACGTTATCTTATCAATCAGCTTCTCACAATCCTCATATTTAAGCCTAGTAGTGATACCCCAAGATACATGAAGGGAGGGGAACAGTGGGAGAGACCAAAAACCTCCCCCAACCTGTTCACCCCATCGAAATCGACCCCAGAGCAATAGAAACTAGATTTGTTAGTATTGGGGTGAAGACCAGAGATCGAAGAGAAGGCCACAATAGCCGTCTTCATAATGCTACACGAAGCAGGATCGCCACCACACAGGATGATCAAATCGTCTACAAAGAAAAGATGATTAAGGCCCACCTCCTTGCACCTAGGATGAAAATTGAACTCTGGATTGAGGCAAGCCTTGTCCATAATACAAGAGAAAGTATCCATAACAAGCAGGAATAAGAAAGGAGAGATAGGATCACCTTGTCTCAACCCCCTCTTCCCCTCAAAGAAGCCATGTAAACGCCCATCCAAGCTGCTAGAGAATCTAGTCGTGGTAATACACTCCTCCACCCAACCAAAACATAGACGGGAAGCCAACATGCTCAAGAAGGTTGAGCAAAAACTCCCAACTAACAGTATCATAGGCCTTGAGAAGATCAATCTTGAGGGTACACCTAGATGGGGTTAGCTCGCGGTGATAATTCCTCATAAGCACCTGAAGCAATAAGATATTGTCAGAGATAGATCTACCCTTCACAAACGCGTTCTGGCTCTGTTTAATGAAGGAAGAGAGGATGGGTTTAATCTTATCCCGTATAACGGCTCATCTCTTTTATTCTTATTTATGGAATTATTCCAACTTACTTCGTATCACTCGTAGTATCCTATCTCCCTAAGTAAAGTTTCAGTAGGTACTCTCTTATTTCACGACAGAACTTCCTTACGAGTCTCACTCCTTTAGACACACGTTCCCATTATTCCTTAAGTGTAAATCACTCCCCATTAACACTAATTTCGTCTTTACATTAAATGTTCAGTTTTTTCAAAGTCCTATTGGTCCTCTTTATGTCCCAAAATGTTCTAACAATAATGTTCAAAGGTTACCACTCATTTTAATCGAAATAAACCATTTAAAAGAGGAATATGAATTTTCCAGGAGGGGTCGATCGATCGATGGAAGTGTGTCGATCGATCAACGCTCTTTGGTCGATCGATGGATGAAGCAATTATAGCGAAACTGCAGAAATACCAATTACGGGAATCCTATTCCAAACTCATCCAAATCATCATTTTTGACTCCCAAACTCCCAACAAATGATACTACAAGTATTATATACCCAAATACAAAATATTCTACGTAAGACATGTGAGTTTCCATCAAGTATAACGAGTTAAACGGGTAAAATCTATACAAGTCTCAAGAACCAAAATATTTTCTTTAATTTAGTTCTTCCCATTTTCTTTTCCAGATTTTCTACTCCTAACTCAATGCAAATTCGTGGTTCAACCTCTACATATAAAATAGATTTCCAGAATATGATTTTTCACCTATACAACATGTAAATTCTAGTCGCCAATATGATTTTCTTTCACGAAAACTAGTTCTAATCAACCCTAGACAGATACTTGCCTGGAAATCTTTGTTTCTAATTACGGAATAAAATGGTGTGGTTATGATTCTCGTCGCGCAATCTACAATTTGGCGGTGACGGCGGTGCAAACGGTGGAGTTCTTGGCCTAGAACTCCTTGGCAAGCTTTTCCTCTTCCCCTTCAATTGTCGTTCTTCATTTTTGGTTATGCTAACCCTAGAAGACAATCCCTAACATCTGATAAAGCCTTAGAAAATTCGTGGGTTTCCATGCCCAAAAATACAAAATGTCTAAAACGCCCTCCCATGATGCTAATTAGGCCTAAAAATGTCTTGAGACCCAAACTAAACTCGCGGGTACATTATTTTGACTATCTCGACCATTCTGGACACATTGACGCACTCAAAATGACCATACCGGTGACTTATAATTTATTCACTTTTAATAATTCGAATTTAATCCCGACACGACACAGGCGCGTCCCGATAAAATTTCCAAAATAATCAAATTAGATTCTCGTGATAATTTTACTAAATTTAATTACACATCTTACTTTACCCATAAAGTAGTTTACAACAAAATTCCAATAATTACTAACTCTCATCACGCTAGTAAATATTTAAATGATTTCCGAATTAATATTAAATTAATATCTCTAATTAAATTTAATAAACCCCCAAAATTTAAAAGTCATAAAAATACGGGGTATTACATACTTCCCCCCTAATAACGGAACTTCTCCCCGAAATTCGAAAAATAAGGTATACCTGGTAAGAATAACCCTGAGTATTTCTCACGCATATCTGCCTCACGCTCCCAAGTGGATACCTCCACATTGTGATGCTCCCACTTGACCCGTACAAGTGGGACTACTTTGGACCTCAATCTCCTTTCGCTAATGTCTAGAATAGCCACTGGCCTCTCCTCGTAAGAGCTATCGGGCTATTAGTCAATCTCTTCAATCACGATGTGGGTGTGGGCCATGTCATCCCGAAGGTATCGTCTTACCGACGAGATGTGGAATACATCGTGAATTCGGTGTAAATTCTCTGGCAGTCCCAATTTGTATGCTACTGGCACAATCCTCTCGATAATAGGAAATGGTCCCACGTACCTTGGGGCCAGTTTCCCTTTCTTTCCAAACCTCATCACTCCTTTCATAGGAGATAAATGTAGTAATACTTGGTCCCCCACATTAAATTCTCAAAAAAACCATTTTGCATCGGCGTAGCTTTTCTGTCTGTCCTGGGCTACCCGAATGCGACTCCTGATAAGCTCAATCCTAGCGAAGGTTTCCTGAATCACCTCTGGTCCTAGCAAATTGTCCCCCACCTCTATCCAACAAGTTGGAGAATGACAAGGCTTACCATACAATGCCTCAAATGGAGCCATGCCAATCGTGTACTGATAGGAGTTATTATAAAAAAACTCCACCAGTGGAAGGTGTAGCCCCCATACTCCTCCAAAATCAAGGATACACATGCGTAGCATATCTTCCAACATCTGATTGGTACGCTCTGTTTGTCCATCTGTCTGTGGGTGATAAGATGAACTCAATCTCAACTTTGTGACCATTGCCACCTGAAAGCTCTCCTAGAAACGTGACACGAAAATCTTATCTCTGCCTGACACAATATTGAGGGGCACCCCATGTAGTCTAAAAATCTCAGTAATGAACAACTGAGCATACTGGCCCACGGTATAGTTTGTCCGTACTGGCAAAAAATGAGCCACCTTGGTCAAACGGTCCACAATCACCCAGATGGAGTCCCCGCTGTGATGTAGGCAACCCAGTAATAAAATCCATGGAAATACTCTCCCACTTCCACATGGGTATTTCTAACGGCTGAAGCAACCCCGACGGTTTCTAGTGGAACCTTTACCATCTGGAAAGTAGAACACTTGGACACGAACTCAGCAATGTCCTTCTTCATCCCACTCCACCAGTACTATCGCCTCATATCCTGGTACATCTTATCTCCCCCCGGATGTACCGCAAATCTGGACCCGTGTGACTGTGTCATTACTGCATGACGTAAGTTTGTTCCTTCTGGGACCACTAATCTCCCATTAAACCTCAAACCTCCGTCGGAACCAACTGAATAAGACTCAGCACCCTCAGCTAAAAGTCGTACAATCCGCTCCTGGAAAAGTGAGTCTGTTGTATGTGCATGTATTACTCTCGTAACAATCTCGGGTGTCACTATCATGAAAGATATGAAGGAACAGGCTACCGCATCCTGGTGACCCAACTCTTTCCACTTTTCTCTCCAGACATCCGCTACATCGTGTACCGGTCTACGGCTCAACGCATCAGCAACTACATTAGCCTTCCCCGAATGGTATTGTATGTCGAAGTGATAGTCTTTCACAAACTCTAACTACCTGCGTTGACGCATATTCAACTCTCGATGAGTGAACGCGTACTGCATCGACTTGTGGTCTGTGAACAAGCGAAACTTCTCCCCCAATAAATAATGTCTCCATATCCTCAACACAAAGACGACCGCTGCTAACTCTAGGTCGTGAGTGGGTTAATTTCTCTCGTGCGGCTTAAGCTTGCGAGAGGCAAAAGCTATAGCCTTCTCCTCCTGCTGAAGTACTCCCCCAAGTCCTCGTAAGGAGGCGTCAGTGTAAACCAGATACTCCACTCCCGGCTTGGGTAAAGTAAGAATTACTGCCGAAGTCAACTTATCTTTCAGCTCATCGAAAGCCAATTGACAAGCATCGTCCCAAACATATGGTATCCCCTTGCGAGTCAGGTTCATCAATGGACCCGCTATCTTGGAGAACCCTCGGATGAATCTCTTATAGTACCCGACTAATACCAAGAAACTATGCACTTCCATCGGTGTCGTGGGTTGTCCCCACTCTCTCACCGCTGACACTTTACTCGGGTCAACCGATATCCCCAATTCAGATACAACATGACCTAAAAACTGCACCTCCTGTAACCAAAATCCGCACTTCTCGTACTTAGCATACAGCTGATGCTCTCATAGAGTCTGAAGAACCTGCCTCAAGTGCTCAGCATGCTCTTCTTTAGTGTGTGAATATATCAGTATGTCATCTATGAAGACCATGACAAACTGATCCAAGAACTCTCTGAATACTTAGTTCATCAAGACTATGAATATGACTGGAGCATTTGTAAGTCCAAATGGCATCACTCTGAACTCATAGGACCCATATCTTGTCAAGAAAGCAGTCTTCAAAACATCCTACTCCCTAATTCGTAGTTGATGGTATCTTGACCTCAAATCTATCTTCGAAAAGAAAGTAGCTCCCCTCAGCTGGTCGAACATATCATCAATTCGAGGCAACGGATAGTTGTGCCGTATCGTGACCGTGTTAAGCTCTCGGTAGTCCACACATAGCCTCAGTGAGCCATCTCCCTTCTTCACAAATAAAATTGGAGTGCCCTAAGGTGAGGTACTCCTATGAATGAATCCCTGACCTAACAGCTGTTGTATCTGATCTCGTAAATCACTCATTTCTGCTGGAGCCATACAGTATGGAGCGCGTGCTATCGGTCGAGTATTCGATAACAAGTCTATGACGAAATCTATCTCTCGTCTGGGGGTAGGCCTGGTATCTCTTGAAATACATTAGAATACTCACGAATAACTGGGATCGAGTCTAAGGGAATCACGACCTCCTTAGAGGTATCCTCCTCTATGTAGTACAAATGAGCGGAAGAGCCTCCCTCTGGGCGAGGCATCGCCACTAGAAACATCTCCTGCCCCGGAATGGCAAAGATAATACTCCCACCGAAACAATCTATCATGGCTCTGTATGCTGCGAGCTAATCCATGCCAATAATGACATCGTGCTCATGCATATCTAAGACTAACATGTCTGCTGGTAAGATTAAGGTACCAATCTCTACTCCCACGCCCCAACATATAAAGAAAATCAATGACCCATTTCCCAGTGGTGAGTCTACGCATGTCACAGTGCTCTCTGTCGTGGCTAATAATCCTAAGGCCTTCGTAAAATGAGTAGCTATAAAACAGTGTGTCGCCCCAGTATCAAATAAAACTTGACCCATAGTACCATGGATAGGAAACATACCCTCAATCGCAGGTGGGGAGCTACTGCCTAGTGGACGTTGTAGACACGTCCGTACCGCAGCTGCCCCTACTGTACTGGAGCTGCTGGCATGGCTGGTAGGGCTGATACCTGAGCCGGTGCTGGGAGGGTGGCTGGAAAAAGTTGTCTCTGTGGCTCATTACGGGGCCCCTCCTGCTATGGGGCCCTATCTCCCTTTGGATAATCCTGGAGCCTATGGCCATTTTTACCACACCCGAAGCATCGGCCCTTGAAATTTCCTCCCCTCTGTCCCTGCTGATTACGGCCCTCCTGGCCGTTACCACCCCGCCATTGGCCCTGCTGGCCCTACTGAAAATGTTGTTGGCCCTGATGGCCCTGCTGCTAACCCTGCTCATTATGATGGGGACTCGCTTGGTAGGGTCCCCTGATGGGGACTCTGCTCATTATGACTTGTCTGTCCCTGAGATGCCGGTGCTCCACCAGTAGAACTACCCCCTGTCCTGCCCTACTGGTTGGACTCTCCTGCTCATTTGCTTCCCTGCAGATGGAACCGGTGATCCTGGCAGTGTAACAAAGCAGCATTGAGTACATCCGTGTAGGTACTCAGCGACAGATTGCCTATGAGGTGCTGACGGATCCTCCAGGCCAACCCATCCACAAACAACAGTATCTTCTTCCCCTCAATGGGTGCCTCATCTGGCACTATAGTGAGAAATCCAGTGAACTCCTCTTCGTACTCAGCAACAATAGTATTCTCCTATTTTAGATTCAGTAACTTCCGTCTCATCTCAGTCTGCACGACGGATGGAAAGTATTTGCGGCCAAACCGCGCCCAAAATGACTGGATAATGATAATGCCCCTCTCCTCCACGGTGGTGGTGGATTCCCACCACTACAAAGCGGCCCCCACTAGCTTGAAGGAAGTCAGCAACTGTTTTTACACGTCCGTGCACTCGTACATGCGCAGATGCCTCTGGATATCTTTCTTCCATTGGCTGGCTACAATGATATCCGAACTACCCGTGAACTCTGGGGGATGCGCCTTCTGGAAGGCATCCCTAACCCTCTCCCATGCAGATGGAAGTTGCGCTGGTACTGGCGCCACTGCCTGAACCTGGGGTGGAGCTTGCTGCACTACTGCTGATGCGGCATTCATCTCCTGGGCAACGATAGCGGCTACCTATGTTACGTTCATCATTCCCTAAGCCGGAGCTGCTGGCTGCTCGGCCTGGGTACGTCTATCCTTGGGTACGCATCTCAGAGGCATCTGAAAGGAGAAGTAAGTTTATTAGTCTATAGTTTTTAACAAATCTCGAATAGCTAAAGACGTAAGTGTAAATGCAAGAATACAACAGTCCTAAAAATATGGCTCTATATCAAGGACACTAAGCTGAAAGCGAAATAAGCCGTACAGATCCTAAAGGACACTAGAACCTAATTCTCTGATACCACATGTGACACCCCGCCTAATTAAATACTGGGTGATCAGTCCTTTATTAAATTATAACCAAGGTGAACGGTTGGTTCATTCTTAGCATCACTGTCGCAAAATAACTTTTCAAATTAAACACCCTAAATAATTAAGCTAAGTGTCAAAACCATTTAAAACATTATTTCCATATTTAATTTAAGCCCAATAATAAAAACCTTTCACAATTCATAGTTTAAGGGTCACACAAATAACTAGACTGGAAAAGATCATCGAAGCAATTTAAGCATTCAAATAACTAATTCCAACTTTAAAACTTCAAAGGAAAAACATCCTGACAGTAACAAATCCCAAAAGAAAAATACTTAAAGTAAATGAATCACAATCTCTAACAAAATCAACTGAATAAGGAAAAAGGGCGACACATGCCCAACTGGATAAAACAGAACTAGGAGTGGAATCAATAATGAGGTCATCTAAGCAAAAGGCCTGCAACTCCCACCTAAACTGCACGTTCCTTCCAAAGAATCCTAAGCCTGACACCCCTGTGGCTGGGCACCTATAATATATATATATATATATATATATATATATATATATATATATATATATATATATATATATATATATATATATATATATATATATATATATATATATATATATATACACACACATGAGAGAAGAGATAACAGGAAACGAGTTAGAGCTCGATTGTAAAACAGTTTAAAAATTCAGTTTAGCAAGTATTTAAAATGTTCACACCTACCACACTATTAAGCCCCACAAGTTAAGCTTATCTTAAATTCCTCATAGGGTTTCATGCCGACCATTACTAGGGCTAAGATAATTAATTTTCGAGAGTAAAGTTTTCATAAGAATTTCATTTCATTATAAATTCTTTCGGTATTACCTCAAACTTTACAAACACTTATATTAAAGTCGAAATATTTATTCATTACTTAACTACTTTTAGTCACAGTAGAAAGTTCCAAATTTCAACTCTATATATATATTAATCACTCACATATATATATATATATATATATATATATATATATATATATATATATATATATACTATCGGCACCCCACATAAAATTTATGGTGCTGGCATACTCTGCTATCAAGTCCCCGTATCACTCGTACTAAGGGAAATACTAGTTCAGAATCACTCTCGAATTGAATTAACACAAAACACATACAAATTGAGGCGAAGCATAGTTCCAGGTCACTAAGAGGTCAGCACATAACCTCACGTCTCTTAGGACCATCTGACTATCGATCAGATAGCCTATACCAAGGATTCCTATGTTCTAGGGTACAAGTTAATATCCCCCATAAAGGTCCCATCGAGATAAGACTGTCCCGGCGCGGTAACCTCAGTGATAGCAAGTAGCACGGGCATGATTTTTACACGTATATAGTATATGCATAAATACAGTCATATATAAGTATACTACCATTCCCATTTCTAAATTAGGTACACCCATGACCCATACATATGATATTTGTTCTTAGTACACATTACTAGATTATCCCGTATAACGGCTCATCTCGTTTATTCTTATTTACGGAATTATTCCAACTTACTTCGTATCACTCGTAGTATCCTATCTCCCCAAGTATAATTTCTGTAGGTACTCTCTTATTTCATGACGTAACTTCCTTACGAGTCTCACTCATTTAGACACACGTTCTCATTATTCCTTATATGTAAATCACTCCCCGTTAACACTAATTTCGTCTTTACATTAAATGTTCCGTTTTTTCAAAGTCCTATTGGTCCTCTTTATGTCCCAAAATGTTCTAACAATAATGTTAAAAGGTTACCACTCATTTTAATCGAAATAAACTATTTAAAAGAGGAATATGATTTTTCCTGGAGGGGTCGATCGATCGATGGAAGTGTGTCGATCGATCGATGCTCTTTGGTCGGTCGATCGATCGATCAAGTAGTTATGGCGAAACTGCAGAAATACCAATTACGGGAATCCTATTCCAAACTCATCCAAATCATCATTTTTGACTCCCAAACTCCCAACAAATGATACTACAAGTGTTATATACCCAATTACATAATAGTATACGTAAGACATGTGAGTTTCCATCAAGTATAACGAGTTAAACGGGAAAAATCTATACAATTCTCAAGAACCCTAATATTTTCTTTAATTTAGTTCTTCCCATTTTTTTCCAGAGTTTCTACTCCTAACTCAATGCAAATTCGTGGTTCAACCTCTACATATAAAATAGATTTCCAGAATATGATTTTTCACCTCTACAACATGTAAATTCTAGTCTCTAATATGATTTTCTTTCACGAAAACTAGTTCTAATAAATCCTAGACTAATATAATTGAAGCATTAACTAAAATAAAGAAAGATAGATACTTGCCTGGAAATCTTTGTTTCTTATTTATGGAAGAAATTGGTGTGGTTGTGATTCTCGTCGCACAATCTATAATTTGGCAGTGACGGCAGTGCAAACGGTGAAGTTCTTGGCCTAGAACTCCTTGGAAAGCTTTTCCTCCTCCCCTTCAATGCTCGTTCTTGGTTTTTGGTTATGCTAACCCTAGAAGACAATCCCTAACATCTGATAAAGCCTTAGAAAATTCGTGGGTTTACATGCCCCAAAATACAAAATGTCTAAAACGCCCTCCCGGGATGTTAATTAGGCCTAAAAATGCCCCGAGACCCAAACTTAATTCCCGGGTACATTATTTTGACTATCTCGACCCTTCCGGACACATTGACGCACTCAAAATGACCATACCGGTGACTTATAATTTATTCACTTTTAATAATTCGAATTTAATCCCGACACGACAAAGGCGCGTCCCGAAAAAATTTCCAAAATTATCAAATTAGTTTCTCGTGATAATTTTACTAAATTTAATTACACATCTTACTTTACCCATAAAGTAATTTACAACAAAATTCCAATAATTACTAACTCTCATCATGCAAGTAAATATTTAAATGATTTCTGGATTAATATTAAATTAATATCTCTAATTAAATTTAATAAATCCCCAAAATTTGAAAGTCATAAAAATACGGGGTATTACAGTACTCAGGAAGCAGCCCCTCAGCGCAGGTCTGCAACAACTTTGATTCTTTTGCCTCCTCCCGCACGTCGAGGGATCTTTCCATGAACCTTCAAACATAGGCCACCACTTCTTACCCGGGTCGTTGCTTCTCCCTACGCAGTTAGGTCAAAGTAAACTCATCCTCTGCCCAAAAGAACTTCTGGAGAAATAACACAAGCATCTCTTCCCATGTAGAAAAGTTGTTAGGAGTCAAATGGGAGTACCAGGTGTATGCTTTATCGGTTAAGGATTTTGAAAACTCCCTCAACCTAAGCTTCTTGTTATTGCAATGCGCTCCCAAGTGTTCAACAAAGCGCTTAATATACTCCTTCGGGTTCCCACCTTTCCCTGTATATTTTTCAAAGACAGGAGGAATATAATCCTTTGGATAGGGCTCATCATTGTATTCCTGAGGATAGGGTGTTCGAAAGTCATCATAAACCGAAGATACCTCGCCAGCAGATTGCGAGGAGGCCTGCATGAACTTCAGCATCTCTTTTTGCATCTCCTTTCTCATTTCCTCCATGGGTGATGCTACTGGGGCAACAACCAATGGAACCATAGGTTGAGTACCCGTTGTTGCTAGAACAATCATCACAGTTGGGGCCGTTGGAACTCCTGAGGTTCTCACGGCTGGATTCACAATAGAGGGTATGCTTGTTGGGACCGTTCCCGCCACACCTGCACCTAGTGGGGCCATTGGGGCTATCCCTGGTGTTACGAAGGCATTGTATTCCAATCCTCCCAGCATTGTTGAAGCTATCGGAGCTTGTAAAAACTCATAAAACTTACTCAAGAGGAGCGCCACCTGAGTGGGTCCCAGCCTCGTACTCGTGGAAGCTTGTGTCACCCCTGGAATGCATGTCGTCTCCTGAACCGGAGGTAACTCTATTCGAGGAACCCCATCCCTTAGAGCCTCTAGTTCTCTCGCATCATGTTCTTCATTATGCTGGATGTCATCAAAGTTGAGCCTTCGAGTAGCATTATCTTGCGTTATACTCCTTACTTAGAAGAATGCCTCCCCAACGGAGTCGCCAAATATAAGAGGGTACTTTAGATTATAAATGGAGGCGTAACCTCTTTTGAAGTATGGTGATGATAAGTTAATTAGCCAAAACTTTGGATTAATTATTGGACATACAAATACAACTCAGTAAAGATAGACTCAGTTTGATCTCACAAATCTCTCGTGTATAACTCAGAAAGTAGTAATGAACTTAGAAATAACTTAGCTAGAGGGAGAGAGATGTAAGCACCCTAGATACACACTGATAGGCAGGTAAACACACCCAAACAATCTCAAGAATATATGTCACGCATTAAAAGCTTCGTAATAAATGACAATGGTGAGTGAATAAGACCTCTGGTTTGTAATAATTCTATCTGATGTCTATTCTCATTTAACAATAACTTCTTTAACTCTCAAAAGATCATCATTTTTCCTCAGGGGTGGTTGGGGTCCTTAAATAGCCCCCCCCACACACACCATCCCCGAGGCAACTCAGTCATTAAAGACTATGAAAGACATCCCTCATACTTTATGTCACAACATTAAATGCCTGATGCACTAGTTGTCTCCACGTCATAAACATTAAATGCCAAGACATGCCTTTTGCCTAATCACTGTGTGTCAGGGGGTTGTTGTCGCAGAGGTGACTCACCAACTGCCTGACAGCCCCAAACACCACGGTGGTTCACTCAAGTGCATGTCTGACATTGTTTAGCTAGCTAGTGACATCACCTACAGTAGATGTGACATTAGCTAGTGACATCACCTATCGGAGGGGTTCCTTATTTGGATTTAGCTTGCGAGACACTCCACGCATGAACCTTAATGACGTCGGGAGTGGAAAGATGTTATGGGATGCAAGGATGTTGGTTTTTATGATAGGTTACCTAGTGTGAAGAAAACACTATAAACTAAGAGCCATGTCATGGTTGGATGCTTATAGAGATGGAAGTGATTAGGAAAGACATTGGAATGGTTCTGACCCCATAAGTAAATGGGATGAGGCAGGAGTTAGAGAATTGATTTAAGGCTTACAGCCAGGCCTTAAGTAGAAGGATAATTTTGAGGTAATGTGTTTTGGGTATGACTTTGTAACATCTGTGTAGAGTATAGGCTCCCCGATTAGTTAGACTTTCCATTTCGCCGAATCAGAAGGACATAGTGGTAGAAGTACGTTAGTAGGTTAGCAATCTAGGATTTAGAACATCCCGATGGTGTGCCTTAGACCGTTATATCTCGATGACCGACGATGCGAGGAAGTAGTGCAATGGGAGGGTTCCTTGTCTGGATTTCGCTGTGCGAGACATCCCACACATGAAATCGAGCGAATGTCAGAAATTGAGAGAGGTCTTGGGCACTAGGGACATAGTTAGGATAGTGCTCATTTTACGTGTGTAGGAAACACATCGATCTTTGGACTACCATGGAATAAGGCCAGTAGGGCAAATGACGTTGATGTAGGAAGATTGTAGTGAGTTAACCACAAGAAGATTGGTGGGTTAACTTTAATAAGGATTAGGTTTTCAGGAATAGGAAGAATGGAATCTCGAGTAACTCGGGGAACTAGGTCAAAAAGAAAGTGAGGCCCGTTTTTAGAGAGAGTGTTACGTGTGTGACATTTATAGTGGTTGTGCAGATAAACACGGGTCAAAAGGTGTATGGTCACCTTGATAAGTTGGTTTTATATACTGTCTGAAATAGAAGGGGCATAGTATATAAAGTTGAAGAATATGCTTCGGGGCAGTTATAAATAGGATTGGAGATTGTTGGATGGAATGTCGTATGGGATACGCAGGAATCCAATTACATCGGTGCAATAAGATGTATCACGTCCGAGCTAAGCAACGAGACTGACGTGAATAGTCAAGCGTTAGTGTAATTTCCTTTTTGAGGGAAATTACATCCCCTGATGTAGATGAGCAGACGCTTAGATCCGTGATTCTCTTGTGAGATTTATACGTTAGAGCGGCGATTATAGGCTCGTTTTCTATATATGCGGTTATAGAAGCACTAGGTGCGATGTGTCATTGTTAGAGTTAATCTTACGACCGAGGCGGTGTTGTAGCATATAGAGATGCAGTTGAGCTTGTGGTTAAGCTAGTGCGTTAAAGTATAAATCTTGTGATAGGTGGGTACCATGGTCGAGTGTATGGTAGAGTGCGATTGAGTTAGTACCATTCGACTTTGTGCACTAGGATGTAGTGTGATTAGCGATCCCAGGTTGGTAATACCGGTCATATCCGAATTTCGGGGATGAAATTCCATTGTAAGGGGGGAGAATGTAATACCCCTCACTTTTATGGATATTTAAACTACATAAATAAGTATAATTTAGAAATTTGAGGAATTTTTTGAATAATAATTTTTGGAGTTTATGAGTGTTAGAGGTTTTTCGATGTGTGTTACATTTACTTTTAGGACTAAGTAAATGAGTCGAATTATTTTAATTACATGTCGCAGTTGGGTAAAGAGACAAAGGATAATATTTTAATTGGAAAACCCGTATTAAGATGTGTTGGGTTTAATTAGTGAATTGCAGTTAAGTGGGTCAGATAGAGATTTTGAGTGCGCCGTTGGTTTTGGAATGGCTGAGATAGTCAGAATAGAGTATCCGGGAGTAGTGTTTAGGTTCCGAAGATTTTTGGACTAATAGGGACTCGCAATTGAGTAAATGAGACTTTTTTGGTTTATAAGGGATAAACCCTCATTTCTCTCTATATAAGGCACGAGAGAGTGGGTGAAAGAAAGAAAAGAGGGAAAAGAAAGAGGAGAAGAAAGGAATGAAGAGATGAATAAGAAAAGGAGATTCCGGCCAAACTCCGCGGGATTCGACTCGAGGCCGTCGGATTTTATCCACGAGGCAAGTTTACTTGCTTTATTCTTTTAAGCATAAATCCCATATTATAGTTGGTAATAAAAAACTATAAAGATTTTTGGGTTGGGTTTTCATGAATCGAACGGGTTTTTCGGAAGTCGAACGAGTAAACCCCGGATAATATTCAATTTAAGAAACTTAGAAATTAATTGAAATTGATTGTTGGTTTTTTGGTTCTAGGTTGATTAGAACCCTTTTTATATGTGAATATGTCGTTGGTTGAGGTTGGTTGAGGTTGGGAGAGAAGATAAAAAGCTTGGGGTTTGTTAATGGCCAAAATAAAGTCTTCGGAGAAGAAGCTGCCCTGTTCGGTCGATCGATCGATGACCAAGGGTCGATCGATCGACCCTTCAGGATTTTTTACAGTTTTGGCCTGTTTAGTTTAAATGGGATAAATTCTCAAATTAATTAATTCTAGCCTATTTATTTGAGGAAATAAATATCCAACTAAGGGAAATTATACCTAGCCATTTAAGTGAATTTATTGGGGTTAGGAGGGTGCAATAATTGTGTGGCACTAAATGTATATTTTCGAGGAAAAATAAATCATGGAGTTAGACATTTGGGATTCCTAAAAATAGTATGGGGACTTCTAAATTGTTATTCGAGTGAAGTGTATACCTTGGGTTAGTTGAAAGTAAAATCCAGGACTTATTAATTTAGGGTTGTTCGGGACGAGTAACACTCGGTGTAGTATTTCGACGAGCGATTACATATATATTATGCATGTCGAAAATATATTTATATACCGCCTATATGTTTGAGTAAATCCTAAGATGGGAGTAGGATGGAATTTTCGATAAGGTCTAGAGATGCTTGAGTGGCTATCCAGTGTTGGTTGACGACTATTATTAGGTAATGCGACACCTATGGGACTAAAGTAAGTTGAGAGTATACTTATTTAATTATTACAAATAGGTATATGCGGAGAGTATATATAAATCCTTAAAAGTGATTAAGGTGCGAGTTATATATTAAGTAAGAGAATACTTATAAGTTTAGTATTGTAAGTGTGCGAATACTTAGATGTTATTACGAATTGGAACAGTCGGAATATTGACAATCGCTATATGAGATTGACAATTATAGCCATATATATTTGAGAAGTGACGTAGATTATATATATACAATGTGGTTACAGTATATATTATATGATACGAATAAATATATATGTGTTTGAATAGTATATTTGTACTTTAGAGGCTGGTTCCACAGGCTTCCCCGGGCGTAGGGTTGGACAGCCAGATTATAGATTTTCTCTAGTGTCCGGGAGGTTACGCGATGTGGGTGAATCCCCTGACTTGAGGAGAAGGGAGCGTATATCCCCAGGTTATATCATCCCGTATACGAGTGCGATGTGTGTACTCCACTTACAGGAGGGAACATGACTGCCTCCACCGTTGTGTATTTTTACCATGACCATGAGTGAGTATGGCTTGGTATCGTGGTTGAGTGAGTAAACCCGGATCTATATAGGCACTATGAGACTGCATCCTTGGGTTATAGGTCAGTGGGATGTTTATTATGCTTATGATTGTAATAGGTATAATTATACTGGTTGCGTATAGTATATTTCCTGTATATGAAGATGAGATATCATATAAAGTAAACATATATAAGATGAAAAGAATGATAAGATTTTATTCCCCTTCCGGTAGATTTATACTCGGATTTATATGAAAACTAATCATAAGTTCTAGTGAGAATTATATATCTATATATATGAGTTATATATATGCGTTGTGTGCTGAGGGCCTAATGAATCTCAACGATCAATATTGCCAGGTAGTAGTGTATCGGGAAGGCTCCTTATTTGGATTTCGCTTCGCGAGACACCCCATGCATGAACGCAGAGCAATGTTGGGAATAGGGAGAAGTTTATCCCTTAGTACACGAGTTTATGAGGCTTTTTTGAGGATGGGTGATAGCATTTAGTTAGGCAGGGTAGCTTAACTAGTAGGTTTAAAACGTATGCGATAGGAGTGCACTATTAGAAGAGAGGTGAGGTGTATCTCATGGGAGTGCGATACCAATTTAAATATGCGAGATTTCATATTTTTAAATATGGAATTTATGCACTTGTAAAATATTTTCAAACTCGGGCTCTGACCCGTTTCTCTATATTTCCCCTCTTTTGCTATATATGTATATATATAGGTGTCCAGACACAGGGACGCCTAGATGATGATTCCTTCGAGTCAGACATTTGTTGTTGCAGCTGTGGATGCATGCAGGTTTACTGTACACACTTTTATCCTTGTAATATAGATGGGAGGTACTGTAGAAACACTCGAGCCGATAGCCCAATTGTATTATTTATTCTTTTATCGCCTTTTAGTGCGGCATTCGATTTGGTTGTATTATGTTAAACCGAGTGTTCGGTTATTTTATTTCATTTCAGTTGTTGCTTATAAACTGTTGTGATTGAGTTATTTGAATGGTTTGATTAAAAAGATTAGTTAATATAAAATTTTGATGCCAGCCTAATACGTTATTAGTAATTAAATTGGTTTTCAACAGTGATGCTGAGAATGAACCATATGAGACTCCTGTTTTAATTTGGTATAGGATTGATCACCCGATATTTTACTAGGTGGGGTGTCACATCCCTAATTATGTATCAGGGACTCCTAAAGTTTCAAAAATATGCTAGGTTGGGTTTCTTACCTATCCACAATTCCTATGGATTTTTATTAGTATGAGGACATAAGTATACCCTATTCACTATGTGACAAGTTATAGCCACTTTCGCCAAAACTGTCGTGGCACTTTCCTACCAAGAAGCATGGACCTTGCCATTTCTTGAATTGTTCAATTATTCCTCTCAACAAGTAAGAATGGCCAAAAACTCATGCTTAATCTCAACTTCATCACAAAACACATTCATACCAGACTCCTTAAACTCAGTGCCCTTATCTCTCTGAAAGCGGTTTATAGAAACACCATATTGATTATGAAGGGATAGACATTTAACCGTAAAAAACTCAACAACATCGGACTTTTCTTTAAGAAATCCAACAATTGAATATCTTGAAAAGTCATCAACCATCACTAAGATGTACCTCTTCCCACCTGTGCCCTCAGTACGTGTGGGACCCATAAGATCCATGTGAATCAATTCTAAAACACGCGAGGTGGTGATGGAGTTTAATTTCTTATGAGGGCTCTTAATTTTCTTTCTAAGTTGGAAAGGACTGCAAACTGATGAGGTTGGTTTTCCAAATGATGGCAAGCCACGAACTAGATCTTTCTTCACTGGACGCTTGAGGTCCTTAAAATTTACATGACCTAGTTGTTGATGCTAAAGGTCAACAGTAGAAACCCTGGAACTATTGCAAAGAAATGAAGACTTTGGAATGATACCATAAGTATAGTCTTGACACATTTAAGTATAGTCTTACCACATTTAGCATAGACATTACACTCTATTTGGCTAAACTTATCCCCAAGGTTTTCATCGTAAAACTGGCTAATG
The DNA here is from genome assembly GCA_949130495.1 of Sambucus nigra. Lineage (NCBI taxonomy): Eukaryota > Viridiplantae > Streptophyta > Magnoliopsida > Dipsacales > Adoxaceae > Sambucus > Sambucus nigra. The sequence continues at coordinate 660,518,323 of OX422210.1, forward strand.
CTAATCAAATTTTCTTCTAGTCCATCAACATAAAGAACATTTATTAGCTTTGGAAACCATAAGCTTCAATGGTGCCTCTTCCAATAATCCTAGACATACTCCCATCGTCGAAGGTGACCTTACCATCCTTGTGATCCTCAAGAGTGGTAAAAATAGATCTATCACATGTCATATGTCTGGAGTACCCACTATCAAAATACTATAAAGATGTATTTTGAGCCTTAAGAGCAACATGAACAACTAATGCCATCTTGGCCTTATCTATTGAAACCCAAGTGTGAGTTGTGTACTTAGTGTTCCTGTCATTGTTGTTTTGTAGTCTTTGGGTTGGAATAGTTCCCTTGGGGCATAGACAACCTCATAAATTCTTCCATTAAACCTTTGGATGTATTGACTAGATACTCAACTTTATTTTTCAAGCTAGCCAGTTGGCTTTAGTGTGGCGTCAGAGTATGGGGATAAGAATTCTTTCTAAACTTGTAACATAATTCTCTAAGGTGACCCTTTTGTTTCAAAAAGTGCAAACATAAGGTTTATTTGTAATTATCTTAATAGGTTGCTTAGGTATATTTATCTTTTGTGGATTAGGTTTTGGAGTGTTTGTTTTGGTAACAAACTTGGTTAGAGGTTTGAATTTAGTGTTGGATGATTCACCCTCATCATATCCTATACCTTTTCTCTCTTGATAACCTTTCTCATTATAACCTAGGATCGGCCCGAGAAATAACACATTCTCCCGGAGTTATCCTCAAGATTGACTTTGACTTCCCAAGAGACCTCCAGATCTTTCTCAAGTTTGATAATTTTTGCTTCAAATGTCTCAAGAATCTTCAAGGAGTCATGGAGATCTTTAGTAACACGAGCTAAAGAGTCAGTCAAATTATTCTTTTCTTTACCCATCAAAAAAAATTTCTTAGAAAGATAAATCTTAATCGCCTCGAGTTGACTAACTAAGGCCTCCTTCTCCTTCAAACCTTTCAATTCCTTTTCGAGCGTCAACACCTTAAAAGTTAACTTTTTGTTATTCTTTTGAATTCTTAAAGACTCGATGTATAGCTCAGAATAGGTGGACTGCAAATCACTTTCATCAACATCACTATCACTTAAACTACCCATTCTATCACTTCCGTATGATTGATTAGACACAACTTCTAGATTTTCATGCACAGAAAAGTTAACACTAGGATGTGATGTATTTACGGAGCTAGGATAACTAGCCATGAAAGAATTGAAGTTGTTCCCAGATGTAACAGAGTCATCAGAGTCTTCAAACTCATTGTCACTATTGCTAAGAGTAACATTATAGACAACTTTGTCTTTGACATGTCTCTTTAGCTTAGTGGGGCACTCATATCCTTTATTACCTCGTCCCTCACACACAAAACACCTTTTCGAAGTATCCTTTTTAAAATTCTCTCTTTTAAAATTTTCATTTTTATGTTTCTTTTGATCCCGATCATTAGAATTTTTATCTGCCCTGTTTTTATTTTTTCTCAAATTTTGAATTTTTCCTTTTAAATTTGAGAAACTTTTTGAATTTTTTAGCGAATAAGTCCATATCATCAGGATCCATATCGGGCTTATCGGATTCAGACACTTCCTCTTTTTTAGATTTTAGAGAAATTTTCGTATCTTTCTTTCTTTTATCTTTGGGAAATATGTCTAACTCATATGTTTGGAGATCACCTATAAGATCTTCGAGTTTTAAAGAAACCTAACACACCTAATTAGTTAAGGACAATGACTTTTGCATTGAAACGACTAGGCAGAGATCTAAGAATATTTTTTACTACTCGATTTTCTGGAATCCTATCACCCAAGTTAACATACGAGTTAAAAATATCGAAAATACGTGTAAAAACTCATCGAATGTTTCACTCTCGTTCATAGTGATGGTTTCGAATTGGGTGGTGAGATTTTAGAGTTTAGACTCTTTAACTACGCTTGTTCCCTCATGAGTAACTTGAAATATGTCATATGCCTCGTTTGAAGTTTCACATGTCATGATATGAAGAAACTCGTCAGGAATAACGGCACTAAATAAATCATTTAAACCTTTAGAATTAAAATTATATAATTTCAACTCTTCATCACTCCATTCCTCAACACGTTATAATACAGTAGCTTCCCCAACTACAATGGCCGGGGATAACCCATTTTCAAAAGCAAGCCAAACACGTTCTTTAATTGATTTTAAAGAAGATCTCATACGAGCTTTCCAATATGAGTAATTAGTTTCATCAAACATGGGGGGTCTATTTGACGAATAACCTTCCATGTAACCTCTAGGATTCATCTAAGTAAATTTTAAAATCTTGCTTTGATACTAATTTGAAATGTCTCGTTATATGAAATAGGTATCAATTCATGAACTTTACCCCAAGGTACAAAACACATAAAGAAAATCACTACTAAAACTAAGCAAACAATGTTGTTTCTTTCCAATTTTAATCTTGATTACTAAATCCTAAGTGAGCATTAAAGATTCAACTTACAAATGGAAAGTAAGCAACCAAAACACGTCGATGTATGAGGAAAACCAAAATGGAAAAATTCTCGAACGGCCAGGCATAGACAAATTCACTACATATATGGTGTTTTACATGAAGATGCAAAAGACTTATAACACTTGACTCGATAAGATACGCTGATTCCATCTTCATAACCTCCATCTGCAGTTCTCTGCAAATCCAACACAGTACACAACATCGCCATGCCTCGGTATCCACTGAACACCTCAACCGTCTCCAATAGTGCAGAATCCATCGCATAAGTGATGATGAGTGAAGAAGATGAATTTCTGGGTTTTATTTATGAAAATGATCACCAAAGATCAAATGATGTTGGTGAGAGTTTTTCCAAAATTGTTATATTCTCAAATGTTCAAAAGAGGTGATTTTCATTCAGTTTTTATAAGACCTTAAATATGAGAAATAAACTAAGTGTGTCGAGGTTATAAAGAAAAACTGCCTGAAAAACTAAGTTTTTTGAAATCTGTGCCCGATCGTTTGAATGAGGTACCATTCTTATTCGAATGACCATTCTCGTTCGAATAAGTACGAACGAGACTTCTAACGGGATTCCAGAGAGGGCGAGTAAATCAAAAATTGGCCTCGTTAGAACTTCGTTAGAAGTCGTTCAAACGAGGGTACTGTTCTCATTAGAATGGTCAGGATCGTTCAAATGAGGGTACCAATTTCGTTCGAACGTCCCTTCCATCGAGATTATAGAGAGACAGGTGTAACACTCCGTGTTTTTAATAGTTAATTAAATTAATTAAATGGGAAATTTGAGAAAAAGATAAAATTTTGAATTTAATTATTCTTAATATTTAAATATGTTGGTTTATATATATAAAAATAAGGTTTTAAGTGGAATTTAAATCGGGATTAAAATTTGGAAATTATAAATTTTTGTATAAAAATCGGGGGAGGATCCGAGCTAAGGAGGATAAAAATAATATTTTCAAAAATCCGACCGTTCGATCGAAACAGCTTCATCTCGCCGTTCGCGCCATTCTGATGGTCCGATCGTCTGTAATAATTTTTCGAGTGTTTGTATTTGATTAGGACTCAAATTCTTTTTGGTATATAAACAAAGTGACGGGTTTAGAACTTTTAAAAACACTTTCTTCCAAACCCTAAGAGTAGCAATCTCCTATTTGACATCTTCTTCCTCCCTCGAAACCTTAACTCCAATGGAGAGCTATTTTCAATCCAAGTTTTGAAGCTTTAAAATTGGGTTTTCTTAGGATTGTTCAAGAATGTCTCTTTGCTAATGTTTCGAGAGGCATCCAACAGTGTAGCCAGAATTTCTTCAGCTTAATCTCAGGCATGAATATTCTATTCTCTTCCTTTGGTATTATGCATCTTAAGTGTCGAATTAACCCTTAATCATGTTTTTTAAAATCAATTAGTAACTTAATTTGAGAAAATGGACACTTAATTCGGGAATGTTTTTATGAAATCTTTTAATATGATGTAATCTTTGAAACATTTGAGATTGTTGGATTTTCATTGTTTGGTGATGTAGGTTTCATGTAGAAAATATGGGATTAGATATATGTTATATTGGGACGCGTACACACTAAAAAAATTAGATGGTTTATAAAAGAGAACGATTATATCATATTGAATATCATCGTATGTTAAATAAATTAACGAATAGAATGAATTATGTTGAAAACGGCGACGGTGCTATTAATTGAATTAAATTAAATTAGGACCTTTATGATTATGTCATGTTGTGTTTATGATGTATGATATCGTGTGGATTATTATTATGCACTTTTGCCATCGCGGGGACGAGGAGCTTTTGGGTAGTATATTGCTCACCTTGTTTATAGGATGCTTACTAGGTATGGGAGTAGCGGATAGACTTTGATTATGCTTTATGCTTGCTAGGTAAGGGAAAAGTTAGTGTAGATTCGTGTGGATTTTATATTTTAGGGTGGGGCAATTTTATACTTTATCGACGTTACGCTAGCCTAGGCATAACACTAGGACGTGTTTAATGTTAGAAATCCATCCTATATATATAGTAGGACGTATGTGTACTTTGGGGACCCTTAGGTATGGGACTAAGGGGTATTTTGGGGATCTCACATCGATAAATAAGGGTGGGGGAATTTGAGATAATAAATGAATGAGAATTAATGCCTAAGATAATAACGGGTTTTAAAATCTGGGCGACATAATGTGTGGGGACTGACAGTTTAAACGGGTCAGCTTGTGTTTATGTCGTATCGTGTGTGGAACCTTGTCATATTGCGGGATCGACAGTTTAAACGGATCAGTTGGCTATTGACAAGGGGACGTGTGACACTTTGGTGGATTACCTCCCGAGGCGGGAGGACCGTTATAATAAAACTGAGAAACATAATCATCTTGGGTTAATTTAATTAAATTAACATAGTGGGACTTGGATATTTAAAATCATATTATAATAAAAAATGCTCTCCCTTCTCACTAAAAAAACCCCCAACCAAACACGACCCTAAATTGAGTACTCCCGCCGGCAAGTCGCCGCCTTCCTAAATCAACCAGCTCCGACATCCAGTCGCCAGCTTGCCTTCGACATGCCTACCCTACCTCCAGCCACTCGTGGTAGTAGCTCTCCAGTGCGTTTCTCCCCTGTAGATGTCGTTAAAGACCTAGTGAATAAACATAGCCCTAGTAGTTGTCAGGGTTTGGATGCTGGTATGAATCCTGGTCCGGCAGGTGTCTTTTATGAAGAAGCGTGCAAATCTGAGGAGTTTGAAGAGGGGCAAGTGCTTGCTTCGAAAGATAGTATTGAAAGAGCAAATGCTAATGTTTCTAGAATTAAAGAGATCAATGAAGAAAAGGAGGTATACGAAAAATTTCTCGAAGAAAAAGGTTTCACCCAAGAGGACATTTTTCATTTCAGATGTGCCAAACTCAAAAATGAAGCCTCAAACTCTGATGGATGTAAGTTAGTGGAGGTAAAGACTACGAATTCAAGGGTGGATTTTGAAAAGGATGGCCCTTTAGCCTACTCTCCCCTGACCATGGTGGACAAGTCATGGAAAGAAGTTGTAGCGGATAAGAGATATCCCAAGCTAAGATTTACTTACCATGCTGCCTCTATTGTTGATAATAGAATCACAGTCTCCCCACCTCCAGAGGTGGCAAAAAATGGCTATGGTAAGTGGGAAAGCAGTATGGTAGGGTGTTTTCTGGGGAGAAGTTTGCCTTACACCTTGGTTTGCAGTATAGCCCATAGGCTATGGGATAAATTTGGCCTCAATCAAATAGTGGGACACAACAATGGAGTCTATTTCTTTATGTTTGATAATGCTAATATGAGGGATGAGGTAATTGACAATGGACCTTGGAATTTTGTGGGGAACCCAATTATTATCCAAAAATGGACACCAAACTTCTCTTTCAGCAAAGATTCTACCTCAAAGATACCTGTATGGGTGAAGTTCCATAACATTCCTGTCCAATTATGGACAGAGGAGGGGCTTAGCTATGTTGCTAGCTCAGTGGGAGTTCCGATGTATGATGATACAGTTACTGAAGGCATGAAGAGAATAATTTTTGCAAGGATTTGTGTGGAGTTAAATGTCAGGGTAGAATTCCCAAACAACATTGATGTCACCATGGAGGATGGATCCATTGCAGTAGTTGGAGTGGAATACCAAGAGAAACCTCCATCCTGTGTCCATTGTGGAATATTTGGTCATGCCCTGATCAACTGTCCTAAGGGGAAGAAAGCTTGGGTGGCAAAAAATAATAAAGAAGAGGTATATCCAATTTTATGCCAAGCTAATATTCAAAAGGCCTTGGAAGAAGGATGGACCAAAGTGCAAACTAAAGCAAATAAGACAACCAAATCTTTTGAAACAGTTGAGATAGACAAGAGTGGGATGGATGTAGATGGTATGCCTAGTGAGGTAGTTAGTACAAGTAAGAATGAAGTGGGAGAGAATACACCAAACAAGGTTACAACCTATAATCAGTTTGACATTCTTGATGTTTTGGAGGACTCTACTCTTGTTACAACCCCTGCCCCTTAAGGGCTGGCCCTTAAAATTAAAGCTATGGATGAACTTGATCAGGGAAGGTTTGGAGGTGTCATCAGAAGGGATGGGAAAGAGGTGTGCAGTAGTAACAACAAGGTGAAAAAGAGTTCGGGCAGCAAATACAAAAAGTTTAGAAGACCAGGATGGGTACATGGAATATAAGGGGTCTTAATGCTCCCCACAAACAGATGGAGGTGGTTAAGCTAATAAGAGATGATAAATTAGACCTTATTAGTCTTGTGGAGACTAAGATTAGAAGGAACAACATGGATACTGTCAAGAATATGTGCTTCTATCATTGGGAGTATATTCATAACTGCCCTATGGATGGGGGAGTGTCAAGAGTGATAGTGGGTTGGAACCCCAATATATTGAAGATTGATGTGCTTCATTCTCATAGACAAGATCTATTATGCCTTATAAATATTGTTGGTACTAGTAACTCTTTCTATGCGACTTTCATATATGGTGAAAACCTGCCTGAGCAGAGGAGGTGTTTATGGACATTCTTAAATGAAAATAAGATGGTGATCAATGATAGGCCTTGGTTACTCATGGGGGATTTTAATGTGGTCAGATGCCAAGAGGAAAAAAAAGGGATTTTGGATATTGACAGAGCTGCAACTGATGAGTTTAATGAGTGTCTAAATGAGTTGAATGCTGATGATATGGTTAATAGTGGGCTGTGGTTCACCTGGAAAAGAGTCATCTTGGAGTCAATAATGTTCAGACCAGAATTGATAGGGTCCTACACAATGATATGTGGACTTCTTTTTTCCCCAACTCACAAGCTATTACCCTGCCTTGTGGTATATCTGACCATAGTTCTATTATCACCATAGTGGATAACACTATCAATAGGGGCCCATTACCTTTCAAGTTCTTCAACTTCTGGATGAATCATGTAGATTTTTCTCCTACAATCATTGATGCTTAAGATGTTGAGGTGGATGGGAATCCAATGCAGAGGCTCTACAGCAACCTTAATAGAGTTAAAGCCTCTTTAAAGGACTTTAATAAGAACTTCTTTAATAAGATTTCTACTCAGGTTGCTGAGACCAAGATAAATCTTGATGCTATTCAAAGCGAGCTGGACAGAGATGGTGATAATATGGTCCTGCAGGCGGCTGTTAATGACTTGAGAATCCAATATGTAGAATTAAGGAATGATGAGGAGTCTTTCCTTAGACAGAAGGCTAGAACCAAATAGTTTCAGCTGGCGACCAAAACAATACTTTCTTTCATAAGAAAGTAAACCAAAATAGGGCTAGAAGGAAAATTGTGAGCATTGAGAATGATCTAGGCGTGAGAATTGAAGGCATTGAGCAGGTGTCTACCGAAGCAGTGAGTTTTTTTCAGAACTTGTTAGGGAATAGGGTGCAGTGTGAGAATGCAAATGCTGTCCTGGGGGAGGTGGTCAAGAATAAGCTAAACCCTGAGCAGGCTTATCTCCTGGAGGAAGAGGTCACTCATGAAGAGATCAAAAAAGCTATGTTTAGCATTGGGTCTGACAAGGCCCTAGGCCCTGATGGGTTTAACAGCTACTTATTTAAAAAGAATTGGGAGCTCATTGGGAGAGAGGTGTGTGAGGCAATTAAGTTCTTCTTTGACACGGGGACTTTCTTCAAGCAGTGGAATTTTATTTCTCTGGCTTTAATCCCAAAGGTAGCAGCCCCTAAAAGTATGAGGGAGTTCAGACCCATCTCTTGCTGTAACACCTTGTACAAGTGTATTTCCAAAGTGATCACTTGCAGGCTAAAGAAGATGATGCCTGACCTTATTAGTATTAATCAAGCTGCTTTTGTTGAAGGTAGATCCATTGCTGATAATATCTTTTTATTACAAGAGTTAATAAGGAATTATCATAGGGACTCTTGGCCTCCGAGATGTGCAATCAAGATTGATATTCTGAAAGCATATGATACTGTGAGCTGGGACTTTTTGTTGAAGCTGTTGGCCCATGTTGGTTTCCCATCCAAAGTCATTGGGTGGATCACCAAATGTGTGACTACTACCAGATTCTCCATTAACCTGAATGGGGAACTAAAGGGTTTCTTTCATGGGAAAAGAGGGCTCAGGCAAGGGGACCCTCTCTCTCCCTACCTTTTCTTTCTTGTGATGGAGGTTTTCTCTGGGATAATTACTAAAGCAACTGAATCAGACCTGTTCAGTTATCACCCTAGATGCAAGGAGATATCTTTGACTCACCTAAGTTTTTCTGATGATTTAATTATCTTTGCTGGGGGGATAAAGATTCCTGCAGTATTGTGAAGGAGGCAATATCAAAATTTAGCTCCTTATCTGGGCTGATGATTAATTTAGAGAAGATCAAACTTTTCACTGTAGGGATTAATGTGGATGCGATTCAAGACATTTCAACTATTCTTGGCATTCAGCATGGGACCCCTCCATTTCGATATCTTGGGGTTCCTCTCATCACAACTAGGTTGAAAAAGGAGGACTGCTCTCACTTGGTGAAAAGAATAACAATGAGAACCAGATGTTGGACTAATAAGTTCTTGAGTTTTGCAGGTACTCTCCTTCTAGTGAAGACTATGATTTTCAGCATTCAAGTGTATTGGTCTAGCATTTTTATTCTGCCCAAGAGTATTATAAAGAAGATTGAGCAAATAATGAGAAATTACTTATGGAAAGGGGATGAGGCTAATAGCAAAGGGGCTAAAGTTGCTTGGGTGGATCTTTGTGTTTCTCTAGATGAAGGAGAGCTAAATATAAAGTGTTTAGAGATTTGGAACACAACTGCGGGCTAAGCATTTGTGGAATCGTTGTAGTAAGAAGGATAGCTTATGGATAAAATGGTGTAATACTTACAAGATCAAAGGAATGAGCATATGGGCTTTGAGTATCCCAAATGATTCTTCATGGAGTTGGAGGAAAATCCTCAAGAACAGAGAGAAGTTTAGAAGTCAAATCAAGACCTGCATTGGGAATGGTGCGCAAGCATTTATGTGGTTCGATTATTGGCACCCAAATGGCCCTTTACATGCCCTATATGGGGATAACATTGTCTATGACTCTGCTAGCCGTCTAAAAGCTAAAGTGTCAGATTTTATACACCATTTGGAGTAGAGATGGCCTTCAAGAGTGACATGGGAGCTGAATGAAGTGAAGAATGCAAATCTTCCTATAATTCACGGGGGAATGGATACTGTTGTATGGCTGCCCTCAAATCATGGAATGTTCACCATTGCGTCTGCTTGGGAACTTTTAAAGGCCCATAAGCCTATGGTCAATTGGATAAAGTTTGTGTGGAGTAAGGTTTGTATCCCTAAATGCTCTTTCATAACTTGGTTGGTGTTTAGGAAGGCCATCAACACTAAAGTTAAATTACATGATTGGGGAGTTTTTGTGGATGACCTGTGTGAGTTATGTGGGACTGAAAGGGAAACATATAACCATTTGTTCTCTCAGTGCAGCCTTAGTAAAAGTATATGGGAGGAGGTGATGCTAAGGAACCAGTGCTACAGGGATGCCCAGGGTCTGAATAGTGAGTTGGATTTGGCTACTGTTAACCACTCTAAGAAGACCCTTTGTGACAAGATTTGATCCCTATCCTTTACTGCCACTACCTATTGCATTTGGATGGAGAGGAATGCTAGATGCTTTAATCATGTCTCCAATTCCCTTGATTCCATTATCAAGGGTATTGAAAACATGGTTAGAGCAAAAGCTCTCATGTGGAAAAAGGACAGAAGGAGTTTTACTAACTGGATGGCTTGTATGTACTAGAACATCCCTGAAGATAGGCTTCTAATTTAGGCTTTGATTGGTTTCTTCCTTGTTGGCCTGTTTGCCTGTGGGGTATGCCCCTGGGTTCTTTTGTTCTGTGGAGGGTTCCTCCTTTGTATATCCTTTAGTTTTTTTATACAATTAAATTCCCAAAAAAAAAATATTGGTGTGGATTATTGAATTAGAATTTCTGAGGGTAGTTAGTGGTTTATATGAATCGCGTTTAATTATCTCGTTTAATTAAAATATTCTATTGTGATATTTATCTCGTATAATACTACTGTCTGGATTCAAGGATCCTATTTGAGGGGAGTAGTGTGTATTCATGCTCAGGGCTCTGACCTCATGCGTTGACTAACCTTTTCAGGATAAGTTTTGGAGAAGTTGCATAAGACCATTAGGAGATTATCCTTTGGAGGTGCAGCCGGAGTTTATTTATTCTACTGCTTTAATTAGTTTAGAATTTTCTTTCACTCATATTTCATTATGAGACTCTTTTTTGGGTTTTATTGGGCCATGCAGTTCCAAAGTTGTTAAGGATTCAGTTGGAGTATTTACATTTGGTTTTTACTAAGATTTTAATTTAATCACTATTGGAGATTGGATTTAATTGGAATTTAGCATGTGATGGATCTTTTATCACTCAGTTGGTCATTATCATGTGGGATTGATTCAATTATTTAGCTTGTGAATTGATTTATATATGTCTCATGTCTGTTTCATGCTAAGAATGGTATTTTATTTACTCACACCCGACTTGATTTTGGTGGCTGCCGACGCTAGAATTAAGCGGGATGTGACAATGAGGTTTTGGTGAAAAATTGACTCGTGAAAACACTCGTTCGAACGAGGTACCTAGCCTCATTAGAATGACATGGGTAAATTTGTAAGAATTTTATTCGAAGTTATAAAAAGGTTTTGTAAAAATTAAAGCCAGTAAAAAGTTTCTCTCCAACAATAAAAATAAGGTCATATATCTTTTCGGAATGAGAGCACCCGGGTAATGAGTCTGTCGCACAATAACGATTGCTCCGTCTCTTCAATGATGAATATGGTATGACATCATAACAAACTAAATGTTTTGTCCAATACTACAAATTGACTCAATTTGGAAATTTGTCCTTACAACTTTATTGGAAGATAAAGAGATTATGATGATGTATGTCGAGGATAAGAGACTTAAAAAATAAAAGTGATATATACACTTTTAAAATAATGAATTGAAAGTGAATGAATAAAAAGAAATAGAGAAATGGAAATAAATATTAAAATAAAGTAAAGATGATGAACCAGTTAGCGACACTAGAAGCCAATTACTTGGAGTGTGCTGAGAGTGAAGATATATTATTCTATTATGCATGACCCTACATAGGGGCATAGTTGATTATTTTTTACTACGATGGAGATGTTTTGGGGTGTCAATGGTGGAGGTTTGTTTGCATACCATGGGCTTGGTGACCGCAATGGAGGCAGGGTTCCAGACACGATTATGTCTATTATGACGATGTTTTGGCATGTTTATGGTGAATGTAGGACTTATGGCGATGTTTTACAGTATCTATGGTGGAGGTTGGACTTTATTATGATGGAAATTTACTTTTATTATTATTATTATTATTATTTATTTATTATTTTGATGTATATGTGTGGCGGGACTAGTACCTCCAAGGGAGTGGGGTTCTATGCACATTCACATTCTTTAATAATGTCCTAAAATTTAAAGATGGATATTTAAATGATAAATTATAAGGCATGTTCTACGATATTTGCTGAGAAAATTATAAAATGTGGATTTATTATTTAATTACATAATTGTCATTGGGTTGCATAGCTTTTTTAGCTTGCGATGGGCTGACCATCGCTCTTGAACCCCCTTTCAGGTGCCCGTAACCGTCCTATCTAGATACAACATTGAGTTTTTTCCCAGTCCTACCACCAGTACGACTGTAACACCTGTGCTCAAGATTTGTACCTCATTCCCTATAATTTGTATACCTTTGGGCCATGAACTGAATATAATGGAAAGTCATCTGCTTGGAATTATCCTTGTGGCTTTTGTGCGAACAAAATGGTAAAGGATGGGCTAAAACCTAATTGGAACAGTCTTGGAGTCGTTCGAATGAAAAGATAGGTTATTCAAATGAGATTAGTGGGGTCATTCGAACGAACCTTCTAATGACCATCGAATGAGATATACCTGTTCGCAAAATCCACTCTCGTTAGAACCTCGTTCGAAGTCCGTTCACATGAGATAGAGTTATCATTCTAATGAGACCAAATCTCATTCAAACAAGATTGACGGAAATTAAATATCTGTAGATTTTTATGCGTTGCCACCTTGTGGACCCTTAGATCTTTGAGCTGTCAAGCTCCAAGAGGAGCAGATCAATCGTGGGTCAAGGTTTGTTTGGACCAAAGGGTTAAGGTTTAAGGGCTTTTGGGTTTAAATAAGAGTGAGGGGTGGAGAGAGATCATTCCATCAGATTTTTACACCCTCTCTCTACAGTCTTAAGTCTTCTTCCTCAATTTCCAGCCCACTTCCACTATCCCCAAGCCCTTAAACCCTAATTCCTAGCCATAGTTAACCCATTTTTAAGCTTTCAACACCCTTTAAGCCTTGTCTAAGGTAGAAGTTGGGTTGGAGATTTAGTGTTGGAGCTTTCAAGAAGAAGTTGGTGCATTTTTGGAGATTTGGAGTTTTTAGGAGCTTTCAAGTCATTCCCTTTAGTAATTCAAGGTAGGTTTTTCCTCTTCAAATTTTCAAGATTAAAAGCTATGGATACGTGTAGGCTAGATGCTAGAATATGATTTAATGTTATAAAAGAAAATATTTTCTAGTATGTTTATTTAAGGTTTTCTTGCAAAAAAGGAGTTTTTGAGAAAACAAGGCTTAAATGGGCTTTTGAAGAACAAATAGTGTTTTTAATTTTGAAATATGAGGAATAGGCACATAAAATGTAATCTTGTGTTAGTATCCTCTTTAGATTCATATTTAAGGATTTCTAAGATTGAAATCATCCTTAGCATGTGTAAATACTTGTTGTATGTTGGTTGAAGACATCTAAACATGATATATGAAGTTTGAAATGGGTTTCCTGAGAGAAAAAAAAAAGAAACTTGGAAAAACCAGCCCCGAAATGTGTTGTGAATGTTAATAAGAATGAAAAAAAATAATATTTGATACTATATATGATGATAGGGCCAAAATGGACAATTTTTCCAAAATGGCCTCTAAATGATTAAATGTATTTCTCATGTGGATCGAGCATAAAATGATGAAATATGATTTTTGAACATAAAATCATAAAATGTGGGTTTTAAATATGAAATGATGATTTATGATGCCATAAGGAAGTAAATATGTTTTTCACAAGATTTCGATAAATAAAGGGTAAAATGGTAATTTTGGTAAAATTGAGAGTCCTAATAGTCGAACTTCCTCATTGGACCTTATCGGTCGATTTTTGTGAAAAAAAGATAAAGTGGATAAAATGGTATGTGAACAGTGTGAAATGGTGAAACGGACTGTAGAAATGATAAAAACGGTAAAAGAATGATGGAATAATGCAGACATTGGTAAAAATGTTAAAACACATTAATATGGACTCGGATGAGACCAAAAATACTAAGAAAGGCCCGAAGCCCTCTGATGAAAGGCTCAAAATCACTGGTCAGAGCATATGGTAGCATAGCTGGCGGTGTGGAGCCCGTTAAAGTATTTAGATATTTGGAGGATTCTGAGAAAAGATAATGGAAATGGAAATGAATTTGATTGTGCTTAAGGGATGTAAATAAGACAGCCTAAAAAAGATAAAACAAAGAATAGGGAATAAAATAAGATTAAATATTCTCAAGTCCCGGTAAAGGGCGGAATAAAATGGTTAAGTGTGAGTATGAGCACATTGCTCAGATGCATTGCATAGTAGTTGCATTAATACTGTCTAAGTTTATAAAAGTTTTTGAAAGTGTTAAAAATACACATTATATGTATAGTATTTTACATAAAACTTATAGCTTAGTGTTTTTCACCTTACTGAGCATTCGGTCACCCTTACTTTTTATGTTAAAAACACCACCCCCAGGTACATCTAGTAGGGACGTTGGCAAGGATGCTGATAAGTCCCTTGAGGGAAACAATCATCGTTAGAAGCTCTGCCATTACATTTAAAACTTGTGTTTTATGGAAACCTTAGATTTGGGATATTTAAGATCATTTTATTCGGGACTTGGGCCAATTGTTGTAATAATACAAGGACAATTACGATTTATTTTCTATTTATTTCTCATTGTTGGACTCAACAGATTTTTGTAAATAAACCTTGTTAATCAACCTAATCACATAAAATGATCACTTATTTCTCAGATTAAAATCGATAGTTTAATCCTTATAAATGGTCCAATTAAAGGATTTTTCTTCAATAATAAAATTTGACTTTCGCCTTCCCCCTTTAATTCTTGACTCGGTGTGGGTTGACTCAATGGCGATCCAAACCTGGGTCAGGGCATAACAACGAGGATGCATGTTTCAGTCTTATGTATTTTAATTATTTACCTTTTGAGATATGCGAGGATTGTTATTTCGGTTTTACAATGTACTTTATTTAGTTGTAGGTTCATGATTTACTATAGTGGCTTGTGGATATTTATCTTATGATGTTAGTATTAGGATCTTATTATAGTGTTGGATTATGATTTAGTTAGTGGTGATGACATTCTTATAATATTATCTTTTGTGATTTACTTTATGCCCATTTTTGAATTTTGTTTTCAAATCTGTTAGGTGAGGGAATCCTACGGGTTACCGATAGAAGCACGAGAAGGTTCCCTGAAGGTAGATGTTTTCGTGTGTTTGATATGAGACTTATATATACGTACATATGATATTAGTCCGGTGATTGAAATTTCAATTAAATCCCTATGTCACATATGTGTGTTTTGTTATAAGATTGTGTATATCTTATTGTGATGGTGATATGAGTGGGGGTTGATTCGTATTGTGTTATGTACATAAGTTGTAGTTTAGTGACGAAAATGTTTAATTAAAAGATGTTAAGGCAAAAGAAAATGTAACATTTTGAGATTGTGTGTATCTTAATGAGTATAGATGGTTGTTGGGGTGTATTATGTACATGAGTAGTTAGTTGCATCCTATGTTAGTATTTCATTATGTAATAATACTTGATAGTCTAGTGATATAAACTTATTAATATTGAATATGCTATGAGTTGGGACACTCGTGTAGTATTTCCTGCATGTGAGTGTCAGCGAGATGACATGTTTATTGTAAATGATTTGCACGATTATTACTGTTTTGATACTGTAAGTTATTTCTTGGAACTTTAGGGCACTCACCCAAATCAGTTAAATCAATTCCCCCCCCCCCCATATATATTATTATCACTATATACAGGATTAGCAGGGCTGAGTGGTCAGACTTGCAGTGGTTGAAGATTTAGTCGTCATCATACTTTGAGTAGGAGTTGTTGTTGCATTTCCGTAGTCTTGTTTAAAATTTTATCTTTCATTTCAATTGAGACATTTGTATAAAGAGATCTTATTATAGTAGATTCAAATTTATTAGAGTTTCAGTTTTATATCAGTTTAGTTATTCTTATTGTCATCCTTTATTGAGTTTTACATCATGGATGTTTTTTTATTTATTGTCATTTTTATGTTTACGTTGATTCTCCCCCTTTTTGTCATGGAATGAATAAAGGTAAGGACAATATAATTAAGAACTAGCATTATTAAGAACATGGTGAATAAATTTTTAGAGACGTGAGTTAATAATAGTTAATAATATATATATATATATATATATATATATATAACTCAGTCATAAGCATGGGCAAATATATATGTCATCGAAATCCCATTAATCTATTTATCACATATACAACTATTCCTAATATAGCTCTAACATTTATCTAATATGACAAATGTTCCATCTTCCTTCCTTATAGCTAACTTTATTTTGTCACAAATCTTTTTTTCCTTTGTCAAGTCTTCTCTGCCTTGATGAAACTTTCTCTTTGTAAGGAGAGATGAAGTGACCAAGAAATATAAGAAAAAGAAAATAAGTAATATAGCTATATGAAATGATTAGAGAAAATAAGTCTCAAGATATGAAGGACAGCATAATAAGCGCATGGAGTAATATGAGATATGAATTATATGATATAAGATACAATGTCGCATAAGATCAATGATGACATAACAAGCCAAGTATATAGAAATCATCATCAAGGCCTCTAAGTTGTTCTAAAAACGAGCATAAAGTAGTCACGCGGGGGATAGATATTAAGAATAATATAAGGGAAGCATATAGATAGTTCGGTTCGCTTGATGTATCCCCATCGAAGTCGCCACTATGGTGTTATCGCCCTAGATGGGACTCATAGGGAAGCTGGATACTGCCTCAGGCAATGCCTTGTTATGGCTTTGATCCACGCGGGGATGCGATAGTTCTTATCTCTCGGTCTGATGTTTCTTCTTGAGGTTCGATTACCAGTTTAATGATTGTTGATTTACCCTGGAAGTTGTTTAACACCATATCCTATTTTTTTGCACGCCTTGGTTTAAGCCCAAGACTAAGTCTTTGTGCAAGGGGTTGTTGGTTGTTTAGAGTCGCTAGTTTATTTTATATAAAAAATAAGCAAAATGGCTAGGGCCTTTTCGAGCTAATTCTAAGGCATGTTTAGGTATGCGAATATCTAGAGGTTGTTGTTGTGGGTTCGAGAATCGGGTGATGAGTGGGGAAGGTATTAGGCACCCTACTTATTCTCTATGCTTCCTTATCTATGTACTTATTATCGCTCTTTATATTTTATAATTAGTCTTTAGTTTATTTTAGAAAATGCTGAGATAAATCTCTAATGTATCTTCAAAATATAGATAATAGCCCATCCCCATTGTATCTTCTAAGTTATTAGACTCTTAATTATTAGTCATTTTCATTTCATCTTCTAATGTCGTTCGAGCATCATCCCCGTTAGCATGATCTTGAGCAAAAATAGCTCATAAACTATCCCAATTGTCGATTGTAATTTTCTTTCGATACGGGACAACTTTAGAATGAGCTTGAAAATAAATTCAATTTCAACCATTAAAATTAAAGAACAATTAATTAAAAGAACCACAACATATAATATGAATTATCACCAAGGACTTAAAAAATAAGGAAACGAAGCCAAAGTATGCCAAATATATGAGTATGTTAAAATACGAAATTCTTACATGCATATTTTCATTCCACACTCTTTCTTCAATATCAACTCTACCCCTATCATAGTTCCAAGAGAATCCCGATGTTGGTAGAATACATCATAGTGCTTCTCCAAAGTCTTGAGGCATGATTGGATATATGTCTTTATCACAGAAACGTGATGGTCATCCCTCAAAGTATTCATGGTACTAGTCCATGCTATCGATTTCCATGAAAATTTTCCATCCAATCTGTTAGTGCATAATATTTTATCCATTGTCAGGTCCATGACAAATACCATTTCCCCTTCTTACTCCCTTCTCCAACTTGAGAGTCAAAATCCATTCTTTTATAATAATCAAATTTTAAAAAAAATAGTTCCAAAGTTCATTTAAAACCATGCACGTGAATTAAGTAATCGAAAACCATTCACATTAATCAAGTAATCTAAAACCATACAAATGAATCAAGTAATCTAACACCATAAAAATTAATCAAGTAAACTAAAACCATACGCATTAATCTCATCATATTTAAGCTTGTAATATAGATTCAAATTCACCAAGTATATGACTAGAATAGTAAACCAAATTAGAAATTTATCCCCAATGCTACCTAATTTGGTACTCAAGAAACATTGATTGTGATAATGCATCCCTTTTTACGTCCACTCCCTTGTC
This sequence comes from Sambucus nigra, assembly GCA_949130495.1. Classification (NCBI taxonomy): domain Eukaryota; kingdom Viridiplantae; phylum Streptophyta; class Magnoliopsida; order Dipsacales; family Adoxaceae; genus Sambucus; species Sambucus nigra. The sequence goes on from OX422210.1 coordinate 660,536,504, forward strand.
AATTGAACATGTCTAATACGATTTGTATTGGTTGTACAATTATTATCTATCACATCCTCCTCATCTATGCAATCTTCATCACTTGCTTCTTGCACTTCATTACGTAAATCCTCATCTATCATATCTAATAACGAATCATTTGGTTGCTCCACTCGTATAAGATTGTGGAGGATGGCACAAGCATATATAAGTATTACATGAGTTTTCACCTCATAGAAAGAAGAAGATATAAGAACAACCCATCATTTCTTAAGAAGTCCAAAGTCTCTTTGATTATATTTTTAGCAGTTGAATGGCGAAGGTTGAATAGCTCTTGTAATTTTGCAAATTATTTCCCATTTTTTACCACTCATTTAGATGATAATGAGTGCCTCTATAAGCTGCCAAAAACCTGGGTCCATTTGTGCATCCAACATCAACAAGGTAATATTTAAAACCATTCCCATTTCAATCTTCATAACCTTCAATTTCTTTTTTGGGATGGACCAAACACTCATGCCCTAATTTAATTATAGTGTGCAAAGCCGTATTAAAATGTCGACTAACTGTCTCTCCTAAGCGGATGAATTGAAACTTGACAAAATGATTCTTTAGGTTATCTGCAAGCATATATATAAATATAGCCATGATTTCTTCTATCTAAATGTGAGTCGTTAAAGCCGCACAAAAAAATAAATTTGTTTTTTTTTTAAATATCCCACATGGGGATGGTCCGTAATGAATCCCATACACAAACATATACACACACACGGGCACTCACGCACGCACGCACACACACACACACACATATATATATATATATATATATGCACACACACACACACACATAGAGAGGGAAAAAGGATGCCGACGAGATCTGCCAGGGAGGAGACAAAGCTCGAGGAGAGAGATGGGGTTTTGTGTGTGTGCCCGATTATAATTTTATGTAGTCTTGGTTTTTGAAATCCCTACAAAAGTTATAGAATTCATATCATGGAATTGGCCCCCATTAAATTATAAATGAATTCCAAATCCATGGATTTTTTTTATGTACCAAACAATAGAATTGTAATTGGGTCTCCTAATTCCAAGGTTTGGAATTGTGATCCCAATTAGACCATAAAGTTAATGAAATATCTCCATAAGCAAATTGGCATGATGAAATGAAAGCTTCAAAATTGTTATTACTAGTTTTCAACCTTCGCACGATGAGTGAGCGACTTATAGCTCCCGTGATACAAATTATTATATATAATTAAAAAATTTAAAAGTTTCATTAGAAAATGAATGTTCTAAATAAAGGATTTGTCCTTTTTAAATTGGTATACTGTTAAACCAAAGCGACTGAAAAACGCATACAATAAGATTAACCAACATCTCAAAAATTAGACATCATTTTATACGCGAATTAGTTGAGACTAAGGAATTAGAAATCAATTATCTTCCTACTGATTTGAAACTTGCAGATATGTTTACCAAATCTTTGGATTTCAAGGTATGGTTTGTACTGAAAAAACTCTTTGACTTGCATAGTTTTTCCCTTTGTCCATTTGAGACAAAATGGGGGAGAAATTTGAGTCTTATGACTTCACTTATTTTGTACATATTCTAATAAGCTTGATCTTAGTGATTATTTGCAGGATTCTGTACAGTTATTCTCAATAGGTGTAATAGGGTATTGAATTGTAATTAGTTGAGTTATGTAATTTTCTTTTCTATGAAATGGGTAGATAGAATTTTTGTATAAGAATAAGTTCTTTCCTTTTTTCTTTGTAACCCTACGAGTCCAAGATGACTCAAAGGAGATTTTATCTCATATTTCCAAAGGGGGAGATTGAAGCACCTTATAATCTTGACTCATTTGAGTCTACATTGTATAAGTGCTCATCTAATTTGGAAATAGTGACAACATTGAGTCCCTCCCCTAGATACCAAAGAGCCTCAGATCTTCTATACAATTCATTCCTCTTGTTTGATTGATCAAATGTATATTCACAAACACTCACACACATTAGGACTGCATACATGGGTCATATATTGCATAAATTGATGGTGTATGTGTTGTGTGTGTTAATTTCCCTTAAAACTTGTTTTAATAATTTTTTGGGAATATTTAATGTTTTTTAAAATGATTTTCTCTTAATTAAAATTGGGATTAAAAAGTTTTGGGGTCAATCTGTAAATGTTGATTGTTGGTTTTTATTCCTATAAAGTTCACTTGGGTAGAAATCGAAAGCGCTTGAGACATTAAGGGTGTTTGTGTAATTTGTTTGAGACGTGCGTGTGAGGTTCGATATTAGCCATACACCTGTCGCCCTTCTACTGGTTAGATTTGTGTTTCTTTTAAGAGACAAAACTGTTATTCATTATCAGCCCTTCGATTGATCTTATCAACGCTCTGCATGCGTCCAATCCCAATCCCTGTGAAACTCTCTTAGCCAATCAGAAAGCGTTGAACCCACCGCTTCTCTTAAACCGTTGGATGGAAGTCAAAAGATCAGGACTAAATATCAGCCCTTAGATTCATCTCAGCCTTCTCGATCCTTCTCAACCCTCTATAAAAGGAGGCTATCCCTCGGCCTTTGAGAGACTTTTGCCACTTCGTTTAATTTGAATGAGAAGAGAGAAGAGAGAGAAAAGCGAGAGAAACCAGGGAGAGAATAGAAACCCTAATTCATTCAAACACCTTTTCAAACCCTAAACCTTTTTCCAAAACCAGTTTACACCAAACACCATCCCTGAGTGTTTGAGAGTTTTTGAGTGTTGGTTTGAAGGATGTTTCGTGGTTTTACCTCTTTGTTTTAAGAGCTTGTGTCCAACTTAAACATTAGGTTAGATCTGTAATTTTGTTTCATAGAAATCATAGATCCGGTCATTTTATGTTATATTACACTTAGATCTGCATTTTTTGTTTCTCGCCTTGAGAAATCTTTTGTTGATTATTTTCTACAAATGTTTTCATCTTCAAAATCAACAAAATCATTTTATATTTCTAGTTCTTTGGAAACAAGACCTTTGACCTAGTTGGAATCACACTTGGCAGTTTTTAATTTCAAAAATAGTTTCAAAACCCTGAAATTGATTAAGATCTTAAATCATCTTCCAAGAAAGATAGCCATGGATTCCGGGATCATTTTAAAGGTCAAGTAAGGTTTTACTTTCCTAAGAAGAGAGAAATTGAAAATCACAGCATATAGATCTGATTTGTAATTTGCTAGGACTGTTTGTATAAATAAGCGTGAGTGTGAGTGCATGCATGTGTTAGAGCACCATCACAAACACTCACACACTACAACACTGAAAGTGTTGGTAATAAGATCTTGAAACAAGAGTCGACGTAAAGACTGGAACAAAGTGGAAGTTAGCAAACTGGGAGAACCACATCAACAATTAGAACTGCAGAGAAGTTAGAAAAAAAGCAGTGGGTATATTCATTAACTTGTATAGGACTGATTTTTGTGCATGTGTTTTATATAGTTTGTAACTGATATATTTTGTTTTAGTGGATTTTTTGGTTTGTGACTTAGAAGTCACCGTGGATGTTTCCTCTGTTGGGTGAGGTTTTACCACGTTAAAAATCTCTTGTCATTTATCTTTCTACATCTTCTCATCTCATTCTTGTTGGTGTGCTGTTTTAATCTTTTCAGTTTTGTTTTTCAAAACTTGTTAACAAATCTTAAGCTGATCTCGTGCATGTTTTATTAAACACATCTTTTGATTAACCTGATTTGATTTATAAAAAAGAGTTTCCTCGAAAAACAGTTCGAAGTTACTTAAATAGTTTAATCTTGTATTAATCGGCTTTAGTAACAGTTTTTCAATTGGTATCAGAGCTTTGGAAATCTTTTTAAAAGATCTTGTGTTTCTTATATTATTTTCTTGAAATCAAAATAATGGACGAGAAAAATGAAAGATTTGGCAACTTGACCAGACCCCCACTCTTTGATGGAAACAACTTTGCTTACTGGAAGGTAAGAATGGTTGCTTTCATACAGGGAACCTTGGGAGATGATGTCTGGGATGTTGTTAAAAATGGATACACTTATCCTACTAAACCATCCACCGAAGGAAGTAATGAGAGGATTAAGAAAGCATTAAGTGAAGTCACATAAGAAGAGAACCAAACTTCTTGAAACAACAACAAAGGAAAGAATGCCATATTTATGTCCATAAATGAACATGAGTTCAAAAGGATCTCGTCTTGTGCCACTTCTAAGGAAGCTTGGGATACATTGATCACTGCACGTGAAGGTGACACTAGAGTTAAGGCTGCTAAAACTCAAATTCTTGTCCAGCAGTATAACTCTCTAATTATGTCAGATTCTGAATCCTTTGATGGATTTTACATGAAATTGACTGACATTGTGACCAAACTGCATGCTAATGGGATAACATATAACAGACATGAAATTGTATCTAAAATTCCAAGATCTCTACCACAAAAATTTGACAACAAAAGATATGTTATTGAGGAAATGTGTGATCAAAATCTCACTCCTGAATTACTCAGTAGTAAACTAAGAACTGTGGAAATGGAATTAGAATTTAAGAAACAAATGATGCAGTCCCATAGGAAACAGACTAGTTCCAACTTAAGTTTTTCCACTAAGCTGATGAAACCTGAGTTTATTATTCCCACTGATGACTCTGATGAGGAATGTGACATAAATAGTTTGGATAATCAAATTGCCTTAATGTCAAAACAATTTAAGAAAATTGTCAAATTTAGAAATAAATTGACAAACAGACAAGGAAAGCCAAATTATCCAACTCAGTCTAACTACAAACCTCGTGAGAAAGATCAAGACAAACATCACAAGGACATGAGACCCAATAAAGACTTCAAGAACATTGAATGTTTTAGATGTGGAAAGCTAGGACACATAGCACAAGACTGTAGAGTGAAACTGAACACAACCAATAAGCATACTAGGGCCAACATTTGCAAAACATGGGATGATTAAAGTGATTCTGAAAATGATGAACCTGAATCATCTGATATTTTTAATCCTTGATGTCTTTCTTTGCTAAGATAATCTACAATGATGATATGCCTATGTATGAGAATGATGATAATAGCTCTACTTTTGTTGTTATGAATCATGCTGCTACTGGTTTAGATGCTTTAATTTCTAAAAATATTGCTAGTTCTACCACGAGGTGTGTGAGTCAGTGGGAAAGTGATAATGACGGTGTCAATGGGTGCGTGAGTTCAATAATTGAATCCTTAGGGGTCACTTCACACACCACACTTAGTGATTCGGACACTGAAGACCTCCCTGACATTCACACACTTTATGCGAAAACTCTTAAGAAAAACACTAGACTAGAGAAGATAGTGAAGGATCTCACTAAGAAACTAGAAGACCTAAGTCTGATGGCTAAACTTAACGCTGAAGAGTATACTACCCAATGTCTAACTCGTGAAAATAAAGTCAATTTTTTTTATCAAAAATTGAAGAATTTGACTGAAGAAAACGAAACTCTGGAGAAAAAATATAAAGGGACATTATTCGAATTGGAACAATCCAAAGAGAAGACAGCAACGGTTTTTTAAAAAAATGCAAAATTTGAAAATAATTCAAAATGTTTTGATGGTTTTTTTGCTGATTCAAAAACCAATTCTGATGATCGAACTGGAATAGGGTTTTGCCCAAATTTGAAGACACAAACTAAAAACTTTGAACCAATCAAGTTTACGTCAGGAGGCAAAAGACCTATAGAAACTTGTCCAGATTTTTATTCTCTGAACAATGAGTTTGATGAAAAATAATCAAAGTTTGATATTGGGGAATTAAGTTGCTCTAAGTGTGAAAGTCCACCTAAGTCTAAGTATGTCTTTCCCCCGATTAGGAAGAGTGATTCTACCTTTCAAACTGTACTCCCTAGGAATAAGGTTCAACCACAAAATACCATGAAGCCTATGTTTAGAGACTTTCCTAAGGAGATACCATCCCCGAGCAATTTATATTGTTCTTACTGTGACTTGTATGGTCATTCCTTTGAAGGTTACTACTCTAGACGTTTAGTCAACCATGTCTATAGTACTCTTATGTACTAAAACTTTATCTATTCTAGGAGAAGTCGTAACAATTATATTCTCCCTAGACAACTAGACAAAAACTATATCTATAGAAAGAGAAAGACCAAACCTAAGAGATCATTTCCAAGAAGGATTACTAGACACTTTCCTAAACCAAATGTTCATGTTGTTCATAAAATTAAACCTTATGCGCAAAACATTTTTCAACAGAAATCTAATGCTCGCAAATTTTATCAAATAAGAGCAAATAAGCGCAAAATGAAAAAAAAAAAGAGCTATTTGGGTTAGAAAAGATGAGCTATTACCCCAGATGAAGTGTAATATTACTGTTTTAAAAGCTGAACACACTCCCTCTGGTTGGTATTTAGACTCTGGATGTTCAAAGCAAATGACTGGGGATGATACCAAACTTTTAAACAAAACCAGCTTTGCTGGAGGAAAAGTTATGTTTGGTGATGGTGTATCATCTCAAATCATTGGTAAAGGAACACTCCAAGAAGAAGAATTACCTTTACTTAAAAATGTTCTTCTAGTAAAAGGTCTTAAGGCTAATTTAATTAGTATCTCGCAATTTTGTGACTCAACTCATACTGTCACCTTTTCAAAGAATAATTACAAAATTTTAAATGAAAAAGGTGAGTGCATAATTACAGGACTCAGGACTCCTGACAATTGTTATACTGTCCAGAACAGTACTGAGGTCTGTAACATTTCCAGAATGACAATGAGATATGGCATAATCGAATGGGTCATATAAATTACGAAAATATTAGTAGGTTGTCTTCATAAGAAATAGTTAGAGGTATTCCCAAGATCAAATCTATTTATAATATTGTATGTGGATCATGTCAGGAAGAAAAAATTGTTAAGGCCCCTCATAAGAAAGTTAGAGATATCCTCACCTCTAAACCCTTAGAGCTCATCCATATGGACCTAATGGGTCCGTCTCGAACTGTTAGTCTCTGTGGACATAGTTACATTCTTGTTATGGTTTATGACTACACCAGATTTACTTGGGTAGCTTTCATTAAATAAAATTCTGACACTTTCCAAACCTTTTTAAAAATCTTACTTCGGATTGAAAATGAGAAAGATACTAAAGTAATTAGAATTCATAGTAATAGAGGTGGAGAATTAATAGATACTGGTGTTATAGATTATTGTGACTATAATGGTTATAAACATGAATTTAGTGCTCCTAAGACTCCTAAACAAAATGGTATTATTGAGAGAAAGAATCGTACCCTTCAAGAGATTGCTCGTGTTATGATTCATGCCAAAACTTTACCTAAGTATTTTTGGGTAAAATCTATTCGTACTGCGTGCCACATTATCAATAGGGTCTATCTTAGAAAGAATTCTCAACAAACTCCTTACGAACTATGGTATGGGAAGAAGGCCAATCTTAAGTAACTTATAACCTTTGGTAGTACGTGCTATGTCTGCAAAGACAAAGAACACTTATCCAAATTTGAGACTCGTGGAGATAAAGCCATCTTTCTAGGATATTCTCCCAACAGTAGAGCATACCGTGTCTATAACCTTCACACTAAGACCATAATAGAATCCATAAACATTATTGTAAGTGACACTACTATAGAGAGTAAGACTGGAGAACCAACAAATATGGAAGAGTCTGAAAATGTTTTAGAAAATGACTCTCCAGAAATAGATGATTCTTTACCAATTGATATACCTGAAGTACCTAACTAGGTTTCTAAAGACCATCCCATAAATAACGTTGTTGGTAACCCTAGTGAACCTGTACGTACAAGATCTTAATTAAGAAACTATGCTCATTATGCATGTTTTGTTTCCCTTGTGGAACCAAAGAATGTAAATGATGCATTGAATGATCCTCATTGGATTTCTGTAATGCAGGAAGAACTTCTTCAATTTGTCATTCATGATATTTGGTATCTTGTACCTAGGCCTGATCACAAAAAAGTTATTGGCACACGTTGGATATTTAAAAATAAATCTGATGAAAGTGGGATAATCATTAGAAACAAAGACAGATTAGTTGCTCAATGATACTCTCAAATTGAAGGAATAGATTTTAATGAGACTTTCACTCCTGTTACTCGCTTAGAATCTGTTCGTCTTCTCTTTGCCATAGCTTGCTACTTACATTTTACGCTTTATCAAATGGATGTCAAATCTGCCTTCCTTAATGGAATATTGACTGAGGAGACCTATGTAGAACAAACCAAAGGGTTCATTGACCCTAAATATCCAAATCATGTCTTTCATCTTAAAAAGGCTTTGTATGGCCTAAAACAAGCGCCAAGAGCCTGGTATGAGCGCTTTTCCAATTTTCTCTTAGATAAAGGTTTTAAGAGAGGTGGAAATGATCAAACCCTTTTTGTCAAACATTTTGACAAACATATTATTATAGCTCAAGTTTATGTTGACGATATCATTTTTGGATCAACTTCCCCTTCAGAAGTTAAATCATTTTTGAAACTATGCATAAATAATTTCAAATGTCTTTTATGGGGGAGTTACAATTTTTCTTGGGTCTTCAAGTCAAACAAAATTTAGAAGAATTATTTGTTTCGCAATCAAAATATGCTTTAGATATTGTTAAAAATTTCATCCTTGAGAGTGCAAAAGATGTTAAATCTTCCATGAGTACTACGGTCAAACTGTCTAAGGATGAAACTGGTAAATCCATAAATCCAACATTATATCGTAGTATGATAGGAACCTTGCTATACCTTACCGCCTCGCGTCCTGATATTATGTACGCTGTTTGCGTGTGTGCCCGTTATCAAAACAATCCTAAAGAGAGCCATTTAATCTGTGTTAAAAGAATCATTAAATACATAAAAGACACTCTAAATTTAGGACTTTGGTACACCAATGATACTCCTAGCACTATAATAGGATACACTGATGCCGATTGGGCAGGGTGTACTGATGATAGTAAGAGCACATCAGGAGCATGTTACTATATTGGTAATAATTTGGTAGGTTGGAGGAGTAAGAAACAAAACTGCACTTCTTTATCAACAACTGAATCTGAATACATAGCCGCTGAAAGCTGCTGTGCTTAATTACTTTGGCTTAAGAAAATGCTAGGTGATTATGGTATTAAAGAGGAACAACTACATCTCTATTGTGATAATCAAACAGCGATCAATATCTCTAAAAATCCTGTTCAACACTCGCGAACAAAACACATAAAAATTAGACATCATTTTATACGCGAATTAGTTGAGACTAAGGAATTAGAAATCAATTATCTTCCTACTGATTTGCAACTCGCAGATATGTTTACCAAACCTTTGGATTTCAATAGATTTATTTCTTTGCGTAAGTCGATAGGTATGGTTTGTTCTGAATAAACTCTTTGACTTGCATAGTTTTTCCCTTTGTCCATTTGAGACAAAATGGGGGAGAAATTTGAGTCTTATGAGTTCACTTCTTTTGTACACATTCTAATAAGCTTGATCTTAGTGATTATTTGCAGGATTCTGTACAGTTATTCTCAACAGGTGTAATAGGGTAGTGAATTTTAATTAGTTGAGTTATATAATTTTCTTTTCTATGAAATGGGTAGATAGAATTTTTGTATAGGAATAAGTTCTTTCCTTTTTTCTTTGTAACCCTACGAGTCCAAGATGACTCAAAGGAGATTTTATCTCATATTTCCAAAGGGGGAGATTGAAGCACCTTATACTCTTGACTCACTTGAGTCTAAATTGTATAAGTGCTCATCTAGTTTGGAAATAGTGGTAAAATTGAGTCCCTTCCCTAGATACCAAAGAGCCTCAGATCTTCTATACAATTCATTCCTCTTATTTGATTGATCAAAGGTATATTCACAAACACTCACACACATAAGGACTGCATACATGGGTCATATATTGCATAAATTGGTTGTGTGTATGTTGTGTGTCTTAATTTTCCTTAAAACTTGTTTTAATAATTTTTTGGGAATTTTTAATGTTTTTAAAAATGCTTTTTTCTTAATTAAAATGGGATTAAAATGTTTTGGGGTCAATCTGTAAATGCTGATTGTTGGTTTTATTCCAATAAAGTTTACTTGGGTAGAAACCGAAAGCGCTTGAGACATTAAGGGTGTTTGTTTAATTTGTTTGAGATGCACGTGTGAGGTTCGATATTAGCCCTACACCTATCGCCCTTCTACTAGTTAGATTTGTGTTTCTTTTACGAGAGAAAACCGTTATTCATTATCAGCCCTTGGATTGATCTTATCAACGCTCTGAATGCGTCCAATCCCAATCCCTGTGAAACTCTCTTAGCCGATCAGAAAGCGTTTAACCCACTGCTTCTCTTAAACCGTTAGATGAAAGTCAAAAGGCCAAGACTAAATCTCAGCCCTTAGATTCATCTCAGCCTTCTTGATCCTTCTCAGCCCTCTATAAAAGGAGGCTATCCCTCAGCCTTTGAGAGACTTTTGCCACTTCATTTAATTCGAGTGAGAAGAGAGAAGAGAGAGAAGACAGAGAGAAAGTGAGAGAAACTAATAGAAACCCTAATTCGTTCAAACACCTTTTCAAACCCTAAACCTTTTTCCAAAAACAAGTTTACACCAAACACCATCCCTGAGTGTTTCAGAGTTTTTGAGTGTTGGTTTGAAAGATGTTTCGTGGTTTTACCTCTTTGTTTTAAAATCTTATGTCCAACTTAAACATTAGGTTAGATCTGTATTTCTATTTCATAGAAATCATAGATCTGGTCATTTTATATTATATTACACTTAGATCTGCATTCTTAGCTTCTCGCCTTGAGAAATCTTTTGTTGATTATTTTCTATAAATGTTTTCATCTTCAAAATCAACAAAATCACTTTTTGTTTCTAGTTCTTTGGAAACAAGACCTTTGACCTAGTTGGAATCACACTTAGCGGTTTTCAATTTCAAAAATAGTTTCAAAACCCTGAAATTGATTAAGATCTTGAATCGTCTTCCAAGAAAGATAGCCGTGGATTCCGGGATCATTTTAAAGGTCAAATAAGGTTTTACTTTCCTAAGAAGAGAGAAATTAAAAGTCACAGCATATAGATCTTATTTGTAATTTGCTAGGACTATTTGTATAAATAAGCGTGAGTGTGAGTGCATGCATGTGTTAGAGCACCATCACAAACACTCACACACTACAACACTGAAAGTGTTGGTAATAAGATCTTGAAACAAGAGTCAACGTAAAGACTGGAACAAAGTGGAAGTTAGCAAACTGGTAGAACCACATCAGTAATCAAAACTGCAGAGAAGTTAGAAGGAAACCAATGGGTACATTCCTAAACTTGTATAGGACTGATTTGTGTGCATGTATGTTATATAGTTTGTAACTGATATATTTTGTTTTAGCGTATTTTTTGGTTTGTGACTTAGAAGTCACCGTGGATGTTTCCTAAGTTGGGTGAGGTTTTACCACGTTAAAAATCTCTCGTCATTAATCTTTCTACATCTTCTCATCTCATTCTTGCTGGTGTGCTGGTGTGCTGTTTTATCTTTTCATTTTTGTTTTTCAAAACCTTTTAACAAATCTTAAACTGGTCTCGTGCATGTTTTATTAAACACATCTTGTGATTAACCTGATTTGATCTAAATAAAATAGTTTCCTCAAAAAACAGTTCGGAGTTACTTAAATAGTTTAATCTTGTATTAAACGACTTTAGTAACTGTTTTTCACTAAAAATATAAATACCTATTAAATTTTATGTTTGGAAATTTTAAAAAGATAGAATATGAAATTATTTCATGTCAAGAAGTGTTACATACCAAAAAAATTATAGTGAAATATTTTAAATAATAATTATTTTAACCAAAATGTACATCAATAATAACATTTAAACATACATAAGATAAGAAAGTTAACTTTGAATTTAATTAATCAATCTTTTTAGGGCTATTTTCTATAAAAATGAATCCATTATAGGATTTATAGCTTATATAAAACAATTCCCTTACACCGCGATAATACTAAATGATACTCCATTGGGGGGTGACAATTTTAAAAATGACATGAAATTTCGTGTTCTTTGAATATTTCTTACACAAATTCACGTATTATTTTTGTCAAAATTACAAGTCATGTTAGGCGTTTTAGTGAGTTTGGTTGCATTTTAATTGGTTTATCGTGTCTATTTGTATATAATTTAATGTAAAACTTTAGCAATCGTGTTAGTCGGGTCGTGCTTTATACGATTATTATTTGTTCTAGATAAAAAAAATTCGAATTTGCACCATATCCTGTTTGTGCTCAAAACTCTTTTCGTTTCATGTCGATCGAAAACACGACCCATATACATGAATGAACTTAGTCCATATTTTTTATTTTGTAAAATACCCTAATTTTCCCCACTCCGTACAATAAAAATCATGATACCTCTGACAAACGCCCGATTCCTGAGCTACATATGACATTTCATAGTGTGTTTCAGTTGGGTTTTAGCCATTCCAAAGGCTTTTTAATCATAAATTATAACCATCTTGCTACATGAGGCAATTATCACTGATTATTCAAATATTAAGGCAACAAATTATAAGAGATGAGATTTCATTTTACTTTTATAGACAACAAATTACACCATTTATAAGTATATGAAGAAATAAAATCAGCTACAAGACATTTATCAAACATCAAATACTTAGCAAATTAACAAAAATGTATGATTAAATAAGTCCACTACTCATAAACAAAAAAGTCCACATGTATGTGAAGAGACAGAGATAGATAGAGAGCACCAACCACCACAATGATCATTCCATTTGTTCATCGCCAACCTATAGACCGATTACCCCAACCACTTGCATATTGAATGGATCTGAAAAAGATAATGAAGTTTTTTGACTATATGCATATACAATTGTATGTATATATTGAAATAAAATTCAATTACTGTTGGTAAACAAATTAGAATATACTCACATAATTCCTTATGTTGCTATAAAATGGGTTGAATCTAAAGAAATCAAAAGGAAAAAGTAGAGAACAAACTAAAAACAAATATAGGTGTTAAAAATAAGACTATAGTACCGTGTAATGCTAAAGGATTCTACAAAAAATATGTGGTGGAAAATGTCGAGGAAAATTAGGGATTGTGATATTCACTATCTATAAGATAACAAATATTGAAGAGACTACATGTATCAATAAGTTACATTCATTTATAGATTTGGACTTAAATGGATAAACGATTGGGGGATAGAGATGGAAAGGGAAGGATAAAGGTAGTGCGAAAAGTGAAGTTGAATGGGAGCAGAAATATGACAGAGCAAAGAAACGGAGATAGATGTAATGATACTGAATAGATGTTAGATTTAATTAGAGTTTACACGTGGAACATTTACACATTTATAAACGGGGACATTATTTTTAAATATATATATTAGATTAAATGGAACTTTAGGTATGAAGTCATTGTGGAGAAGAACGAAGGAAATAGAAAACTAAAATAAATTAAAAAGTGAGGTCATGTCAACGATATTAGCAAAATTTGAATGATGTGAAATAATGCATTAAAAAATAAAGTTTCAAGTAAAAATAAAAAAAGAAAGGGGAGCTTGATAGATAAGTCATGTTTACATGATATATTTTTTAATAAGTTCTATCATAATTTTTTTTCCTTAATAGGTTCAGTTTGTACATAAAATAAATATTTACTGTATGCTTACAAATAAAACCTATTAGAAGAAAAATCTTTTTTTATGAGACCCGTTGGAACAAGCAAAAAAATGTTATGACTTGAAAAGGATTGATCGGTAAAAAAAATCATAAGAAAATGCCCTTAAAAATAAAGGGAGAAATAAGGAATGGTGAGGCGGTAAAATGGTTAAAGTGCACTAACCTAATCTTGAAGCTACCCGGTTTTGCACTTTAATAGCGCTACTTGAATGTGAATCCAACGCAGAGGATGTAGGTATATAGATATTAGCCTTCTGAGTGTTAGAATCTGACATAATTTTGAGATCCACCCGCACCTAACCTACCTACACACTGATTATCGTTTGTACTTTTTTTGATACCTGTTTTCGATCCAAGACAAGATGTTGTTCGGCTCACCTCCTAGTAACTAAATTAATTCTTACATTCATACAGATAGATACAATTGCTTTGCTGTATATTTTAAGGCCTCATACCCAGTGATGGATCCAGAATTTGGAGTCAAGTGGGGCAAAAAGTTCTGACGAACCCCAAGGGTTTGGGGGCGGGAGCCCCCGAGACCATTTTTTGGGGGTTGTTTTTACTTTTTTTTGAAATTATTAACCCTAAAAATATTGAGATATTAATTAACTAAATTTGGATTTCTACTTTGTTTCTGAATTTTTTTTAGGATAATTCTATGCTGACACATAAAAGTAGACACATTTTGTAGACACACTGATGTCTCGCATTGGCATTGGCTAGTGTCTAGGGTCCACGCCAGTGGCACCCATGTGAAGCCCAGACACTAACCAATACGAATGCGACATGTCAACGTGTCTACAAAATGTGTCTACTTTTGTGTGTTAGTGTAGAAGGACCCTTTTTTGGTAATTAAATGTATTAGAAACAGAGAACCAATATACAAAGCAAAAAGGCCAGAGGGTCAACTAGAAACAAGCATCTAGAGACCAAAACCACAACACTTAGTCATACATAAGAGAATTGGGTAATCCCCATAAATTACACGTCATCCAATTGGAGTAGGATCTTCAAAAATTCTTCCATCTGGTAGTCTTGCCTTGCACCATCTCCTCAATGCTCCTTATCACCTTGTTTGCTGTAGAGTGGCCCCTATTGTGAAGTCTGCTATTCCTTTCATGCCAGAGACAGTAGATAGTGGCAGAGAAGGTGGTGGTTTTAATCCAAGAGTTAAGGTTCCTCCCTTTACTATCAGCAGCAGCTCTTCTTAACTCATTATCCCAACTCTCCACAGCTCTATAAGACTGGTTACGAAAGAGAATCTCATCCCAAACAGTTTTGGAAAAAGGGCATTCCATTAATATGTGCTTGATAGTCTCAATTCCAGAGTTACACAGCATACAGGAATTATTCTCAACAAGCCCCCAATCGATGAGCTTATCTTTAGTCACTAAAGCCTTTCGGCAAGCAAGCCATAGTATAAAAGAACACTTGGGAATGCACAACTTGTTCCAAACCAGCCCATGCCAATGAGACTCATTGCCCCTTGGACAGATGGTGACATACTCAGAGGAAATGGAGAAGTTGCCAGTCCTATTAGGGGCCCATGTCACTTTATCAGTGATCAGCGGATATATAGGAGGCAGGGGAGAGTTCTTGATGTCATTAAATTCCCACGTAGTGGAAGCAGGCCATATCCAATTGTACCCATTAATGAAGTCAGAGACCATAGCCTTGGAGTTGCTAGCAGCATCATAAATAGTTATGTCCCCAAAAAGAGGTTGAAGAGGGCCAAGATGGTGCCAATTGTCATTCCACATAAAGGTATTCCTACCATTTCCAGTATTAACCTTAAACAATAGTCTACAATCCTCTCTAGCTTTGAGAATTTTCCTCCAGCTCCATGAAGAGTCTTGAGGAATGGGGATTGCCCATATGCTTCTACCTTTAATTTTATAGGTATGACACCATTTGACCCAAAGACTTTCCTTCTTATTGAAGAGGTTCCAAAGGTTTTTCATAATTGCAGCCTTGTTCCAGTGAGTCAAGCTTTTTATCCCCAACCCTCCCTCCTTTTTAGGCATGCACACATCATCCCATGACACTTTAGCACCACTGTGCTTGAGCTCAGGACCAGACCATATGAAGTCTCTAATACATTGCTCAATAGCCCTGACCACGCTTTTTGGCAAAATAAAGATAGAAGACCAATAGATTTGGAAGCTAAACAAAACAGTGATAGCAAGCTGCAGTCTACCTGCATAGCTCAAGAATCTAGTGGTCCAGCTCTTGACTTTTTTGGTAATTTTATCAATAAGAACCATACAATCCCCATGCTTGAGTCTGGTTGAGATGAGGGGAACTTTTAAGTACTTGAAAGGGGGTTGTTGATGGGAGATACCCAGGGTAGAGGACATAGCATTGATAGTAGCAGTATTAACTCCAGAATAGTAGAAGTTACTCTTGGAGAGATTGGGGGATAGCCCACTGAATTCAGCAAATTCAGTAAGTGTATCCTTGATACACTCAATAGAGGAAAGATCACCACTTCAAAACACCACCAGGTCATCAGTAAAACACATATTATTGATGTTAGCCTCTTTGCACTTGGGATGAAAGGTAAAGGATGTCCTACTAGTGTACTTATCAAGAGTACAAGACAGAGCCTCCATAACAATAAGGAAAAGAAATGGAGATAGGGGATCCCCTTGTCTCAACCCCCTTTTGCCTTCAAATAACCCATTCAGGGACCCATTCATACTGATAGAGTACCAAACAGAAGAGACACATGCTTTAATCCAATATATAAATCTGGTAGGGATGTTAATTTGGGCCAGAATGTCAAGAAGAAAATCCCACTCCACTGAGTCATAAGCCTTCATGATGTCAATCTTAACTGTGCACTTTGGGGGGCTTGAGTCCCTATGGTAATTTCTCATAATCTCTTGCAGCAGCAGGATATTATCAGTAATGGATCTCCCATGAACAAAGATAGCTTGACTATTGTTAATAAGGAGAGGCATTAGAGGTTTAAGTCTAAGGGTGAGAATCTTAGAAATGCACTTATAGATTGTATTGCAGCAGGCTATAGGTCTAAAATCAGCCATAGTGTTTGGGTTAGGAATTTTGGGGATCAAGGCAAGAGAGGTACTATTCCACTATCTGGGCATGTAGTTATGGTTGAAGAACTGAAGAGCAGCAGCTATCACATCATCACCCATAACATCCAAATTTTTCTTGAAGAAACCAGCACTATAACCATCAGGCCCAGGGGCTTTGTTGGAAGCAATGGAAAACATGGCATTTTTAATTTCAAGAGCAGTAATAGGGGCGGTCAGGGCATGGCAATGAGAAGGATCCAACTTTCTCTTCATCAGCATAGGAGGGGTAGTAGCACCCCTCCCCTTCCTACCAAGAAGATTGGTAAAGAAATTAATGGCCTCTCCATTAACTGCCTCAACACCTTCAATAACATCTCCTCTAGCATTTTGGATACATAAAACCTTTCTTCTAGAGGTGTTAGCTTTGACTTTGTTATGGAAGAAGTTGGTATTCATGTCTCCAAGATGCAGCCAGTTGATTCTGGATTTTTGTCTGTAGTAGGCCTCTTCAGCAGCACGAAGAGAGCAGCACAGCTTAGAACACTCCTGCTCCTCAATTCTTAGCAAGCTATTAGAACCATCACTGTCCAGGTTAGATTGGATGAGGTCCAGATTGCCTTTAGTGATCCTCACTCTCTCAGAAATGTTGGAGAAGAATTTGTGGTTAAGGGATCTAAGGTGAGGCTTGAGTCTTCTAAGCTTATGCGAAAGGTTGGCCATAGGAAACAGATTGCAATCCACACTCCAAGAGGTCTCAAGGATGGGACTAAAATCAGAATGTTTCATCCAGTAGTCAAAGAACTTGAAAGGCTTAGGCTTGCTGATCTGGTTGAGGAAAGTAATGACAATAGGGCAATGATCAGAAACTCCTGGGCATAAGTAATTAGCATTGGAATCAGGGAAAGTTACACTCCATTGAGGGTTGTTCAACACTCTATCTATTCTAGTTTGGGTGCACTCCATACCATTAATTTTATTACTCCAAGAGAACCAAAGGCCATTGGATAACATATCATCCATCATAATGTCAGATAGACAATTATTGAAGTCAGCAACAGCCCTAACATCAATCCCTAACCTGCCACATTTGTCCTCATTGCTTCTCACAGTGTTGAAATCCCCCATAATAATCCATTGGCTATTAGCAAAGAAGCTGTGATTTTGTCTAAGAAAATTCCAAAGAGGGACTCTATCATTTGAGAGATTGAGCCCATAAACAAATGAAGCAAAGAAAAAATTATTAGTTCCCCAAAACTTAATCTTGCAAAATACAGCCTGGTGATGGGAGTGAAGGATTTCCACTTCAAACATGTTGGGGTCCCAGGCTAAGATAACTCTAGCCACACCCCCATTAACCGGGCAATTGTGGCTGTAATTCCAGTTCCAAAAACTGCTAGAGGCCACATTGGCAATATGGCTTCTTCTAACTTTTGATTCAAGGATACACACAAGGCTAAGGTTATTATTATGGATCAACCTTTTAACTTCCTGTTGCTTGTGAGGGGAATTCATTCCCCTAATGTTCCATAAAGCAATCTTGGTCATGAGGTTTGATTTTTGTTACCCCCCTTCCTCTTCTTCTTCCCCTTAGATGAATTAGGAGTGACATTATACTTGTTTTTGTTAGCGAGCTCATCCACAGCTTTGATTTTGAGCACAATACCAGCAGGCAGAGGGGTGAGATCATCATTGTGGTCCTCCATGTCCTTATCCATCAGAGCTTCAAATGAGTTGGTGGAGGTGGCTCTGGGGGATTTAGGCTTGGGATTGGGGGTGTATTCTAGGTTAGGCTTGGTTAAAATTGTTGGTTCAGTAACAGCATTGGGACATGGTTCCTTTTGGACAGCTTTAGTCTTGCCAACAACTGGTACCCAATCCTCAGAGTTGGGTTCCACTGCTGATTTAGGAATGCTTTCCCCTTTCAATCCCTTATCAATCTTTGTTCACTTTGCAATGTTATGGCCAAACACAACGCAATGACCACAAGAATGAGGCATAGCTTGGTATTCAATTTTGATCTGAGTAATTTCCCCATTTTCCATTTTTAGATCAATGGAAATAGGGTACTTCTTTTGAGGCTTAATTTCAACACATATACGGGCATAGTTAATTCTCCTCATTTCTTCAGTGACAGAGTCAGCATAAATAAGCACACCAACTGCGAATGTGATATAACTAAGGCCCTCTTCAGTCCAGAATTGCATGGGAACATTATAGAACATGACCCAAACAGGAACTCTAACAATATCTTCTTTAGAAAAGTTGCAGTCAGGATACCATTTCTGCAAGATAATGGCATTACAAAAAAATGCCAAGGACCATTTTCCACCACCTCATTCCTACCATCCTGGTTGTCAAACATGAAAATGTAGTGGCCTTGGTCATTAGCTATCACCTTGTTTAGCCCATACTTATCCCAGTATCTGTGGGCAATATTCTTAACTAGGGAGTAGGGAAGAGTTTTGCCTAGAAAGAATCCCACACTCGCACATTCCATCTGGGAGTAACCAAGCTTAGCCACATCTATCGGGGGGTTAACTTGAATCCTATCATCAACAATAGTAGGTTTGTGGTATTTGAGATTAAATTTAGGATCCTTCTTTGGTTCATTCCTGTCAGTGATAACTGACTTCCAAGACTTGATTGGTTGCTTCAGTTCTTCCTTGTTTCCTCTAGATTCCTTCTTTGCTCCATCTGTACTTCCCTTGTTTTCCCCCTCCTCTGATAGCTTCAGAGTTGGGATAGCCTTACTGTTAGAACTTTTATCAGTCTGTTCATCCAGAGTTTTCATCGAATACCTGGCGTGCATGATGTCCTCATGAGTTAGACCCATACTTTGGATGAATTTGGCATATGCCATTTTCTCCTTGTTCACTTCTATCAGCTTGTCATCATTGGGAGTAGCTTCGTAGTGGACTTCAGCAATTACAAGTTGTCCTTCTTCCATTTCCATCATAGCAGTAGCACAACCATCTTCAATGAGGGGAACCGAGTTAGTTAGATCATGTTGAATAGTGGTGGGCACTCCAGCTACCGATGTGGAGACATCCTTAGTACTGGACGTACCTACAGCACCAGGATGGTTGCTCTGGGTGGTCTTAATGCTTGGGTTAGGTTTAGACATGGCTGGTTATATGGATGGTGATTGGGGAAGGGAGGTGTGTTTGGCTAAAAGGTTTCTAGAGAGAAGGAGGAGCATTTCTAAAAGGGAGTCTTTTAATCTTAGAAGGACCCTTTTTTTTATAATATTTCAACATAATATTTCCCTAACAGTTTTTGTTGTCTCATCTTTTTCGTTTAAAAAAATCTCTATGACTTTCTTTGTTTACAACAATTTCAGACTAGTTTTACACATAAATTTACACACAATCTAGGGCAACACATTATACATAAAAAATAATAACTGACATATCATTTTTTACGTACATAAAAAAAAGACCACATATATAAAATAGACATTTTATTTTAAAATACCAAATATACCACATATATCAAGCAGGAGTGAGACTGAGTTAAAATGCACATATAAAAAATACCTAAATATGCACATATACAAAAATCACATATAAAAAACATGAATAGCACATCAAAAAACATGCTTACGTATAAAAAACATGAATTGCATATATCACATATATACCTGAATCAGGTGAGCTGAGCGTGAGGTAATGTGTGAGACCGAGTGTGAGAGAAGAGCAGCAGTCCGGTGAGCTGATCGGAGGGATGTCGGATCTTTGCGATTCCAATCTGGGTTCCCAATATGAGTTTTTGGGTTTCAAGGTTGTTTGAGAGAGATTCTGACTGTTTGGTTTCAAGTTAGGTTATCTCTTTAGGTTTTTAAAACTTCCGCTATTTTCAGATTCGCCCTTGCCCCAAAGTTTTGAAGTTTTACACATAGGTCTAAAAAATCAAAGTTGAACAGGGGCGACCGCCCCTGTTCGGCCTAGTGTGGCTCCGAGAAAAGAGAGAGACACAGAGGAAGGAATAAGGAGTCCATATGTGTTCTCGGTGAAAAACTCAAGGACTCACATCACAAATCCCACCAAGCGTAGATTAGAAGACGAGGAACAAGTCTATGCCAATTTCATCAACGGATCAGAATATCATAATCGAGGCAAGTGTTTATTGCTTTCTTTCTTTAGTAATAATTGTGCTCATGTTAGACTAGGTAATTACCCCATAAATATGAAGATGAATATTGGTGAAAATTTGGGAGAATTGATCATAAATTAGGAATGATTTGAATAAAGTTTGATTCCTTCGTGTAGATAGGATTATGTCCACGAGATTATGATAATTTTATGATTCAATCTGGGCTTAATTTAGAGTTTTGTATATAAATTTGAGAATTATAGTTTTTGATATTTTAATTTGGGAATTTTGATTTTATTAATGATTAATGATGATATATTGTTGGAAATCATGTATAGATGTTAGGTAGTTGATGGAAATTGAATGATTGGTATTTGGGTTGATTATTTTAGAGGTTTTAGGGTTAAAAAAATGGTGAAAAATGAAATTATTAAGGGTGTAGAACGTAACAGGTGTGGTGGGGGAGAAGACTGCTGAATCTCGTTCGAACGAGATTGAGCTTCGTTCGAATGAGAAAGCTGATGTTGTCCGAACGACATCTGACCTCGTTCGAACGACAGGTCCAAAAATTTTGAGAAATTTCGAGTTCAGTCTAATTCAAGTTACACGGTTATTTTGAGTGAGGAAAACTGTCAGTTGATGAATTTAGTATAGTGCATAATTGTTAAGAGGTAATTGTATAATGATACATTAAATATTTGGAAAGGTGAGATAACTTGAAAATTTCAAGAGAGAGATTATTTGAAAGAAATATGCTATACATAGAAATGAGAGAATGATACGTATGGAAAGTATATGTTCTGGTTGGGTGAATACCTATTGATTTTAAATAGGATGTGTCCATACCTATTATATATTGTGTGTATATCATACCTACACTGCTTGCTATCGGGAGGAGGTTTTGCACAATGGACTATTTTATCCTAGGTGATCCAATGGGGGATACTTGACATGTACCCAGAGCATATGAACTTGGATACGTGTTATATAATATGTACGATAGTTTCGACGGTTGAATTGGAACATAGGTATGTGCGTGATCCATTTGGTTGGTGAGTATGCTCGCTTCCAATATTTGTGTTATGGGATTTATGGTTCGTGGGAGACGCCGAGCCAACTATCCTTTATGCGGTGAGAGATGCATCGGGACATGATAGCAGAGTATGCATTGCGCCAAGTGGTCTTAACCAAGGAGTGCAGTATATATATATATATATATATATATATGTGTGTGTGTGTGTGTGTGTGTGTGTGTGTGTGTGTGTGTGTGTGCTTGTGATTATGTCTACTGTGTATAACTAGTAGATATAGTAATAATAATAATTGTTTTGCGCCAAGTGGTGTTAACCAAGGGGTGCAGGTGTAGTATACATATATAGGGATGGTATGACTATATATATGAATAAACTTGGGAAAATGCTACTGTGTGAAATTTGTAGATATAGTAATAATGAGAAATAAAATAATCTTAGTTGGTAAAAGATTTAACCGGTCGGACGGTGAATAATGATGTTTAGTTATGGGGGATAAACTATTTCAACAACGTATTCTATGGGCAATACAGATATACTACTAGTGGCGTAGATGAAGGTATGGTGACTTTGAACTAGTTAGGCTGGGTAGCATAACTAATAGGGGTAGATGTACGTTAGGCGTGCACAATAGATTAGAGGTGAGAATCTCATGTGAGAGTTCGAAATTGACATGCACATAATACTTGCTTCATTGCAGTTTTAAATACTTGCTAAAATAAATATTTTTACAACTCGGGTTCTGACCAGTTTCTTGCTATTCTCCTCTCTTTTTCTATATATATATATATATATATATATAGTTTATCAGGTTCCCAGGCACAGGGTCGCCACCAGACTTAGACGCATGGATCATTTGGCGAGATGCAGTTGTTGTGTAAGCTATAGGTTATTGAGATTAGACGCTTCCATATTTCCATTCAGTTCTAGTTCAGACATCTCAGTTAGGGCATGTGTCGCCCGCTTCCAGTTTAGTTATTCAGAGATAGTACTTTTCTTAGTAGCATTTCTTCTCTTGTTGGATTGAGTAGTATTACACTTTTGGTTTGAGACTTTGAATTGGAATGTTTTATTCAGTCTTATTTAATTCAGTAGTTGTCTCCTATTCGGTATTTATTTTATTCTGGTGGAATCTAGATAGCTTTTGTTTTAAATATGAAAATTTATTAACGAATTATTTGTATGCAATTAAAATTAAATGTTTTGACATTAAGCTTAATTATTTATTAGGTGATAAATGAAATAAATTAATTTCGACACTGATGCTAAGAATGAACCAATCAGTCACTTCGGTTTAGTTTAATAAAGGACTGATCACCCGGTATTTAATTAGGCGGGGTGTCACGACATCAAGCAGAGAGAGGGCAGGCTCTTTAATTTTTCCAAGGGAAAATACAAGATCTTTGGTTATTCATCCCACTGAATAGTGGCTACTGAGGATTAACACACAGACATTGTCTGCTCTGAGCCCATACAGACATTCATTTGCATGAGGATGGTAAGTGCAAGTGAGCTAAGCATTTCGATTTTGTTTTGGTAAAATCCAACTTTTCTCGCACTTGTTTAAATGTTATATCCAAGTTATACTATCTTTTTCTTTCTTCCATTTTTATTTTTTGTGAATAACAAATGGAAATAATCTTTCAAATTGTATGATTGTGAAACTAATAAAATGTAGGGATTTTTTGACATAACCCCCACCTTTTAATATAATATTTGGCTTAACCATCACTTTGTTAATCTCTTTGACATAACCTCTGCACAAGGGGGTTATCTAAAAATATTACATAAAAAGGGGGTTAAATCTAAGGATTTATTTGACTTTGCCCCTTATTTATAATGCCAAATTAGATTTAACCTCCTGTGTTGGGGGCAAAGTCAAAGAATTATGAAAATGAGGGGTTAAATCAATGTAGACATTAAAATTTGGGGGTTCAGTCAAAATGATCCTAAAATGTATTATGCAACCGTAGATGTCTTGTTTGATTTTTTGTTAGTAAGTAAATAATATCAAAATGCCTTTAGAGAATCATTATCTCTGTAACATATTATTGGTCAGGTCAACAAATTTTTATATTAAAAAAATGTTTACTACACTGGCATATAAAAATGATAATAAGGTATATAAATATGATAGAATCATAATATAGGCGGCATTGTTATTTTCAATGTTTTTTTGGTGCTGAATGAATAAATTATTTAATGGAGAGTTAATGGCAAGCTATCCTTTTTAGGATATGACTTCTCCTCTTACTGCACAAAAATTATAATTTGTTAATTTTTCCGATTTATCTTTCTTTCTCCCTTTTAAAAAATTGATTTGGATTCAAAATGTCAATTTTTAACTTCTAACTCGATGACATTTTTCATTAGGTAATGTTTCCGTGGAGATGTCTGCACATCTTCCAACTGGTTCCATATATGAGGAAGAAGATGGTAAGCCATTTGTATTCCATGCAATTCGTAACTCTCTCTTTCTGATGCAATTCAAGGAGCTGAATATGTTGAAGATGAACGCGGATCATGCACATGGGAGTGGAGATAAATTTACACAAGACCCTTTATCACTTTCTAGTGGTCCAATTACAAGACTTAGAGCAAAAATTTTAAGGAAGCTGATTAGGCATAAATTCTTCCCAATTTATCCATTAATTTAGGTACTTTTAGCACCTCGAACAAATTAATCGATTTGAATTTATCTCATAATCATGCTACTGACTAATCATAACGAGTACACCAAGTTTTTGGTATTTCGTAGTGATTTTACAGGTATTTGATGTCAAGAAATGGAAGAAGGAAACCGGAAGAATCAAGAAAGACAAGAAGGAAAGTCAAAAGGGCAAAAGTATAATTTCCACCTAAAATTCGGATGAGGTACCTAAAGAGAAGTTGAAGATATCACATTCATGAGCACACAGGAAGAAACGGAACCTCAATCGGAATCCCGGAACAAAAGATATGAGCAGTCAAAGTTGAGCAAAAAGTCAAACAGGCAGACCGGTCCGCCCCTGCCCCAGACCGGTCCGCATTGCAAAACTCCAGTAGACCTCGGATCGAAGGCAAACCGAAGAAGGCGGAAAATAAAAGAACCAGCCCGCCTGGAAATAAAAAGAGCCAATCCGCTTGGGAGGCAGACCGGTCCGCCTAAGGCCCGGATCGGTCCGACTATCGAGATTTCCAAATCTTATCTGCTCCGAAAGAGACTCCTAGTGCAGCTGAAACTCTTGAATTATTGTAGGGTATAAAAACACATTTTTATTATTATTATAGGAACAGATAATTAGTGTAACTTCACTTACTTTTCCAGAAACCCTAGTTTAGATACAGTTGGTTCTTTTAATCCCAAGATTGAAGCTTTGATCAGATTTCAGTAATTACAAGTAATTCCAGTTAATACTTCGAGTGATTTGGTAAGATTAGTAAGTAATTTCATCTATTTAATTTTGTTTTACATCATTCTACCAATTTTTCATAGTTAATCATGTTTTTCTACAAATCAAACACTGTTTTCATTACTTTCAGCATGCTAGGCAAGATTTTCTAAGGTCGGGATACATGAACCCAGCCTGCTGTGTTAGTTACGTGTGTATAAAATTAGTCCTCTGAATTTAGTGATTGATTACAACTGTATTGCATAGGAACACAACAATTGTAGATCTTTATATCTCGTTTGCCCCTGGGTAACCAGGATGATTTAGTTTGCAATTCGAGTGTGACTATCGCGATACCGATTTACTCGTCCTCAGATTAAGTATGACGCGGGCTTGAGCCTCGTATACGTAATGCTTGGGAGTACTAAATTCCAGGTCAAATTAATGAGTTAAAATTACGATTAATATTATAACTGCAATACACTAGGGTTGGGGGATTGTATTCCCGTCCTGCTTTTCTCATCATTTAGTTCAAAAGTTTCCAATCATTTTTCATTCATATTCTAAGTAATTTAGTGTAATTGCATTTCTCATAATTTCATAATTGCATTTAGTATAATCATTCCCAAAACCAAATCATTTTCTCTTTTTCTTTTTAGAGTCAAAGTTAGGATTCCTCCGTTTTTTCCCGTCGTCACAACTTCGTTGTCTTTTTCCCTGAGGATCGATACCCGACTTGTCGGATTATTATTTGAGCGACAGGCTTGCACTTGAGCTTAGAGAGTACGCATTTCTGAGACACATTTTCGGTCGCGTCAGAAGCACTTATTGGGCTGATCCAAGAGAAGACTGATTCTGAAAAGATGGAGACCAAGATGGGACCAAATGATAATCAACGCTTAGTCCATGTCATTAACACAATTTGGGGAACTAATTATCATGCAAAAACGTGACCATCATGTTCACACCATAAATGGGCATGAATTTACCTATTTTCAAGGTTAATAAATGGGGGATGAATCTAGTCTTGGTTGGTTATCTTTAAATACATTGAACTTAGTACATTTAGTCATATTTTGTTGTTTTCCAAGTCCAAGAGGCCTAAAAAATGTGGGAACTTATTTACTTTGACAATTGTGTTGTTTTAATGCTGTATTTATTTCATTTCCTATTCTTGGAGGGTTGTTCCAAGTATAAATGAGGGGAGTTACGAATTTTGTAAGGACTTTTTGACATAAACTACTATTATTGTGAGGTATTTTTGTTCCTCTTGGTTCTTAAGTAAACTTTTTGAACTTATCAAGTTAATCTTGTGGCGTTCAAATAACCAAACTTATCACTTTGATTCGTGAGAGATTCTTGGGTTTCTTGGTGCGGCGTTTTAATCCTGTGTAGTCTTGGTTCTTATCTTACTGGGTAACGGGTCAAGGCTCAACAAACTTTGTTTATACAATCTTGGGTTCTTTAACCATCATTGTTATTGGGTTTCATCATAATTGTTGGCGGGGTTCATATCATTTGGTATCAGAGCCTATTTCTAAGGCAAGTTTGACTATTCTTTTTTTTCTTGTTTCCTCCTTTAGAGAAAAAAAGAAAAGAAAAAAAAAAGAGGGGTTTTAGGAGGTGAGAAACAAGATTGAAACACAAAAGAAATTGTATGCATTCTTTTCTTTTCGTATTGCTGAAACCTTAGAAACTGTGTGATTCATTCAATTTTTTTTTCTCCCGCAATCAAATTCCTTACCTTGTGATGAGTTTTGGTTGCTCCTCAATCTGAATTGCTGGTGGTTAATTTGAATTTGTTTATTGAGTTCGATTAAGAACTAAAGAGGACACAAAAGAGTGGAAAAAGGCAAGAGAGTGTGAGATCATAAAAGGGTAGCCATTTTGAGTGAAAACACGAGTGCGAGTGAAACATGCGAGGGAGTGCTTGTGAGGTTTCTAATATTTTTGCAGACTCTAAACATGTCCAATATTCGAGAAGAAGACACAACCGAAGAAGTTCAACAACCATCTGTTTCGAACCTTCAAATGCAAGCATTGATAGGGGAGATGAGGCTTATGTTGTGGGCTGAATTGGAACCTATTCAAGAGAGGTTGGATAGGGTAGAAGAAGGAACGCCTAGGGGGCAACAACAAGACATTCCCAATAGGCAACAAGGAGGGTGTGTTCCATGGAGAATTGTTGAGGAAGAAGTAGAGTTGGTGGAGGGGTTTGATGTACCAAATGTGAATCGCGACAGGTTTGGGCGTGGTTATGAGAATAGAGATGTTAGGATGGCTAGACCTAGGAGGGATAATGATTTAGGAAACATAAAGATTAAAATCCCATCTTTCCAAGGTAAAAATGATCCTGAAGCTTATTTGGAGTGGGAAACTAAAATGGAGATGGTGTTTGATTGTCACAACTATTCAGAGATAAAGAAAGTTAAGTTGGCTGCAATTTAATTCAACGAATAGGCCATTATTTGGTGGGATCAATTACTGATTAATAGGAGGAGGAATAGAGATCCACCCATTGACACTTGGGAGGAGATGAAAATGCTTATGAGGAGGCAATTTGTACCCAACCACTACTATAGGGGTTTGTTTCAAAAATTGCAGAGATTAACTCAAGGTTCCAAGTGTGTGGATGAGTATTACAAGGATATGGAGGTAGCTATGATCCGAGCTAATGTGGAAGAGGACCGGGAAGCCACCATGGCTAGGTTTTTGCACGTTTTAAACCATGAGATTGCTGATATAGTCGAGTTACAGCACTATATTGAGTTATCGGATATGGTGCATCAAGCCATAAAGGTGGAGGAACAACTCAAGCGAAAAGGGTTAACAAGGAAGGGACAATTTGTGTCTACCAATAACGCATGGAAGACAACCCCTAAAAAGAGATGAGGATGTACAAAATAAGCCAAAATTTTAACCCTTTAAGAATGCCAAGTCAGCAACAACCACAACTTCAAGTAACACCAATACTTCTACTTCTAAAACACGTGATATTAAGTGTTTTAAATGTCAGGGACGAGGTCACATAGCCAGCCAATGTGTAAACAAAAGGGCGATGGTAATCAATGCGCAAGGAGAGCTTGAGTCGGAGAATGAAAAAGAAGTAGATGATGACATTCCACCTTTGGAAGACATTGATGATGAGCAAAATGCTGTTGTTGGAGATTTATTTGTAACAAAGAGAGTTCGCAATGTGCAGTTGAAGGAAGAAGAATGTAACCAAAGGGAGAACTTATTCCATAATAGGTTCTTCGTAAATAACAAAGTTTGCAGCATTATTATTGATGGGGGGAGTTGCACAAATGTGGTCAGCACTGATTTAGTGGAGAAATTGGCATTAACAACCTTGAAACATCCCCGCCCTTATCGACTTCAATGGCTGAATGAAAGTGGTGAAATAAAGGTGACGAGGAAAGTGTTGGTGGCATTATCCATTAGCAAATATGAGGATGAGCTTCTTTGTGATGTGGTTCCTATGCACGCATGCCATTTATTGTTAAGGAGGCCATGGCAGTTTGATCAAAAGGTAACGCATAATGGGTTCACAAATAAGTATTCTTTTACTCTTAAAAATCAACCTATCACCCTTGTGCCATTAACACCCAAAGATGTTATGGAGGACCAACTGAAGTTGTAAAGGTAAAATGAAAAGAAGAGAGAAAAATAAAAGAAGACCGAAGTTGAGAAAAAAGAAATTGAGACAAAAAAAGTTGAAAAAAAATAAATTGAGAGAAAAGAAGTTGAGAAAAAAATCTGAAAATAAAGAAAGAGGGAAGAAATTCAATTACATTGCAAAAAAAGTGAGATCAAGAGAGAATTATCTTCACATCAACCTCTTATTGTACTCATGTACAAGGAGGCTCTTTTATGTACTAATGATTTGGTTGGTTCATTACCGAGCAATATTATTTCTCTTTTGCAGGAGTTTGAAGATATCTTTCCCGAAGAGGTACCTCATGCATTGCCTCCAATTAGAGGAATTGAACATCAAATTGATTTCATACCAAGTGCATCACTTCCAAACCGACCTGCCTATAGGACCAATCCAGAAGAAACAAAAGAGCTTCAGAGGCAAGTAAGTGAATTAATGGAGAAAGGGTATGTGCGGGAAAGCATGAGTCCTTATGCGGTTCCGGTACTGCTAGTTCCTAAGAAGGATGGGACATGGAGGATGTGTGTTGATTGTCGAGCTATCAACAACATAGCGGTAAAGTATCGTCATCCCATTCCTAGATTAGATGATATGCTAGATGAATTTCATGGTTCTTGTGTTTTTACAAAAAAATGATCTTAAGAGTAGATATCATCATATTAGGATGAAAGAAGGTGATGAATGGAAAACTGCCTATAAAACTAAATATGGCTTGTATGAGTGTTTAGTAATACCTTTTGGTTTAACTAATGCTCCCAGCACTTTTATGCGTTTCATGAACCATGTATTGCGTGCATTTATTGGCAGATTTCTAGTTGTATATTTTGATGATATCCTAATTTATAGCAAAAGCTTGGAAGAACATGTAGTACATTTGAAATCTGTTTTAGATGTGCTAAGGAAAGAAAAGTTATTTGCTAACCTCAAAAAGTGCACCTTTTGCACGGATAAGCTTGTGTTTCTTGGCTTCGTTGTTAGTGCTAAAGGAATTGAACTGGATGAGAAAAAGGTGAAAGCAATCCAAGAGTGGCCAACACCTACAACAATCAACCAAGAGAGGAGTTTCCACGGCCTAGCTAGCTTTTATAGACGGTTTGTACGTGATTTTAGTAGCTTGGACGCCCCTCTCATTGAGGTCATCAAGAAAAATGTGTCGTTTAAGTGGGGAAAGCACGAGAAAAGGCATTTAATCTGATCAAAGAAAAGTTAACTAATGCACCTTTGCTTGTTTTACCTAACTTTACTAAAACATTTGAAATTGAGTGTGATGCTTCAGGAATAGGTATTAGAGCTGTTTTGATGCAAGAAGGTCGTCCAGTCACCTATTTTAGTGAAAAGTTGAGCGGTGCAGCCCTAAACTATCCCACTTATGATAAGGAAATGTATTCTCTGGTGAGGGCTGTGGAAAATTGGCATCACTATCTATGGCCAAAGGAATTTGTGATTCACACAGATCATGAATCCTTGAAGCATTTGAAGGGACAACAAAATTTTAACAAATGTCATGACAAGTGGGTGGAATTCATTGAAACATTTCCTTATGTTATCAAATACAAGCAAGGTAAGGAAAATGTGGTGGTTGATGGGTTATCCAGAATGTATGCTCTACTTTCCATCTTAGACACAAAATTGCTTAGTTTTGAATACATTAAGGATTTGTATGAGCAAGATTTTGGTTTTAGTAATGTGTTAAAGGCATGTGAAAAAGTGGCATTTAAAAAAATTTATAGGCAAGATGGATTTTTATTTCGAGAAAATAAATTATGTGTGCCTATGTGTTTTTTGCGTGAATTGCTTGTGAGAAAAGCTCATGGTGGTGGTTTAATGGGTCATTTTGGTGTAGCTAAGACTTTAGGAATTTTACATGATCATTTTTTTGGCCTCATATGAAACATGATGTGGAAATAATTTGTGAGAGATGTATCACTTGTAGACAGGCCAAGTCAAAGTTGAAACCCCGTGGTTTGTACACCCCTTTACATATACCTAATGAACCTTGGACTGATATTTCTATGGATTTTGTTTTAGGTCTACCTAGGACTAAGAGGGTGAGAGATTCAGTTTTTGTGGTGGTAGATAGGTTCTCTAAGATGGCACACTTCATTGCATGTCATAAAACTGATGATGCATCGCATATAGCTGATTTGTTTTTCAAAGAAATTGTTAAGTTACATGGCATGCATAGGACCATTGTTTCTGATAGGAATGTAAAGTTTATGAGTTACTTTTGGAAGACTTTATGGGGAAAGTTGGGAACCAAGTTGTTGTTTTATACTACTTGTCATCCACAAACTGATGGCCAAACTGAAGTAGTGAATATAACTTTGTCTTCTTTGTTGCATGTTATCATTAAGAAAAATTTGAAAGCATTGGAGGATTGTTTGCCACATGTTGAATTTTCTTTTAATAGAAGTATACATTCTGCAACTAAGTTTTCACCATTTGAAATTGTGTTTGGGTTTAATCCATTATCACCTTTGGATTTAATTCCTTTACCTTTGAGTGAACAGGCAAACTTAGATGGCAAAAAGAAGGCTGAATTTTTAAGATTCATGAAAAGGTTGGAATGAACATTTAAAGGAGGATTGAATAATATGTCCATAAACCAACAAGGGACACAAGAAGGTAGTGTTTAAACTAGGAGATTGGGTTTGGTTGCACGTGAGGAAGGAACGTTTTCCAAGTAAACGGTGCTTAAAACTCCTACCTCGGGGTGATGGACCATTTCAAGTTTTGGAATGCATCAATGACAATGCATATAGGCTTGACTTACCAGGTGAGTACGGTGTTAGTACAAGCTTTAATGTTGTTGATTTATCTCCTTTTGATGAAGGTGATGATTTGAGGACAAATCCTTCTCAAGAGGGGGAGAATGATGCAATTCAAGGAGCTGAATATGTCGAAGATAAATGCGGGCCTGATCATACACATAGGAGTGGACATAAATTTACACAAGACCCTTTGTCACTTTCTGGTGGTCCAATTACCAGACGTAGAGCCAAATATTTTAAGGAAACACATATTTGGCTGATCCAAGAGAAGTGGGTTGATTCTGAAAAGATGGAGACCAAGATGGGCCCAAATGATAATCAAGGCTTAGTCCATGTCATTAAAGAAATTTGGGGAACTAATTATCATGCAAAAATGTGACCATCATGTTCACAGCATAAATGGGCATGAATTTATCTATTTTCAAGGTTAATAAATGGAGGATAAATCTAGTCTTGGCTGGTTATCTTTAAATACATTGAACTTAGTCATTTAGTCATATTTTGTTGTTTTTCAAGTCCAAGTGGCCTAAAAAATGTGGGAACTTATTTACTTTGACAATTGTGTTGTTTTAATGCTGTATTTATTTCATTTCTTATTCTTGGAGGGTTGTTCCAAGTATAAATTAGGGGAGTTAGAATTTTGTAAGGGCTTTTTGACATAAACCAATATTATTGTGAGGTATTTTTGTTCCTCTTGGTTCTTAAGAAAACTTTATGAACTTATCAAGTTAATCTTGTGGCGTTCTAACAGCCAAACTTATCACCTTGATTCGTGAGAGATTCTTGGGTTTCTTGGTGTGGCGTTTTAATCCTTCGTAGTCTTGGTTCTTATCTTACTGGGTGACGGGTCAAGGCTCCACAAACTTTGTTTATACGATCTTGGGTTCTTTAACCATCATTGTTATTGGGTTTCATCACAATTGTTGGTGGGGTTCATATCACTTTCTCTATTTCGCTAATGTAACTTGTCTGTCTGTATTTGGAATTAATTCAGCTTTGTATGGGAATGATATAGACTGATAGCAGTCCTTGACAAATATGTATATGGTGTGATATAATAGTTGTGTATTCTACATCTAGCGACACTTAATGAGGACATCTTGTAACGCTTAACAAGGGCTTTTACGACCCTTTTGGGATAAAACCAAATGCAAAAATGAGTTCCTTTGTGAAAAGCATCCACCCCACACCCACTCCAACAATAATAATAATAATAATAATAATAATAATAATAATAATAATAATAATAATAATAATAATAATAATAATAATAATAATAATAATAATAATAATAATAATAATAATAATTTTTTCAACAAATTTGCCTAACAAAATGCTCCAACTTCTATCTAGAATCACCGTCTCCAAAACCGCGTCCCGTTCCTTTCTAAACACCCCGTACTACCCGACCCACACCAGCTAATCCTCCATTGCAACCACGGTGAAACTTTCAGGTGACCGACTTACCATGCCTGTGCAGATGGGGGCTGAGATCGAAGTGTTAGAAGACGGCCAGTGCTCTGGTGACCTCATTGACAACCCAGGGGAGTTAGAAGCAGTGAAGCCACTCCATCAGACTCCCACATCATCACCCGACCTTCGTCCGGTCTTGACTTCCATCGCCGGCACCGGGGGTCAGGGCCAGGCCATTTTGACTGATGTTACGGGGAACGATAACATTAGAAAAGGTTACGTGGCCGAAGAAATTATCCATCGCCAGTCTGACGGTCGGAATGGAGGTAAGGTGCTGGATTTGAGTGTTGCTGACGTAACAAAGGAGCGTAGATGAGACGTAGGGGTTGGTTCAGGCTCTGGGCTCAATGGTACGGAGATTGAAAAGTTCTCGACTGACACGGGAAAGCTGTCAGTTAAACAGGCGAGCGCCCCTGCTTCCGAACAACTGCCGAGTCAGAATGATAGGACCTGGAGCTCTATTGCGACAGTGAAGAAACAACCTAGTATTCGTCTCACTTACCACCAACCCACTGTTGTGGATTCTATTGTCACGGTAACGCCTCCCGCTACAGTTGCTACCGGTGGCCATAAGAGGTGGGAGAATAGCTTAGTGGGTTATTTTTTGGGGAAAAAACTTCCTTTCTCTTACGTGAATAACGCTACCACTAGAGTTTGGAGCAAGTTTGGGATGACAAAAGCTGTAGCACACGATAATGGTTTTTTCTTCTTTCTTTTTGATAACCCCTCACAACGGGATGATGTTCTTGACAACGGCCCGTGGCATTTTGCGGGGATGTCCATTATTCTGAAGAAATGGGATGCTAGCTTTAGCTTTCACAAGGATACAGTGAAAAAGATACCCATCTGGGTGAAGTTCCACGACATTCCCGTTCAGCTGTGGATGGAGGAAGGACTCAGTTACATTGTGAGTTCGGTGGGAATTCCTTTGTTTGCCGAATCTGTCACAGAGGAGATGAATAGAATTTCTTACGCTCGTGTTTGCATTGAGGTGGAAGCTAAGGAAACATATCCCGGTTGCATAAACGTTGTTATGGAGGACGGTGCAAGTGCACCGGTGCGAGTTGAATCCCAAGCCAAACCACCATCGTGCCCTAAATGCCTTGTTTTTGGCCATAATATCAGTAAATGCACGTTTAGCACTGAACCGAAAACTATTATGGAAGATGGTGCTAAGAGGACCAAATCCCATGCAGGTTCTGAATGGGCTGAGGTGAGGAAGAAGCCTACCCCAGTTTCTACCTCTGTTCGGGAGACAGGAGAAACGTCGAGTGTGATGATTAAGGCTAAGGAGGAGGTTAGGAATACTGAGAAGGAAGGGGAGATAGCCCCTAGCGTGGTCTCCCCAACGATACGGTTTTCCAACCAGTTTAGCACCGTGGACAATGATAGTGAGTTTGAGGTAACTCCGGAACCTTCGGCGCTTGCTAGGAGAGTAATGGTCGTGGATGAGCTTACCTATAAGCATAAGGGAGAGACGACTAAGGTGAACCACTCCGGTGGCAAGAACAAGAGAAAGGGGAAGGGGAGCAAAACTTGATGTTGAAGATAGGGTCATGGAACATTAGGGGTCTCAATTCCCCTCATAAACAAAAGGAAGTTAGTAAGTTAATATTTGACCAGCAGCTTGATATCGTTTGCTTGGTGGAAACTAAAGTTAGGAAGGAAAATTTAGGTAATGTCAAAAATAATTATTTTTTACATTGGGATCTCATGGATAATTTCCCTTTAGGGGGGGTGTTGACGGGGTGATTGTCGATTGGAATCCTAGTTGTGTGGCGGTTACGCTGGTCCAGTCTCACCCTCAAGCCATGCTGTGTAGGGTGGAGGTTTGTGGTAGTAATAGCGAGTTTTTTGCGACCTTCATCTACGGGGAAAATTTAGCACATGGGAGAGAGCCTCTTTGGGAGTTTCTCATGGCTTGAAACGTTGGAAAGCCTTGGATTCTTATGGGGGATTTAAACGTTGTGAGAACCAGTGAGGAGAAGAGCGGGATGCATGGCATTAACGTGGGTGCTACGGAGGCTTTCAACCAGTGTATTAATGATATCCAGGTTGACGACATGATGACGAATGGGCTATGGTTTACGTGGAATAGGTGACAGGGGGTAGGGACAATGTCCAATCGAGAATT
The DNA here is from genome assembly GCA_949130495.1 of Sambucus nigra. Lineage (NCBI taxonomy): Eukaryota > Viridiplantae > Streptophyta > Magnoliopsida > Dipsacales > Adoxaceae > Sambucus > Sambucus nigra. Next base: position 660,571,753 of record OX422210.1, read on the forward strand.
GATAGGGTTCTTCATAACGACACATGGAGTATCTACTTTCCGGAGTCTCAGGCGACTGTTCTTCCTCAGGGAGTTTCGAATCACTGCCCGATCATTATCTTGCTTGCTCCCAGGGAGCCTAATAGGCCCAAGCCGTTCAAGTTCTATAACTTTTGGATGGTCCATGCTGATTTCCAGGATGTTGTGACTGAGTCTTGGTACAGGGACGATGTGGGTAACCCCATGGTGAGATTGAGCAAGAAGATGCGTAGATTGAAGATTAACCTCAAAGACTTTAATAAGAAGTTCTATAGCCAGATATCTCGGAGGGTGGAGGAGGCTAAGAGGCTGCTCGATGACGTGCAGGCTAGACTTGACAATGATGGGAGCAACGTAGGCCTTCAGTTGGAGGAGAGAAAAAAGTTAACGGTTTACATGGAGCTCAGAAGCGCCGAAGAGTCTTACTATATGCAGCGGTCTAGAGTCAAGTGGTTACAGTTGGGGGATGGGAATAACTCCTTTTTCCATAAAAGGGCTAATCTAGCTACCGCTAGGAGGAAGATTATCAGCATTGAGGATGAGAATGGGGTGCGGGTCGAGGGCTCTCAGGGGGTGTCTAATACCGCAGTGGGTTTCTTTCGCAACCTTTTGGGCTATAGTAGTAGCACATGTGCGGACCCTGCTCCTATTCTGGATGCTAATGTTGAGAAAAGAGTCAGTGATGCGGACGCCGTGACTATGAGTGCGCCCATTGATGATGACGAGATAAAGGGGGCTATGTTCGCCATTGGGTCGGATAAAGCCCCAGGTCCTGACGGGTTCAATGCGTACTTTTTTAAGCAGAACTGGGAGGTGGTGGGGAACGACGTCACTAAGGCTGTTAAGTTCTTCTTCAGGTGTAGCTATCTGCCTAGACAATGGAATTGTACTGCTCTGGCTCTTATCCCAAAGGTTACCACCCCAATCGGTATGCATGATTTTAGACCCATATCTTGTTGCAATACCATTTATAAGTGCATCTCGAAGATTCTTGCTAACAGGATTAAGCCTATCCTCCCCCACATGATCAATCCGAGTCAGGCTGCTTTTGTTAAAGGGAGATCTATTTCTGATAACATCCTTCTTCTCCAGGAGGTTATGAGGAATTACCATTGTGAGCTTAGCCCGCCTAGATGTACATTGAAGATTGATTTGATGAAAGCGTATGACATGGTGGATTGGGGTTTTCTATTCACCTTGCTGACTCATCTGGGTTTCCCTGCCATTTTCATAGGGTGGATTAGAGAATGCATGACTAACACAAGGTTCTCTATCAGTCTGAATGGGAATCTGCATGGCTTCTTTGAGGGAAGGATAGGGTTGAGACAAGGTGACCCCCTTTCCCCCTATCTTTTCCTCCTGGTGATGGACTCTCTCTCGTTCATCTTGGATAAAGCCTGCACCAATCCTATGTTTACCTTTCACCCTAAGTGCAAGGAAGTGGGGCTTAACCACTTATGTTTCTCCAACGATGTGATAATTCTGTGGGGGGGGGGGGACATTCCCTCCTGTACCATTGTGAAGAAGGCGGTTGATGATTTCTGCAGCATTGCGGGCCTCACGCCCAACCTGGGCAAGAGTAGCTTCTATAGTACGGGTTTGGAGGAGGATCGGATTGTGCAGATCGGGGATATTCTTGGTTTTGGCCACTGCAACCCCCCTTTCTTGTACCTCAGGGTTCCTCTCATCACCACAAGACTCAAGAAGGAGGATTGTAGTAGGCTTATCGAAAGGATCACTGGGAGGATTAAATGTTGGACTAACAAGCTTCTCAGCTACGCTGGTAGACTGCAGCTTATTAAGTCTGTCTTGTTCGGGATCCAAGTTTATTGGTCCAGTTTGTTCATTTTGCCTAAGGGGGTTATTCTCAAGAATGAGCAGCTGATGAGGGATTTCCTATGGACGGGTTCTGAACTAAAACATTCGGGAGCCAAGGTGGCTTGGAATGATCTTTGCAATAGCTTTGAGAGCGGCGACCTGGGTATCAAAAGCATCGAGAGATGGAATGTGTCGGCCATCATGAAGATGTTTTGGAATCTCTGTAGCAAGAAGGACTACCTATGGGTCAAGTGGTGCAACGTGTATAAATTGAAGAGAAGAAGTTTGTGGGATATTAATTTAGCCAGCGACTCGTCTTGGAGCTGGAGGAAGATGATGCAGTTGAGACATCGGATCAGACCTCTCATTAGATGGAGTATCGGTAATGGCAGGGAGACCTTTCTCTGGCACGATAATTGGCATCCTCTGGGGCCTCTTCATCCTTTGTTTGGGGACCGTGTTATCTATGACGCTGCTAGTAACCATAAGGCTATGGTAACCGATTACATTATTGAGAACAGGTGGAGATGGCCTACGGTGGTTACCTGGGAGCTCTTGGATATTAGGAATGCGGTTTTGCCCGGCATTAGGCATGATACTGCTGATGAGGTGGTTTGGATTCCCAACCAGAAGGTTTTTTCTATCAGATTGGCCTATGAGGAGTTAACCCCCACCCTCTCACCTGCTCCCTGGCATAAAATTGTGAGGAATAAGACTAATATTCCAAAATGTGCTTTTGTTCTTTGGATGATTTGTAAGTATGCTATTCACACTAAGGACAAGATCTATAACTGGGGCATCTCGGAGGATAACGTGTGCTGCAGTTGCTCCAATCGGGTCTAGTCCATACCACATGTGTTCAATGCGTGTCCAGTTGCTAAGGAGGTTTGGGAGGAGGTTAGAACCAGGAACCAGGAATACAGAGAGGCTTTGGATTGGGATGGCGAGATGGCTCATGCTATTTCATGTTACAGTGGGACTAGTTTTTATAATCGTATTAGGAATATTTCTTTCTCTTCTAGTGTGTACTGCCTTTAGATGGAGCGTAACGCTAGACATTTTAAGCGGATGGCCAAGAGCAAGGATGTCATTGTCAAAGATATCGAAGTTATGATTAGAGCGAGAGTCTAAAATTGGAGCAGGGGGACGAGGAGATTTTAGAACTGGATGGCTTGCATGAACTGGGGTATCCCGGAGAGTGCTCTTGAATAGGGGATCGCGGGGTGTGGGGCTTCTCTCACTCTTTTCAGTTGTTTTTGTTTTTCTCCCCTTTGGGGCATACCCCTTGGGGAGATGCTGGGTTTCATCCCTATGTCTACGTGTTGTAGTTGCAGTTGTTGATATATACACATAATTTTTCCCAAAAAAAAAAGTTAAACCGTTGGGAAGGTTAGTGCGATAGGTGTGCACATTATAAGAGAGGTGAGAATTTCTCAAGGGAGTGTCGCACTAATATGTTGTTGCATTGGCCTGTAAACATTTTAAATACTTGCTAAACAAATTTTAAATGATTTTCACAATCGGGCTCTGACCCGTTTCCATTTTCTTTTCTCTCTTGTATATATATGTATATATTACAGGTGCCCAGTCAGAGGGACGTCTTACATAGGATCCTTTGGAAGGAACGCGCTGCAGCTTAGGTGGGAGTTGCAGGCCTCTTGCTTAGACGGCCTCATTCATTTGATTCTACTCCTAGCATTATTTATTCCAGTTGGGCATGTGTCGCCCATTCCATTATTCAGTTATTTTATTGGATATTGTAATCCATTTATTTCCAATATTTGCACTTTGGGGATTTATTATGGCCAGGATGTTTTCATTTACAGTATTAAATGTTAGATTCAATTAGTTGAATGTCTGATTATTTGGATTGTATGTTCCAGGATAGTTGTGGTGTGATTATTAAATTGTGAATGATGTAAAGTTTTTAAATGTTGGTTTATATAAATAAAATTTGGAAACTAATGTCTAAAAGTGGTTTTGACACTTAGCTTAATTATTTAGGGTGTTTAAATTGGTAAAGTTATTTTTTAGACAGTGAGGCTAAGAATGAACCAACTTTTCACCTTGATTTTAATTTAATAAAGGAGTGATCTCCCGGTATTTCATTAGGCGGGGTGTCACACTTACCCCGTCACTGCTTGGACAAAGGAGGAATTAAAATAGAGTCAATTTAACTCACGCGGTTTAAGTGTCATTTTTTGAGCCGTCACCCCTAACGAGTTATGCCTCATCATGACGTGCACCACGTCTAAGGAAGCTTGGAATACCCTCCGACTCACTCTGGAGGGTACCAATGCTGTGAAATCTTCTAAGCTTCAAAACCTCACCACACAATTTGAGACTATTACCGTGCTAAAGTTTGAATTTTTTGATGAATTTTATACATGGTTGTCTGATATCGTTAACTCTAGTTTTAATTTGGGCGAGAAAATTCCTGAGACAAGTATTTAAAAAGATTTTGAGATCCTTTCTAACCTGTTTTATCCTTAAAGTCACAGTCCTAAATTCATTGGGAATATTAGATACTCTTAGGTTAGAAGAACTCACACGAGACCTTTTCCTAAAACAGTTAAGAAAATGGAAATAGGGATTTCTTTGAAATCTCAAACTAAAAAGAAAAAAGAAAAAGTTTGTGACTCTCAGTCTGAATTTTATTTTGAGCTTGATTATTTAGCCCTTTTTTCAATTTATTTTCAACTTTAGCAAATAAATTCTTCCAAAGAAAAGATTTTTGAGAAAAATAAAAATGGGAATAAGGGCAAGAATATTTATGAGAAGAGATGAGGTGAGATGCTATGAGTGTGAAGGCAGGGTACACAAAGCCCATAAGTGTGACACTGGCCTAAAGAGACAGGGCAAAGGGAAAGTTTCATATAAAGTTACTCTTAGCGATAGTGATGTCGAGTCGGTGAATTCTGGGGATGAATCACCGTATGAACCTAATTACTATGCATTCATGGCAAGTCACATTAACACTTCTAGTTTGTCTTACGCCGACGAGGACATTTCTAAATTTGAGAGACTCAACGATGTTTCAAATCATTCTGGAGAGAGTGAGAGTGAGAAAGATAATTTAAGTGAGGGAGAAGGTGAACACTAAAAATCCTTTCATGAACTTTACACCGAGACTGTAAAAACAAAAAATCATAATTAAGATTTGTCTCTTAGGGTGTTAGATTTAGAGAAGGAGGTGAATTTTTTTAGAGCGTGAGGCATCGATGAGACAACTCAATAAGGTAAAAGGTCTTTGGTGAGCAGTTATAAGTTGTTAGTAAGGAGAAGACCGGTTTGACTAACATTGTGGCTAGTCTTACGACATATCTTCAAGCTTCATTAGAGACTTACAAGAGAATTGAAGATCATGTATACTAACTCAAGATTGATCTTAAATGTACTTGGGAGGTCAAGGTCACTATATATAACAAATATAATAAGGTTAGAAAGATGTTCCTCGGTCCCGTGTTAGGTAATGTTGAGAGACAAGGAATAGGTTATGGTGGTGCATCCACTTTTAAAGCCGCACCCATGCTTGTTCTCAAGTTTGTGATGGATTCATATGGCCCTCGTCCCAACCCACCTAAAACACCTAATATACCTGGGAGAGATCGTCCTATACATTTTGAGCAAGGTAAACCCAATCCCATTTATGTTTGTTCCCATTGCAAAAAAATACATCACCTTAGAGAGTTTTGTATTAAGCAAGGGAAAGTTTTATACACACGTGTTCCCCGGTGTGCTCCCATATGAGTTCCTACATATATTCCCACTCGTACTCCCACACATGTTTCTCCACATGCTCCCACACATTACCATAGATATTTTGAGAGTTTTCGAGACCAAGTAGAGTATTTAGTCAAGACTTCACAATGTTTGATGGAGGAATTTCGTAGGATGTCTTCTCCTTTTGAGAACTGCTCCGGGCGTAATGATTAAGGTCGAGAATTATTTCTAGAATAAGGTGTTTCTCATATTCATATCTTATATTCCTATTACTAGATTTTATTTTTATTGTATTCATATGTTTTTTTTCTTTTTGATATATTATGAAAAAATCCAAAACGATTTTTGGTTTTTAAGAAAAAGTTTGAAAAATTGAAAAATATTTTACTTTTGATAAAATTTTTGAAAAAGACCAAAAGATTTTTTAATTTTTGTTTTTCACCGTGTATGGATGAACATTTAAGATATTCGGATCACACCTACATTCCATCCATTCACGTGATTTTTTCATAGTGTTTTGAGACATGGTTTTATTTTGTTATTGTTCTTAATAACGTGGGAATAACATTTTGTTGATCAATGATGATTACTTTCTATATGTTAGGCTCTTAGTCACCTTTATTGCACACGTATACAGACTTTTTGAAAATTGTACTTGTTTATCACGTGTCGAATACAGTTTCTCATCTCAATCCTGCTTAATAACGGGCCAAATATAAAAGGAGATAAATTTTGCTTGTAAGAATCATTGCCCGAATTTCATTTCTCAAAAAATATTGATATATGTAAAGCAATGGAAAGGGGCTACGAAAGAGCAAAATTCTTTTCGCGTTAAAAGGCACCATTTACAAAAAGAGCCTAAAAAGATTAATGACACACAAAACATAAGTTCCAAATCCATTTATTTTATATTCATTGATGCGTCGCTACATATGAGCATTATGATTTCTTCAAAATATTTGAGAGTGAATTCTTATATATGTGAGATTTTGAGGGAGTTATAAAGTAAAAGATCAATGGGTTTGCACAACGGAATATCTTGAAAAGAATTAAGTAGTTTGGCATTATTTATTTGACAATCATTAAAATTCATGGCATATTGCATAAGTTGAGTCAATTTCATTAAAGTTTAATATTTTACACCTTAGTTTGATGTTGAGTTCTTTTTTTAGAAGTATCTCATGACTTCGTTCACCTATGTTATGAATGTTTATATTGATTTGCCTATGGAAAATGTTCACACGATTACATTTCGTTTTCTAGATTTGGATATTTTAGTGTTATTACATGGTCCTATTTGTTTTGTACCTATATGTACTTTTATACATATACTTGAATTTTTTTGAAAAACTTCAAAAATACTTGTTTGGCAGTGAAAGAACACATTATGCCTCATAGATTATCATTACATGTGCTTTAATATTTATATTATTGATGATATCTTTGCTTCTTAATGTGATAATTGTTATTCATGTATAGATTCAACTCCTTTGTCTATTACAGACAAAAAAGGGGAGAACAAATTGAGGGGGAGTTTTATTTTTCTTTAAAAGGCATACGCATCACAGTATTTCTTTGTTAAATGTGTGTAGGTCTCTTCCGCTATGGTGTTGATTTCATCGACTACACAAAATGAAGAAAAAGTTGTCTATGGGAAGAAAAAATTTAGTTGAAGACAAACTTTCAAATTTCGTTCCATTTATTGGGTTTAGGAGGACAATATGATACAATGTCTTAGGGGTTTTATTGTAATTTGATGTGACACCCCGACTAATTAAACACCGGGTAGCTACTCCTTTAATAAATTAAATCAAAATGCCTAGTTGGCTCAGTTAATAGCATCACTATCGAAAACATTTTATTATTACTAACCACCTAGTATTTAAAAAGTAAGTTGCCAAATTTTAATTAAAGTCTGATTAACATGCAACAAGTGTAATGAAAAATAATAACACCATCACCATAACGAAGTAAATAAAATAACCATCACATAATGTAAATAAAGTCTGAAGGAAAACTCCTCACTACAAATCCCACAACTGAAATAAGTAATTAAATACTGAATCAATACATGCCAAAGTCTGAAAACTGTAATGGAAAAGTAACTCTAATGGATCTGGGCAACATGCCCTAAAACTAAAGAATACTGAATATGGAATCCAACTGATAGAAGCGTCTAAAAGCAAATCCATGTAGCTTCCACAAACAGCTACAGCTCGTCACCTGAATGAGTATCCTATGCATGGTGTCCTTGTGGCTGGGCACCTAAAATGGTTTTACAAAAAAGTAGATTTGAAAGCAAACGGGTCAGAGCCCGAATGTGGAGATATTTTAAAAACCTGCAAGTGCTTTAAAAACATTTAAACATTAAATGCAAAGTACATGTTAGGACGTGCACTCACATTAAATTCTCACCTCTCGTCTAACTGTGCACTCCTAACGTAAGTACCAATCTAAAATGACACAACCACTAGCTAAGTGATATCATATCTAGCTAGACTGCCATAGGTTCTACCCTTATTACTCGGTTCCCATTAACATTATAACGATCGCAATTAAATAGGGGCTTAACGTAAATTCAGGTTCTCATATAAAAGTAATACAACTCATTATAGATTAGCCCTCTATGTTATTCCATAGTTACACACAATACCATATGAAAATTCCCAGTTTATTAAGCGTATATTTCCCACAACATAAATATACAATATAAGCACCCCGAGACTAAACTGCGGTGCACACATACTCTGCTATCCATCCCAGTACATCACGTACATAAGGATCACATATTCCGAATCTCTCAGGAATAGTTCAGATAACACAAATCACAAATAGTGGAGGCGAACACAGTCACATCACATGGGTCACGCACATACCTGCGCTCCCACGATCAGCAGACTTATTAACATCCCAATAAGTCCTTCTCTGACCTATGTTCATCGAGGTAACCAGTCTAAATCCGGGCAACACAAGGATTAGAGGGCCCTAAGCGGACGCAAACCTCCCGTGATAGCAAGTATGGTAGGTATGTCATACACACAATTCATATACCAATACTAAGTAAACACACATCTTAGTAATCCCGTAGTTTAATTGTAGTACTATTCTCATTCTAGTACCAATATATAATTTACACACTTTATACGATTCCGGTTTATAATCATACGCGCCATAATTTATTCTCACGTCGTAGTAGACACTCACGTCTCAACCCAAACAGTCCATTGATTTAAATCACTCGTATATAATTTACTCCTCATAATAACTCAAAAGTCCCAAATCTATCAATATATCATCAAAGGAATGTTATCTCTACCCTCGAACAAGTTTACGGGACTCCCAAAATCAAAACAGGCCAAAAAGGCCTAAACTGCCAGCTCGTTAGAAGTCTCGTTCGAACGAGGCTGTTCGAACGAGATTCCAGTTCGTTCGAACGAACTGTACCTTCTAACGAGATCTCGTTCGAACGAAGTATCGAACGAAATTCCCTTTCGTTAGAAGCGACTGGTCAACTCGTTAGAAGCTCGTTCGAACGACCTGGGAAGGTCTTCTAACGAGGGACCAGTTTCGGCCCAGATTTTCTTAGTTACGTTTTTTCACCATTTCTACTCCTCAAATCTCCTCTAAAATTAGTCCCAACGATTGTTTTAAGGTCTCTAATCAATCCTAAACATATTATAGTCACATCCTAACACGTTTTAAAGGATTAATTCATCCTAACATCAATCAATTTACAAATCTCTACACTTTTCCCCCAATTTTTCAAGAACATGAACCCTAAACTTTGTAATCATCAATTAGTCCATTCTAGATCCATTTTTGTTACATCCAACATATATTAATACCAGAATAATCATCTCTATGTGATTCTACATGCAATTTGTCCTCAATATTCAAGTTCTAAGTCCAAACAACATGGGTTTTCATTTATCTTCCAAGAACAATTGTAAATCTTCAAATTATCTAACATGGAGGAAACATTCTCTGAATTAAAAGAAATTAAATCACTTGCCTCGATTGTCTCTGAATTTGGTGTTGATTTTGTAAAGATTTTCTGCAGAATTCCTTCTCCTTCTCTCCCTCTCTAAGCTTTCTTCTCCAATGGTTATGGTGGCTAGGTTTGTTTTGGGGAAACTTAGAAAACCTAATCTAACAACCCCCGTAGCTTGTTGGGTTAATATGGGTTGGTTAGTGGCTTAGTGGGTCAATTCCCAATCAGATTTACTTCTCTAATTTTCGTCATTTTTAATTCCTAAAAATACGAAATTACTAAAATACCCTTTATATTGCCGGTATGGCCTAAAAATACCCCGGGACCCAAACTAAACCCCCGGCTAGTGTTTTCTGACTATCTCGACCCTTCCGGACGCGTTGGCGCACTCAAAACGACCATACGGTTAATAGAATTTAAATTCACTTTTATAATTAAAATAATTATATCCTGACGCGACTGTCACAGCGTCCCAATAAAATGACCAAATTGTCGTATATCAATCTCACGATAAATTTCATAGTTCAACATTCAATATAACATCATATATACTCAATATAGTCAAATACCAACTCACATCTCGCTAGTATTTTATCCGGATTAATTCCCAATTAATTCTCATTAAATAATTAATCTCAAAAATAAATATAGCTAGCCAAAAATACAGGGTATTACATACTTCCCCCCTAATAACTGAATTTCGTCCCGAAATTCGAAACTAGAAAGTACCTGCTAAAAACAACTCTGGATAACGTTCGCGCATCTCATCTTCGCGCTCCCATGTGGACTCCTCGACATTGTGATGTCGCCACTGAACACGCACTAACGGAACTATCTTTGACCGCAGCTTCCTCTCACTTCGGTCCAAAATAGCAATCGGCCCCTCCTCGTAGGAGCTATCCGGCTGGAGATCGATGTCCTCCACAGCAATGTGGGAATGAGCCAAATTATCTCTAAGGTATTTCCTTAGCGAGGAAATATGGAACACATCGTGAATCCGATGCAAATGCTTCGGTAATCCAAGTCTATACGCAACCGGTCTGATCCGCTCAATAATAGGAAACGGCCCAACATACCTCGGTGCCAACTTCCCCTTCTTCCCAAAACGCATAATCCCCTTCATAGGAGATACCCTGAGCAAAACCTGGTCCCCCACTTGGAACTCCCTGAAAAATCTCTTCGCATCAGCATAACTCTTGTGCCTGTCTTGAGCTACCCAAATGCGACTCCGAATCAACTCAATCCTTGTCGAAGTATCCTGAATCACTTCTGGCCCAAGTAGTTTGTTGTCCCCCACCTCTAACCAACATGCTGGGGAACGACAAGGCCTACCGTACAATGCTTCAAACGGAACCATGCCAATAGTTAACTGATAGGAGTTGTTGTAAGCAAACTCTACCAGTGGAAGGTACTGCTCCCATCCACCCCCAAAGTCAATAATGCACATGCGTAGCATGTCCTCCAACATCTGATTTGTGCGCTCGGTCTGCCCATCGGTCTGCGGATGATAAGCCGTACTCAACCGCAATTCCGTGCCAATGGCCTCCTGAAACTCTCCCAAAACCTCGAAACAAATATCTTGTCTCTGTCAGACACGATATTTAGGGGTACACCGTGAAGTCTCACAACCTTTGAAATGAATAACTGAGCATACTGTCCCGTAGTGTAGTCAGTCCTTACGGGTAAAAAGTGAGCGACTTTGGACAACCTGTCCACAATTACCCAAACGGAGTCGTGAACCCTCTGCGACGTAGGTAACCCTGTGATAAAGTCCATGGATATGCTCTCCCACATCCACACCGGGACCTCCAACGGCTGTAGCAGTCCTGTCGGTCTCTGATGATCCACTTTTACAAGCTGACAAGTGTCGCATTTCGAAACAAACTCAGCGATATCTCTCTTCATACCGCTCCACCAATACTGGCGTCTCATGTCTTGGTACATTTTGTCCCCTCCGGGATGTACCACGAACCGTGAGCCGTGTGACTCTGCCATCACCTCGTGTCGCAATTCCTCCCCTTCCGGAACCACTAATCTCCCATTAAAGTGTAATCCCCCGTCTGAGCTAATGGTATAGGACTCGGCTCCCTCTGCTAATAATCGAACTATCTGCTCCTGACAGAACGAGTCATTAGGCTGTGCCCGTACTACCTTCGTGACAATCTGCGGTGTAACGGTCATCACAGACATGAAAGATCGGGCCACTGCATCCTGGTGTCCCAACTCCTTCCACTTTGCCTTCCACACCTCTGCCACCTCATCTGCTGGCCTACGGCTCAACGCGTCTGCTACCACGTTAGCCTTACCTGGGTGATACTGGATATCGAACTGGTAGTCTTTCACAAACTCAAGCCACCTACGCTGCCGCATATTCAACTCTTTCTGCGTGAACAGGTATTGTAGGGACTTGTGGTCCGTGAACAGTTGGAACTTCTCCCCCAAAAGATAGTGCCTCCAAATCCGTAGGGCAAATATCACTGCTGCCAACTCCAAATCATGCGTGGGGTAATTCCTCTCGTGAGGCTTAAGCTTACGGGAAGCATAAGCTATGGCCTGTCTCTCCTGCTGCAACAAACCTCCAAGCCCTTGCAAAGACGCATCGGTGTATACCAAATACTCAACTCCCGGTCTCGGCAATGCTAACACAGGTGCTGAGGTGAATTTGTCCTTTAACTCATCAAATGCCAACTGACAGGCATCACTCCAGATGAATGGCACACCCTTACGAGTCAGATGTGTCAAAGGACCCGCTATCTTCAAAAATTCCTGAATGAACCTCCTGTAGTATCCTGCTAGACCCAAGAAACTACGAATCTCTATTGGTGTCATGAGCTGTCCCCACTCCCTCACCGCGGATACCTTCCCCGGATCAACAGATATCCCCCGGTCGGAAATAATGTGTCCTAAAAACTGGACTTCCTTCAGCCAAAACCCGCATTTCTCATATTTTGCATACAACTCATTCTGACGAAGTGTCTGCAAAACTTGCCTCAAATGCTCGGCGTGCTCCTCCTCTGTCTGGGAGTAAACCAGAATATCATCAATGAAGACAATGACAAACTGATCTAGGAAATCCCTGAACACTCTGTTCATCAAGTCCATAAACACAGCTGGGGCGTTGGTCAAACCAAAAGGCATAACCCGAAACTCGTAAGAACCATATCTCAAAAGAACGCAGTCTTTGAGACATCCTCCTCCCGGATACGCAACTGATGGTATCCCGATCTCAAATCAATCTTCGAGAAGAAAGAAGCTCCTCTCAACTGATCAAATAGGTCATCGATTCGGGGCAACGGATACTTATTCCGTATCGTGACCTTGTTCAACTCCTGGTAGTCCACACACAATCTCAGTGAACCGTCCCTCTTCTTCAAAAACAAAACTGGAGCGCCCCAAGGTGAGGTACTCCTACGAATAAAGCCCTGACCTAACAGCTGCTCTATCTGATCTCGTAGCTCTCGCATCTCTTCCGGAGCCATACGGTACGGTGCGCGTGCTATAGGCCTCGTATCTGGCAATAGGTCTATAACAAAGTCTATCTCTCGACTGGGGGGTAGGCCTGGTATCTCCTGAAACACATCCGAATACTCCCTGACAACTGGGATAGAATCTAAAGGAATCACTATCTCCTTAGAGGTATCCTCCTCTACGTAATACAGATGAGCGGTCGATCCTCCCTCTGGGCGAGGCATCGCCACTACAAACATCTCTTGCCCCGGAATGGCAAAAACAATGCTTCCGCTGAAGCAATCAATCATGGACCTATATGCTACGAGCCAATCCATACCGATAATCACATCATGAACATGCATATCTAATACCAACATGTCTGCAGGTAATACCAAACCACCAATCTCGACCCCCACTCCCCGGCATATAAAGAATATAAGTGACCCACTCCCCAATGGTGAGTCGACACACGTCACTGTGCTCTCTGCCGTAGCTAACAATCCTAAGGCTTTCATGAAGTGTGTAGCTATAAAACAATGTGTAGCCCCCGTATCAAATAATACCCGACCCATAGTGCCATGGATAGGAAACGTACCCTCAATCGCAGGCGGTGCTTGTGGAACTGCTTCCTGGTGGACGTTATAGACACGTCCATACTGTAGCTGCCCCTGCTGAACTGGGACTGCTGGAATGGGTGGAAATGCTGCCATCTGTGGCGATGCGGGGAGAGCGGCGGGAAACATAGGCCTCTGCGGCTCCTGGCGAGCACCCTCCTGCTGCTGCTGTGGGGCCCTGCCCCTATCAGGACAATCCTGTCGTTTATGGACAGTCTTGCCACAAACAAAACACTTCCCTGGGAAGTTCCCTCCTCTCTGCCCCTGCAATCCCCGGCCCTGGTGGACGTTACCGTTACTCCCTTGGCCCTACTGGCCCTGCTGAAACTGCTGCCCATTCTGCCCCTGTTGGCCCTGATGGCCGTTTGGACCCTGATGGCCCTGACGGAAACCTCCCTGTCCCTGTCTGTAGTTCCCTGATCGGAACTTCTTCTGATCTCCCTGCTGAGAACCCTGCTCACCCTGTCTCTGCCCCTGAACAGATTGTGCCCCACCGGCACCATGTCCTCCTGTCCTGCCCTGATGGCTAGACTCTCCCGATCTCTTGCTCTCAGTCATATGAAAGCGGTGATCCTGGCAGTGTAACAAAGCAGCGTTAACCACATCAGAATAAGTGGCCAACGAAAGGTTCCCTAACAGATGCTGACGGATCCTCCATGTCAACCCGTCGGTGAATTTCTCAATCTTCTTCTTCTCTGTTGGTATCTCATCTGGAACGATATTCAACAGGTCCGTGAACTCGGCCTCATACTCGGCCACCTGTGACACCCCGACTAATTAAATACCGGGTAGCTACTCCTTTATTAAATTAAATCAAAATGCCTAGTTGGCTCAGTTAATAGCATCACTGTCGAAAACATTTTATTATTACTAACCACCTAGTATTTAAAAAGTAAGTTGCCAAATTTTAATTAAAGTCTGATTAACATGCAACAAGTGTAATGAAAAATAATAACACCATCACCATAACGAAGTAAATAGAATAACCATCACATAATGTAAATAAAGTCTGGAGGAAAACTCCTCACTACAAATCCCACAACTGAAATAAGTAATTAAATACTGAATCAATACATGCCAAAGTCTGAAAACTGTAATGGAAAAGTAACTCTAATGGATCTGGGCAACATGCCCTAAAACTGAAGAATACTGAATACGGAATCCAACTGATAGAAGCGTCTAAAAGCAAATCCCTGTAGCTTCCACAAACAGCTACAGCTCGTCACCTGAATGAATATCCTATGCATGGTGTCCTTGTGGCTGGGCACCTAAAATGGTTTTACAAAAAAGTAGATTTGAAAGCAAACGGGTCAGAGCCCGAATGTGGAGATATTTTAAAAACCTGCAAGTGCTTTAAAAACATTTAAACATTAAATGCAAAGTACATGTTAGGACGTGCACTCACATTAAATTCTCACCTCTCGTCTAACTGTGCACTCCTAACGTAAGTACCAATCTAAAATGACACAACCACTAGCTAAGTGATATCATATCTAGCTAGACTGCCATAGGTTCTACCCTTATTACTCGGTTCCCATTAACATTATAACGATCGCAATTAAATAGGGGCTTAACGTAAATTCAGGTTCTCATATAAAAGTAATACAACTCATTATAGATTAGCCCTCTATGTTATTCCATAGTTACACACAATACCATATGAAAATTCCCAGTTTATTAAGCGTATATTTCCCACAACATAAATATACAATATAAGCACCCCGAGACTAAACTGCGGTGCACACATACTCTGCTATCCATCCCGGTACATCACGTACATAAGGATCACATATTCCGAATCTCTCAGGAATAGTTCAGATAACACAAATCACAAATAGTGGAGGCGAACACAGTCACTCACATGGGTCACGCACATACCTGCGCTCCCACGATCAGCAGACTTATTAACATCCCAATAAGTCCTTCTCTGACCTATGTTCATCGAGGTAACCAGTCTAAATCTGGGCAACACAAGGATTAGAGGGCCCTAAGAGGACGCAAACCTCCCGTGATAGCAAGTATGGTAGGTATGTCATACACACAATTCATATACCAATACTAAGTAAACACACATCTTAGTAATCCCGTAGTTTAATTGTAGTACTATTCTCATTCTAGTACCAATATATAATTTACACACTTTATACGATTCTGGTTTATAATCATACGCGCCATAATTTATTCTCACGTCGTAGTAGACACTCACGTCTCAACCCAAACAGTCCATTGATTTAAATCACTCGTATATAATTTACTCCTCATAATAACTCAAAAGTCCCAAATCTATCAATACATCATCAAAGGAATGTTATCTCTACCCTCGAACAAGTTTACGGAACTCCCAAAATCAAAACAGGCCAAAAAGGCCTAAACTGCCAGCTCGTTAGAAGTCTCGTTTGAATGAGGCTGTTCGAACGAGATTCCAGTTCGTTCGAACAAACTGTACCTTCTAACGAGATCTCGTTCGAACGAAGTATGCCTAGTTGGCTCAGTTAATAGCATCACTGTCGAAAACATTTTATTATTACTAACCACCTAGTATTTAAAAAGTAAGTTGCCAAATTTTAATTAAAGTCTGATTAACATGCAACAAGTGTAATGAAAAATAATAACACCATCACCATAACGAAGTAAATAGAATAACCATCACATAATGTAAATAAAGTCTGGAGGAAAACTCCTCACTACAAATCCCACAACTGAAATAAGTAATTAAATACTGAATCAATACATGCCAAAGTCTGAAAACTGTAATGGAAAATTAACTCTAATGGATCTGGGCAACATGCCCTAAAAATGAAGAATACTGAATACGGAATCCAACTGATAGAAGCGTCTAAAAGCAAATCCCTGTAGCTTCCACAAACAGCTACAGCTCGTCACCTGAATGAGTATCCTATGCATGGTGTCCTTGTGGCTGGGCACCTAAAATGGTTTTACAAAAAAGTAGATTTGAAAGCAAACGGGTCGGAGCCCGAATGTGGAGATATTTTAAAAACCTGCAAGTGCTTTAAAAACATTTAAACATTAAATGCAAAGTACATGTTAGGACGTGCACTCACATTAAATTCTCACCTCTCATCTAACTGTGCACTCCTAACGTAAGTACCAATCTAAAATGACACAACCACTAGCTAAGTGATATCATATCTAGCTAGACTGCCATAGGTTCTACCCTTATTACTCGGTTCCCATTAACATTATAACGATCGCAATTAAATAGGGGCTTAACATAAATTCAGGTTCTCATATAAAAGTAATACAACTCATTATAGATTAGCCCTCTATGTTATTCCATAGTTACACACAATACCATATGAAAATTCCCAGTTTATTAAGCGTATATTTCCCACAACATAAATATACAATATAAGCACCCCGAGACTAAACTGCGGTGCACACATACTCTGCTATCCATCCCGGTACATCACGTACATAAGGATCACATATTTCGAACCTCTCAGGAATAGTTCAGATAACACAAATCACAAATAGTGGAGGCGAACACAGTCACATCACATGGCTCACGCACATACCTGCGCTCCCACGATCAGCAGACTTATTAACATCCCAATAAGTCCTTCTCTGACCTATGTTCATCAAGGTAACCAGTCTAAATCCGGGCAACACAAGGATTAGAGGGCCCTAAGCGGACGCAAACCTCCCGTGATAGCAAGTATGGTAGGTATGTCATACACACAATTCATATACCAATACTAAGTAAACACACATCTTAGTAATCCCATAGTTTAATCGTAGTACTATTCTCATTCTAGTACCAATATATAATTTACACACTTTATACGATTCCGGTTTATAATCATACGCGCCATAATTTATTCTCACGTCGTAGTAGACAGTCACGTCTCAACCCAAACAGTCCATTGATTTAAATCACTCGTATATAATTTACTCCTCATAATAACTCAAAAGTCCCAAATCTATCAATACATCATCAAAGGAATGTTATCTCTACCCTCGAACAAGTTTACGGGACTCCCAAAATCAAAACAGGCCAAAAAGGCCTAAACTGCCAGCTCGTTAGAAGTCTCGTTCGAACGAGGCTGTTCGAACGAGATTCCAGTTCGTTCGAACGAACTGTACCTTCTAACGAGATCTCATTCGAACAAAGTATCGAACGAAATTCCCTGTCATTAGAAGCGACTGGTCAACTCGTTAGAAGCTCGTTCAAACGAGCTCGTTCGATGGACCTGGGAAGGTCTTCTAACGAGGGACCAGTTTCGGCCCAGATTTTCTTAGTTACATTTTTTCACCATTTCTACACCTCAAATCTCCTCTAAAATTAGTCCCAACGATTGTTTTAAGGTCTCTAATCAATCCTAAACATATTATAGTCACATCCTAACACGTTTTAAAGGATTAATTCATCCTAACATCAATCAATTTACAAATCTCTACACTTTTCCCCCAATTTTTCAAGAACATGAACCCTAAACTTTGTAATCATCAATTAGTCCATTCTAGATCCGTTTTTGTTACATCCAACATATATTAATACCAGAATAATCATCTCTATGTGATTCTACATGCAATTTGTCCTCAATATTCAAGTTCTAAGTCCAAACAACATGGGTTTTCATTTATCTTCCAAGAACAATTGTAAATCTTCAAATTATCTAACATGGAGGAAACATCCTCTGAATTAAAAGAAATTAAATCACTTGCCTCGATTGTCTCTGAATTTGGTGTTGATTTTTTAAAGATTTTTTGCAGAATTCTTTCTCCTTCTCTCCCTCTCTAAGCTTTCTTCTCCAATGGCTATGGTGGCTAGGTTTGTTTTGGGGAAACTTAGAAAACCTAATCTAACAACCCCCGTAGCTTGTTGGGTTAATATGGGTTGGTTAGTGTCTTAGTGGGTCAATTCCCAATCAGATTTACTTCTCTAATTTTCGTCATTTTTAATTCCTAAAAATACGAAATTACTAAAATACCCTTTATATTGCCGGTATGGCCTAAAAATACCCCGGGACCCAAACTAAACCCCCGGCTAGTGTTTTCTGACTATCTCGACCCTTCCGGACGCGTTGGCGCACTCAAAATGACCATACGGTTAATAGAATTTAAATTCACTTTTATAATTAAAATAATTATATCCTGACGCGACTGTCACACACGTCCCAATAAAATGACCAAATTGTCGTATATCAATCTCACGACAAATTTCATAGTTCAACATTCAATATAACATCATATATACTCAATATAGTCAAATACCAACTCACATCTCGCTAGTATTTTATCCGGATTAATTCCCAATTAATTCTCATTAAATAATTAATCCCAAAAATAAATATAGCTAAAATACGGTATTACATTTTATTTTCGATTTTTGTTTTGTATTGGAATAGACAAAGGGGGAGATTCGTAAGATCAACAATTGATAATTACTCATAGCTTAGGATTTTTCCTAGTTTTGGCGTATCTCGTTACAAACCAGAGTTTCAAATTGAACACGACATCCGCATTGCCTCCACGATCATTTGAAGACCTGTTAGTTACCAAACTTCATTTTTGGATTTCATGCCATTGAATTGTCACTAATATTTTATGGAGGTATATGACTTGTGGTTTTTATTTCTCGATCAAATTATATTTTTGGATGTCTATATTTGAAATCGAGGTTTTTTATGAACCAAATTTCAAAAATAAAATTTTTTATTTTTTAAATCTTGTTAGAACGAAATCAACTTTTCGTTAAAAAGAGCTTAGAATGCCATCAAACGACATTCCTCTGCTTGCCAAACCTAATGTCATTAGAAGGTCATTAGAATCCTGTTCAAACAAGAATAAGTTATCGTTCAAACGAGACCTGAACTCATTAGAATGGAATTAAGTTTTCATCTGAACGCCATCGAACGACCTGCAAATGAGAATGCTCTGTCAAGGATTGTACATCTTGTTAAAAGATTGTTAGAAGGACGATCGAATGATAAAGCTGTTTCATTTGAACGAACTGGAGTTTTGTTCGAACAAAAAGCTAATCTCCTTCGAACAACTTTTATTTTCTTTCAAATGACTTCGCCGCCTCGAAATTCACAATTTCTCTATTAAAACCTGTTTTGATGATTTTTTAAACTTTTGGCGAAAACAAATTCTTAATATTTGAACCAAAAGTTCTCATCTTTATGTTTTACAAAAACACTTTTCTTTTCAAAATCACCGTCCCACACATGATTTGTTGAGTTTATTCAAATCCAAATTTCCATACACTTGCATAAACCCTTATAGAGTTCTACTGTACTGCCGACTTATGGAGTCGAGACTCTACTACTGAAGAAAAGGCTAATTAGTGGATATCGAGGAAAGATCACTTATTGTGGATGGTGTTGGACTGTGTTGTATTTTGTAAAAGATTTAAAGACCTCTACACGTAATAATTAGTGGTGCTAAGTAGTCTGTAAGTTGATTGTGTATGTCAAACTCTTACAGTGTTGAATACTAGGTTTTGCCCGAAAGGGATTTTTCCTTACTTCTTATGTGCTTCTTTGATTTGATTATTTGCGTGGTTTGGCATAATTGATTTGGATTTTATTGCATGCACACCTAATTGGTACACAAGATAAAATTTAGTTAAAATTTGAAATTGTGCGTGCATAGCCTAAGATACAAATAAATCCATAGAAAACCGTCATTTGTTTCCTTAATTTGAAATGTCTTATGTGAGAAGTTGGAGTGCACTTATGTCCAGTGAATATGCGGTTACCAACCGCGTATTCAATTTAAAGTTAATACGTGGTTGCCAATAGCATATTCATTTAAAAAAATTAATGAATATGTTGTTGTCAACCGTGGTTTCGAGTAATGAAGATAAAGTAATCCTCATTAATTGTCTTGTTAATCCAACCTGAATTCACGGTTGGAAATAACGATTTCACTAAGAAAATTCGGTTATTAATTGCAAATATAATAAGTGCAATATTTTTATAAATATGTTCAGAAGTGCATTATTTTTATAAATGTAGTTTTAAAGTGTATTTTTTTAATAAAAACTCAAGTTTATGGGTTTATAGTATATACTATACATAGAAAACGTCCTTATTATACCTCTGATATGGTAGGTATTAGAAGTGTAAATGTTAATTAATACATGACTTGATTCATTTCCCCCAATTTGGTGTGTTCTCTTTCTCCTCAACCGTGATTTTTATAGATTTCATTTATGGTTTTTGGTAACTAAAAGTCTCTTTTGTGGTCTTGGGTAATGAAAAGATAGTTCCAAGTTCTTAAGCTCCCTCATAATGATCTATATACCTTTATAATGAACTTTGTTATCTGCACTGCTTTGATCAGAATATTGCAAGAAAGGCATCTTAACGTCAAATCCTCTTCATATTTTTTTTAGTAGAGTATGAGGCGCATTAAATACCAATATGGGCAACTAGCAGTAGCAATCATTCATTAACATAGGTTTGAGATGAAGTTCAAAATGTGCTACATTCTTCAATAATATAAGAAACCATGATTATTAAATTTGCAGGCAGTGGAGGACCCAATCTTCATGGATGAGAGTGACATCATGGACTCATTTGATGAAGATTTCACAACTACAATTGGAGACGTATTCCAAAATTCTCTCTCCTCCCAAAGTAACTCATCTTCTTCCACATTGATTCCCAGAAGCAGCTCTACCCCTTTTTAAACCTTTATATGTTTCATTATGTTTTGTTATGTATATTTTACTTTTCATATTTTAAATCTATTTAGTTTTATATTTTCATTATTTTATTCGGACACTCATTGTTTCCCTTCATTATTTCAGGAGATATTGGATTTTCTTTTTAGTTGTCTAATTACCCTTTTGGTCTTTCAGATTTTTTTATATAAGGTGAGTGTTGATGAAATTTTAAATTATTCAATTTAGAAAAGTTTATGGGTTTTTCCACTTGATTATGAACAAATCTTGGGTTGTATAACTTCAATATATACATTCAATTTTATGTGTATATCATTTTAGTATTTCTTTGCGTTTTTCAGACCCTTTCAATATGCAAGTGGTTGTGGAGGTTGACATGTTAGTTGCGGCTTACAGATGGTGGCGATGATGAAGAATAACATAACGAGGTGGGTTAATTGGAATTAACGCAATGGTAATTTTGGTATTTACCTCGATTGTTCAAGGTATGTGTTTGGGTTGTTATTGAGGTAATTTTGGGTGTGATGAGTGTTGAGGTTGTGTTATAATGTTTTGTTTATGAGTAGTTTACGATTTGTTGTTTGCCATTTATAAATTAGTTGTTACTCTAAAAGAAGACAAATTTGTTATATTTTAATTTCATATTTTTTAATGGATTATTTTTTGTCGGTATGAACTCTTATAGAAAATAATTATAGAAGTTTATCAAAGATACCTTGAAATCATAATTTTTCACATAACATGTTTTTAAACAACCGGGTTATATACTGAATTCGTGTGATACATTTCTATTTGTTCTATTTGGTAATGGAATTGATTGAGTTTTCTTTGATTTTTTAAATTTATTTCTGGGAATTGGAATTTATTGTAAGTAGAATGTTCTTTCAACCTCCAGAGTGGTGTGCAATATTTTATCCACTTGTTCTCTTTAGTCATTTATACATATATAATATATTTACGATTTGTATTATTTGTTAGATTTATTTATATTTTTAATTATATTATTGTAATGGTTAAATTTGTTTACTATGAGTTTAAAGTTTGTAATTTATCCACTCCAATAAATATCTTAATATGTCATATTATGTTTATAGCTAGTTCTTTATTTAAATATTTTAAATTATATTTATAAAAGATATTGTAGTACGACGCGTATTACATGCTAGTTGATCTAAATAAAAGGAGCCATTTATTTTGAAAGACCTATTATTAGTGATTAGTATTTTGGTTGTTAGTAGTCATAGAAACGTTGGGAAGTCTAATTATCTAAAGTACGCTTTCTTCTCTCGTCACCTTTCTTCTGCTGTGGATGTGGTATTGTTGGATTGTATTGATATGGAAGAGTGAAGAATGAGGTAGGCTCACTCATATTTATAATCTTACTGAAACATGCTTACGATTTGGGATATATTTGTTTTTCAAATTTTTAGTTCCGGATAAATTAGGGTTTTAATTTTTTTTTAAATTTGATACATCCGTAGATACCCTTTTTGAGTGTGGTACCTCTAACTAATTTTATTTCGACTTAAATACTTTTTTTGTCACTAATTGCCATCGTATATTACTTTTTTCGCATTATTTTCACATTTAACCGCAAAAGATGTATAAAAATCAATAAAAATTAGTCAAAGGTACCAAATTTAAAAAGAATAATTATGAACGTATTAAAGTAAAAAAATCAATTATTAAATTTTGATTTCCATTCACTAATTGGGGTGGTATTTAAAACTTTTGGGTTATAAACTGAATTGAAATAGGAATAGGAATAGCATGTGGAGCAACACTAAATAGTGATCTTTTTTGTAGTATTTTTTAGTAGAAGGTTTATGATTACAAAACTTGGAATTGTTTGGCAATGTATCACTTTGTTCTGATAGACGAACACTAGTACAAGATAACCAAAATGACTTAGTCGGCCTAAGATGGCAAAGACTGGTCTATGATGACCAAAACCAACCTAAGATGTCCTAGACTTGTATAATATTACCAATTACCTTAATACAAACTAAACCTGCCTAAGATGGACAAATCAACACATCACTTGAACTTGAAATGGTCTACATGATTAGATCAACCCGTGATATGAGTATGCGGTCATCAAGTTCTATGATTAACCAAATTTAACAGATCAAATTAACAAGTTAATTATTAATTAATTTTTATATCTACCGATTTTGGGTAATTCAGATTATCCCTCAAAAAGAACAAAGCCAGTCACAAATCGACCCTTCACTCTTCTCAAAAGTTACCAAGTTTATGAGGATTCACTTTGTTATTATAGCATTGGAATAATCATTGCAATAAAAACTATCATAAAAAGTAAAATAAAACAAATGGATTCTTCATTAAAAGTTCACATGGCCAAAGGCTTACATTGTTTTTGAAAGAAAATAAAACTTGGCCCAATTCCTTACATTAGATAAAAAGTAAAAAATCAATGCGGATGGGTGGTAATGACAAAACTATGAATGGGTTGGGTCAACCCATTTTTTTTCATACATGTAAGTATTACAATTCCAAGAAAATGTAAAAAAAATATTTTACTCATAACTTTTAAAAATGGACTCCTTGACTCATTTTTCATTAATGGGCTTCATATTTAAATCATATATTTTAAATATGGGACCCATATTTACATGTAACTAATATGAGTGGATTTATTATTTAGGATCCATTTTGCCACTACTATGTGTGGGAATTGTTCCCATGATCTTCGCTACTACATGTCGCCCCTATCAATGGTAACCACCTGCTGCACCTCTTTATCATTATCTTGAGAAGATATTGAGGACTCTCTATCAAACTAGGAGGAGAGTGGGGTGTACATTTTGTAGGCTTCGTCACCTTCGGGACCAACCATTCTTGATTCCATTAATCCAACCTTCGTAAAAAGACACAACCTTAGTTAAAAACACACATATTGATGGTACAAGAGTTGGACTGTGACATTGTGTATATTAAAGTTGTCATTAAAGGCCTTGTCCATAGATTTCTTAGAGTCATCCTCCTCTTATTTTATTTCCTTATTTATAGCCTCATACTTGGCTAGTTCTTCATGAGCTATCCCCAGCGCGATCAACTTGTGGTCGGTTGCACAAAAACCAACTTGAAGAGCCTCAACTTCCCAACTTGGCTATGAGTTATTCTTGAGCCTTCCTAGGCTTGATAACCTTGTGGTCTATTGTACCAAACTAGCAAGAATACCCTCATAAGCCTCTACCATCTCAACCTTGAAACTTTTTACCTCTTTCACATTGTCGGTCAGGTCAATAATGGTGTTGTCATATCGTGCAATCTAATTTCGTATGATGTTAGCCTGGTCATGAAGGACGTTATCTCCAAAGGAGAACCACAATCCTAGGGGCATACCCCAAAGGATACAAACAACCAAACACAAAACAAACCAACTAAGATAACACCGATTATGGGATGTCCCAGTTCATGCATGCCATCCAGTTGGTGTTGCTCCTCATGTTGTTCTTCCACTTTGAGGCCCTAGCACAGACCATACCAACAATATCTCTGATAATCATATCACTACTCTTGGCCTTTCCTTTGAAAAATCTCGCATTCCTCTCAATCCATAGACAGTATATAGTGGTGGAAAAGGATAGACACCTAAGTCTATTATAGAAGCTCTTACCCACATATTCAGAATTAGCAAATTCCAATTCACCCTCCCAATTAAAAGCCTCTCTGACCTCTTAGTTCTTAAATATGACCTCGCGCCAAACCTCTTTAGTAATATTACATTCAATAAATAAGTGTTCCCGGTTCTCCACCTCCTCGCCACAAGTACAACACAAGTTATTGTTGGAAATACCCCAGCTAAACAGTTTATCTCTCGTATGAAGAGCATCCCTACATATGATCCATAAACTAAAAGCACATTTTGGTATATTATTGATGTTCCAAATCAACTTGTGTCTATTGAACAAAGGACGAGCAGTAGTAAGAGCCGTAAAAGACGACCCAATGGAGAAGCCACCCCGACTGGAATTCCACACCACCTCATCACTAACCCCTTGGCGAATAACAGGCAACTCAGCATTCCTAATCTCCAACAGCTCCCAAGTAACAGAAGAAGGCCACCTCCACCTCTCCCCATGTATAAAGTTGGTCAATCTAGCTTTATGATTGCTAGCCGCATCATAAATAAGTCTTACCCCATAGCGATCAAATAGAGGACCTAACGGATGCCAATTGTCATACCACACAAAGGTATCTTCGCCATTGCCTATGCTGGACATGATAAGAGGCTTGGCCACCTCCCTCAACTGCAGCAGCTTTCTCCAACACCAAGAAGAGTCGTTTGGAATATTAATGGCCCAAATACTTCTATTCTTGATCTTATACACATTACACCATTTGACCCATAGGCAATCCTTTTTACTACAAAGGTTCCAAAGAAGCTTGAGAATAGCAGCTTTGTTACATAATTCCACATTCTTAATGCCCAACCCCCCTTCCTCATGACTGCACGTCAGATCATCCCAAGGAACCTTCACCCCAGTATGTTTGGAATCAGAACCCGTCCACAAGAAGTCTTTCATAAGTTGGTCAATTCTTCTAATAACCCCTTTAGGTAGAATGAACAGGCAAGACCAGTAGACCTGAATACTATTTGATGAGCTAAAGTCTCCCAGCAAAACTGAGGAATCTGTTTTTTTTTTTTTTGGAAAAATTATGTATATATATCAACAACAGAAACTACTACAAGTACACATAGGGATAAAACCCAGCACCTCCCCTAGGGGTATGCCCCAAAGGGGAGAAAAACAAAACAAGTGCAAGAAGCCCCACACCCCGTGATCCCCTACTCAAGAGCACTCTCCGGGATACCCCAGTTCATGCAAGCCATCCAGTTCTCAAATCTCCTCGTCCCCTTGCTCCAGATTGCGACTCTCGCTCTAATCATAACTTCGATATCTCTGACAATGACATCCTTGCTCTTGGCCACCCGCTTAAAATGTCTAGCGTTACGCTCCATCCAAAGGCAGTACACAGTGGACGAGAAAGAAATATTCCTAATACGATTATAAAAACTAGTCCCACTATAACATAAAATAGCATGAGCCAACTAGCCGTCCCAATCCAAAGCCTCTCTGTATTCCTGATTGCTGGTTCTAACCTCCTCCCAAACCTCCTTCGCAACTGGACACGCATTGAAGACGTGTGGTATGGACTCGACCCCATTAGAGCAGCTACAGCACACGTTATCATCCGAGATGCCCCAGATATAGAGATTGTCCTTAGTGTGAATAGCATCCTTACATATCATCCAAAGAACAAAAGCACATTTGGGAATATTAGCCTTATTCCACACAATTTTGTGCCAGGGAGCAGGAGGGAGGGTGGGGGTTATCTCCTCATAGGCTGATCTGATAGAAAAATCCTTCTGGTTGGGAATCCAGACCACCTCATCAACAGTATCATGCCTAATGCCTGGCAAAACCGCATTCCTAATATCCAAGAGCTCCCAAGTAACCACCGTTGGCCATCTCCACCTCTCCTCGATAATGTAATCAGCAACCAAAGCCTTATGGTTACTAGCAGCGTCATAGATAACACGGTCCCCAAACAAAGGATGAAGCGGCCCCAGAGGGTGCCAATAGTGATAAGAGGTACCCCGTAATCTTATCAATCTGTTAGTCCAACACTTAATCCTCCCCGTAATCTTATCAATCAGCTTCTCACAATCCTCTGACTTAAGCCTAGTAGTTATAGGAGGTACCCCAAGATACAAGAAGGGGGGGGAACAGTGGGAGAAACCAAAAACCTCCCTCAACCTGCTCACCCCATCAACATCGACCCCAGAGCAATAGAAACTAGATTTGTTAGTATTGGGGTGAAGACCAGAGATCGAAGAGAAGGCCTCAATAACTCTCTTCACAATGCTACAGGAAGCAGGATCGCCACCACACAGTATGATCAAATCGTCCGCAAAGCAAAGATGATTAAGGCCCACTTCCTTACACCTAGGATGAAAACTGAACTCCGGATTGAGGCAAGCCTTGTCCATAATAGAAAAGAAAGTATCCATAACAAGCAGGAATAAGAAAGGAGAGATAGGGTCACCTTGTCTCAACACCCTCATCCCCTCAAAGAAACCATGTAAACGCCCATCCAAGCTGATAGAGAATCTAGTCGTGGTGATACACTCCTCCACCCAACCAACAAACATAGATGGGAAGCCAATATGCACAAGAAGGTTGAGCAAAAACTCCCAACTAACAGTATTATAGGCCTTAAGAAGATCAATCTTAAGGGTACACCTAGATGGAGTAAGCTCGCGGTGATAATTCCTCATAAGCTCCTGAAGCAATAAGATATTGTCAGAGATAGACCTACCCTTCACAAACGCGTCCTGGCTCTGGTTGATGAAGGAAGGGAGAATATGTTTCATCCTTTCGGCAATAATTTTGGAGATACACTTGTAGATGGTATTGCAACAAGAGATGGGCCTGAAGTCCTGCATACTAGAGGGAGTAGTAACCTTCAGAATAAGCGCCAAAGAAGTGCAGTTCCATTTCCTGGGCAAGTAGCTACAATGGAAGAAGAAGGCAATGGCATCAATCACATCTCTCCCCACCACGTCCCAGTTCCTCTTATAGAAACAGGCATTAAAACCGTCCGGCCCAGGAGCTTTATCAGACCCAATGGAGAACATGGCATTCTTGATCTCTGCTTCAGTAATGGGAGCCTCCAATGCAGCAGCCTGATCAACCGTGATTCTCTTTCACACCACATCGTTAAGAATAGGAAATGGGTCCACACAAGAACTGGTAGTGCCAAGGAGGTTGCTGAAATAATCAACAGCCACCTTAGCCACATTTTGACTCCCCTCAATTCTCACACCATGGTCATCCAAAACACTAAGGATCTTCCTTCCGGTAGTAGCTTGGTTAGCCTTCTTGTGAAAGAAAGAATTATTGCCATCCCCCAGCTGGAGCCATTTAACACGAGACTTTTGCTTGAAAAAGGACTCCTTCGCCTCCCTCAGATCCAAATACGTGTGAAGCTTGACCCTTTCATCAAGGAGCACCTCAGTGTTGCACCCATCAGTATCAACTCTAGTCTGAACCTCATCCAGTAAAGTCTTAGCCACCTCCACCCTACCAGAGATGTTGCTATAAAACTTCTTGTTGAAATCTTCCAGCCTAGATTAAACTCTACTCAATTTCTTACTCAGCCTAACCATAGGATTCCCCTCTCCATCATCCAGCCAGGACTCGCTAAGAATCTGAGAAAAATCGCTATGATCCATCCAAAAATTGAAAAATTTGAACGGTTTAGGTCTACTCCGCTCCAAGGGGGGCAGCAAAATAATGATAGGACAGTGGTCAGAAACCCCATGGGGAAGGACAGAAGCTTGACTCTCGGGGAACCAAGAGGCCCATGCATCATTATGCAAGACTCTATCCAGCCTAGATTGAACATTACCAGCTCCCAACTCCTTCTTATTCCACGTAAACCACAACCCATTCGTCACCATATCATCAGCCTGCAAGTCATGAATGCACTGGTTGAACTCGCCCGTAGCAGTCGTATCAATGCCCCGGATGCCTCTCTTTTCAGCATGAGATCTGACAACATTAAAGTCGCCCATTAATATCCACGGAGACTCTCCCACACTCCCTAAATTCATCCTCAAAAAATCCCAAAGGTTCCTTCTATCCCCGGGAAGGTTATCCCCGTAAATGAAAGAAGCAAAGAAGCTCATCCCAGACCCACAAATATCCACCTTGCAGAGCATGGCCTAGGGGTGGGTCTGAATCAAACTCACAGCAACATGGTTGGGGTTCCAAGCCACAATAATTCTAGCAACCCTCTCCCCCCCCCCCCCCCGCGCAGTGGTTACCGATTCAAGTTAGACAAACCATCTCGAAAAAGGAAACATTATAGACAACACCCTAAGCCCTAACTCGGTGAAAGATTTAACAAAATGATTCTTAAAATGTTGTTGCTACCATAGAGCAATATAATGTTTTACTAACCTCAAACCAAATAGTATTTCTTACCGAAAACTGAGAAAGGAAATCTTATAACACACTCCCATATTCCTTTGTGATCCAATAACAAATCGAAAGTAAGACTCGAGAATTATCTAGCGATAGAGAAACAAGTCTATGATTTAGAAATAGATTGTATGTACCTGATGAACCATCACTACAATAGGAGATATTACAGGAAATCCATCGTTTTAATTTATGATACATCCCGAAATTTTAAAAATAATATATCAAAGACATAGTATCGATGGCTAACTTAAGAAGTGATGTTGAGAACCTTATAGATGTCTTACTTGTCATCAAGTAAGGACAGAACACCAATGTTAGTATTGATTTCTCCAACCTCACTCTTTTTGTCTAAATGGAAACTATTATATATTTCCAAAAGCTCAATACTAGGATTCATAGTAAGATTATTGATATGAACAACCCCAGTCGATGTACATAGAAGCTCAGATTACATCGAATGTTGGAATAAGGACATGCCTTTAAGACAATACCAATCATTCCAATGAGCTAGATTAAATATTGTTGCGATTTAATGGTATCCTACCTTGAACACACGGATTATTTGCTAGTAAGGTTCCAAACATTATTACCTATGACTTCAGTATTTGGATTCAATATACTTCAACCAGTAATATCCTCTTGTTGAACGATATTAGTAATAGTAACCTTTTCCACGTAGTTGTATATTATATTTAATTCCTTTTAGTAAACCCCATCTATCTATTTGGATATGTCTGGAGTAGCACTGATGTACTTTAAAGAACCTATTACCTTTATATGTCTATGGTATATTCCATGAGATGAATTCTACAATATTAGACGCCATACTTGTTGTGATCCTTCATATAACCATGAAACTTAAGAACCAATCAAACCAACAAACTTATTTAAAAAAACCAAACTACCGGACGTTATCTTTTATCCCAAAAATATCGATTTAATGAAGAATCAAATCCTACAGATACATTATTTTAATACTAAGAAATGAAGTAAACATCGCATCAAGACTTCAGATACATTTTTCCTCGGTGTGTGAATTTTAAATAGACCCTTTTATGGAGTTATCACCTATAAATAATGGATATATTTTCCTGATTAAATTAACACATGATTTCACAACCATAGTGAAAGATTGTCTGGTATATATGGACCTGCTAATAGGAGAAATAAGCATTAAGTACTGTACCACAAAAGTAGAAATTGAAACTCCGATAGTAAACTTTATAAATTTAGACAGAAAAGGGATTTCTCTATATGAAAATCCTAGGTATTTTTGGAAACCGTAAATTACAATTCAATTATCGTAAACCGTCATTTTAACGATTTACATATAAACTGTCAACCTACCTTCCTCAAACGAACTTATGCTTTTACTGACCTATGATGCCACAGATGTGAAACACCATTATTACGAGAGCAATGTGTCAAAACTATAGTATCCTTTTACCGATACTACCATCTTTATAATATGAGATTTTATATGTGAACGAACTTTATATTACCAGGCGATACGTAAAACTTCATTATATGCAATACATGCAAAAATTGTAAAAATGTTGACTAATTAGATGAATTCCAGTTGTTTCTAATCCTAGCTATGCCAAGTATTTTTTATACGGTGATATTATACAACCTGCAAATCACGAAAGAACGACATAAGAAAAATTATCAATGTTATACAATTGTACGACCTCAAACAAATAAGTTATCATATTTACGATATATCGTAGACAATGTGAGTACCACGAGTATTTGAAACTCTAAGAATATAGGAAATTTCAAGGACGAATTTTTTTTTTAGGTAGGTAGATTGTAACATTCGTACTCTGAGTTAAGATACATTAATTCTCATTTCATCCCTCCTAATATATAAATTCAAACATATCCAAAATAAGGATAAGACTACTCTACAAAGCCTACAAAACTCCTAAATTAACCAAGTATCCTTGAAGTTTCAATAATTACAAAATAGACCCTGAATATTTTAAACTACCATAACTTGACTTATACTTAAGTCCTAGGCCCAAACTTTATATCAAATTGACCCTCTAGATTTCAACCAATTAGAAATTATAATTTCATCCCCTAAACCTTTCTAAAATTATAAAAAAAAATCCCCTAAACTTTACCAAAATTACACTTTTAAGGATATATAGTATATACCTTATCAACCAAGGACTAAAACCTAATTATTTGACATTTACCCCCCCCCCCCTGTCTACCTTAACCTCCACATAACCTAATAATGCCAAAAGTCACATGTTTGAACCATGCAAACATGTAAGGTTCAAGTAACCATGCCTTAAACCTTTCAAAACCTGGACAAACTCACCTCCCATCCGAATCAATCAAACCTCCTACTCCTACACTATAAAAAGCCCACGAACTAAGCATTCAAAACTCACCTCTTCAGTGTATTCAAAACTCAAAATTTTCTCTCAAATCAGGTAACCTACCATTTCATGTATATATTTCTATTATTCCATTTTCAAATGATTTCTGTGTTGATACTATGCTTCTATTAATCAAAACAGTAGAAACTTTACATGTAAAATTGCCCATAGGTGAAGAAATATGAAAAATTCACCATGGTGGACTTCGATATATTGATTATAAATTTGGTTTGAAGCTAGGAAATGATTCATTAGAACCTTAGGAACTCTAGTGCAATAGTCAAAATCCATGAATTTAAACAACAAGCCTCAATTGTTCGAAGGCTTTTTTTTTTATTCAGAAAACTCAAGTTCAAATTCTCTTCACATAGACCACCTCAAACCTTGAAATCAAAACCAAATTCTTCCTTAACATAACACAACTATGTTCATAAGAATCCCTGCCATACTTAGAAAAGACTATGTACTGGAAAACTTATGTAGTCTTCACCCTGGACAGGTACAGGAAAACCTATGTAGTCTTCACCGCATAATAACCCAGAAAACACTAAGACATCACTATCGGTGTTTTTTTGTGATCTAGGCATCCAAGTTACAAAATTATAGGACATATGCTTGAAAATGATATGTTCTAGACCCAGGGGAAGTCCTTAGGTCATAGCAATATCTGATTTCATTCAAACCTAGATTAGTCCCACAAATCTAGTTGATGGCTATTGTCCTCATTACATACGGAAAAAAAATGACATTTTTTTGGATTGGAAGTATTTCATAGAAACAAAGTACTTCCATTAATAATGGGTGAAGGAGAAAGGGAACACCACCCACCCCCTATTATGGATATTATCATAAAGTCATCCCTACCATTGATGTTGTAAACATCATCATCATCTGGTAAGGTCCTTATCCTGTCATTGCTAAGAATGAGTTATTTAGTACTAAATGCCTAGAGATCATTTTCTCAGGTCACTTCATACTTCATCAAATGCCTAGACATGGCTATAAGAAGGACAAGAAGAAGACGAGCAGAGAGTCTGCAACTCATAGTTAGAGAGAGAAATGAAGTAAGATTTTTCATACCTTTAAAAGTTCAAGTAAAGGAAGTATAAAGGGGTTTCAAATTCCTTTTACCCTTTTTAGCCAAAGAGAAGCAAAAGTGATGGCTCTCTTAGGCAAAGACCTCCACTTCCTCTTCCCCCAGGTCAAGCACTTCACATGACATGATTTTCTGGGGAAGAAAATCTGTTGCGCAAGCTACCCTAAGCATAGGAATTATGTTCGTTATTGCAATGATTACGCTCCCACTAAGCGCAAGTGGGACGTGGGTCAGTTAATGGACAACCGCGCTAACATGTGTATAATTTATCAAGGCAGAATTAGGACAACCAGGCCTAAAGATCGATTGCCCAAATTCTGGGGGCAATTGAAGGGACTATTAGCCAAATATGCCACATGGCATGACACATGGCATTAAGGGATCAAGGCAGTGCAGTCGTCCGAAGATCACTGACCTGCTAAGGGAGAATCAAAGAAGATGACGATTGAACTTGTCCAAATACAAGATTACTGTTATTTTACTACTTTAAAGATGAGATCAAAGTTGATACACTATGAATAATACCTAGAATTGTAGGGCACTTGTATCTATAAATAGTGATAACCCTAATGACTTGGAGCCTAAATTAACACACTCTTGTATCCACAACTTGAACTCTCAGCTTAAAATCCTAGAACTCTAAGTCATCTTCCCTCTTTCTCCATTAATAAAGCTCATTATTCCATTCCTCATGGATATAGACATGTCGACCTCTCGAATCATGTAAATTTGTGTCTTTTTCACATGACACTTACATATTGGGCTAAACTGGAATATTGTGATTATTATAGGATTGATATCCCCACAAGACTGATCTTCTATCAGAAGTTCGTCATCCAACTCCGTTAAAAATTAACACTAATTAAAAAATTGGACTTCACACCCATATTATTTTTTAACTAATATCCGTATCTTTTCGCTCATTACTCCATTTCTCCCAAAATTCTAGCCATCTTCCCTACCATAAACCCTCATTTAAAAGCCCCAAATTATATTATAAATATACACAAATTCAAATTAGAACTTTAGTTGCATTAAACATTTTTTGTTGGATTTGTTCTTTAACCAAACAAGAGTTCAGATTTGGATTGATTGTTCTATATGATGCACAAGATACTTTATGTTCTATTTGCTCGTAGAGATATGAGATTTATTATATTCTATTTAACCAAACTAGAATCCAAATACAAATCCATGACATCCAGGTCGGTCGATTGATTCAACGATTTTGGTTTGTAATTGATATGTTGGTTTGAAATTGATTTTGTTTTTTAATTGATATGTCTTTCTTTGGGTTTGAAATTGATTCAACAATATAGGTTTTTTTAATTCAAATCGTTATTATTTTGACATTTGATTTTGTTTCAACTGTTGTTCATTCAAAATCATTGATGTTTTGTTCATTTACACATGTTGATGTGCTGATTTTGGTTACATAGTTAAATTGTTGCCATCAATTGGGTTTTAAATTTGATTAGAAATAAGAATTGAGGTTTAAATTGGATTTTTTTATTTCTTTATGGTGCAATTAATTAGGGTTGTAAATAGAGTGTAACCCGCATATCAAAAATAGTTTAAATGAATGTTTAGGGTTAGGCTTTTGGTGAAGAAGATGCAATGGGGAAGAAAATGAGGAGTAATTTGGCCTTTAAACTATCGGGCGGGTAAGTCGGATTATTAATTATTGGTCTGATTTAACGGTGTTAAGAGTTTGTTATGGCGTTAGGGGTAAGTCGAAGTTTTTCAAAATCAGGGGGTGTCTAATTTTAGCATTATATTAAGGCATAAAAAGCCATTTGTATTGTAATTCATCTCTAGACAATTATGAAGAAACATCTATGAAGTAGGCATGTTGTCAATGGGTCGGGTCTGGACCCGAACCCGATCCGGACTCAATCCATATAATAGGGTCTGAGCATATTTTTTTAGACCCGAAGAGCCGTTTATTAAACGGATAGGGTTTGGATCTTATACAAGACCCGGACCCGAAGACCCGACCCGAATTGTACATTATATATATATAAACTCTCCTGTAAGGACTCCTTATGGTTCAGACCCCGGTATATACCATTTTTTTAAAATAGTAAAAAAATAATTTTTTTGATGAAACTTCATATATATGATCTACACGTTGAGAAGACCATCTCCAATTTTTTTAGTCTAAAAATTCAATAAAAAAACCGTTGAGATGAGATGATATGTAAAAAAATGGTATAAATAAGTATTTTCAACCGTTGAAACGTTGGGTTGGCGCCAGCCGCTTTATTGATTGAATTTTTTTATGAAACTTCATGGATATAATCTTCTCACTATCGAGAATATATCCATGAAGTTTCATCAAAAAATTCAATCAAAAAGTGGGTGAGATGATCGCCAATATTTCAACGGTCAAAAATACATATTTATACCATTTTTGTCATATCACCTCATCTCAACGGTTTTTTTCTTGCATTTTTTTATAAGAAAAATTAGAGATGATCTTCCCACCATGAAGATCATATTCATGAAGTTTCATCAAAAAATTCATTTTTTTACTATTTTAAAAAAATGGTATGTACCGGAATCTACACCATAAGGAGACAGGAGAGGGCATATATATATATATATATATATATATATATATATATATATATATATATATATATATATTGAATTTTTTTATGAAACTTCATGGATATAATCTTCTCACTATCGAGAATATATCCATGAAGTTTCATCAAAAAATTCAATCAAAAAGTGGGTGAGATGATCGCCAATATTTCAACGGTCAAAAATACATATTTATACCATTTTTTGTCATATCACCTCATCTCAACGGTTTTTTTCTTGCATTTTTTGATAAAAAAAATTAGAGATGATCTTCCCACCATGAAGATCATATTCATGAAGTTTCATCAAAAAATTCGTTTTTTTACTATTTTAAAAAAATGGTATGTACCGGGATCTACACCATAAGGAGACAGGAGAGGGCATATATATATATATATATATATATATATATATATATATATATGATTAGTCTATTCCCACTCCTCTCTTCTCTATCCCCACTCCAACTTTTGTTCAACAATATTAATTGAAAAATTTATCCCTAAGACCTTTTGAGTTAAATGTTAGTGTAAAATAAAAAAAACATAAAAATATAAAACTTTAACTAAAAATTCTAAAAATCACAGAAAAATAATTTTAAAAACTGAAAAATACGAAGAAGAAAAATCTGAGAACTATTAATAGATATTAAAAAAATTATATCTAGTATGAAAAAAAATATTTCCCACCCAAAAAATGATTTCCAATAATAACAAAAAAAAAGCAAAAAAGATGATGGATTTAGAAAGAAAGTAAAAAACTATTTTCACTAAAAAATGAATTCCAACAAATAAAAAAAACGTTCTTTACCCAAAAAGTGATTCCCATCAACAAAAAAATAATTTCCAAAAAAAAAACTATTTTCCCCAAAATAAAATGATTTTCAACTGTAAAAAAAAATTCCAACGATAGATTTATTTTTTTGCTAGAAATTCACCACAAACCTTCAATATTATACCAAAAAATTAAATTAATTACTAAAATTAAATTATACTTCCCTGGTGAATTTTAATCGAGAGAGAAAATGTAATTTTAATTATATATATTGATTATAATACACCAAAAAAGTATAATTTTTATGGTGAATTAAATTATACTATTATGGTGAATTTTAATCACGAGCAAAAGTATTATTTAATATTAATAATTAATTTAAAATAATCACTTTTTATGCAAAAGTATAATCACTTTTTATGCAAAAGTATTAGTTTGAAGTGAGGTATTATTTAATTAATTTAAAATAATCACTTTTTATGCAAAAGTATAATCATGTGTTTTGAACTAGAAATTTGAGCTTGCATAAAAAGTGATTATTTTAAATTAATTATTAACATTAAATAATATTTTTGCTCACAGTCAAAATTCACCATAAAAGTATAATTTAACTCGCCACAAAAATTATATTTTTTTGGTATATTATAACCAATATATATGATTAAAATTACATTTTCCCTCTCGATTAAAATTCACAAGATAAGTATAATTTAATATTAGTAATTAATTTAATTGTTTGGTATAATATTGAAGGTTTGTGTTGAATTTCTAGAAAATCGTTGAAATTTTTTTGCTATTGAAAATCATTTTATTTTGAGGAAAATATTTATTTTTGTGGAAATTATTTTTTTTCTTGAAATTATTTTTTCTGTTGATGGGAATCACTTTCTGGGTAAAAAAACAGTCTTTTTTTTATTTGTTGGAATTCATTTTTTAGTGGAAATAGTTTTTTACTTTCTTTCTAAAATCCATTATCTTTTTTGTTATTTTTTTTGTAATTATTGGAAATCATTTTTTGGGTGGGAAACATTTTTTTCCTACTAGATCTAATTTTTTAATATCTACTAATAGTTCTCAGATTTTTGTTCTTCGTACTTTCCAGTTTTTAAAATTACTTTTCTGTGATTTTTAGAATTTTTAATTAAAGTTTTATATTTTTATATATTTTTTATTTTACACTTACATTTAACTCAAAAGATCTTGGGGGTAAAAATGTCATTTAATATTGTTAAACAAAAGTTGGAGTTGGGATAGAGAAGAGAGGAGTGGGAATAGACTAACCCTATATATATGTATATATATATATATTTATGTACATAATAAATATAAGTAATATATGTTTTATCTATACTAATAATATTCTGTAATACATTACAAAATATTTTAATTTAAGATTAAAAAATAAAGAAAGGGGATAATAATATAAATATAAAATAAATGTATATATTTGGTCAGACCCGGACCCGAATCCGAGACCCGAAGATCCAAACGAATTCGGGTCGGGATCCATTATTGTAGACCCGATGAAGATCCGAACCCGAACCCGATGAAGACCCGATTACACAGATTTAGATCTTCCTAAACCCGACCCGGCTCCGACCCGTTAACAGGCCTACTATGAAGTATCATAAATATAAACTTCATTTTTATTCAACTTCATTATATATGGAAACTCTAAAATCGTCTCCAAACTATTGTGCAAAATATTCATATTGTGCAGCTACTTTATTATAGTAGCACCACATAGCATTATGCATAATGACATAATGCCATTTTTGGGTTGTGTATAACATAGCTTACCACAAAATTTGGACCGCTATTTGAGACCCTACCACCGCATTTGGATTGACACGATATATTAAAAATGTTATCGTTTAATAGTTGACGTTAAACTAAATTAATAAATTTAATAAACCTAATGGCCTGAAGGAATACTTCAGGCATGCCATAATTCAAAATAAGCACCACTATCATAGTTTCATTCTTGAGCCCTTCTCTCATTCTCGACTTCTAGCAATTCCTCCCACTTGTCAAAAATGAATTTTCTTTTTGTGCTCACAATATGCGCGTGCACGATCATCTAAGTTTAATTAATCGCAGCTCATTGTTGATTCTTCTTTTCGTTTTTTGGTCACGACTTTTCTTCCAAACGCTCGTTCTTACTTAAAGGCGATTCTTAATTCTTCATCTATCAAAGAGATATTTATCTAAAACTCCTTTACAAAAGTATGATCCAAGGTTGTGCACATTCAGCAACGCCATGAAATTGAGCGCAATAGTCTTGGAGGAGCTATATTTCACTCCTCTTTCACAACATTTATTCATATTGGTAGCCCAACCCTCGATTGGGTAAAAGTGGGGAGGAGGTCGTTGTTCAACGACACACCAACCATAGAAGGCACATAAACGTAACCAAACAAGCAGAGAAGATTGGCTAAGATCGGACATGGTTGATACACCGGCCAAAGGTGATTTGGTTTGACTTTTTGTTCAGTTGTCTCATGTTAGGAACTCTTTGTTCCATTTTGAAATGTCCTTCAATATATAGTAGTACTAAATGGATTTGAATGTCTCGCACACTTCCACTTTGTACATCGCATGGGAGAGAGAAATCATGTGGTCGGTGTAATCATTGCCATTTTTCCCACCTAGCTTTGAACGAAGAGGCGAATTGAACTGCACCTTGCCTCATATTCCAAGTTTTGTTTATTTGCGGCATAGATTAAATCTTCTAAAATATTCAACCAACAAGAGTAAATCAATTCATCGTTCTATTTATAAAAAAAAATCTTTCAAAGGCTACCTGACCTGCACTCTATTGGAGTTCTGAGTTTTTTGGGTTTGTCGGTCAAATTTCATAAGATCGAGAAGGAGTGAAATTGTGAGAGAAGTTTGAGGGGAAATTTGCTAAAGATGGAGAAAGAACTTGATGTTAAATTTGATGGTGCAAATTATTTAAAGCACCGTTACTCCCGCAATGTAATATTCTAACAATGGTTTCGCGACAACAAATTTGTCATCGTGGGAAGACCCTTGCAGACAGTCCACTGGTCACAGGAACAACTTTTATCCATAATCATAGCATCAACGAATAATTGCTGGTCTATTTTACCCGTCACTTTGGCGCATCAAAATAACTACAAGGATAGTTGTATACTGAGTGAGGAGCATAATTAGAATACTTTTGAGCAGAAAGAAGAATAGTTTATTTTGGCTTAATTATACTTCGACTCCTTCAACTTTGTACCCATTTTCATTTTGTCTCCCATACTTCCGTCTTCTAGAGTTAGCTCCCTCAACTTTTAAAATTGCATCATTTTACCCCATGATCATAATGGTCATAAATTTTCAAACAAATAATTGTTAATTTGCACCGATCAATTTTCCGTCCAAAAATTTAACATCATTTATGTTTGGGTTCAAGTAACGCGGACAGAAAATAAACCCCTTTATAAGTTGAGGCAAAGTCAAAGGTTTATTTTATAAAGTTTATGAACAAGTAAAATAATAAGTCTTAGTGAGAAGTATCTTAATTTTCCAATTTTAAATTCAGTTCTTCAAGGACGGGTAAAAAATATATTCTTTAACATAAAAAACAAAGGTACAAATTTGCGATTAAGACTTTTGTCCAAATAAATATATTTACAATCAAGTAATTTGCATTGAACACTCCCTAAAAGCAATAATTAATATTAATTTTTCAAATAATAATTAAGCATTATCTTTACTTGCCTGATTAAGGAACGGTTTGGATGGAAATACTCGTGATAACACCATTATTATTATTACTATTATTGACAATGATCCGGGACTTGGTAGAATGACTTCTGCTTATGGATTCCAAAAGTCATCCACGAGATAGAATCATTTTTCATTTGTTACAACTTACAACTAAAGGGGATTCGGGTACCTGAGAAGCCCTAATCCCTTCATAACAATCATAATCAAATTTCAGCACCATGCTTGATACATCATTACTTACCAAGTTGCAGCCCCTCTGAAAACATTTTAAGTATATCTTACCTTCTAAAAATAATGAATTATGGAAAGAAGAACAGATGGCCAAATGCCACAGAATTGCAATTGTTAAATTAAGGTCACAGGCTAAACAGAGTTCCTACAAAGATAGGATAATAGTTTTGCTAAAATACAACAAATAGATTTGCATATTAAAAAACATTACATACAGTGGGTTGGCAAAGAGGGGCTGGGGGAAAGAGAATTTCAGTGCTGCTCTTAGTAGTTCGTTAAGGGGAACATTTTCCTCGACGTCCCTTCACTTCTTCACCATCTTCTGTTTACTTGCAAAATATTATGAGGTAATATCCGATAGCAGGAGCAGCAGCAGCCTCTCACCGGTTTACAAGCAGTGGCAGCAAAGCCGATGTAGCAAACAGTCAACTAATAGCCTTGTTTTGTGGGGCATTCTGATGCCCTGTGCCCAGACTGCCCACAGTTAAAACATGCACCCCCGAAGCTTCTGTTACTGCAAATGCGAATGCAGTATTAGATTTTACACAGATTATCATAAATACTGATCACAAGACATAATCTACATGCCATGGCATTAATGAGTGGACCCCCTTTCCATCTGCATGCCATGGCATTAATGAGTGGACCCTAAACACCAACCCATACAACAGTGCACCATGTCAGTCACTCACGGTGTTTTAGTCCCAATACTGACTCACTCTAGAATTACTCTAAATAACAATTCTTGGAACACATTGTAAGAAGTCAAGCAAGCGTCCCCCAACTCACTGCACTAATTACGAATAGGGCTGTAAAACGAACCCAGCTACTCGAGTTCGGCCTGTGTTCTCTCGTAGTTCGAGACTGGCTCGCAAAGTAAACAACGAGCAAAGCTTGAACATATTTTTAAGCTCATTAGCTTATTGAGCTCAACTCGGATTCGACTCAATCACCAATAATCATACTAAACTAGTATAAAATAACCAAATTATTTGACCTCGGCTCGTGCTCGTTTTTGCTTAGAAGCTCGTTCAAGCTCGGTTCATAAGATAAACAAATCAAGCTTTGAACATATTTGTACGCTCTTTACATTTTCAAACCAAGCTTGAGCAACCTTAAGCTCGGGTCAACTCGACTCGACTCATTTACACCGCTGGTTTTGAAAAGGGCCATTCGACTTTAATCCCTAAAAGTTAAGGTTAACTTATATGTTCCCAAACTTTTCAGTTATTTAACTCTGACCTCCAAATTTTTAATATTCCTTCACACTGACCTCCATTTTTTTACTATTCCTTCACCTCAACCTCTATCATAGTAAATGACCAAAAACATCTCTAGTCGAAGTCTGGTTATATACTCCCCATGTCCTGATGTAAGAATCGTGTTTTTCCTTTTGGGGGATTGTCCCAAATTAAGAATCTTGTTTTAGCATGAAATTCCATCATCAAGGGGGTAGAAACTCAATACCAATGTTGATATGATGTTTTAATAAAGTTGGTAGGCAAAAATGGGAAAAAATGTTGTTCCCCTAAAATTTGTGAAATTAAACTCTCTTTATTTTGGGAAGGAAGGAGTGTAAATTTTGGAACCTAAAGCCTAATTACATATAAAATACTAAGTGCTAAACTGCAAACATTTTCTTCATTTGCTATGACAAGTAACAGTCAATTAACACAATCGTCAAACAGGGGGTCAAAGTCTAATAATTGAAAATTTTGAGGGCTAAGGTCAGTTTTGGCCTAAACTTTAAGGTCAAAAGCTATATGTCCCTTCTGAAAATGAAATCAGATTCTGTTATAAAATTAAATAAATGAAAAACAAGGATAGGTTCCTAAAACTTAAAAGTAGCATATATGAAACTAGGAAATATACCCGTCTCGATTACTTCCAAATGATGGTGAACGGGCAGAACGTCTATCACCACCGATTAGCCAATCACTCCCACCACCGCTTCTCGAGCCCCGAGACCAACTACTACCACCACCACCTCTGCTGCTACCACCGCGACCACCCCGCCTAAAGTCACCTCCCATATCATCATCGTCGGAGAAACGACCACTACCCCAACCACGGGAGCTGCTGGAACCCCTGCGGCCCCTTGAACCTCCTCGGGAAGACCTATCCCTGTTCGAAAACCTGCCATAGTTATCGCTTACAGGACCATCATCTTGCAAAGCAGGCAACTGCGAAACACCGATGAGCAATATAAGATTTCAATTGTCGATCAGATATTCTTTTTTTGGTACTAGTAATTATCAAGGGAAGATTAAGACCCAATCCACAGGAAAAGAAAAAAATATATAAAAAAAACAAGGTTAGGATGCAATCCCACTTCCCCGTATACGACTTTGTGAGTCGATAGACACATTACGTAATATCAAGATTACACTGTTATATCTGCTAGACAGACATGTTGAATCATTACCAGGAGTGAATGACCACACACTAAGGGTCCGTTTGGTTCGTGGTGAAATATTTTTTACTGCGTTAAAATATAATTCACCTAGGTAAAATATGTGTTTGGTTGGGCATTTAACACGGTGAAATAAAATGAATATGGTGAAAAGTGAGGTGAAACTTTAACCATTTTAAACCATGGGTAAAGTGAATAATTTAACCGGTGAAAACAATGAAATTTATCTTATTACCAAAGTAACCTTTCTTATTTCCACTTATAACTATCACACATTCATTTCTCCCTCTCAATTAATACGATCATCAAATATTCATTGGAATTTTTTTTTTCTAAATTTCATTTTTTTTTTAAATTAAAAAAAAATTAAAAAAAATAAAATAATTTAAATAATTAAAAATTTTAAAAATAAATAAAAAATAGAATAGCTATTCCTACACCCTCTATGTCTTTCCCTACACCCTTTTTAATATTTAAATACTAAAAGATCAAAAGACCCTCTATGCATATATGATTTAAGCAAATATAATCTTTTGCCCAAAAATCTATTATTTAAAAAAAAAAGGTAATATTATGAAAAAAATAAAACATAATATTTTGAAAATAAAAATCCTAATATTCTAGAAAATAAAAATTTTAATATTCTAAAAATATAAAAATTATAAAAGTTATTTTTTCATTTAAAAAACATTATGTTATTTATAAAACAACATATTACTTTTTATTTAAATGGACGTTGATAAAAAAAACTTTTTCGTTATTTATTTTAAAAAATGAACATTCTTTTTATCATTTCTAGTTAAAAAACCGTTTCTTTTATTTATTTAAACAAATTGTTTCGTTATTTATTTTTTGAGTTAAAAACTGTTTTTTTTTTCTATTTTAAAAATAATCTTTTTACTATACAAAAAAATGGTCCACGTTAGCGGTATGTATAGGCAGTTCGACCACTTATACATACCGTTACCGCGGACCAACATATTAGACAAAAATGCACCGCGCCAGCGGTATGTATAGGTGGTCGGACCGCCTATACATACTGCTGCCGCAAACAATATTTTTTAAAATAGTAAAAAGATTATTTTTAATATAGTACAAAAAAAAACAGTTTTTAACCAAAGATAAAATTTGTAAATAAAAAATAAAACACTTTTTAAGAAAAGAGTTTCTTAAGAAAAATAAATTTTACGTTTTATCTACAGTTTTTTAATAAAACAAATAGATAAGATTTTACGTTTTATAAACAGTTTTTTTTATTATTACTTATAAAAAACAAATTTTTTTATTGAAAATATAATTTTTTTTGTTTTTATCAAAGGTATTTATTTTAGTTGGAGGTGAAAAAATTGGACATTTGAATTTTATAAATTTAAGAGCACAATTGTCATTTATTATTCAAAGGGTGTGGGGGAACATATAGATGGTGTGGGAATATCTATTCCCATAAAAAAAATAAAAAAAATGAATATTTGTTTGGTGCATGGTAATGTGTTCGGAATTTAATTACTAATTGGGACGGTTTCATAGTTGGAAACTATTTTTTTTTTTAATTCTTTTAATTGGAACACTTTTTTTTCATAGTTGAGACTTTTTTTTTTAATTGGGATTGTTTTTTTTTCAATGTTGAAAACTTTTCTTTTAATTGGGATTTTTTTTTCATTGTTGAGAACTTTTTATTTATTGTGGACTACTGTTTTTATAGTTGACTCTTTTTTTTTTAATTCTGAATATTTTTTTTTACAAATGACAGTTTTTTTTCATTGTTGGAATTTTTTTTTTTAAATTGGTACTGTTTTTTTACTTATTTGTCTTGCGTAGTCAAATATGACTAGCTGTGTGTGTGGGGGGGTGATTATATCAA
Source organism: Sambucus nigra (assembly GCA_949130495.1). Taxonomy (NCBI): domain Eukaryota; kingdom Viridiplantae; phylum Streptophyta; class Magnoliopsida; order Dipsacales; family Adoxaceae; genus Sambucus; species Sambucus nigra. Next base: position 660,616,140 of record OX422210.1, read on the forward strand.
ATTTTAGTTTGAGGTAAATGCATATTTTTTATTGGCCATTGACACTTGTGTGATGAAAATCAAAATAGTTATGTGCATTTGAAGTATGAGGGTAATATGGTCATTTTATTTTTTCACCATATTAATCTTGATCATCCAAACAGCAAATGGTGAAAAAATTAAAATTTTCACCTAGTGAAAACTCGACCATCCAAACAGAGATGGTGAAAATAAAATCACCGCACTAATAATTCACCTTTTACTTTTAACACGGTGAAAATTATTTCACCACGAACCAAACGGACCCTAAAGCTAAAAGTATCTTGGACCGCAGTTAAATATTGTGTTGGGATGGAGGGAGTGCAAAAAAAACTTGAACTTTCAAGTATTTGCACATAATCCCTCGTATGTTCAAATAACCCCCTTAACTATGTATTTTGTAGAGAGAGAGAGAGAGGGGGGGGGGGGTCAAAAGAGAAATGAATTTTCAAGTTTTTGCAAATAACCAGGTGTGTTCTAATAACCCCCTGAACTATGTATTTGTCAGAAAGACCCAATGTTTTAAATCGTGGTCGCGCAGGGTGTCGCGTTTTGGCTCTGAAATCGCCTCGCGTATCGCGCAAGCAATTCGTGCATTCCAGATTTTTAATTTGAAAAACATGTAACAAATATAAATAAATAAATAAATAAGCTTAAACAATCACTGCAAATCATTTCAAATATAGTCATAAAGCCATATAGTGCTACAACATACCAAATAAAACACAAATGGGACCATATTGTTCCAAAAATCTCAAAGGCATGAAGTTTCAAGAATAAATTAACACCAAATGAGTTTTTTAAAAAATTGTCAAACATAAAAAATAAAAAAAGAACTGTGTAAATTCTAACCAAAGTTGGACCGAGGCTGCCAAACAGTGGAAGGAAGCGTTTGGAGTTCCGGGGCTGCCAAATTGTGAAAGGAAGAGTCCGGAGCACTGTTAATGAGATTTTTATTTTGGTTTTCAAGAGGGCTGTTAAAAGTGATTGAGGAAGGGTTTTGTTAAGTTGGGGTTGTCAAAACTATAATAAGGAAGGTTTTTTTTAGATCGGGGCTGTCAAAAGTGAATAAGGAAGAGTTTTTGCATTTTTTTTAAACCTTTGTACTTGCCAAAACGACGCTGTTTTGGTAAGCCAGAGGGTTTAAAAAAAGCATGCATCGCGCGGCTATAGCGTAGGTTTGAGCACTTTTGCGCTAAATCGCGCCAAATTGTGCCCAATAGCGAACACAACAGCAGTTTCCCAATTAGCAGACCCATTTGCGTTGCCTTTTCCCGTCGCAAAAAGCAATAGCGGGCAATTGCGTTCGCGATAGCGAGCTATTTAAAACATTGGAAAGACCCCTTTTGGGGACTTTTAAGGGGCCATGTAGGGCACCTTAACAATTTACCCTCGTTTGCCTTCTTTTCTTTCCTTTATTTTTTTTTTAGCACCGGGACCGGAATCTATGTCGGGAATTTAATAAAGGGATTTTGAAGATGAAAATGACGCTTGTGAAACTGCACATAATCATATTAGCCCACGGGGGCAAGATTTGTTGCAATGGTTGGCTATATATTATTAACAAACAGTGGTGGTCACGAATTCGATGTCAACCTTGGTGATTTTGAAAATAATGTTTCCAGGTGGTATCTGCTTATTCAATAGCTCTTTTGCAATCTCTTCCGGGAGATCAAAAACTGCACCTTGAACCTGATTATAGGTGTCACAAAAGGAGATGCATTAGTTGAAAAAAATGGAATAAAATCAGCTAAAAATCTGTTAGATACGCACCCCCTCATCTGCAATTATGTGTATTTTTCCGACTTCATCAGCAGCGGAGCGATAAACGTCAGACAGAAATCCGGTGACCGTTCTAGCAGACATGAACCCTCTAACTTGATCAGCGTCACGCGTCAGTTGCAATGTAACCCACCCCTGCAATACAAGTGTGCAGTTCAAAGTGAGTGATAAGTTACATGCAGAAGGCCACACAAGGATATGATCTACAATATTTAGGGTATAACGCTTAAATTGCAAATGCACCCCCAACATAGATACTAACTCCCTAAACTATAAAAAAGAACCAATTACACCTTATGTGTGGTTATGCTAATTTGTTATCAACACAGTTGGGGGGGGGGGGGGGGGAGAATGGAATTGTCAAGGAGTTTTTGCAAATTCAATAGTTTGAGGTACGTGCAATTATGTAATAGGAGTTTCTTGCAGTTTCCCCGTAAAATTATGATTAAAAGAAGACACCAAATAGGGCTTAGGCCAAACACAATGACCAAGAGCAAAAGAGTATACCATTTCACAGAAAAGATTGTTTTGCACACAAATAACATGTTCGGAACAACCCAGAAACATCACCGAGGACAAGTGGACATACAAATAGAAGTTGAAAAAATGAAGCTAAATGAACTTCAAGAAAATGGTGTTGCAAAAAAGGAAAATGCAAGTGATTGAAGTTCATCAAAAAACGCAATTTTATAACAGCAACCATATATGCTGCGTAAAACAATTACCATTAATAGTTACTCCCTAGACTTTTTGAGTGGCATAAATGAGTAAAGTAACTAGACTGCAGAATTCTAAATATATGGTTATGTCTGAACATGAATAATGTTGTTTGTATTATTTTGTTTTAAATGCTGAATGCATATACTTGCTTTTTTACATTAATTCTTGTTTTTAAACTATTTTAGATAAGTGCCCTGTAACAAAATTAACAAAGGCAAAACTGAGAAACATTATTCAACAATTTTTTAACTCCCCTTGAACAGTGGTAAAAAATAAATACCTAATGTTACCTCTTAATTGTATGAACCATTCATCATTCAGAAGTAAAATGAACATAAAAGATTTCAAGGTCGTAGAGAACTGAAAATTTGAATTGACTGGCATACCTGCTCATGCGAAATCAGAGATCGTGATGAGGGAGGTCGAGAAAAACCACTCAATTGAGCTATTGCAGCAGCAAGAGCACTTGTTCCTTGTTCATCAATCAATTTTTTGGCAGTCGGGGTGAAGAACGCCACAGACTCGGGATGAACTCCACCAAGCGTAGCAACCACTTGCTCAGCTGATGACTCCAAAACCTCTTCAACACCTGGCGAGTTAATAAATTCGAACTTTGACCCCACATCACGTTCGAGAGATCTGACCGTTCTCCTCTGGTTATTAGTGAACATCAAAATGGCTGTGCCTTCTTTTCCTGCACGTCCTGTACGACCAGAACGGTGCACAAAAGTCTCTCCATCATTGGGTAGTTCATAGTGAATAACCTGAAGAAGGGAGGAAAGAGAAACAATCTCCTCTAAACACTGTGAACTGAATTCTCGCAACAAATAAAACTACCCTATTTCACATTAAAACATTAGCATTACAAATGAAGTAATGATTACACAACACAGACACCGTGCATTGGCCAAAGTTTGTGAAAAGAGTTTATAAAAAGTGTGAATTTCCAACATCATTGGGACGTAGAAGCTCAATATGATGTGGTTTGTGATGTTTATCTGATGCGTTAATAAAGCTGAGGTTGGGGTGGGGGTCCTTAAAATGCGTGGATTTGAAAAAGGGGCTCGTAAATTGGGACGGAGGAAGTACTAAGAGGTAAACTTGTCAAGGAAGATATAACAAAGCCACAAATGTCGTTTTCCCTAGTTACTGAAAGTCCTAAAGAACTCATTTTTACCGATTATCATCATGTTAGACTGCTCGCCACATGAAAATGGAACATATAAAATAGAAACTTGATGCAATTGTAGCGAATCACAACTATTATAATCCATATAAATACAATACAAGCAATTATGGCGTATGTACACAACACCATTCTTCCAAATGGTATACTGTTCGGAAAGGTCAGCAGAGTAAATGATAATGCAATCAGTTTACACTTGAAAGAATTTATCTCTTCATTTAGGCTTTCATTTCAGATCATCAAAACAATACAAGTTCTGTATGATTTCATATCAGTTAGTGATATTCTACTTCCTCATATTACTAGAATTTTGAATCTCCTGGAGTGCACAAAATACTAAAATCACGAGTCAAAATATGATTTGACAAAATTATATATTGAGAAGGGATCATAAAAAGCAACACAATTGACTTACTAAATCAACGTTTGGAATATCAAGCCCACGAGATGCGACATCGGTGGCAACTAGAACGGTGAATTTTCCTTGTCTAAACCCATTTAATGTTCTTTCCCTCTGGTGTTGAGATATGTCCCCATGCAGTGCCTCAGAAGTAATGCTACTTGTCAATGCCATTGAGACTTCATCTGCATCTCGTTTTGTCTGTGTGAAAACAATGGTCTTCCCACCCTTGGCATAGACCTGAAAATTATCAATAATTCTGGTATGTTCGTTCTTTTCACACTAATAACATAAGACCTCGGTCTCTATTTTCTTGACATAAATGATATGCAATTTAATAATTGAACTGTTAAACCATACCGTTACAAGATCACCAAGAATGGTTCGTTTGGAAGTTGCGGTGGTTGGTATAGCATACAGCTTGATGCCCTCGGCCAGCTTTTCATCTTGGTCACCAACCTATGGAGTACGAAGAAATAGATAACGGATTAACAGCTTTCAAACTGTTTAGTAAGAATTCTTTTTATTGTTGACATACTAATTGCTATATAGCACGGTAATAACCTCCCTCCTACACAGAGCAAGGGAAAAAAGAAAAAGAGGATAACAAATGTAATAAATAATCAAGATTCTAGAAAGCTGCTCAGATGATCGAAATACAAATTGAATGTTACAATCTATGAAGCACGGACTCGACACGTAATACGTGTTTCGACAAGACACGCGACACGCGATTTTTTCAAAAACTTGGATACGACACGCTAGGATACGTATAATATATAATATATAATATATATTTAAATATAAATATATATATATATATATGAAATAAAACAGATATTTTTCCATAAAATACATTATTAGAGCATTCTTAACATGAAATTATGAAAATGGACCATATAAAACAAAATTCAAACACACTTTAACATTAAAAATCATAAATAAGGCAGAATCATAATCACATAAGAAAAAAAATAAAAAATAAAAGTATTATTTTACGTGTCCCAACATGTTGGCAACGTGTCCCAGCGTGTCGGCAACGTGTCAAAACATGTCCCAGCGTGTCCTAACGTGTCGGACTCATGTCAAAGCTGACTCGTGGCTTCCGGGAGAGTGTCGGTGCTTCATAGGTTACAATTGAGATTAATATTGAAGAGATGCCCCCAAAAAAAACATTTTTGGTATAGTAAATTGCCTCAAAGAGCAAATACTTACACAGCTATGAGCCTAAGATTTTTTGCAAGGGAGGAATATATCTATATAATAAGTTACAAAACTTATGTATGTCATAAGCTTACTTGATGATGTCATTTATATAAGTTATTCTTGCATTTCCTATTTTATCCTTAAAAATTTTAATTTCCCACACTTTTATTTCTCCACACTTAACTCCCACCCTCCCACTTTAATTCAAACATAAGGACTTTTTTGATAAATTACTTCGCTTTGTACTATCTCCTTCTCAAACTCTCAAAATTGGAATTATGATGTCACGGGTTAACCATCTAGCAATTCGGATTAAATTTTGGACGTTCAAATCTAACGGCTGAAAATATTTCTCCCCAAAGATGTGTGTTCTGATGAAGTACAGTTCTGATTCAATGTCTGATCTCGAACCATGTCCCAATTTTCTACCTCGAGCCATGCACCCAGAGTCTTCTTTGTCTCCCTATTTTTTTTCTTTCAAAACTCACAATCACAATCATGTTAGCACAGATGCAAATATGATGTTGTACTGGAACACTCTCCTGATTTTGGCAGGTTCACGCTCTCTCAGATCTATATCAGTTTTTATTTTCATTTTTTATTCTACAAATCTATATTCTACAAGATTTTTATTTTTAGCTTACAAATTTATGGAAACAGGTTAGAAACAGATCTATATTCTACACCTGGTCTCATTTGTTTTCATTTTAAAAAAGTTTCTATAATAAGGAGGTGTTCGGTTTGGAAGCAAGGCTTTCGTGTATGAGTTTATACAACAAATTAGAAGCAACACACGTACTTCCCATGAAAAGCCAACATAAAAATGGGGTTCAACACAGACATTATTGTCTCTCCCAACCTCCCCCAAGTTCAACCCGAAATAACCTTCCCAAACAACCATAGCCCTCAATCCCAAATTGCTACCATCTTCAGATCAGAAAGGAGGAGGCTTCATGGGGTTAGGTCGTTTCTTTATTTCTATTCTCTCCCACTATATCTATCTGACATATTATCTGGTGCCTTAAAATCTCACATTTATGTGTAGCCATGATCTCCTTGAATGCTACCACTTTCACGGTCATAAACTAAACCAAATCCACCCCATTTCACAATCTTGAATTGCAAATTAATAATATTTTTTTGGTTTTATAGAACAACCCTCGATCTGGGGTTTCAAGATGTTTGAGACAGTCACAAAGAAGAGTCCCAACTACTGTATTGGTGTTGGAGTTAAGTTCCAATGGTAGCTGGTTTAATGTGCGTGTAGAGCGTTTGCAAATGTGGTTGTGGTTGTGGTTGTGGTGTAGGTACACAGTCAGGTATTCTATATTTTTCTATTCTGTATTTTTTCCATAAATATTTCATTTTGATTTTTTTGAATTTTTGTATTATGTATTCCTTATTCTGGATTTTTTTATATCGTTGTACTACAGGTATTCTGTATTTTTTGCACCACAGATATTCAGTATTTTTTGTCTTTTTGTATCCGTTATTCTGTATTTTTGTATATTCTGTATTTTTGTATCTTTTTCCCCTTTATGTCTCTTAGTTCCAAAACATGTGTAAGACTCATGTTCTCTATACAAGTGTAAGGATGAAGAAGCTGACTATTGCTGGTTCATTTTTTATTTCTTTTGTATTTATTTCTTGGTTCCAAAATAGGTGTAAGACTCATGTTTGATGTTTTATAAATTTTTATTTTTGGTGACTCGAGTGTTTGGTCTTTTTAAAACCAGAGCATAACAAGTAAACCAGACCATCTAAAAATTGGCATAAATACCTTTTCCTGTTTTCTTCTCATCTATTAGGTCAACACTGAAATGTTTGTTGGCATTAATATTTAATATTTGTTACGTTTTTATTGAGAAATTTGTTTAAATTTGTTGGGTGTTCACTGAAATTTGTGAGCAATTTATTGCGTGTTTGCCTCTAATTGATGAAAAATTTATACTAGGCTTGGATTTTATTAAAATAGATTTTTTCGGTTGGTCTATTATTTATTTATATATTTATATAAAGGTGTCTTGGTGGGTAGGGGAATACTGTAGCTATGCAGAAAAAATAATTTTCCTTAATCTCCTGATGGTTTCAGGATATAGCATCAAAGATTATGGATTTGTCACGTTGTGTCGTGTTTTAATTGGATTGTGTTCTGTGTCGTGTCGTGTCATGTCACTTTTCTTTAAGTGGTATTAGTTTTATTTAAAATAAATAAGATTTTACACAGTATGATGTTGTGTAGCATTTTAATTTGGAGATGACTTTGTTTGGTAAAAAAAATTAAGAGCAAGTGTCGTGTCGCTTTTATTTAGTAGCGTTTGTTTTAATTAAAAAAAAATAAGATTTCGTATCATGGGATGCCATGTTGCGTTTTAATTGGACCCTATACGTGTTTGGTAAAAGAAATAAGATTTTGTTTAGTTGAAAAGTAAAATTTCATATCGAATCAAATAAAATTTCCAAATTGGTACATTAGATGGAGAACACTAAAGAAACACAATGTACATTTTGTTTAATTTGTGTTATATAATAGTTAATAATTATTACAAGATTTATGATGGATTAAACACGATGAATGGTTATATTAACATATGAAAATTTCCCATTTTTTTACACTTATGTGTTGTAAACGAACTTTTTGACATGATAGGTTCGTACTACGGTGTATGTAGGTACACAAACATGGTGTGTGTATGTATGTAAAATAAGTTACAATTTTTTTTTAATCTGATAGGTACAATAGATTACTTCAAAAATTGTTTATCTGATGCCAACAAAATGATGTATTGTTCAATCAAGAATGTACCCTGTCGAAAATGATGTAATTTATTAACGTTTTCGATCCCGAGATCAATCGTAGATTTGGCGAGGGCACTTTTCGTCACACCAAGGCACGACTTTTTGCTTTTCAAAATTATTTGTGTGCCTTCAGGCACGGGCATACCCTAGTGTGTGTATATATATATATATATATATATATATATATCAGTCCTGCTCTTGTGCGGACTAGTCCGCATTTTAAGAATGCGGACCGGACATGTGTCACCTGGCGGTGAGCCCAGAAATTATCGCCTAAATTATAGGCACACTCTCTCTCTTTTCTGGGTTCACCGCCAGGTGACACATGTCAAGTCCGCATTCTTAAAATGCGGACTAGTCCGCACAAGAGCGGGACTATATATATATATATATATATATGAAATAAAACAGATATTTTTCCATAAAATACATTATTAGAGCATTCTTAACATGAAATTATGAAAATAGACCATATAAAACAAAATTCAAACACACTTTAACATTAAAAATCATAAATAAGGCAGAATCATAATCACATAAGAAAAAAAATAAAAAATAAAAAGTATTATTTTACGTGTCCCAGCGTGTTGGCAACGTGTCCCAGCGTGTCGGCAACGTGTCCCAACATGTCCCAGCGTGTCCCAACGTGTCGGACTCGTGTCAAAGCTAACTCGTGGCTTCCGGGAGAGTGTCGGTGCTTCATAGGTTACAATTGAGATTAATATTGAAGAGATGCCCCCAAAAAAAACATTTTTGGTATAGTAAATTGTCTCAAAGAGCAAATACTTACACAGCTATGAGCCTAAGATTTTTTGCGAGGGAGGAATATATATATATATATATATCAATGTTTTAAATCGTGGTCGCGCAGGGTGTCGCGTTTTGGCTCTGAAATCGCCTCGCGCAAATCGCCTCGCGTATCGCGCAAGCAATTCGTGCATTCCAGATTTTTAATTTGAAAAACATGTAACAAATATAAATAAATAAATAAATAAATAAGCTTAAACAATCACTGCAAATCATTTCAAATATAGTCATAAAGCCATATAGTGCTACAACATACCAAATAAAACACAAATGGGACCATATTGTTCCAAAAATCTCAAAGGCATGAAGTTTCAAGAATAAATTAACACCAAATGAGTTTTTTTAAAAATTGTCAAACATAAAAAATAAAAAAAGAACTGTGTAAATTCTAACCAAAGTTGGACCGAGGCTGCCAAACAGTGGAAGGAAGCGTTTGGAGTTCCGGGGCTGCCAAATTGTGAAAGGAAGAGTCCGGAGCACTGTTAATGAGATTTTTATTTTGGTTTTCAAGAGGGCTGTTAAAAGTGATTGAGGAAGGGTTTTGTTAAGTTGGGGTTGTCAAAACTATAATAAGGAAGGTTTTTTTTAGATCGGGGCTGTCAAAAGTGAATAAGGAAGAGTTTTTGCATTTTTTTTAAACCTTTGTACTTGCCAAAACGACGCTGTTTTGGTAAGCCAGAGGGTTTAAAAAAAGCATGCATCGCGCGGCTATAGCGTAGGTTTGCGCACTTTTGCGCTAAATCGCGCCAAATTGTGCCCAATAGCGAACACAACAGCAGTTTCCCAATTAGCAGACCCATTTGCGTTGCCTTTTCCCGTCGCAAAAAGCAATAGCGGGCAATTGCGTTCGCGATAGCGAGCTATTTAAAAAATTGATATATATATATATATATATATATATATATATATAGAGAGAGAGAGAGAGGGGAAAGTTTTCCTACATCACACTCTATACATCACACCATTCATCACTACTTCTAGGCCCTAAAAAACATTTTTTCCAATTTTTTTATTTTTCTATTGAAATTAACCTTTCAATCAACATATGTTCAAAAAAATAGGTCAAAATACATTTTTTAGCTATTTTTAAAAAATTCACAAAATTTTGAATTTTTAAAAAATAGCCTGAAGTTGTATTTTGACCTAATTTTTTGAACATGTGTTGATTGGAAGGTTAACTTCATGGATAAAATAAAAAATTGAAAAAAAAAAAGATTTTTAGGGCTTAGAACTAGGTATGATGTATGGATGATGTAAGAAGCATGATGTATAAAAGTCTTGCTATATATATATAAGGAGAGGTTCAGAAGTGAAAATGAACACCTTAACAAAAAAATACCTTACAACCCATTAATTTTACTTCCTATGTTGTAATTGGTCCACGCCAGCGGCAACGAACACGCGTGTAGATCGAATATTTTTTTTTACACCTCAACCCCCCACAACCCCCACCCCCGCCACCATGGCAGCCCTTATGGCAGCAGGTTCTGGTCCCTAAGGGCTGCCATGGGGGGTGGGGGTGGGGGTGGAAGGGATATCGATCACGGGTATTCGTTGCCGCTGGCGCGGACCAATTACAACATAGGAAGTAAAATTAATGTGTTATTGGGTGTTTTTTGTTAAGGTTCATTTAAAATGTTCATCTTTTCTGTTCACTTCTGAACCTCTCCCTATATATATATATATATACTAGCGGATGTCCGTGCCGAAAGCACGGCGATAAATTTGCCCCCGTGATAAAACCCAACCCATAATAACCTGCCTTTTTTTTTAAAAAAAAAAACAAAAAAGAAAAAAAAAAAAAAAATTTTAAAAAAACTTAAAATATATATATATTTTTTTAAAAAAAATACTTAATAAAAAAATTAATTAAAAATTAATATGATAAGATATGTATGTATGTATGCATGTTTAACATGCATGACATACAAAAATGTAGCATATGCTACTATATTATATGGATATACTCCCTATATATACATATATATGCAGTGTATAGTTTGTTGTAAGAAGTGAGAGAGTATCTCATGTTTAAAGATGTTGGAACAAGGTGATTAAAAGAAACTAAAACTTACCAAATCAATGGTTAAAGGATTGTCCAAATGTTTCCTAGAGAGTTTCTTTACCCAACCGGGCATAGTTGCTGAGAAAAGCATGCTTTGGCGCTTTGTTGGAAGCTTTTCTAATATTGTTTCCACATCTTCCTCAAATCCAACAGCAAGCATTTGATCGGCTTCATCAAGAACTAAGAATTCAACTTCCCCCAATTTAAGGCTATTACTCTTGATCAAGTCTATGATTCTTCCTGGAGTTCCAACCACCACATCAACTCCACGGATAAGTGCATTTTGCTGTGTATTGTAAGAAATTCCTCCATAGACGCAAACTGTGCTCAAATATGGCGCGGACTCTTTGATTTCGTTCTCTACTTGCTTTGCTAATTCCCTCGTGGGTGCAAGGACCAGTACCCTGGGAAGTCTTCCAGACCGCCTTCAAACAAGAAGCAAAAATGCTTAATATTCATAAAGCAATCAAAGTAGAGCCTACTTTAGATTAAGAATGATAGAGTGGCTACCTCTGAGACCCTCTTTCTTGATCATCTTCAGTAACGCGTTTTATTATTGGGATCCCAAAAGCTAATGTCTTCCCCGTCCCAGTCTTAGCGCGAGCAATTATGTCTCGCCCTTCCAATGCTGGCACTAACACAGCTCTCTACATGATCAGAGGAAAGATAAGAGCAAAAAGTGATGTTAAACTTGATTGAAATTCATAGACATGTATATGCTTAATTTAGATGGATAGACAGACAAGTAAACGCGTGTGTGGGGGGAGAGAGTGTGAGAGAGAGAGAGAGAGAGAGAGAGATTATCAGCGCAATGAATTACCCCAATCGTGTTAAAAACACTAAGCCTAATGAAATTATTTGAAAAAGTTCACAATTTTGGAGAAAAATGGATATAAAGTATTTCAAGTTTTAATGATAACTGTCATCTAAACTTCCTCCCCAAAATTAAAACCAGAGCTCTCTTAGCCTCGTGTTAGAGGTCGGGGATTCAATACCCCTCCTCTACCCCCAAAAAAATATAGATAAAAAAAAGTTAAAGAATTAATTCATGGGCAATTTACAATTAGGTCTCTTGGTAACAATGTTTAAACATTTAAGGACAATTTACTATTAGGTCCACTTGTTATGTACCACTCGCGTGGACTTCTACAATAAGAGAATTAGTGCAACTAAGTGTTTAAAATTTGTCAAAATTCCTTTAGGCCCGTTTAGCATCCCAATTACAAGACTTGGAATTGGAATTGAAAGACCAATTTCAATTCCGTGGAATTAAAATTGATCTTCCAATTCCAATTCCATTTCCATGACTTGAAATAGGGTTGCCAAACGGACCCTTAACGAATTTTGATAAATTTTAAACACTTAGGTCCACTAATTCTCTCCTTGTAAAAGTTCACGCGAGTGGCATCACAAGTGGACCTAATAGTAAATTGTCCTTAAATGTTTACCAAGGGACGTAATTGTAAATTGTCCAAAAAAAAATTGTTGTTGTTGAGTTGCAAGCTGATATTTTGTAATTTTAAGATGAAAATATTGAAGAGGAGAGAGATATGTGATGTAACATAAGCAGAATAAGAATAAAAAATAATTAGGTGAATTTGATATGAATAAAACGAGAAAAACAATAAGAATGTGAAAATGAATAGTTAAGGGATGGGATGTACTTGAATGGGGAAAAGATGCGTAATCCCACGATTAGCGAGGGAATCGACGAGGCCCTGTGGCAGCCCCAATCTTGTAACGGCAAGTTCATCGTCGTCAGCTTCAATTTCAGAGTGAGTGTCGGAAAGAGAGTCATATTCGAAGCCCCCCACCCCCAGGCCTTTGAAAGCCTCCTCGCTCAGCACCGACGAATTGGGGGTGGCAATTGCGGAGGCAACGCGAAAATGGGCCTTGAGGGGGCTGCAATGGGACTTGTCGGAAGAGAAAGGGAGAGAAAAAGGATGGCTTCTTTTCGAAAATTCAGAAGAGGGTGTCTGGTAAATGGAGGAGACACCTATGATTGAAGAAGAACAAGAACAAGCCATCGCTTCGGCGGTGCCTGCCTAGAATGGATAGGGTGCAAGACAGACCACTGATAAGGTTGGGGTTTTATGCCTCACTTTCACTTGTCAAAACCCACCCCACTACTTATTCCTTATTAATTCAAAACTCCTTACTTTTTCACTTCTTCAACTTCCATCCTCTTTTCCACCAATTCCCTCATTTTCCCATTACCTAACTCATTTTTAAGCTTAAATATTCCAATATACACCTCATTTATTGCCTACCAATCACATTTTACAATAGACCCCCACAACATTGTATATTAAATTAAAACTCTCATTTCCTATATTATATTAACTTGTACACACACATATATTGTAATACTTTGTCCCAATAACTCAATTAAATTTTATATAAATTGTGATGGAGTGAGGGTGAAGATAATTATAGCAGCAGAATTGCGAGTCAAAATTAAAGAAGAGTATAAAAGGAAAGAAAAAAGGGTCGTTCTAACGACACCCCCATGTCATTAGAAGCAAGATAGACGTGTCGCACGAAGGTCGCACGATACAGGGCTTCAAACGAGATGTTTCTGCATAACAGATCCAGTTTGCGCGAAGCCAAGTTCGAACGAGGTGGAGATGTCATTCGAACGAGATAGGCACATCGTTCGAATGACGTGACTCAAAAATTTTTAATCAGATTGCCCTTGTGCACTGTCGAATTTCTGGGCCTTGATTTGGTGAGCTGTCAAGCCCAAATTGGAAAAAACGGGAATTTAAGATTTTGGGGTGTTTTATTAAGACTTGTTTGACCATTTTGTTGGGAGAAAAATGCAAGAAGAGAGGGAGAGAGGGAGGGAAGAGGGTGATCTTCCACCATGGGAGGGCTTCTCCCGCCATTCCTCCACCATTCTACCACCATTAAACACTATCTTCTTAGTATATTCCACCGTATTAGAAGTATTTACTCCCATTTCTACCATTTTTTAGGTAGAGCTACGAATATGTAAGGTGTTGTTGGGAGTTTTTGGAGAAGATGAAAATGGATGGAGTTTGAAGTGGGTTTTGATTGGAAGCTTGAATGGAGCACGAATGGAGTATTTGGGGGGATGCATTTGGTTACTCCTTAAGGCCAGCTTTGGAGGTGGGGGTTGCTCCTCTTTCACAAACATTTCTACCACCATTGGAGCCTTTAGAGCTAGTATTAAGACTCAATTTCTGCTTTATTTATAGTCTTGTAGTTAGATTACATAAGTAGTGTGCATTGATTAAATGATGAAATCATGAGTAGTAAATAATAAACATTTTATGAAATAAAAAAGTTGGTAAAATTTTCTTTTGTTGAAAATAAAGAATGAATAAATATTTCAAGGTTTTGAAATATTAAAAGTTGTCATTTTATGAAAATGGTGTATTTTCTAGAAAGATTGATGTTAAACATTTTATGAAAATGTTTAAAAATAATGATTTATTTTGGTAAACCTTAGTGAAATAATGTTTATTACAAAAATGAAGATTTTATGAAAAATGGACATTGGTTGAGTTTGAGGAAATTAAATGGCTTTTATGCCTTGAAAGTATATTTTTGCAAGTATGATGAATTTTTAAAACGAAAAATGTGTTTAACCCACCTAATGGAATTTTAAGGTTTAAAATTCATCTTCTCATGCATATAAACTTGTAGCATTTGGATAATGAATTAATGTATAAAGAAGTTTAAAGAATATTTTAGTTTGGTTTAAACATTGAATAAAAATAGTAGAAATTTTTGCCTTCAAAGTGTGGGAAAAAGAGGTTGAAAGTCTGATAAGTACAAAGTTATAAGACTACGTGTGATAATAAAAAGAAATGATTTTTTCTTATAAAAGTAGTCTTTAGTTTGAAAAATGGTTAATAAAGGTGTTAAATAAGTGTTAATGGTTAAACATTGAAAAGTTGGTGTGTATAACTTAATAATGTTATAAAAGATTAAAACTTATAAAATTACAAGGGAAATAAGGAGATAAAGATGTTTTCAACTAAGAAGAATATTACTCCAAGGTTCAAAAGGTTCTAAGGTGTTAAAACACTTAAGAAGTTAGTGCGAGTAGCTTAATAGTGTTTTGGAAAAACTAACACTTGTGGAATGGAGTAAAAGATGAGTTTAGAAACAAATGGGTAAAATGGTAATTTTACTTAAAGTGGAACATTTTTATGAAGTAAAAACATTGGGTGTTACACAAATTGGTTTTAAATGAATATGATTTTTGGAATAAAATCAAGATTAAAATGTAAAGAACATGAAATGGTAAAATTCAAAGTGTAACACAAGTATGGGTGAAATCCCGGGTTTTGGCTTCGACCTGGTAAAAGGAAAAGTGGAATAATGTGGACATTTGTAAAATGTTAAAACACATTAAAAGGGACTCGGATCACACCGAAAAAATTAAGGAGGGCCCGGAGCCCTGGGGTGAAAGATCTAAAATAACTGGCCAAATCATATGGTGCGTATAACCGGTGGTGTGAAGCTCGTTAAAGTATACGATTATTGGAAGATTTCGAGAAAAGATAAAGGAATAAGAAATGGGTTGTGTGGTGAAATGTGTTAATACAACCTAACTTGAATGAATAAATAAATGTTCCGGTAAAGGTGAAAGACAAGTAAATGCATAAATCTATTAATGTCCATAAGGTAAGGAAAAAGACAAAGTAAGTGGGTAGATGGGTGGTTAAGTAACCTAAGTAGTTAAACCCATAATTAACACAATAGTGTGTTATAAAAGGGTTCTCAAAGACTAAATAAGTATTTTCTAACACGGTGTTCACGTGTGTTGAAAGAGTAGTTTTCAATGAAAATACTAATGTGTATTATCTAAAATTATATGGTTTTCTGTCAAACTAAGTGTACTGGTTTCAAGCATTGAACCGTAGGTATTAAATAAAGGTGACAAATGCTAAAATGAGAAAAGGAAGTCTTTTATAAAATTAAGGTAAATTAATCTGGATAAACAAGGTTTTTGGAATTAAACTATTCCATGTATTAAGTATATGTATATGTATGCGTATATATGTATACAAGGTAGTTGCATGTGCACGTAGGCATAATGTGTTAGAGTTTTATTTTTGCCATTCGATTCTATACTGCATTTGTATATTTCTCACTGAGCATTTGGCTCACACCCTCGCTTTGTTACGGCAGGTTGGGAGCGGTTTCGTATTTTGAAAGCGTTATATATGTAAGTATTTCTTTATTATTACATTAGTAGCTCTGTATGCTTAAACTTCGAGGTGCTCCCCATGGGTCCGTCACGTAGTTTAATTTGAAATTAGAATCGCATGCTAAATAAGTAAAATGTTAATTAAAATAAAACTGGACTAGCAACATTATATAGGTTATTTCATTTCACTTCACACTTAACGCTCGGGTTGAACCGGGTTGACTACGAGTAAGCCACAAATCCGGTCAGGGGCGTTACAAATGGTATCAGAGCTATATGTTCAAGGTTCTTTTGCGAAGTGACGTAGTGAGGTCGGTATTGGATCTTTTGATATCGGTGTGGTTTGGACCAGTCTTGCTAGTTTGGTGACAGTTTAGTTCGTGTCCTCGATGGTAAAGTCAAAGAGGTTAGCACGACAAGTAAGTTAGTGCCAAGCGGCACACGATCAAGTTGATAATTATTAATCGCTTCTGATTAGAATTTTTAGTAAATTGCGGGTGTTCATACAAACCAATAGTGGTGACACCATGGTTGTTAGTGTAAGGTGCTTGTGTTAAATTTTTATGACATTAAATCATTTAAGATGTTAAAAGAGTGAGATGACGCCCGTTGGGCAAGTGGCACAAGTTACATATAGTCAACGGTAAAGGTTGATGGTTGGAGTGTCATGACTAGACATTAATGGTTGGTGATTGAAAGGTATATAACCCTTAGGTGCGCTGCTTATGGGTAGTTAACACCGGTGATGTAATTAGGGTAAATTCGATCCTTGGGAGTGATATCGAAATTGATGGTAGTTTGGTGAATATATTGTAACACCCCGCCTAATTAAATACCGGGTGGCCAGTCCCATACCAAATTAAAACAGAATATACAGTTGGCTCATTCTTAGCATCACTATCGAAAACATTTACAACTCACCCAATACTCAATTAAGCTGGTGTTAAAAACTTTCCAAATTTTAACTTAACAAAATCCATTTCCAGTTTAAGAATAACACAACACATTTCATTCTACAACATTGATAACCAAATAGATAACACAAAAGAATTTAATTGCAATTGGAATAAACATTCCCAAATAATTATAATCCATTACAGAAATCCCAACAATATTAATTGTATTAAAAAGACCCGAATACAATAGTGTCTGACTCCGATAGGAAAAGATAACTGAATGCTTTGGGCGACATGCCCTAACTAAGAATACTGTGAATCAAATGAAGATAAGCGTCTAAGCAAAACTCCATAAATCCATAGCCTGTCATAATCCGCTAAGGTTGGCGTCCCTGTTGCTGGACACCTGATATAGAAGATACAATAGAAAAGAAAATATGCAAGGAAACGGGTCAGAGCCCGAATGTGTAAATGATTTTTAAAACAGCAAGTATTTAACAAGTGCAAGAAAGCATTTATTATGTACATGTTAGATCCAACTCTCACTTGCTATTCTCACCTCTCAACTAGAGTGCACACTTAACGTTTCCTATTAACCTCCTAGTTAATGGTTCCTCTTTTCTAGTCTCCATATTATAATTCCATTCCCATATCATAATACCCGTATATCCCATACCATACGTCACATTATTATTCATTTACATTTCTCATTTATATGATTAGTTTCTCATTAACATGAATCATTTCTCATTAATATGAGTTAAGCTTTTCAATTCTTTAAGAATAAACATTCATTAACTTAATTCCATTATCTTTCTCTATTCACCGTTATCTACAATTATCACACAGTAGATGATTTAACCACAATAAATCCAATCATTCATTTAATCCATTATATATATATTCATATATAATACGACACCCCGAGTCACAGCTGCAGTGCAATGCATTACTCTACTATCATGTCCCAATATCGCTTGTCGCCGAATAAGGGACTAAAGGTTTGTTAAGATTCCTCGAACCACAAATAACAACACAAACATTGGAGGCGAACATAGTTCTCGTATCCATGGGTCACGCACATACCTACGTACCCACAGTCAGCGGACTTATAAACTCCCCGATAAGTCTTTCATAGACCTATGTTCTCGAGCGACAAA